>CM060961.1:110779227-111379197 GCA_030765045.1 Tenodera sinensis
GGAAAGGAAGAGAAATACTGAAACAAACAAAACAAGGAAGAGAACACCTCAAAGCTGAATATAGGAGACATAAGCAAGCACAGCGGGCAAGACAGTAGATAAGAGACCAAGAAGGGATTGATAAGATACTCCCTCAACATCAGCGGCTTTCAAAGGCAGATAGCATTTTGGAAAGTGCAGATAAAAATGTGTTGAGGAAGCATTGCCGCAATCTCCACGTTAAAGAAAAGAAATGATTCGTAAGTTAGCAGTTGAAGAGGGATTTGCATGTTGTAAAACCAAAGCATTCTGTCCCGGTATCAGGAAAACAACTATCAGAGAACTTAAAAGTGCAATCATCAAGTTCTATCAGGATGATTCAATATTCTTACCAAGCTCCTGGAAGAGATGATTTTATTGAAATCCATGTTCAGGGAGAAACAAAAGAAGTTCGCATTAGTTATCTTGTGGTAACATTAAACGAAGCACATGCACTCTTTCTACAAGACCGAGAAAAAATGTCCGTGGGGTTGACAAAATTCGCTGAATTACGCCCTGCTCACGTGCGTCTTCAAAGTCAGATCCCACATAATGTGTGCACATGCATTATACATGAAAATACGAAGTTTCTTCTTAAAACATTGTGTAAAAATTACGTACTCACCTAGACTGAATTTCTTAAGTTCATAGCACAAGTGGTTTGTGATCAGAAATCGAGTGAATGTGTGCAGGGAGGATGCTCCAACTGCCCGGCATTGAGTGGAGCAGACATTTCGGATAAACTTGCTAATTCTCCGTGCGATTGGAAGCTGTGGAGTTCACGTAATGGAAGAATGGAAATAGAAGTTAAAAATGGGTCTGTAAAAGACTGCATTGAAAAGCTGGCCAATTGCCTGCCACGTTTGCTAAATCACGTTTATGTAAAAAGACAGCAATCCGAGGCCTTTAAGAAGGCTCGGAAAAATGTTGCAATTAGTGAAGCTGTGATACAGATAGACTTCTTTGAGAACTACACATGCAAGGAGCTGCCCACTGGAACAATACACAAATCGCAATATTTACTGCTGTTGCCGGTATGGGAAAGAAGATATTGATGAAATTCGGAAACAATCTTTTGCTTTGGTGTCTGATTATGTATCGCATCACAAATATGCAGTTGATATTTGCTTAAGGAATATATTTTCGGAAATATTGGATATTGTTCCGAATCTTGAACTTGTGAAAGTGTTTTCTGATGGAGCTGCTTGTCATTTTAAGCAGAAATACACATTGAGCCATGTGACATATCTTTCCGAAGTATTTGGAATCCAAATTGAATGGCACTTCTTCGAATCCTATCACGGAAAGGGAGCAGTAGATGCGATTGGAGGACAAGTGAAGAGGATGGCATGGACAGCTGCGAAAGCAGGAAGCAGGTTTCAGAGTGCTCAAGAATTTGTTAACACTGTTAGAAAGAAAACCAAAATATGTGTTCTTGAAGTTTCTCTGCCTGAAATTGAAGAAGCAAAAGAATTTCTCGACAAAAGATGTGAACATATTTCACCTATGCCGTCCACTCAGCGGGTTCATTATGTGAAAGATTAGGTTTAAATGTTGTGGAATATGCTTTTCTTTCATGAGGGGAAAGTGTCAGAATGATGCATAACTTTCGGAAATAAAAACAGTGTAGTGATATGCGCGTGTACTACGGGGCTACTGCATCTAGCGTTCCTGCACTATAAGGAGTCCAATCCAGTAACTAGTGTTACAGGTATGTGCTGTGTGCTCTCATGATTCGTCTTTGTTATGGTTTTGAGTCAGCTTTTTATACTTGCAATGACGTAACTGTGAGAAGAAATGAGAGCTGTCAACATCTGTTTATTCTGTTTATGTTGTATGAGTTAAATGCTCCAAAGGATATGATTCTTCTCAAAATGATAAATACAATTACACACTTGTGTGTATTACATGTATGTAACGTATAATACGTATCACTATGATTTACCATATGTTATACCATGTAAAACAAAGACTGTGCTGATTGCACGTTCGTCTTTTTTTTTTAGGGCGGCGCTGGCCCGATAGGTAGTGCTGTCGTCGTGCGCAGCCTACGTGAGGGAGCGAGAGAGAGGGCAGTCTGGGGTAGTCTGTGTCTAGTAGTCAGTCGTGATGGTAATCGCCAGAGGTATGTAGCTCTTCTCTCTCTCTCGCTCTCTACTACCGCCGTAACTATGCGGGATCGATCTGGTGATATAATTATTTCTATGGGGCAATGAGTTTATGGGGTTAAGTCGTCACTTATGCGGACAATAATTCAGATTTCAAATAGGTAAACTTGGTATATAGCTGGGAAATCTGTACAACTCACTTCATTCATATTTATTGTTATCGTCCACTGGTAATTCTTATCACCCGATAAAACATAGAGACATATAATTGTAATCTCACCAAGCCTCAACATTTGTAATTATCATTTATTAAAATTGTGTTAATCCAAATCTTACATTTTATTTCTGTAATAAAGGGGGGGGGGCACTCCTTTGACAGAAAAGGTCCTGCCGTTTCCCCGTTTCGTGATCCTACTCCCACGAAAAATTGACTACATCCCGTGAAGGGTAGTGCAATTCTCTGGTAGCAGAGCGTGGTTACTTTTCAAAAAGTCGTAAGTGGGATTATTAGAAAGATAGTTTGGCTTTTCAAAATTTGGTTTGGATTGGAAGAGTAACAAAATGGTTACTGTAGTGGACGCGGCCTTTCTACGGAAAGGTGAACTAAATTTTGAGTTGGCTATACGAGGTGGAGTTTTGATTCCGACCGCGGATGTTGCGACCACATTGGAAGAGTTCCGTAAGGTGAAAGATTGCCCCATTAGACGGTTGAGTGCTGATAATGTGTTGGTGCAGGACGCACCGGGTGAATGCGAGAAGGCTTTGGTCGAATTTAAAGAGTTGTTTACTGATTCTGACTTGGGAAAGGCACTTACTAAACAGCAGCTTAGAAGGCTTTCTGCGAGGGTGACCCATTATATTCGAAGACTTGAATACCTCGTGAAATACTTTCCTGACCTTTCTTTTGGAACTTCGTTGCCTCAGTTACACGAAGGGTTTCAGTCTATTTATCAGAGTTTGGACGGGGTAATGTCCAAAGATGGCGGCCCCGAACTATCCAACGAACAGCTTGCCGAAGTTTCTAGATCGATAAATCCCCTGGGCAGTGAAATGGTATCGGCATATCAGCGGATTAAGTTGTTACACCTGCTACAGGAATTTGTTCAATCCCAACCTGATTTTGTAGTGACAGATGTTACAACGGCTGTGGATTTTCTGAGATTTTTAGTACGTGCGAGTGAAACAGCTGAAAGGGCTGACGTGCCGCAAATTGTGTTGTTACAGGCAATTGCTAGCAAGGTTAAGGGCATGGCTCTCAATATTTTGGATCGATCTAAGCAGGCTACGCACCCCATACATGCTTTACATGAGGAAGTGTTACGATGTTTTGTCCCTCGTAGGGCGCTAATGGCCATAATTCAACAAAATTACTTGAGGCCGCAGGGGTTTCAGGAACCATTTTTGGAATATGTGGAGAGGGTTAAGCATTATGTACGTG
Source organism: Tenodera sinensis (assembly GCA_030765045.1). Lineage (NCBI taxonomy): Eukaryota > Metazoa > Arthropoda > Insecta > Mantodea > Mantidae > Tenodera > Tenodera sinensis. The sequence goes on from CM060961.1 coordinate 110,782,792, forward strand.
TATTGCTGCTGCCTGATAGTGAGCAACAGGTGTGTGACATCGTTTTGTCAGGACTTACTAGGGAGACACGTTCAGCTTTGATCTTTACCAGCCGTCCCGTTACTTTTAGTGAATTGGAAACTTTTGTGCCGTCATTGGCCGAGCTTAACGAAGCCGATAGTGTACGTGGTTGCAACATAATTCGCTCTCCCCCCATCTTACCACGATTGAGTTTGCCTTCGTCAGTTGAGGTGCCTCCTCGGCGCAATGTGGCTGGGGCGCGTAATTGTTATAGGTGTGGAATAGAGGGGCATTTGGTGAGGCAGTGTCCCCTTACTCGTAATCGCCGATCTCAGGGAACAACATTGACCCGTGAAAGTGGGTACATCCCGAGGCGCATTTGACGCCAGGGACAGGGCAGAAGCCCTAGTGTTAATGCTATGTTTGGCCGCGTCAAGGGACTCCCGTTTGATTCAAAACCTTTTCTACACCTTGTGGTGGGGAAAGTACCAGTCACGACTTTGTTGGATACGGGGAGCAGTTGTTCCTTAGTGCAGGAGAAATATTTTAAAGAGGTATTGTCTAAGTGTGGGTTGAAGCCCGAGAGGGAACCCCTACATTGTGTTTCAGTAAATGGCCAAGAGTTTCAGGTCGAAAACAGGGTGCTTCTTACTTTGCGATTCCCGCAGTTTACATGGAAACATTGGTGCTACCTGTTACCGGGGTTACCTCACCATTTGATTTTAGGAGCAGACTTTATGGCTCGGGTGGGGTTGGCCTTTGACTTTGCTAGGCGTGAGATATCTTTTGCTTTTGCACCAACCGTGAAGATCCCCTTCTATCGCAAGCGTATGGTACGATATCCAGCTTCATGTGTACGAAGCCCTTCAGACCTTCACTTAGGTGGTGGTAGGGATAGCTTGACCCATTTGACCGAGGAGCAGCAGGGTAAAATGGAGAACTTGTTACAACATTTCCACAAGTTATTTTCGGGGAAGCCGGGTGTTACTAATTTGATACAATACAAGATTGAGCTAGAGGACACCACTCCGGTAAAACTCCCGCCGTATAGGTTGACCCCTCCTAAGATGGCTGTTTTAAAGCACAAGATAAACAAAATGTTGGAACAAGGTATAATTCGCCCTTCTACATCTTCTTATAGTAGTCCCATGTTCCTAGTGCCTAAAGGGGATGGAGATTTTAGGCCCGTTGTTGACTACAGACGTTTAAATAAGAAAATCCGTTTGGAATCCCAACCTATCCCGGATTTACATACGGCTGCTCACCATTTTAAAGCAGCCAAGGTATTTACCACCCTGGACCTAAATAATGCGTACTATCAGATTCCCCTGTCGGAAGAGTGCAAACACGTGACCGGGTTCGCGACCCCTTGGCGCCTGTACGAGTTCCAAAGAGTTCCTTATGGTTTAGCCACCGGTGCCCAAGTGTTAACTAGATTGCTCGATAATCTGTTTTCTGACCTTAAATTTGAGTATGTTTACAATTATCTTGATGACGTAGTAATTTACTCGCCAGATTTTGATACCCATTGTGACCATTTGCGAGAAGTATTTAAACGGCTGGAAAGTGCCGGGTTGACGCTCAAGAAAGAAAAATGTGTCTTTGCGACGAGTCAGATTTCTTTCCTCGGCCATATAGTTTCACCTGCCGGGGTGACCATTGATCCGGATAGGACGAAATCCATTAGGACCTTTCCACCTCCTAAGAACGTGAAGGCTTTGGCGCGTTTTGTTGGCATGGTGAATTTTTTTAATAAGTTTATCCCCAATTATGCAGCCAGGGTGGAGCCCCTGAACCGGTTACGCCGAAAGGGAATACCTTTCATTTGGACCCAGGAACAAGAAAGCGCTTTTCTAGATCTCAAGCAAGCAATCATGAACCCTCCGGTCTTAGCATTTCCCGATTTTAGTAGGCGATTTATCTTGCAAACCGACGCAAGCAAAGGAGCCTTGGCCGCGGTCCTTTTGCAAGATTTCCCCTCCGGGCGTAGGCCCATTTATTATACCTCGAGAACTTTGACCGAGGTCGAGCGCAAGTATTCAGTCTATGAATTGGAAACTCTCGCGGTACTGTTGGGATTAGAAAAGTATAGGCAGTATTTAGAGCATGTAGAATTTACCCTGGAGTGTGACAACCAGGCGCTTACTTGGGCCCTTGCTACCCCAAGATCTACTGGGAGGTTGGCTCGTTGGGGCGTACGAATAGGAGCATTTAAGTTTACGCCCGTACACATCAGGGGAGCTGATAACTGTTTAGCGGACGCCTTGACACGTGTGTTTGCTGAACCTGACCCTCCCTCTTCTAGCCTGACGTTGGACATAGGCGTTTGCGTAGCTTTTCCTGAATTTTACACCAGTATAGGCGAGCACCAACGCAGAGATGTGACGATTAAACAAATAATATTAAATATTGAGAGAGGTCAATGCGTAGATGGGTATTTTCTTAAGGACGGGGTTTTGATGATTCGACATAACCGGGATAACAAGACGAAGATAGTCCTCCCCCAGTCTTTAATACCTGTGGTGTTTGATTATTACCATAATTCACCGTTAGGGGGCCATTTGGGTATTTCCAAAACCAAAAATAAAATCAGTGAATATTTCACTTGGCCGGGAATGGTTAAGGATATCGTCAGTAGGATTAAATCATGTCATGTTTGCGCCATGGCTAAGCCGGCCCAATGTGCCATGTGGAAAGGTTTGGCATCCGAGGTGGCCACTAGGCCCTTAGAGAAGTTATTTGTTGATTTTGTGGGGCCATTTCCCCGCTCGGTTCAGGGCAATACTTATGCGTTAGTGACGGTTGACTCCTTTAGTAAATTTGTGTGGTTAAATCCTTTACCCAAGGCCAATGCCAGAGGCGTTATAAAGGTTTTAGCTTCCATTTTTGCGGCCTTTGGTGCTCCTCGCTATCTGGTTACGGATAATGGCTCTCAGTTTACCTCAAGTGTTTTCAGGAACTTCTGTTTTGGTTGGGGGGTCAAAACCATCAATACCACTCCGTATTACCCTTGCCCTTCACACGCCGAAAGGTTCAATAGAAACCTTAAGTCAGCCTTAATAGCATATCATCACGATAACCATTCAAAGTGGGATACCAATTTACCACGTCTACAGTTAGCCTTTAATTCCGCTCGCCATGAGTCGCATGGCGTTACCCCATACCGGTTGATGTTAGCTTACACGCCTAATTCACCATTAGCTAATCTTTGGCACTTGGATGATTTGTTGCCTCAAAAGTATACTCAAGAAGAGATACGTAAGACCTGGAAGTCTGCCTTTCGTAATCTCATCAGAGCCCATGCTGAGGTAAAGCGACGCTATGACGCCGGCAAGAGGCCTTCGCCGTACGCTATAGGTCAGAGAGTGTTTTGTAAGTTCTTTACGCAATCGTCCAAGGGTAACGCATATGCCGCCAAGTTGGCCCCGAGGTATGTCGGGCCGTATGAAATTATAGATATATATAAAAATGTTTCAGTACGTCTAAAAGACTTACGTAATGGCAGAGAGAGGAGAGCTCATATTTCCCAATTAAAACCTTTTGTGTAGGTTAAGGTGTAGAACCTCCCTTCTACTTCATTCCTTGTTGCTTTTCGTTATTTGTTTTGGTTAGTGTGTTGTTATGATGTGGAGTTACTGTTTGTTTATATTTGGTGTTACAATTTTCACAAATGTCAGTTAGTCACGCTGACCTTTTGAATAAATATCTCCAGATGAGAATAACATGCCAAACCTTTTTTCAGGTCATTTGAAAGCTTAGAAGTCCCTCTCTCAAGTGATTTTTCAGAACAAATCAAATAAGAAAACTTTCAGAGAAAACGGAGGACAAACGTTTGAAGTTGGACCTGCAGTTGACAAAAAGGTCAGTTAGTCACGAAAAGTTTAGCGCTCCTTGTTAAACAATTGTTTCACTTTTTAAGGTTTTTATATTCCCTATCACAACCGCCAATGTATTCTCTGTCATCCTATGTCGTTAAAATAACATTTTTACACCTATATTGACCATTAGACAGACATTTTAAGAAGAAAATGTAGTGTAAATGTCAGTCACACTAGGAATTGCTCCATACCTTTTACTCCTGTTTGTGAATAGTAGTACCATCTACTTGCAATGACAAAGCAATATTGCACAACTAACAAGGAAAACCACATGCCAGTATAGGTCATGAGGAAGACAAGAACAATTCCTCTAGTTGTGCAGTGGCAACTCTTCACCTGAAAGGCTGATGGTGGGGGAAGTTGCACAATAATGTATGCGCAGAAGTCATAACATTTCCGTCCACGCAGGAGTGAAGTTCGCTTGCATAGCTTTAGTGCATACTGCTAATGACATTACATATGTATTAAAATTAGCTTTATAATGAACAAAGTGATTTGGCTATGACTATGGCTATGTGCCAACAATTACTTTCATATGAACTGCAATTGTTTCAGCTGCTCGCTGTCATAATAATGTTTATTCATTTGCGGCAAGCTCATCTACCTTTCCTCCGTGTCAGATGATGCAGAGAGGGAGGGAAGGAAATTAGCTTCCCCTATGTGCAAGATTTGTTCATGTTTCAGCTCATGACCTATACCTAATATGTAATGAGAGCAGGCACGCAGAGTTTGGTTAACCTCTGCCACACATCACTACCAATTAATAATTCTTGGAGCTAAGGAAACAGATAAAGTTGTTGCTCCACCAAACTAGAACGTTTAAACATGGGGCCTCCCAGTCCCTTAGCAACCACTGGAGGATTGAATATGATATTAATCTGACTTTTCGTTTTTGAGTATGCTGTTCACAGACACACATAAACATGCACAAACACCACCATTTTCTCAAAAAATGCTTTGGTTTCAGGCAGACTCCAAACAGGTATTTCTTTGAAATGTAAGTGCAAATTTTTTGGGTGGACTGCCAAGCTTACTCATGCTTATGTAGGCGGGCAGGTAATAGAGTATATAAAAGTGCACATTACTGTCCTTTGGAATGAGGACTGATATATCCTTTGAAACTTAAACTTTGATTTGCACCCCTTCAATTCTTCTCTTACCTAAATCTCCAACTTGTAGCTGTTCATCTATTTAGCGTGGCATTTACAAGTTAACTTTCACATTGTACAGAAACTGCTGGATTTAGGCTGTTGCCTAGAGCAGCAATTTTCAGAAGGGCATGTTTTCTCTTTCTGTTTCCTTTGTTTACTGTAAAATTTATTTTGAAAAAATGTTGGAAAATGTTTTCTGAAGTTTGATTTTGTACAAATTGTGGAAGTCGAGAGTAAAACAAAAGACTGCAGCTGAATAATTGTATTGCAAGACATGTAGAAAGGGCAGGGAGGAAATTATTACATTTAGCTGCTTGCATAAACAACAATGCCTGGTTGAAAATCAAATAGGTTGTATGTTTATTGTTTATTGCCATTAATACAACTTAATTACATTTTCAATTTAGGGCTATATAAACACATAAATGGCTTAAACATAAATTAGAGCCTGCCTTTCAGAAATCGGTTTTGTTTCAACAATAAATGTTTGAATATGTTTCCAACTGTTAACGACTATATTTTAGATTTTTAGCATTCAATGGACTTAGATAGTGAACGGTTGTAAGCGTGGAGGACATAAGAACTTGTAACTACTCATTTTATAAATCAGAAGTTCCAAAAATGAGTGAACCTGCATAACATAAAAAGTGGCTCACAAGATAGAAAAAATCTGATGAGTTGCACTCATATGACTTCCTCTACTCTCGTATTAACCATTCTTAGTAACTCTTATTCCTTTATCTTCTTCATGTTAGTTGAGATAAACATTTGTAGAAATTATCTTATAATTTCGTTATAGGTGGAAGGGGAATATGAGAGTACAGTAGGCTTAGAGCAATAGTAAAATGTTTTACAGCTCTGAGTGTCCATTTTCTTTGCATGGTTAACATATAAAAAATGAATAATGATGTTCCATTTGACAGAAGTATATGTTCTCCAAAACTCACACAAATGACAAGACATATCTCCAAAGTGGTTCACTCTACAAAAAAATATTATTTTGACATAAATTGTACATTTTAGCAAGATCTACATTTTTGTATGGTAAGATTTTGTCTATCTCTTATGGTTTAAGAGCTATTCAAAAGTCATCCAGAGTAAACAGGACTGCATAGGCTATAGCCAGAAAATTCAAAATATATATTTTATTTGTCATAAAAATATCTTAACATATGTCATTTTAATCAAAATAGAGCCATTTTCAAGAAAATCAAAATTTTTGAAAAATTTTCCATGTAAAGGGTAGCTTAAGGTGTGGCTATTGTCTTCAAAATCTTCATGTCGCATCCTTGAAAGACATTAATCTTAAATATCAACTTTGGTTTTTAAGTGACTTTTTGTTTTTGAGTTATGCTGTCCACAGACTGACACACAGACAGACAGACACACACACGACCTTTGTCTAAAAATGCTTTTTTTTTTTTATTCAGGGAGCCTCAAAACATATACTTCCGTTGAAATCTTGACATTGAATTTGTGGGTGGAATACAATACTTCCTCTACTTTATGCAGTAGAGAAAGTAAAAATTAAACCTTTTAAAGTTAGGTACAAACATCTAAATGGTGCACAAGAAAGAAATAAGTGAGATTTAGAAAACGAAACAAATTAGTGAAAAAGTAATTTATTTGTCTTATCCTAGTAGTAGCACTAACTCAGTAGTTACACAGAAGTTTGTCATATAACAAGTAAGTGTGCTTCTGAACCTGCAACTGTGCAAGTGAGAAATAAGATTGTAACAAAATTGCCATCAACATAATTAGAAGTATTAATATCATAAAGTATTCAAATGATTGTGCAGATTATCAGTTAGATGTAACTGAAAATCCTTTGTTCAGCCAATGAGTCCTTTCCCCTAAGGTGCTAAACAGGAAAACAAATTCTTCCCCAGTAATTTTATCAAACGTTCACATTGAACAGACAAATAATTTAGAAAGAATGATTCTGCTATTCATCTATAAGTCATTGTACTTATCATAAATCATTAGCTCTTTGGGGGACAGAAATTATCATCTGTTTGAAGGGAAGACGTTCAAGATAGGAGGTACAGGTCGTGCGTTACTTCTTGACGAATGAAAATTTTATATGAAAGGTTGAATGCGAGTCATTACTCAGCTTTTCCGGGAACGTTCGCATGGAGAGAGAGAGAAGGTACAGTCTGCAGTGAGGTGACGCACATGCTTCTGGGCTGAAGTAGTACAACACTGCAAATCAATTTATCACACTTCCAGTAATATCAGCCACACATATATAGTGTAATATTATACACTATACCTCTATAAATGTTTCCACTTAACTTTCTTGCATTCTTCTATTCCCGACATTTCTCTCTTGTCTTCCTCCTCTGAATTACTGTTATTTTCGTTGCATGCATACATCCGTACTGCACAAAACGTTTGCAGTCGACTGTATACACAAACGCGACAGAGAAAAACAGAGGTGTCTGTTATTGTAGCATAAACATTTGCTGACCTGTTTATTAAGGGTAGGCCTACTCACTGGATTTCTGCTCAAGGTCATTCGTCAAGAACAAACGCACAACCTATAGCTGACCAAAAGTATAGTGTATCACAAAACTAGCTAGACACATTTGAACACATCCATTATTTTCAATGCATGGCATAAGAAAATACGAGTATTGATTCACAATTAAAGAAAAGTGAGAACATATGGAAACAGGTCTTTGAGCATAATGCTATTAGTGATATTAACACTAATATCCAAATAATCTAGCTTTTCACAGACATCAGGAAGAAACTGGAAAATCAAGCACTGGAAAATGTTAAGCAATCATCTAACTTCTTCCAAAGTATTATCCTGTACTATGCAATCTAATAAATAAATCATAATATATGCATAGATACCTTAGCCCTTCAGTTCAAAATTAGTTAATAAATGTCCTATTCCACCAGTTGAAAATTCATTAATAATTTTAAAGCTTCCTCATTCTTTTCTATCATTACAGATATAACTAACCCCACAGTACAACAGTCCTCTCTGGGCCAAGGTCTACTGCCCAGTCGCTGCATCCCCCACCTCTGTCCACTACAGGTATCATGAATAGGGTGCAGTACTGAAGGGTGGTACGTGGTGAGCACTCCAATCCCTCCTGGCCGGTTATGCAGTTTTCATGACCTGAGGCTGCCACTTCTTTACTCAAGTACTCCTCAGTTGGTGCCTTAGGGACCTAATGAGGTTGAGTGCACCCTGGACCAGACCTAGCAGGGAAACGTCCCATGCTGGTACCGGGGATCGAACTCAGGTTCCCCATATTAAAGGCAGGCATGCTACCACTGTGCTACGAGGGCGGTCACAGATATAACACAGAAAAGTATTTAGTAATGTTACAGTTTCACATGGTGTCACTGGAGAGGCTCATAATATAAACATTAAATGAAAGCACTGCGCTTTTCATAAAATAAAAGCACAAAGTGAATTAGGAACAGAAAAGAAAATACAAGGTGCAGTAGACAAAAAGGTATTCTTATTAACCAAATACCATGGGCAGTGCCATGACATTTGCACCGATATGTCAGAGCTATACAAAGGTATCAGAACAAGAATTCAACAAAGCTAAAAATCTTAAAAATGTGTACTTTGTGTAGTGCATAATTTAAATTTAGTACTTAATGATGTATCATATGGAATTCAAGAAGTTAGATCCTTTTATGACACAGTGGAAAGGTATCTGTTTTTCAGTCGTAGTACTAAAAGATGAGAACTTTAAATATCTTCTTGTACCTTAAAACAGTTTGTCCAACATGTTAAAGCCCTGTATTATGCTTATGTTGATGTACTTAAAGGTCTGTCAAAAATAATATTGATACCCAAGAAAAAATAGGAAAGAGAACAAGCTGTTGGTTTAAAAAATCATGGAAAATTTTGACTTCATTTTTCAGATAGTATGGCAAATAAAAATTCTAGAATGTACTAATTTAGCATCTCAAATTAGAAAACAAAAAAGTATAGCTTGATAAAGGATGTCCTCTTGGTCAAGTGCAGCTGATAATTTATCTTGCTGTCAAAATAATATGAAGAAGCAATGCCATCAGCTACATCTTTGGTAAATGAATGGGTCATTTCACAACAATTTCAAAACATAAGAATTTGAAGGGTAAAAAAACATTTTACAAATTGCTTTAGAACAAGCAGCTAGTGGATCAAGAGATGTATTTCAGAATGGCTGTTTGGACATTATACAGTCCAGTAAAAAGCAAATTTAAGAGTATGCATAATGTTCACTCACTCAACCACTCCTTACTGGTGAACATGCTTGCTTAGGCATATACACGTGGGCAAGCTTCTGGAAGCTCCATGAGATGGGAGAAAGAGCTTCCAGAAGAATCCTGTTTTCTCTCCATGGCTGTATGCTGTATATTGACCTGTTTTATATGTGCACTGTTGCAAATTGGGTGACTGCCTAATTTGGAGTGATTTTGTCAGTGTATTTCAGAGCCTTTGTGAGCGCTGCAATTACCATACTACTGTACAGCATATCCAAGATGCCCTCCGTATTTTACATGCTTCTGGCATTAACGTGGTGTGCGCATGGATTCTTAGACACATAGGTTTGCTGGGAAATGAAGTGGCAGATTTGATAGCAAAGGCGGCAACTACAGAACCCAGATTAGCATCTCTTGTATTACTTTGGAAGACTTTAGGCTTGAAGTGTGGAGAGTGGTGCTGTGGTGCTGAGGAGTGATCAGCTCTCCGGGGTAATAAGCCCAGAGAAGTGGAAGAACATCTGATAAACTGAGTAACCTCCCCTCCCATGTCTCATAGTAAGGAGATGATTTTGGCTTGGTTACACATTGGTCACTGCAATATTACTTATGGTTATCTTTTTAAACAGGACCCTGCTCCTCTTTGTTCATTGTGCATCAACCTTTTTTCTATCCGTCAAGTGCTGCTAGAGTGTGTTTTCCTAGCACACCTTCAAGACTCTCTGCAGCTGCCTATCAGATGTGCAAAGGTCCTGGTGGACAATAAATAAGTGGTCAAATATTTGCCTTTTTATTTGTATTTTCAATTTATATTGAAATGTATCCCTGGCTTTTGCATTGATCCACTTTAAAAGGGTGCTGATGACCAAGTAGTTGAACGTCCTTAATCCTATATCATCGTCACTCATTCATACACTCACCCACTCACCCCCACCCATGCACTTACCCACTCACTCACTCACTCACTTAGTTACTTACTAAGTCAGCTTACTCACCTCATATGTAGGACTTACATACCCCAGGATTTACAAGTGAACTCCTGGGATCAAAGTACTGTTGAGCAGCAGACAGACTTGTGTTCAGAGAGCCAGGAACAGGGGATTATCCCATAGCCTTGTATGAGATGAGGAAGTGGATGATATGAAATTAAGGCAAAATGGATGAAAGAAAAAGTGATGGAGCATTTGAGAAATGAATGGCAGGAAATCCAGAGAAACCCTACCCAGATACCACTTCCACAACAAAGTTCACATGGAGTCCCTGGGATGAAAACCAGGGCATAAGGCAAGCGGTCGTACCACTCAACCTCAGTACCACCTAAAATGTTAACCATTCCTTCAAAATTATTTTTCTGAAATTTCTAAATTCTGGCAAGGAGATTCACAATGCAGCAGTAGATTTACTGGCATTCAAAAGGACTCTGCAGACAAAATTCCAGCACGTCAGTGGTCCTGATGTAATCCTAGCAATTAACACATTGATAATAAAATATTTATATTTCACCTCTCCACAGACTGACCATAACATGGCCACTGAGGAATTTGCATGGACTCTGTAAAGAATTTCTATATTTCTTCTTCTTCTTCTTCATCTTTACCTTCAGCCTTTCAAAATCAGGCCTTCTATCCATCTTCTAAACTGTCGTTGATCTTGTGGCAATCTTTTTACTGCTTGTAGTTACATCCCTCTCTTCCTTGTTATCTCACTGACATACTGTTCCTTCTTTATTTCTGATGTAATTAATTTACATGTCAAAGAGGTTTCATATAACCCTTCCCTTCTCACCACTCTATTAGCTTCAACAGGGATAAGGCATTGGTGTTGATGGGTGGTGTTTTTCTTGGACATATAGAAAAATCTCCTAGTATTTCATCATTTTCTCAAAATGATCTTTTGGACTTTTCAGTGATTTGAACACAAGAATGTTTAATTATTATTTTGCTGAATGGATACCATGCTCAACTCTACCTGACAAAACAGCATTCACAAATTAATTTTGAAGTCTAAATTGTTTGCTGCAGTTGAAGCAATATGTAACATGGACCTTCAACACAAGAGTGTTTTATTTTAACGGTAAACAAGTAGTGTATTTCTCTATTATTAGGCATAAATTATATAAAATTTTCCCTTAAAATCATGTTTAGAAACTCATATGTGACAAAGTATTTGCTGTAGTTAATCAACTGAATGACTTACTATACTAATTTCATGAAGGGTTAGATCTGTGGAGAGCTTTCCTGTCTTTACAGCTTGTATGACTCAGTTCTCATACGCTTGATCACTAGATAGGTCTTTCACAGCTTCATAACTAACTGAAATAAAAGAGTTTCTAATTATAAGTATAGTGAATCAAGGATTCATTTCTAATTCTATAACAGCATCTAACATTTTGGCAATATTTCCTGAACATCTGTTGTTAAACAAAGTTTTTGAATCAAGTGCTATGACCAAATGTCACAGAGGCTATCATTTATGTGGAGTCCAGAAGCCAAACAATTCAACTTATGACTAATCTTGATTTATATTCAATGCATGGTGCCACCCTCCCAGCCAATGTCAGCATTTGTAGAATCAGCTCCAAAAGTCCTTGGTCTAGCAACACCCTTGTGCTTCATGTAATCTGCAAGATGATCACTGACAATGTTAGCTGGTTTCTTTCTTGTTTGTCTTTTATTTAGAGTGAAATGAGAGAGATAACTCCCACCTGCCTCACTGCAATAGAAATGTGGTATTAATTGATAATGCTAAAAAAATGTTGACAAGAATTTTAGTTGTATCTTCTAAGCCATAAAAACATACAGTCAACCATGCCCCTCTTAATATATCATCAAATTCCTCATGATGGCCTACAATTTTTGTGTCTTAGTTAGCGATCAGGCCAATATCCATCAAGGCAGCAGTAGTGATGGCAATTGTGGCATAAAGACATCATATCTTATTCACTAATTTTTAACAAGTGAGGTGAAATACACTAATTGAAGGTCAATTTTGTTTACAGCATAACTCACTTACTTCCATAAATTAGGATATGTTTCAGGGACCTTCATTTCCATCTTCAATTTTCAACCCATGTAGATGTCATGTCATACTATTGATGGTGGAGGTCTCTGGCAATGGTGATATAAACTTGCTAAGCTGGTCTGCAGCAAGAAATCAAGATTTATAATTTTGTCCTGTTTTTTTTTTCTTTCTTTTTTTTTAAAAAAATTCATATTACACCACCGGACACTGCACCATCAATTACGAGAGATGACACAATATGCACATAAATTAGTTAGTTTAAAACTGAAGATGGGAATGAAGGTTCTCAAACATGTCCTAATTTTCAAAGGTAAGTGAGGTATAGTGTAAACACAACGGACATTCAGTTACCATATATTATGCTTGCAGAGCAACATGTTTTAAGTCTAAATATTATACTTCTTGTTGGAAGTAGAAGCCATACTTGGATCTTCTACTGATGCTTCATAACTCACTTTACTTTCATCTTGGACATCAGTTGTTAATTCTTCATTTCCATCCTCAGAAAAGATTATTTCTAGGGCTAGGAAGTTCATGCATTTGCATGTTTTTTCATAAGGGTTAAAAATGTATGCTTTTACATTATGTGCACGAATTATGGAATTTTCAGTTATTTGGACATGATTTTATGGTGCATATAACTGCATATTTTCTTGATTTTTGATAAATGTATAATATTTCAATATTATAGCTCCTATATAGCATATTTTAATGATTTTTATGGTTTTTTATTATTTTTTTCTATCTGGATGATACGTATTTTTCATGTTGGTAGTACTACAAATGATGATGCAACTCATGAAGATTTCAATATTATAGCCCCTGTATTGCATATTTTAATGATTTTTATGCTTTTTTTATTTTTTTCATCTGTATGATATTTTTCATATTGGTAGCATTTCTGAGACAATGATTCTTTCCCATTGGTAGATAGATTTGTGTCCAGTACAAAGAGAATTTTTGTTAAATCTCCTAAAAAAGCACCTAATACCTGACTTCCACCAGTGTTAACTCGATGGGGAACATGGGTCGATGCAGTTTTATATAATGCTGAGCAAATAGAAATATCGAAGAGGTTGTTAATTCATTGGACTCAAAAGATGCTTCATCAATAGAAACTGTGCAAAATATTCTGTCAGGCACTAGGTTAAAAGAAGGATCTTAGTTTCAAATCTGCTAATTTTTCTTTCTTACCAACGGCCATAATGGCATTGGAAGCTGTAGGATCTCCTTTGCATCAATCACTTACTGTCTTTGAAAAAACAATACGTGATCTAAGTTCAGTTCCTGGTAGCATAGGACAAAAAGTGAAAGAGAAAGTGAATTATGTAATTTAAAAAAATTCTGGTTATAAACAGATGTGCGTATTCGAGACATCCTCAAAAGATGTCACACCAAGAGACTCGACTCTCTCTCTCTCTGTGAAGCAGTTCACTTCATTTAAATATGCCCCGATAACATCTTGTGACGTGGAGAGAAGTTTTTCACATTACAAAAGTGTTTTGCGAGACAACAGACGATGTTTTACAGTTGAAAATTTGTGCAAAGTGTTGATTGTGAACTGCAATTTAAAAGTTAGTACTAGCAGCAGGACCATTTCTGATTCAATGTCTAAGGAATAAGGTAACTTTATTATTTACACTAACTTGTCTTGTCCACTGCAAAGAGACATTAATTGTTTTAATTAAATAGTGCATATATCTTGGCATATTTTAAAGTTTTTAAGAGCATATTTGCAAGTTTTTAAGAGCATATTTGCATCCATAATTCAGTGTTTTTAGAGCATGAACTTCCGAGCCCTAATTATTTCATTGAGGATAGTGAAATACCTGACTGCTTGCTTCTTACAAGTTTTATTTTTTCAATCTTGCCACTTCTGCTTTTTGACTAGTCTTCTACTTTCATGTGGAAGGTATATCTGCAAGACAATCTGGCATGTTCTAATATAACCAATGTTTTGTTTTTTGTCATTATTAAAGGAGAGTTCCTTAATAGGGATTTTCGTTCCCTTAGGAAACATATGTTTAATATAAGCCTCATTTTTGCAACCATCTTATGATCAGTCAAATTCGTAACAAAGTAAAATTTGACATTTGCAATTGAGAATATCAAAAAGCTTATGTTTGAAAGTGAAAGCCCCTTTGACATCTAGCTTTCTTTACCAAGATATGTTTTTAGACTGTTGCCAGCTTTCTTGGATTGTATGCAAGATTTTTATGTTTGAGTTTATAACAGGGACAACAAATGAACTATTTGCTTGCTCCCACTTTTGAAGAATTGGGTATGAGTGTCCTTCATAAGTCTGGTAGTACTGGGTAGTTTCTTATATCTTCACCACTTTTTACTCTTACCAGTAGGCTATATTTCATGGGGTTGGCAGTTCAGAAAGCTATTAATAACTCTCTGCCTCTTCCAATCAAGTAGTTCATGTGTGTGAATGCATTCTATGTTGTTCTTTTGTTTAGAAATGAAGGTAGGTCAACATTCACTTGTAAACCCTTATAAACCAACAAGAACCCTATTGGATAGTCAAGACAATATACTGCAGTGTCTACCACATCCTTAAGCTGCTGATAATGAACTTGCACTGCCTTGGTCATCATGACAATGTAACAAAGCTTTATGAAGAAGTGCAACTCAAGGTTATTGTTTGTACTCGTATTTGACCAAATTGTTCAAAAGTTTTATTATGCTTCAAATAATCATAGTTTGTGAAAAGACTTAAGGCAATGTACGAGGGTTGTCCGTAAAATAAGTGAAAAACATTCACTGACATTGAATAATACATTTTTGGAAAGCTTAGACTTTTTCCTATTTCTTGACAAAATCGCCATTCTGATCAATGCATTTTTGCATGCAGTGTACCAACTTTTGTATGCTTGCATCATAGTACTTTCCCACCACACAGAGAAGATAGTTTAAAACAGTTTTTTCAGCTCCTCTCCAGTTCTGAAATGCATCCCATCAGGCATTTCTTGCTGTCAGGGAAGAGATGGTAGTCACTAGGGTCTAGGTCTCGACTGTAGGGAGGGTGTGTGACAGTATCCCATCCAAATTTGTTGATGAGATTGGTTGTCACATGGGCATTGTGAGGACGAGTGTTGTCCTGATGGAAATGCACTCCCTTAGTCAGCATGCCTTTCCTCTTGTTTTGGATTGTGCGGCGAAGGTTCTTCAACATCTCACAGTAGCGGTCCACATTGCTTGTTGTACCAGTAGGCAGAAATTCACACAACAATAACCCTTACTGTCCCTTTGATCTTTGAGCATTGCTTCTTCCACTTTCATGATGTGTCGTCTGAAACCGATGGTCGTTCAAAATGCCGGTCATTATAGCTGTACTTCCATCTTTGAATTCTCTGCACCATTTGCGTATGTGTTGTACGCTCATACACTGTTCTCCATACACTTCACACAGTTGGGAATAAATGTCCACCTACACAGTGTTTTTTGCGCACAAAAATGAATCACAGAGCGTAATTCACACCTGGTGGGAGAAGCGATTGAAAGTTCCATTTCTAACAGCTGCTGAGTCAAGACTGAGTGTGGCAGACAGCTCTCAGAGCAGGAGACTGGATGTAGCTCACATGTCAGTATTGCCAGATCGCACATAACAGTGTTCCTCATGACCGCAGGACTTTGGGAACCTTATTATAGAGACAATCCTCGTATCTGTGAAATTTGGTGAAAGTTGCCAAACATTTTGATTTTTACTTTTTGTAAAAAAAGTGTCCTCTATGTGATCTGCAAGAGGAAATGGACCGAGACCACCTTCAAATATGCCCAGCCACTTCTAGTGCCCCATCCATCAGTGAAAAATATTGGAGAGCAAGAGGATTAATGACTTCATTGTCAGAAATCCAGCATTAGCTAACAACAACAACAACATCTACCAACTAACACGCATTTATAAATAAGAAAATAATGAAGCTATTAATGAAGAATCTAAAGTAAGAACAAATTAGAAACTAAAAGCTTCACTTATCTTAGTAATATTGCAAGATTTTATGCAGCTGACACGTTTCAAGTTGACTCCAACTATCATTGAACAGGTTGCTTATTACATTGGGATCTTATCTTACTTATCTTGTGTGCTGTTTTATCTGTATGTTATCTAATTGGTTTTTGTTTTTGCTAAGTTCATTATTTACCACATTCCAAGTTGTGTTTTAGATATTAACCGAGTTACTAATTACATTACTATAATACTCCCTTTTGGATTTTTTTATTAATTTTCTATAGAACTTTTTAAAATTTATATACACATCTTTGTCTGTTATTTTATTTGTTTCTCTGTATTTATCGTAATAATATTTCATTTTTGTTTTAGCATCTGTTATATCTTTGTTTATCCATTTATTCACTGTGTAGTTCTTTATTTTCTTTACTCTTTTTGGGCATGCAATATCAAAGTAGTAATTAAAAATCACATAAAAATTATTCCATTTTTTGTTCACGTCAACTTCTTTAAAAACAGTTATCCATTTCTCATTAGCTATTATGTTGCAAAGAGAGACAATGTTTGCCTCATTGATTTCTTGCATTCCCTTACTAAGATTTTTTTTAATCACATTCCTATGAAATATGCTTATTTGCTGGGCATAATGATCAGACAGATGACCATTTAATACTTGTACCTTATATTCATCTTGATCAAGATTCGTTAAAATTTGATCCAGTATTGTTGCACTTTTGCCAGTTACTCTTGTGAGTTCGTTTATAGTGATTTGCAGGTTGTACATATTTAAAATATCTGTAAATTATTATTTATTTATGCCAACTTGATGTTAATATTTGATCAACTGGTTGGAGAAAATGTGGTACTGTTGGGAGATTTAAATGTAAATAAATATGAAAAAATAGTAACATATACATATAAACAACTGACTCAGGGGTCTCCGTCTAGGGGATATGTGAATAGCGACCACAAGGTACCCAAGCTGAGCAGAACATTACTTCCACTTACTGGTGTTTTGCTCCTCACTGTAACTTTTCTATCTGACCTTACCGTGGTCATCTCTTGTTCTCTTCCGACCCCGATGCTATTAGGGTTCCCGAGGGCTAGGGAGTCTTTATTTTTCCAACCTCTCCATTTCTCTATAAAACCTTAATCCCTAACATGCTGACCTGTCATGGCATGTAATACGTTCTCTGATTGGTGATCAGAGGATATGGTCGGTGAATTTATTTTGATAATTCTCCCAGTCAGGTCGGCGAGACCCGTAAACCAACGACAGGTGTGGTCCTCCAGACACTCTGGGGGTTGTGAGAGAGCGATGTGACCGCCAAAATATAAAAATATGGTGCTCTCTAAAAAAACGGTTACTATTACTGCTATTGCTCTCTTCAGATATTGGAGAGCAAGAGGATTAATGACTTCATTGTCAGAAATCCAGCATTAGCTAACAACAACTTTTTGTATTTTTTATTATACTTATACTTTGTACTTCAATAGCATACTTTAGTTTTCTCAATATCAGCCATTTTTAAAGCTCCAGGTGGGCATTTAAATGTCCTAGTTCAGGTGAGCGCTCCTCGCTAAACTTCACCACTACAGTAAGAACAAATTATAAACTAAAAACTTCACTTATCTTAGTAGTGTTGCACGTTCTTTTTGCACAAACTTGCACAAGCTATAAGCTATTTGTTAGTCTATAGTAAAGCCGTAACAACCAGATATTAATGAATTTTGTGTATAAATTTGCAAAAGTGCATAGTGTAGAGGTTAACTAAGAACAATAAATTTTTAAATTTTGCAAACAATGAGAACGAGAAAGGAAAGTTTCCATATTAAGAAACAACAAAGCAAACTTAAAATTCTTAAATGCTACTGAGGCCAAGAAGGAAGTAACAGAGAGTCCCAGATATGGTGTTGGGGAATTTTAAGTTCATTGGATTTAGGTAAAGTACAAAAACATGCTGTTAAACTTTAAAATTCATTTTTCTCATATTCAAGATGCTCTCGGGCTTCGAGCCAGGTGTAGTGATGAAAAGACATCGACGTTTCGGGAGTGTACATCTCTCCCATCTTCAGGATGAATGACTAGCAAGAGTGAAGGGACTAGTACTGTCAGCCAGTACGTACCGAGTAGAAAACACCCAGTCTAGTGTGGAGGTGGTTCACCGCTGCGTTGGAATCTGTGTTTTCTAAGTCGGTCGATTTCCAATTTTAAGGCTGGTTTCCAAGATGGACTAAACTGCAATCCAGCGTCCCGGTTCAGTGTACTCTTCTCGGAGGAGATGGCCAGAGCCTACTTAACCCTCCGTTCCCATAAACTGCTCCATTTTGCCACAATGGTCGTTTCTTTGAAGTTAGCTCTGTGGTCTTTTTCAAAGCAGTGCTCCGCCAGCCCTAACTTTTCAGGCTGCATTAATCGTATGGACCGTTCATGCTCCTTGACTCTGGTGGAAATGGTCCTGCCGGTTTGCCCTATGTAGGGCGTCCCACATTCACAGGGAATACGATACCCCTGGTATATTAAGGTGCAGTTTGTCCTTTACCGGCCTCACTAGGTGTTGGATCTTCAAAGGCGGCTTGTGGATGGTTCTGATGTTGTGTTTAGCGAGAATTCTACTGATTCTGCCGGAAAGATTGCCAGTGTATGGGATGCAGGCAGTGGCGGTCGGCTGGTCTGGTGTTTGCAGAGTTTGTGGTTTTCCTCTCTTGGCCTTGGAGATAGAGACTTCAATATCCTCTACAGAGTAGCCATTTTGGCGGAATGTGTGCCTCAGGTGCTGCAGCTCTTGTTTTAGGTGGCTGGGATTGGAGATCGACAGAGCTCTGTGGAACAGAGTGTTGAGAACACCGACCCGTTGTGACTTATGATGGAAACTGCGAGCATTCAAGTAGAGGTAGATATGTTCCAACAACCTGGGAAGTGTCAAAACACAGTGTACACTGCTCCAGTTAATGGGGGTGGAAGAAGAAATTGGCCTAATGGTTTTGATGGCCCTTTACAACTGTAGTGCAGGGATTCTCATCAGCTCAAACTTGACTACTTCGACTATTTAGCATGCTGTCTTTGGTGAAACAGGCTTCATCGGTGAAAAGTACACACAAAGGGAAGTGGTGATCGACCACACAGTGCCGCAGTAGTCATTGGCTGAAAAGGACCTGAGGTGTGCAAAGTCAGCCGGTACAGAGCATGTACTCTTTGTGGGTAGTAGGGGTGCAGTTGTTGTTCCCGAAGTACATTCCAAACAGTACTTTGCACGATCCCCATTTTATGTGCAACTGTTTGAGTACTTATTGAAGGCTCCTCAGCCACACAACGTTGCCCTTCATGTTCCAAGATGGGACTCCGTACAGTTCGTCTTCCTCCTCAGTTGAGATGCTGTGGTTGCACCTACCCAGTTTCCCTTAACCACTGAAAAAGTCTCGGGAACATGGTATGTCGTGGATGCCTCTGATGTGGATATTTGTCCTGATATAGCCTTTCTGCTTCTATACTGTTTCCATTAGCTTGCCGGTACAAGAAAACATCTGCATATTCTGCAACTGCTTACTCCATTTCACCGCAGTTGATTGATACACTTCCTCATGTAAACACTGACCGGACTCCAACTTCTACTTGGTTAATGTTACAGGACAGCACATCAGACAGTATACATCACGCCATCTGCATTGAACTACTGTTGCCGTACGTAAGTTTAAAACGCCATCATGTCTTCATGGCATTGTAATTCTAAACCACTCATGGTACTCCTAGATGGCTGTGCAGTTATCTAATCTTAGTACTAATCACCCGCCTACGAAAACAACTTTTGCCTATAACTTATGAAGGAGACATTTCCAGGCCAAGGTTCCTTATATCGGATTATTGCATTTGTCCTTAATTTTCCCTAAAACTTTCTAACACCATCACTAAATCATCCGGTATACTTCCTGAACCAGATATCTATAGATGAATGCAAAATGTCATTTAAAGACGTTTTAAATTCATTGAATTAGTTTAAATTACATAGGATGAATTATTTGGTTGCTAAGGGGCTAAGACTCCTACATTTATTCAAACATCCCATTTTTCAAATAAACAAACCTATGCAATTGCCTAACTAGGACATCTAATATTACACCTTATTCAACTGTTTGCTGGAGCAACAAACTTATCTGTTTATTTCTTTAGCTCCAAGAATGACTAATCGGCAATTGAGGAGCATTTTTTCAAAAGTCAATAAAGTCAAAGGTAAATGTTTTGGGAAATGCCTTTTTTATATATCATACCAAAATACTAACTATACAAACAAGATAATTTAATATTTGCACTGCGTTTCTTAGCACAATTCTGAATATGTGTTTGACTTTTCTGAACTTTTCACTCTTTATATAAAAATAAATGGGCAAAGTTTGCCAGCTTTTTCAAAAGTCGATAAATGCAAGGAGAGAAGATAAAAGTTCTGTTCATATACACTGAAAGTATCTTTTTTTTTAATTTTGTATATTTTTATCTTTTTAACACTAACTACAAAGAAGGTTACTTTATTGTTCTTTTTGCATGGAAGTACAATAGCATACTACAATATAGTGTTTTTGTATCGTTAATTTTTCATACATGTTTGAAAAAACGGGAGTTCTAATGGAAACAGAGTTTGGTTGGGTACTTGGCAGGAAAATATTCAGACTATGGAAGATCCTGTAATATTCCACGGCGGCCGGTAATTTCATTTTTCGCTAAGACTGAAGTCAGAATACAGCACCAATTGCAGAAATTCTGGGAGATTGAGGAGTTGAATCACACTCCAAAAACAATGGATGATAAAGCATGTGAGGCTCATTTTGCTCAGAATACAACATGAGATTCGTCAGGAAGATTTATGGTTCGACTTCTATTTAAAGAAGATCCTAAGAAGTTAGATGTATCTAAGATGATGGCCACAACAAGATTACATGAGTTAGAAAGAAAGCTAATCAAGAACCAAACATTGAAGGAGGAATATTATGTGCACTTTTTACAAGAATATGAAGCATTGGGTCACATGCAAGTGGCAAGACCCACATCAGCATGTTCTTATATGCCTCATCATGCAGTATTTAACCCTTTCATGCCTGGTGTGTCTTATAAGATACATTGGCTTTTTTTCCTATTTGTAGTAGTTTTA
Source organism: Tenodera sinensis (assembly GCA_030765045.1). NCBI lineage: Eukaryota > Metazoa > Arthropoda > Insecta > Mantodea > Mantidae > Tenodera > Tenodera sinensis. The sequence goes on from CM060961.1 coordinate 110,804,162, forward strand.
ACTTTTTTTCTGCTATATTCTTGTTATACTGTCTGTCACCAATTGAAAATGCATATTTGAGACGGTTTGAATTGTAAAAAATTATTTTTTTTTCAATTTATAGTGTAGTGTTTTTTTTAAGAAAAGAAGCAAAATCAATGCAACCGCAGTCAAATGAAACCCCGTCATCATCCACGCATGCCATCATGCCGATTATTTTACGTGGACCCTCCCCATCCTTTACCGCAGGCACATTTGACTGCAGTTGCCGAGACTCGAACCCATGACCTCAGGCTTTGAGTGCATGGCCAGTGCACTACGTGTTGCCTTAATGATCATGGCTACCCGAGCCAGCAGGCTGAAGGTCTCCCAGACTGCCTAATCTAAACCGGTTTCGAATTAGAGGAAGAATGGCATATGTAGCAAACTAATTCAGGCATGAAAGGGTTAAGACAGACAACTAAACTACGGAGACAAGATTAGTTTTTGACTGTTCTGCAGCTTCCAAGAATGGAATTTCATTGAATGATTTATTGTATGTTGGTCCTACTATTCTGCAGGACATTTGTTCAATCATCCTAAGATTTAGGACACATGAAGTAGCATTTACTGCTGATGTTGCGTAAATGTATAGACAAATTTGGTTACATCCAGATGATCAAGTATATCAAAGAATACTGTGGAGAAGTGACCCTACAGCTCCAATACAAGAGTATCAGCTGAAGACTGCAATATATGGTATGGCTTGTTCTCCATTTCTAGCTATTTGTTGCCTGCAGCAATTGGCTCATGATGAAGCACATAAGGTTCCAAAGGCTGCTGTAATTGCATTGAATGATTTTTATGTTGATGATTGCATTTCAGGATGTGCAACCTTACATGAGGCACAAAAACTTCAGAAGTAATTGGTAGCCATGATATCAAAAGGTGGATGTTTGTTGCTTAAGTGGTCCAGCAATTATTCTGAGTTTTTAACTAACATCACATCAGACCAAAGAGAAACTAGTTTACCATTACAGCTTGACAAAAATGGAGTGACAACACTTGAACTGCTATGGCATTCTACCGAGGACAAGTTTCAAATTGCAAGCAGTCTGAAAATTAACTGCTACGCACAAGCATTTACAAAAAGAGTAGTATTGTCAATAGTTTCTGGTATATTTGATCCCTTAAGCCTTAGAAACCCTATTGTTATTATATGCTAGATGTTTCTACAGAGATTATGGTAAGAGAGATTAATGTGGGACCAACCCATATCAGAGGAATTGGCTACAGATTGGAAGAAGCTCCACAACCAACTTCATCTGATTGATAACATTCGCATAGATCGCAAAGTACTTGGTTATGTTTCTGTAGGCAATATAGAGTTACATAGTTTTTGCGATGCTTCAGAAAAGGCATGTGGCAGATGCATATATGTCCATTCATCAAATAAGAAAGGAGTTACATGTGTAAAACTTCTTTGTGCCAAGTTTCAAGTTGCACCACTAAAGAAATTATCGAAGGCGCATCGCAGCAAGTAATTTCGGACTTAGAATCTGGCTGGCAAGTGGAAAGTGAGCTAAACTAAACATGAGCCAAATTATCACTTCCACATTTAGAATTATGTGGTGCATTGCTTCTTGCTCATCTATTGGAAAAAGTCAAAAAATCACTGAACTTATCATTTAAGCACATATACTTGTGGACAGATTCTACTGTGGTATTGTCATGGTTGTCAGCACCTTCAACAAAATGGAAAACGTTTGTAGCTAATAGAGTTTCTGAGATTCAAGATATTTCTGGAAATGCAGTATGGAGATATGCCCCTTCACAACACAACCCAGCAGATTTGATATCAAGGGATGTGTTTCCCGAGAATCTTATAAATGACAAATTATGGTGGGAAGGACCAACTTGGTTACATGAAGAACCAAAGGTGAGGCCTGTACTCTGTACCATTTCAAACCCTCAGGAAGCTCCAGAGTTAAGATTCAAAACAACTTGTCATGTTGCAACTATTAGTGATGATGGAATAATCACATGATTCTCCAGCCTATCCAGATTGCAATGCACTGTAGCATATGTATATAGATTTTATAAGAATTGTGTTAAACCAAAGGCAGAAAGAATAACTGGACCTCTCACACTTACAGAGATTCAAGATTCATTGAGTAAATGCATTCAAATTGCACAGCAATCAGTATTTAGCGCAGAAGTGCAGCAACTAGCAATGAAACAGGGAGTTAATATTAACAGTCGATTGAGATCTTTAGTGGTTGGAGTTTCTTTTTTCTTTTTTAGTTCAGTGCTGGGGAACTGGTGCTCACTGAGTGCAACCTGTTCATGCCCTTGCACTGATAACTATGTTTAGCTGGTAAAATAGAAGGTTGCTCAATCCAGTGAGTTGCCCAGTCCTGATGTAGTTGGTTCTTATACAGGGTACAAGGTGTTACTTTGGTCGTACATTAATCAGATTCTACACAATAAGTGTAACAAATATGTCTAATACAATTATTGTCAATAAAGAACCATTTCACCAAAAACGAATGAATATAAATGGTTTATTATTTCACTGTCAGGCAAACATTATGTGAACGATACTGTAATGCATTTCTACCTTAATACAAAAGAATTTAGCAACAATTTAATGTTACCACTTGAAGACCTGTGAAGCATTAAGATCAGAAGAAACTACAATTCAAAAGTATTGGAAAGCACGAATGCTAATGGCTTCATTGCCAGATGCAAGGCACTAGAAAACAACAACAACAACAATGTTACAATGTCATGCAAAGTTTTATTTCTAAGAGAGAATTGGCAATTTCACATTAACATTAAATTGTGACCAAATTAATTCGAATTAAGATATTACAGCACTATTTGCACAGTGTTTGCACAACAGTTAGTGAAATAATAAACCATTTACATCCATTTATCAAGAAGATAAGTGGCTCCGAATATTTCAAATATTTGACACAAATTATTTTTTTCAGCAAAAGGCTCTTTATTGTAAATGATTTTATTGGACATATTTGTTACACTCATCATGTGGAATCCCTGGTTAATGTATGGCCAAAATAGTACCCTCCACCCAGTAGATTAGTAAGCTTTTGGATTTGTGATGGCATTTATATTGTTGTAATTATCACATCTTTCTGGCTTATCATTGTAACCCACATAACTACACATGTTATTAATGTTGTGATGGCACAGAAACAAACATTTTGCCATGTACGCAATGCAGAAGGCAAAATAGTACTGCAATGGTTAGTCACACTTCTAAAAATGATTTTATCAATATCTTGTAAGATCTTCTTTAGCATTTTATTTGATGGTGTACTTCTGGATGAAATATATTGATTAAAAATATTAATCTTTTGGTCTGATTTTAGCAAATTACTGTTGATTAAATTTTCAATATTGTTAGCGAAACTTTGAATGGTATTTTCTTGTTCAATACAGTATGATCAGAGAAAGTTACTCCCAGGTATTTTACCATTTCCCCTGGTTCAAAGGAACTTACTGTACTTCCATCTCCAATGCTTAGAGTTCTTTATTAACCCATTAACACCCAATGATCTATTTATATTTATTTATAGATTGCTACAAATATTATTTTTTTATTTAGTTTACATGAATTCTTTAGTTATTTTGGCCATGTATGTCATCATTGATGTTATCTGGTTCTGTGAACACATTATTGTGTCTTAAAAACTAGAATATTGTGTAGTTTATTAATTTACAACCATAAGATGCAAATGATTGCAGCACCTATGAAAGCATATTAGGTATTGTTTTCTTCCTTGTTATGTTTCCCTTCCAGCTTTCCATAACACAATAAACTGTCGAGCTGTTGATAAAGGTTTGTATTATTGCATCATACAAAGACTGTGCCACAGTAAACAATTCCACTGCTGAAAATATGAGCCTAAAGTCGAGCGATCTATCTATAGACCACTTAGCACATATCTCATGTCAGCACATGGAAATCCTAGCACTATGGAGTCAACTCGAAACTTTAGTCAGCTTTGCACCAAGAACTTGCAACATTACTAAGATAAGTGAAGTTTTTAGTTTCTAATTTGTTCTTACTTTAGAATCTTGTTGCTTCACTGTTAATAGCTTCAATTTCTTTAATTAGCTAACAACATTTTTACTTATGTACTAGCATGCAAAGTATCTGCCACATGTATTATTTGTCTTCTACAGTTCTTCTGTTTGAAAAATGGTAAAGTGTTGCTCAACGGCATTCTATATTGTGTCTTTGAAGAGAGGATAACATGTAAGCAACCGGATTCCTAAAGTACATATCTCCTATAGTTATTATTCTTGGGGATAAGTTCGCAATTCTATACTAATAAGAAGTGCAAACAATAATATGCAAGTCCACTAGTTACTTCTTTTTTGCTTTCTTTTTCATTATTTTTAGATTACATTCAGAGAAATGGTGTCTAACAATTATGACATATTTAAAGGAATTTTGCTTGTTTCTGTAAGTGATGATAGTTTTTCCAATGAAACTCATGATGATTGTAATACATTTGATGTGATTCTTTCTTCTGATCCAGACAGTCTGACTGATGCAAATGAAACACTACAGGTATAATAAACATAAATGATGTTCCTGGCCCAGTTGAAGTACATTTCACTGCCTCTGAAAAGTGGCAGTGACGTATAGGAAACGAATGACTCTAGGTTTGAAAAGTCAACCAAAAATGAAAACTTTGAAACCGACCTACATAATACAAAAAGTATTGGAATTGTTGTGATGAAATTTGCCTAAAGATGTCCCCACCCGGAGATCCGATTGGGGGACAGTTTTAACTCCGGTATCTTTAGGACTCATATTCATGTATGTGGCTTTCATGTAACTGTTTTCTTAACGGGCACCAGTTTTACAATGTGGCAGTTAGATCACCCGACTTAAACCCCCATTTTGCAAGGGGGACCACACCTATCGTTGGTCAACGGATCCATCGGACCTAGCCAGCAGGACTAAATAGGTGGTATTTAGATCCACCAACCTTCCCCTCATGTGCCTCTGAGGGACGCTGTTGTGCTGAGATAGGCCAGCACATATGTAAATGACATTTCCTCCATTTTAGATGAAACAGTTATACCACTGTGATTCGGTCCCCAGAGCCTCATCTGTTAAAAGCAGGGTGCACCACGGGCAGGATGAGGATGGAATTGGGTAGGAGAGGCTATAGGAGGCGCATCACTACACCTTACTACCCTTACTTACTTCTCATTCATACCTACAAGAAATAGAAACAAATGCCAAAGATAAAACATGGATTACACTACTTTCCAACCCAGATATAATCCCCCAGAGACCAAGGAAAACAGCGATTGCAGCCTTCCGACTATTGACAAATCACGACTGCTTAGCAAGTCATCTCTACAGAATAGGTATCTCAGCTTCACCAATATGTGTCCTGTGTAACGATCCAGCAGAAATGAACGAAGAGCACTTGAAGACCTGTGAAGCATTAAGATCAGAAGAAACTACAGTTCAAAAGTATTGGAAAGCACAAATGCCAATGGCTTCATTGCCAGATGCAAGGCACTAGAAAACAACAACATAATACAAAAAATGTGCTTCCAATGCAATTGAGGGCTCATGTAAAATAATCGGTGTGATGGCATGCGTGGATGATGACGGAGTACCATTTTACTGCAATTGCAATTTTCTTATAAAAGAAAGCACTAAAATGTAAATAGTAATAAAATTATTTTCTACAATTCAGAACATCTCAAACACATATGTTTAATTGGTGACGAACAATATAACAAGATAATAGCAGAAAATACTGTTAAAAGGATTACAAATAGGCAAAAAATTCGTATATTCATTATAATGCACACCGGGACTGATAGGGTTAAGATGGAAAATTTTTGGAAAAGTTTGATGTTCTTGAAAATGGCCCTAACAATTTTGCCTAAAATGCCATATGTTTGAGATATTTTTATGACAAATGAAATATATATCTTGAATTTTCTGACTATAGCCCCTGTAGTCGTATTTACTCTGGATGTCTTTTGCATAACGGGTAAATCGTTAGAGATAGACCAAGTCTTACTCAACAAAAAATGTAGATCTTGCTAAAATACACAATTTATGTCTAAATAAATTGTTATAGAGTGAACCATTTCGGAGATATGCCTTGTTATTTGTGTGAATTTAGGAGAACTTATATTTCTCTCAAATGGAACACCGTTATTCAATGTTTTAGGTTAACCGTGCAAAGAGAACAGAATTTGAAAGCTTTAAAACATTTGACTATCGCTCAATATATATTCCCATATTCTCCTTCCATCTACAAGGAAATAAGTCAACAAGATAATTTCTGCAAATGTTTATCTCAACTAACACAAAGAAGATATAGGAGTAAGAGTTTGTAGGAATGGTTAGTACAAGAGCAGAGAAAGTCATGTGAGTGCAACTCATCAGATTTTTTGAGTTATGCTGTCCACAGCCTGACAGACACACATGCAAGCCTTTTTCTAAAAATCTCACATGACTTTCTCTATTCTTGTAATAACCGTTCTTACAAACTCTTCCTATATCTTCTTTGTGTTAGTTGAGATAAACATTTGTACAAATTATCTTATTGCTTATTTCCTTGTAGGTGCAATGGGAACATTGTTTAAATACAGTAGGCTTTGAGCCATAGTCAACTCTTTGAAATCTTTGAGATTCCGTTCTCTTTGAACGCTTAACATATAAAACAGTGAACAACGATGTTCCATTAAACCAAAGTTTTAAGTTTTCTGAAACTGACGCAAATAACAAGGAATTTCTCCGAAAAGGTTCAATGTACAAAAACAAATTATTTAGACATAAATAGTGTGTTATAGCGAGATCTACATTTTTATATACCATGCTGACCTGTCATGGCATGTATTACGTCCTCTGATTGGTGATCAGAGGATATGGTCGGTGAATTTACTTTGATAATTCTCCCAGTCAGGTCGGTGAGACCCATAAACCAACGACAGGTGTGGTCCTCCAGACATTCTGGGGGTTGTGAGAGAGCAATGTGACCGCCAAAACATAATAATATGGTGCTCTCTAAAAAACGGTTACTATTACTGCTATTGCTCTCTTCAATATCATCAGTGAAAAATATTGGAGAGCAAGAGGATTAATTACTTCATTGTCAGAAATCCAGCATTAGCTAACAACAACACATTTTTGTATAATAAGATTTTGTCTGTCTCTTATGGTTGTTCAAAAGGTATCCAGGGTAAACAGCACTAAATAGGCTATAGCCAGTAAATTCAAAATATACATTTAATTTGTGATAAAAATACCTTAAACATATGGCATTTTAATAAAAATCATTAGAGCCATTTTCAAGAAAATCAAAATTTTCAAAACATTTTCCTCTTAAAGGGTAGTTTAGGGTGGGGCTAAGTTCTTCAACATACTCGTGTCCCTACCTTGAAAGACATTAACTTAAATATCAACTTTGGTTTTTAACCGATTTTTTGTTTTTGAGTTACGCTGTTCACAGACTGACATACAGACTGACACGCGCGCGCGAGCGCGCGCGCGCGCGCACACACACACACACACACACACACATAGACCTTTTTCTAAAAATGCCTTTTTTTGGATTCAGGGTGTCTCAAAACATATTTCCGGTGACAACTCGACATCGAATTTTTGGGTGGAATACAATACTTTCTCTACTTTACTAAACGAGTAGAGAAGGTAAAAAATGAGTAACGGTGTTACATTTGACGAAGGTTTTAGCTATCCGAAAGTGACACAAATAACCTGGAATATCTCCGAAATGGTTCACTATACAATAAAAAAAAAAAAATAAAAAATAAAAAATAAAAAAAATGAAAAAAAATAAAAAATTAAAAAAAAAAAGGAAAAAAAAAATAAATAAATAAAAAAAAAATGATTTTGTGCTTTAGCGATATCATTTTTGTTTAGTAAGATTTTGTCTATGTTTTATCAGTTATTCAAAAGTCATTCAGAGTAAACAGAACTATAACATACCGTATCTTATCGCATACCTAAGCCACCTCCCTCCTCCTCGCGTATTTCCCTCCCCTATGATTTTTCAGCACTAAAAATTATTTACCTATTAAACATTGCATAATTCCCTCTCCTGGTTCGTTCTTATTGGGGTGGCCTTCAAATGACTTGATAATGGACAACAATGAACGCAGTGCTTGCCACAAAAACACTCTTATTGCCATTGTCACAATGTATCGTAAAATTGCAATGTGAAGTTGCAGACATGTTTCTAAGTCAGTTTGTTACAAGTTGTCATATTGTTAAGAAGAGATTTAAAACAAAAACTGGTATTTCTTGTTCCATTAATGGTTCTGACGACATGTGGAATATGTAGTGGCAATGAAGATGTGTTATCTGAGCCAGATATAGATGAAAATAGTGATGATAGTGACGAAAGTGAGACCACAGAATAGTCAGAGAAAAGAAACAATGAAACAATACACTGTAGGCCCAAAGAAACGGTGGTATGTATCCAGTTCATTCACAAATTACTGTACACCTGTATAACGTTTACATAATACTACATGGTTTCCCTTCCTTTCTATATCTATTACATGATACTACATGGTTTCCTTTCCTTTCTGAATTCCTAGAAGCACCACTCGCATAATTCCCTCCCCACTATTTTCAAGCAAATTTTTCGAGAATATATATACCTAATATATATATATCTTACACCTTTTTCTAATTATGTTTTCTTTTGTTTTAATCAGGGAGCTCCAAATCATATTTCCCCTGAAATCTCGAGATCAAATTTGTGTGTGGAATACAATACTTCCTCTGCTTACTAGCAGAGAAAGCAAAAATTTCGTCCATCACGACAATGGATGACAATGGACACCGCGGTGTCATAAAAATACAAAGTCACTTGACCTCTTGTGAAACAAATAAAACTCGCCAAGTATACCTACTCATTGTTGAGCGCGGCTGATTGGTGTAGTGAAGTATTTCGTGGTGGCTGTATTGAGATGTTTAAGAATGGCATTGTATTGACAGTGATTCGTGTATAATATCGTGTTATACTATAAGAGTACCACCGTCCAATTCGTTTGTAGAGGGGATTTTCAGTGTGATGTGAAACAGGTATGTATATAGATCTAGAGCAATGAAAGGAACAGACGGAAACAAACAGCATCGTGTTAAATAAATGCATGCTTCCTGTTGTAGCACCTATAATGCATTTATTGTGTAATGTGTTGTGAATAATAATAATGATGATGATGATAATAATAATAATAATAATAATAATAATAATAATAATAATAATAATAATAATAATAATAATAATAATAATAATAATAATAATAATAATAATAATAATAATAATAATAATAATAATAATAATAATAATAATAATAATAATAATAATAATAATAATAATAATAATAATAATAATAATAATAATAATAATAATAATAATAATAATAATAATAATAATAATAATAATAATAATAATAATAATAATAATAATAATAATAATAATAATAATAATAATAATAATAATAATAATAATAATAATAATAATAATAATAATAATAATAATAATAATAATAATAATAATAATAATAATAATAATAATAATAATAATAATAATAATAATAATAATAATAATAATAATAATAATAATAATAATAATAATAATAATAATAAATTAATGATGACGATGGTGATGGTAATGGTAATAATGATCATGATGGTGATTGTGGTGGTGATGGTAATAATGATGACCATGATGGTGATGATTACGACAATGACGATGATGCACTTTTGAGTTGTCTGACTCCAGATAAAGTTGGCAACCCTAAATATGACGAACGAGTGGTTGAGTGAGTAAAATACCCATTTTCAATAAAAAGACTAACAAAATCTTGTTAATTGGTAACAATAATGAGTTCTGCCTAGAGTGTTCTGTGAGTTCTGGTGTGCATTGAATACGTTCACGTTTGCGCACGCACGCGCGCTTTCTAAGGTGATGAATGATCGTTTAACATTAATCACGGCTTTTTTTTTTTTTTAAGTATTCGCTGAGTGTTGTAAGGAGAGCAATAAATTTTGAGTTCTGCCGTGGCTAACGAAAGAGACGATCTACTGATTTATGTTTACACGCTTTATTAGTGAACAATATTGATTTCTTGATAACTAGGGTTGGCTGCACTGGTTGTTAGATTGGCATGATGGTGACGCCCATTGCGCGCGCGTGGTAGCGTCAGTGAGTTAGCTGACTCTAGTTACCTTTACCTTGGAGTGCTGCGTTAAATCAGATAGGAGTCTTACGTGGCGAAGAACTTAATATAATTTCATTGTGTGGAATTGGCAGAATCCGATTGGAGCTAGGAGTAAAGTAGGGATGCATTCTCTATTAAAGTTATAAAGATGTATATTTAAATGTGTAACACAGGATAATTTCTATGATACAAGTAAGTGACGTTGTTAACATTTCAACATCGGTGAAGATTGGTGCAGTTGCTCAGCTGTGTAGCTCTGCATTTAATATTATGTCAAATGATATCTCTAATGATCTTGTTCTTTTTTCTCAGATTTCTGAATACTTCAGAATTAAGGCTGACAATAGAATGGTACCAAAATGGATATCAAAGTAGATATTAAGGAAGAACCTGTTTGGCTGGAAGAATCACCAGGAAATGAAATAACTGATTCTTCCGAAGGTCCCCTGCAGAATGAATTTAAGGTAGGGATATTTGGCGATCCAAAGGAATATAGTCTCTCGTATACAGTGCCATCGAGTAAATCGACCACACTTTTAATAATACCTGGGTCAAGGTCGTATGCCGCATATGTATTTCTTTATTTACTTATTTATATATGTTGCTTCCCTCTCGACGTTTTTATCATTGCGGATCATGTGCACCGGAACAAATACGATGAACAGAAAAGGTTAACTAGGACCATTATTATTTTACAAATCACAATATTGAATGACCCCTACATGCTTACCTTTTCAAAAATGATGTAAGTGCTCTGCTCAAAGACAGGCATTGCAATGTCTTAACAGATGGTTGTAAACATGTTGCAGTTATTCTTGGGATATGTTGGTTATTTCTTCCCGTACATTTTTTTTGCGGTTCTTGGATTTGGGGATTAGAATTGTAGTTTGTCTTTCAAATTGCCCCACAAGTAAAAGCGCAACACGTAAGGCCTGGGGATCAAGTCAGTCAAGTCTGCACTAACTTGTCACCAAAACCGGCAGCAGTTGCATTCAAAGAAGTGTGAGCTGTATGGGTGTAGCCCCGTGTTGTTGAAATACACCTTAATTTGAGTGGTTTTGTTGCTTTTTTACTGACTCAAAGCCGATACATGCTTGCTGTGCTAATGTCAACAGGACTTTGGTGGTGAACATATACTGCACAGTGATATAAATATTTTTTACTGTTAAAAATGTTCTTTTTTTTTCCTGTTTTAAAACTGATCCTGAATTTCTTGACTACCGTGCTTCTGTTAGATAGTTAATGTTTTGTATATACCAAAATCCAGTTTTTGCCACAAATATTTACATTAGGCAATGTTGGGTACCTTGATAAACAACAGCAGTACATAATTGTTTTAAGACCATTATATTGGCCCCTGAAACTGAAACATGCAAATAACCTTTTTTCAAACCTCGTTAGATAGCAGACACCATACACAAAAGGCATGTATTAGGAGCAAAAGCTAGGTAGGAGAAGGTAGGGAAAGTGGTATTGCCAATGTATGAAAAGACTGTGTCAGCAAATAGATTTTCACACTTTTACAATTACTGCACTGTTATTGCACAGGTATTTTAGGAACAGTAATTGACACATGTAGCGTGTTATTTATTTGTGTGTAAACTGCACTTAATTGAGGCAAGGTGCACAAATTTGAGGTGCATGTGGTTGTCTTTCGAGTGCTGATGTTGGCAACAGTTTGACATGAGGGGGAGGGGATGAGCGGGAGAGAAATGCTCTGAATGCCTTGGGTGAAGCATATCATGAATGTTTGGTAAGATTCCTAAAGTTAGTGCACCTTGCCTCAATTAAATGCAGTTTACAGACATTTACACCAGTAAATGACATGTGTGTCAATCATTGTTCCTAATGGTGTATTCGTCTTGTTTGCACAATAAAACAGTGCAATAAAGTGTTAAAAGTGCATGAAAATCCTTTTGAGGTATTTTGGTGAATATGAAACATTATCTGGCAGATCAATATCAGGAAAATGTTCCCAAAAGGCTCTACATTGTAGATGCAGATTTATGTTTTGTAACGCTGTAACAAGTAAAATGGTTTTCTGTAGTAGATTGAACCATGGCTGGACTAACGTGACTGAAAACCAGCAAAAAATGTGACTACTGCCTACATTTGTCCTGTGTGGTGTAACTCAGGTCATGTCATGCATGACGCAACAGTGGGAACTGGAATCTTAGCAGGCGAGTAGTGTGCGTGAGAGACCCAGGTGCCGATAAGAACATGGCCACTTAATCTGGTTACTGTACATTTTGAGTACACTTACAGTGAACTATCAATGTTACTTTTATTTGCTTGATAGGGGTCCCACAGCATGGTGACATTCCATGTGGAAATGTTCTTATACAGTCACCATTTTCACAGTGACAAGTAATAGGATGTGCTCGGTTACATTTCTTTATTGTACTGGATGATACATTTTTATTTTTCTAATTGAGTTTTTAAATTTTGTTCCAGACAAGAAATAGACAAATATGCTAATAAATACATTTCTCATCAGCTTCAATATAAATAAATCCAAGTAATTATTTAATCATTTAGTACAAACACATAAATGTTGTCATAGTATTTGAACTCTTAACATTCTATATTAAACTGTTTGTTAATATAGTAGATTGCGATAACATGTCAATAGACAGATTTTCCACACATAAACATTACACAGCTGATGTATAAGTAAATGTCTGAATTCCATAGTACACAAAACAACTAAAACTGATATATTATAGTGAGAAATTACTGAAGTATTGTTTATAAAATTGTTATTTAAATTGTCCTATTGAGCCCTACTTTCAAAGTCAGGGATAATCCGTGGCTAACGAGAAAGACAGGCTATGGCGCAAAGTGGAGTTGCATAGTAATGGTAGTCTGATTCATGGCTAACATTCTATACTTTCATAATAAAACGATCTTTCACTTTCAAGAGCAATTTTTTTGGTTGTTTAGGATATAGCTGTATTATACTCTGTTCATCAAGAGATTAGAGGAGATATAAACAAAGCACCGGTTTGTATCACTCCGCGGCCACGTGCTTTCACAATGATGCAACACGGTTACCTACCGCTACGCGTAGGTATAATATGCCTTTTACACTACTAAAGGATATATTTACGTGATCCAAATAACATGTAGCACATGGAAATTAACTGCTACTTACGCCATCTCTGTCCACAATAACACTTTTTCATTTCCTACTCACAATCTCGAAACCAGTCTCCAGAAGCAGCTTGTGGAGGGAAGTTCGTTTTAAATCTGGAAGATCGAGATCAGAGTTAACTGCCAACAGCACTTTGTTTAAGGTAGTGGTTCATTGTTAACAAAGAACTGGTGAACTTTTCGACGGATTGCAGATCTCACACTCACAAATTCGTCGCAAACTACATCCACCATTTATCTAGCACGTGGTCGTTTTTACCGGTATCTTCACCAACTGACGATTTTTCTTTGGGTGTACTGTAAATACTTGCAACTGACACACCAGTAAACTCGGATGTTAATTTCATCACGTCTTCGATAGCAAGTTCAGGATATTTCTCGTAGAACTTGTTAAATATGTTCAATATTGTTGTCTTTTCACCACTTCGCAACGGTTTGCCGCACTTATGTTTTACAACACTAACTTGTTCCGCCATGTTACTTTCATACTGAATAATGCACGCGCAGAATGAATTAGGCTGGTTCAAATTCACTTAACTGCGTATTCGTACAGTTTAACTATGCTTAGTACACTTAGTTCATGCTTTAGCAAACATTAAATGACATTTCAGACCTCAGTAACATTATTTCTTCAAGGGACTATTTACACGGCGAAAGCGTCAAGAGGGCGCACTGTGGTCAAAATGCACGTGGCTTTGTTTACGTCTCCTCTAATCTCTAGATGAACAGAGTATAGACTTAAGCCATGACTGGGCTAGGAGAATTATGTCACTGTAGTTCATGTACCCTGTCTTTCTCATTAGCCACGAGAGTCATTACCATGACTGGAGCTCCTAAGCTGAAGTATTCTATTTGGATTACCCTATATTTTAGCAGATACTATGATAGTTGAATAAAATTATAAAAGACCTGGGATCGTTTTATAGGAGAGGTACAAAAAAGAAATTAGATTGAAGTTTATATAAACAATATTGTAATATTGCCTGCCATATATTTTAATACTACTATAAACTGGTCTTTTCATGGCCTGTGCTTCTAACCTAAACATTTTTATTGTGTCGAAGCTCATCAGTGTTTCATCTATATTTACAAAATGACATACTCAACAAACTTGCTTCCATAGTCAAAAATGTAATAATGCAGAAGGTACTTTTCCTTATGCATGCAACTAATTATTTGCTGTATTTTTGTGATTATTCAACAATCACAAGGCAGTGCTGCCAGATGCAAATAAATAAAACGTGTTCATTTGAAAAATTGCAGACAGGACACAATTCCAGATACGTTATGTGGTATTATTACCCAGATGATCGTTGAACTAGAAAAACTAAATTCACAGGCTGTTAGTTTGGGGTCATCTTATAGGACAGGTACATACTACCACCGTAGAACTTTGATGAGAATTATACCTCCTTGTGCATGTGTTGTCTTTCTGCTAAAATATACTGTACTTTGATTTCTGTTTTCTCAATGTCAGAGTCCCTACAAAAAGATCTAAGACATTAAGCTAGGCCTAAGTCAACAATTTAAGTATTTCTAAGTGGTTCTGTAAAACAATTAAAATGTATAAATTCTTGAATGAATGAGAGGCACCTGTGACCCACATTACAATTTTGTTATGTACATATATGCAGTCATATCACTAGTTAGACACATTTGGTAGCATCATTACTACACTAGAACATATCAGCATACAGATTACTTTTGCAGAGTACAGTAGAACCCCACAATTATACAACTGACAAACTCTTAGAACTACACACATTGGAACAAAATGTTTATTGCACAAAATGTTTTGCAGAACTTTGCAGTAGGCACTGTGCTTAACTTAATGCATTTTGTCACTGTTAAACATTTTCACATTTACTTAGGTACCCCACCATTCTTCTGCACTAAAGAACTAAACCTGCTTGAAAAAGCGGTGTTATGTCAGCATCGCATGAACATCACATTGTATGGCATGGCAGCACCTTGCTGCACTATGTAGCGTAATGCCAATTCAAGGGCGTCTGCAACATCATAATGTAACACAATATCCTTAGGAAAGTCTTCTTCATTATCTCCATCTTCAGAGTGGCTATCAGGTTGATTTTGGACCATAGAGATAATGGCTTTATCACTGATGTCTTGAAATCGTTATCGTCGATTGATATCCATTCAAGAAGGCAATTTTCCCCTGCATTTTTGCTTCTTGGGATTATCTTGAATAAGCTGAACAATATCTTTTTGTTTTTCAGATAATCTGATCGGATCACATCCCCCATTAATTTGGATTAGCAGTTCTACTGTACTTAAAATTCCTTTCAGACTACTTTTGGTTTTTATTGTTACCCACATTACAGTTCTTTGCAGGTTGCTTCTGTTGTTCTTATAGACACAACCAAGCTATTAATCAAAGCCTCTGAATGGGCTGCACAGTGTTTTGTCTTTTTGCTTCCTCCATGCTTGTCGTCTATCCTATCGCAGAAACTGATGAAAGCACGCTACATTTTAAAACTACTTTTAAAGGCTTTACTTCCCAACTTTATGAAAGGAGATGCTGAAACTGGTCACTGTCCTCCATACATTTTTTGGCCCTTCTTTAGGAAACTGTCACTCGCCGTATAGTTCATGTTGAGAAGTGCTGGCAACTTTCTATAGAATATTTTGTTTTAATTCTTCCAGGGTGTGTGGGTTTCTCTTGTACACCTTATTTTTAAGTTATCCCAGAAATAGAAATCACAAGGTGTTAGGTTGGGGGACCACAAATCTGTACAAATAATTTGTCCTGAAACACACTTAAAATTATTAGCTAAGTTTATCTGTTCCGGGCTTGTAGGCCTTGGTTTAGAAGGCATTGAAGAAACTGACATTACGCCAAGCACTGTGCTTGACATCGTCAGGATAAGATGACGTCTGTGCTGGTCAGAGTTTGAATACGGAAGCAACAACTGTGGCATTCCTATATAGTGGGGGTGGGTGGGGCTTGTTGCACTGGCTAAGGTGGTGATTGGCTTGCATCATTTGGCGAGCTGGGTGTAGGTGGGTTTTTATTGCAGATGTTGTGTTTGTCTGAAAGGTTATCCATGCTTTCTGTACACAGAGCTTCTTCCTTTCGGTTGAAGTTGTCTCTGTTTGTAGATTTCTATGGCCTCCCTTTGTAGTTGGGCACCCCCACTATATAAGAGCGCCATGGTTGTTGCTTCCTTATTTGAACCTGGACCAGCGCAGACAACGGATAATCTTACCTTGAAGATGCCAAGCGTTGGCAAAATGTCTGAATCTTCAATACCTTCTAGACCATGGCCAACAAGCTCGGAAGAGATAAAGAACTAATAGTCAGGATGCTGGCCGTGAAAGCCAAGTTTATACACCTATAATTGTTCTCATCGAAAGATTGGCCATATTAGTTGTTGCGGTACTGTTGTAAAAGCGCAAAATCATGCAACCTCTCTATTAATACTCTAAAAGGGGGTGGGGGACAAAACTGTATTTACATATGTATGGATGTCAACCATTAACTCAAAAAAAAAAAAATTGCCCTAAAACTCGTAACCTAATATTGTTCATGAAGTAACCCTTCATGGGGTATGGTGGAGAAAGGTTCTCAAAGCTCGAATAAGCGATTTCTATCTCTGGGGTAACGTAAAACATAAGTGTACAAGACAAACCGACGCACCCTGGAAGAATTAAAACAAAATATCTGCCAGGAAATTGCCAGCATTTCTCACCGCGAACTATGGCGGGTAATGTATAGTTTCTTAAAGAGGTGCCAAAAATGAGGATGGCAGTGATCAGTTTCAGCATCTTCTTTCATAAAGTTGGTGAATAAAGCCTTTCAAAATAGTTTTAGAAATGCTGTATGGTTTCATCCGCACCTTTCTATGATAATAGGAAATGGCAGCGAACACCGAAGATGCCAAGGCAAAACCCAGCACAACCCACTTGGAGCTTTTTTGTTTTCCTGGTAAAATAGCAGAAAACTAGCTGCTCTATAACTTATATAAAAAAAAATAGTAAACTTATTTGATTCGTAACTTTTACCACTTGAACTATAGGTACATATGGCAGGTTCTCAGGTCCAAATCGAAAGGTATCATTTCCAAGCAATTTCATTGTTGCCATAAGCACTATAAATAAATCAAAAGATAAAAAACAGATGCTGAAGTTTTAAGTTTGTAAGTGATTGTCCAAATTTTCAAGTAATTGTCCATTTATAATATTTCTACATGAATATAATTTTTAATAGTCCTTAATCTTCTAGATTTTTCTCTGAAACTTCTTTGAAGATTTCTTCGAGTTTGAGTTATTAGTCTGTATATACATAAGTTTTGCATTGTGAGACCAAAACAAGTGCTCGTATGCAACATTCTGAGATTCTGTAATGTGTCTCATTTATCTTACACTAATTAAACTCACTTAAAGTCTAATAGATCCTAATTAATCACAAGAGCATCAGACGTTCTTAGGGTTTTAACTTGGTGTATGAATCTGTTTTGGACCCTAAGATAAGTGAAGTAAAAACTGAACTTTAATCATAGGTGAAGGAGGAGTTCCAGGAAACTGAGGTTGATGTTGCTTCACTGAGGAATCACATTGCAGTTGAGCAACTTCCTCCTTTACAACTGGAACCATATAGGTAAGTCATTATGAGGGTTAAGATTTACATTTTAATGAAACGTAGCTTCCAAGTCTTGTAAAATGTATCTGAAAGCTGTATCTGGTTATTATAGCTTGGTAGCTTTTATGCAGTGCACATATCTCTAGAATTTTTTTATTGGAGTTATCCAATCGCTTTAGAACACGGAAATATTTGAATGTAAGCTTTGATGTAAGTCACTTACCTGCCTTCAGTAGCAGTGTTATCTCATTGTGTTGTGACCTCTCAAGTATCACTGGACTGTTTATTTCATGTGTCCACTCAGGGAAGTTGTGGGGAGAGCGGATGATTCACACATGTTGCATCAAGTAATACGACAGATAAGGTTGTTTAATACAGGTGATAGAGGGTCACTACAAAAGTTTTGGGATACACCAAGGATAACTTTTTTTTAAAATTACTCTGTTGCACTTTTTTTAAAGTACTTACCACCACACTGTATACTTTTTTGCATTTGCTGAAATCCCTTCTCTAAGCTCTCCAGCCACATGTTTTCTTCAATAGCTGCAAGCTCCCCTTCGTAGGTGGTAGCAGCATTTTCAGGGGTCACTCTTTCCACGTGTGCAGTTTTTTACCATCAGGAGCAGAAATAAGTCACATGGGGCCAGTTCTGAATCATTTGAATCATAAGTTTAATCTTTGTAGACTCCAAGAACTAAGTTGGCCATGTGTGTGGACACGTGATGGAAAAGAATCCCTTGCAGTGTCATGTGTAGCCACTGTTCTTGAAGCTTGGTGAAAACTTTTGGCAAGAAAACTGGTGTACCAATCAGCAGTAACCATGCTTTGTTCCTCCAGAGGATTGATCGCCGTAACACCACAAGGGACAAGGTAGTGATTCGTGCACTATTTCAGTATTTCAAAACATAACTTTATTTGAGGATATCTAAGCTCCTGCTGCTCAGATCAAAATTTAATTTTAGATGAATATTTAGTGATTAATTGTGATTACATTGATATAGAGAACATCAAAACAATTATTTAAAATGGGCATGTAATAAGGCAAAAACTGATAACATGTTTTTGAAAAAAATATAATCTATATAGTACTAACAGCACAAATTCCTTTTACAACATTCAAGCATATGTGTTGAAACTTTTGTAGTGGACTATGCAATGTGTATTTATAACTGCTAACCTAAATTTACTTAAATATATCTGACTATATTCAAAAGAAAAAATATTTAACTTTTGTATAAAAAAAAGTACATTTTTTTTGCACAAATATTTTTTTTTTAATTTCTATTTTGGATTTGTCCAATAACAATGGGTTACGTTTGTGGAGTACATGCTTCTGGAACTACTGTAAAAGTTTCATTCAAATAGGTTCAGTGGTTTTGAAAAAACATGTACCTGAGTTTGAAAAATGTCAAGTTACAGAAAACTACATTTAAAGAAAAGTGTGTCATCTCTGAAGCCCTCAAAACCCAGCATGGCCCAGCACTCCGCCATATTTAGATGGGGTAATTTAAAGCCTTAAATGTGCCGGTACCCTTACAATATATATATCATTTTGAAGAGGAAGGTTTCTACTTTTTTTTAAAAGATGAAAAACAAAAAATTAACTTTTTGAGCCCAAATCACTACCCTGTCCCCTTAAGAAACAAGGGGCCATCATTTTCTTGTCAGCACTTTGGGGACACTTCACTTTTGTTTGGATTGTCATACGGAAGAATTCACATCGCTGATTGCTGCTTAGTCTCGGGATCACTAGGTTTCATCAGCTGTGACGATGTCTGAAACCTGTCTAGAGTTTCCTCCTTTGAGACTTGTCAGCATCTTGTCACACCATTCAACATGGCTGTGTGTTTGTTCTTCCATCAAACTGTGAGGCACCCATTGGGATGAGACCCTCGTCACACAAAGGAATTCATGGCAGATTTTTAAAACTGCTGGCGAATCAATCTGCAATGCTGCCTCAATTTCTTTAAATGTTATGCAATTATTTTTGTGAAGCATTTTTCTCAATGCTGTGCTTTCCTCAGTCACTGCCATTGCCGGATGCAAAGATGTTCAGTCTCCTTTAAGTTCCTGAAACCATTGGAAAACTGGCACAGAAAGGAGTAATGTCCCCAAATACCTGTGGCAAATGCTCAAGACTTAGGCACTGGTTTAACCCAATTAGAAAATTGTTGAGTGAAAGTGCTCTCTTCCAAGTTCCATTGCAGGGAACCCTGTGCGCCGCGGATTCTTCATCCTTTTGTAGCTAGAATTCCTGGTGTGGAAGAGTCATTACCTGATACCAGTTGACTCACAAAGGACGAGGCTATCCCATCCTGCACCCAATTCAAGTGGATCAACTCTCATTTTCTCACATCTCTGAACTTTCTTAGTGACCCTTGCGTATTTACAGTTTATCTTAATTCTAACATCTAGATACCCAAAACAAGGGGATATGTTAAAACCTCAAAATTGAATATATATATATAGTATGTGACAAGTTCATTAAAGAGTTTGGTGTACCACTTACTTTGTTGCTCCTACCAAGGAAATGGCATGGTTTGTCACTTTTCTGGCAGATCAGCTGTGAGTATGAATGCCTCTTTTAATTTTTTGTTATATCTCTGGTGCAGTATGGGTCAATGAGTATATCAGTGAATCACTACACTAGATTAACTTTAAAGTATTGAATTTATTTAAGCTTTTAAATGAACATTTCAGTCTATTATGAATTATGCAGTCATATGGCTTGGCATCTTTTCAAATCTTGCTAATGGGTCAGCATGCACATATTACAAATTTTTATAAGTTAATATCTTTGCTGTTATTAGTGCCATGTCGCAGAATTTACATTCATTTGATGGACTGTCACTCTCTTTTGCCACCACTATAAATATCCATTTGAAGTTCACTTTATATTCAGAAATCACTCAAATTATTGTTGACGCAGAGGCATCCATTTCCAAAGGGTTCCTTGTCCACTAATTTGACAATTTGATGTTTTGGTAGTAATGGCTTCGTCTGTGAATTCTCTACGACATGTATTATGTCTTAAACTTCCAAAACGCTCCAAAACCCGTCTAAAACGCATCGAAATACTGCATGCAGTTCCAAAGTGGCCCTTGTCCAATGTCACAAATCCAATATGGCAAACGTAATAATGTACAGCAGCAAATGGTTCCTTGTCCCATTGCAAGGATAAGCATGATACAATATTGAGTTTCAAAGTGACCCTTGTCCATCAAGGGCGGTATCTTTCATCGGTTTTTACTTAGAGGTGAATTCTTACCTCTTTGCTTTATTGCAATGCAGTAATACATATTGTCCTGTTAGTGGCATTGCTTTCACAAACATTTACAACCAAAACATTGAAATTCCAACGTTCAGGAAGCTCATAATATGTGAATTATTGGCTCGAGCACGGCCGTGGCTTGAGTACAATATCCAGCCCAGAACAGTACTACAAAATTTTTGAGAAGTATGGGACTGTGCTAAAGATAGGTGGGGACTTCAATGTGTGCAATTGGAAAGCAGCAATGGGAGAAATTCTGAAGAAACCTAACAACTGGCACTTTCAATTTGCCGTAAGCAAGAGATTTATTATCACATGAGGAAAAACACCGAGTGCAGATATTCTTGTTCGTGGAGAGCCAGCATACAACACAGATGTGGGCATTGCAAGAAAGGTTCTTAAACCAAAGAGGAAGGTAGCAGAGATTAATCCAGAGCAGATTGCAGTTTGCATTCTCTTGATGCAGACAAAAAGAATTGACATCAAGAAATTACTGCAACTTCATTATGGTGAAAATTGGTAGACCTTACCTGCCTTGCTGTTCTACAAAAATGTCATCCTTCCAGATTGTGAAAAAGATAATGAAGATATATCAGAGGGACGAAATTGGGGGTGGTCCAATGTGAGATGTTGATGATTCAGGTGTGTAATGGCGGATATATTTGTTCCTAAACATTAATGTAAAACTTTGGTCACTTTTATATGAATAAATCAGTTGATATGACATAAAAACAGCGGTTTTATTAGGCCTTAAAAATTTCTTCCAGAACCAAAGCCTCCCTTGTCCATTTCATTGTGTTCCAAAATGCCCCTTGTCCACAATGCAGTTCCAAACGGCACCTTGTCCAAGTTATTTTGTTTATTTTACAAATATCCTTCGGGGTCCATGAGCTGTAATTCCACCCGAAGACTTGAACAGTTAATACTAATCAGTGTACAAAATATTATTTGCACACAATGAACGGTTTGTGAGCAGAACGTTTTTTGTGTTTCCCCAAAATTTTCACATCTTGGACAAGGAACCTTTTGGAAATGGACGACTTGTGTTGTATGTCATACAATTTCTGTTATAAAGCTGAATCAAGCCATTTGAAATAGACAATTGAACCTAGTCTTTACTAACTATATTTACAGTTTATGGTATCAGTAGGCTTTTCTGCTGCATCTATAATCTCGTGTTTAATTGTTCTAGAGGGCTTACACGGAAATACTGTCTTAAGGGTATAAACGAATAACATACAAATTTTACTGGCAACAGGCAGCTCCTAGTCCATCAATTTTAGATACAAAACCAGTGGTCTACGATGTTAAGTTACCAAATTATGTGTATTCAAAGTAATTAGAGATTGTGATCACTAAATCATAAACCAGTAAGAAATATGTCAGTAGTATCAATTAGAAATTAAATAGTGCTGATTGGGCACTTAGGTTAAGTGTGTCTTCTGTCTCTGAAGAAGCATTTCTAAATTGCGCCATACCAAAAGCATCTAAATTGCAGAGCAAACATTTGGCTGTGTACCATTGCAATGGGTAACAGATTGTCTTTTTTTTTTTAAGTGGAGGAAAAATCCATTTACAGAGCCCCATGCGCTGGGATGGGGGACTGTGAGCTTCACCCGAAGGTACTACTCCACTAAAAAACCTCCACCGGTGAGAATTCATCTGGCAGTACTTCATAAAGCACCTGCGGATTCAGGGTGAAGATATATTGCCGGCCACTTCGTCCTAAGCCAGGAGAAATTGGGTGCAAGGATGTAATAATGACTGAAGTCCTGATTACACCCTTGGGAAGTCAAGGTGGTAGTGTAGGAAATAGGATGTAGGGTGTTGATTCTTTGGTGATGCATATCACCTCCTTCGTCTTCGATGCGGTGTCGGGGGAGGTGGTGTAGTGTGCCCGTGGTGTGTAGGCATTTCTTCAAGCGGAGGACATCCCTCCAGCATAGTCATGAGAGCTGCCACCTCTTCCTTGACTATCCTTCGGAGTGACAGGTGGTGCTGTTCCATCTTCCGCTCCAGAGCCTTCTCTGTGCGATTGAGGTCAAGCTTGGATGGGTAGAGAATCTGTATCCTCTCAAAGAGGCTGGCTAGCTCGCTCCTGGATTTGGACAGCTCCTCCTCCAGGGCAGCGATTCTGGTTGTGAAGTGAACCATCTCCGCATGAACTTCATCTTCTGGAGAAAGGCGGAGGTGTAGCCTTGTCCGGCGGCTGGTTGTTGATGTAGCAGGCAAACCTGGGGCTGACTGGCGTCCACCTTGGCGCTCGGCAAAACCGGTGTTGGCTGCTTCCTCAGCAGGCAGCAAGCTTGCCCAGTGTAGCTATCATGCCCCCAGCAAGATGCACAGAAGAGGCGTCATAGTGTGGGGTCGTGCTGGAGGCAATTGGAGGTGTCATCGGGGGCACCACAATAGTGGCACCTTGGTGTAGCGGCGCAGCTTGTGGCCGTAGAGGCAGCAGCGTCGACAGGGTGGAGTCCAGTCATTCAGGCTCAGTTCTATCCATTGGGATTCACCGAGGAGGTCCAGACCACTGGAGAGGGCAGCATTGTAGTGGCCCTTGTCCCGAAAGACAAGGCGCACGAGCCGTGTAGGTCCCTTCCTGGACTGTATCCGTGTAGCCTTCGAGACTGAAGGCCACAGCTTGGTGACGTAGCTCAGGAGAAGCTGCGTCGTGAGGTGTCGAGGAACGCCAACAACAACGGCACTAAAAGCACCGAGGACTAAACTTGTGGCGATGGAGGTGCTCTTTCCTCGGAGAGTGTCGGGGGTGGAGGTGTTCTCTCCTCGGAGCGCGTTGAGCTGGACGAGCCAGCTGCGGCGGTGTTGATGGTGTTGTTTCTCGGCTTCTTAGCTACGGGTGTAGCAGGAATAGTCGGTATACCACCATCATAAGCAATGCACAGGGTATTTTTACCTTTGCTTCTCACATCTGATGGCTTATGCAGGAGTGCTATGTATTGACATTGGTCTGAAGCTCTTGGTTGGCTATAGTTGGCCATGTCAATTAGAGCAATTTT
Organism: Tenodera sinensis; assembly: GCA_030765045.1. Classification (NCBI taxonomy): domain Eukaryota; kingdom Metazoa; phylum Arthropoda; class Insecta; order Mantodea; family Mantidae; genus Tenodera; species Tenodera sinensis. Next base: position 110,828,427 of record CM060961.1, read on the forward strand.
CAATGTATTTACCATGCTGTAAACAAAATGTTGAACCAAGCAATAGCACAACAGCTACGACTTCCCAAAAGAGGTGCTGAGTACCTATGTAGTAGCATGACAAATGCCTAGTATTACCAATAGATGACAACCATGAAAGACTAATACCACCATATGGTGACTGTTCCCTACTTAAGTCTTCAGTAATCAAGTGATCTGCGCCTCATTTCCTATTTGCCTTCAGCACACAGTAACATTACGTTGAAGCAGTTAAATAGGTACTCTGGGAACATGAGGCAAATTACACTTTAGCTGAATTAGCTGACATGCACCTAGTGTTACCCCTTCAAGCTGCAGAAGGTAAAAGCCTTAACTCTGGAGTGTTGTGATTTATGCTTGCAGCATTGTGAATGCATCTTAAAGCAGCCACCAGAACTGTTTTCAGTGGTGTTCACTGATGGAGTCACATTTACCTGTGGTAAATGATTGTAAACTACAAGAATAGTTGCATATGGGCATATGAAAACCCCTGTGCCACTGTTTTGAAGAGCCACCAACAGCAGTTTATGGTGAACAAATGGGCTGGCATTGTTTTTGATCATGCCATCCTCCTCGGCTGTGTGGCAACACTTTCTGAAGGATATACTTTCAGCCCTTTTGGAAGAAGCTCCACTTGATGTTCGCACTCAACTGCATTTTCAGCACAATGGAACTCCTGCATGTTATGTTATAAACGCATGGTAGCATCGGAATCGAGTCTTCTCCAATCGGTTCAGAAGAGTCATTCCTATCGTGTCCTGGCCACCTCATTTGCCAGAACTGAAATACCGTGGATTTATTTTTCTGGGGCCATCTTCAGACTGGTGTATTCATCATTAATTGATTCTGAAGAGACACTGGTTGCCCATATTATTGCAGCCAGTGATGAGATTCACAACACACCAGGAATGCTCAACAGGGTTCATGAATGATTTCTGCATTGATATTGAGTACTTGTTTTGAAACCTGCACCTACTCAAAACCTGTTCCTTTACCTTCGTTCTGCATGTATGTACCTATTATATTGCTATGTTAATTCAACTTATGTTTATAATAATTCAGTCACACATAGTTCTTTCAGATGTGATTCCCTTGTGGTCTTCGTCTTTCCCTTGTGCCTCATGGCGTAAGGCTTTCTATCCATTTCTTATACTCCTGTCGATCCTGTGCCATTCTCCTTGATTCAACCCTTTCTTTTCCTCTTCTTTCTGCCACTTGCCTAGTTCTCTCATTCCAACCTCGGTCTTCCCCTTCTTTTCCTCATATGTCTTGCCTCAAATATCTGTTTTGTTTACCTCTGTTTGTCCATTCTTACCAAATGTCCATACCATTTTAGGTTTTTCTTCTCTATTTGTTCTTCTAATGGCCTTGTATTTTGATTCTCCCTTATCACTATATTTCTCATTCTATCTCTCCTTGTCTTCCCCATTACCTTTCTTAAATACTTCATTTCCAAAGCTGTTGTTCTACTTGTATGTTTATCCAACACAGTCTCTGATCCATATACATAATAGTGTAGGTATATACAGTAAAACCTGCCTAAAACAGAACGTGATCGTTCGAGTAATATTTGGCGGCGCCGTGGCCGAGCGGTTAGCGCGCTCGCCTGCCACCTAGGCGGCCCGGGTTCGATCCCAGGGACCCGCATGTGGTATTCGTGGTGGACGAAGCGACGTCAGGGCGGGTTTTCTCCGGGTGCTCCGGTTTCCCCCGCCATCTCATTCCACCGGTGCTCCATCTTCATTCCATGTATCATCAGTGTCACCGCCTGCGGTGCCGTAGTAGTAAAAGCGGGCGTTAAACACTACAACAACAACAACCGAGTAATATTTCTCCGTTTTCACGGGTCTTACAAAGGTTGAACATATTTTAGTAAAACAAAGTACAAAACTATAATTGTATAGAATTAAACTGAAGTAATTTTAAAAAAATTCTGTAAATAAAGAATAGGTTCAATTGTATATTTTGCTGTATTTTCAACTTACATGTCTTATATAATTGCAGTTTCTCCACTAGTTTCTTTTCCCCCACACATCTGTCAAAGTGCACTGTCACGACTTCTTCACAAGAGAATGCTCTATGATCTCCTTTGCATCCTGCATCAGCTCCAGGAGTTCTGGAACATTCTTGGAAGCTGCAATTCCTGAAGGTCACTCACAACTGATAATGCTTCTCTAAAAGTGCGTATTTTTTGCTCCCTTTCGTTGGCATTGTCGTCGGCCATTCCCTCCATGACTTCACAACTGCTGTTTCCAGCAGCAATATCTGCTGCATATTGAATGTCTTCAGTCGTGGCAAGTTTGTTATCAAAGCCTGTAACTATGTATTAAGCATAATGAAAATCCATCTTAGGTTATTTATGCAAATGGTTCTGGAAAAACTTCGTTTCTGCATTAGGCAGTTTTCCAGTTTAGGGTGTTATTCAGCATAGGAAATAGCTCCGTTCCGAGATCTATTTTCCGGGTTTCCGCTATATAGGGGGTCTGGTTTAGTCAGATTTTACTGTATAATGTTTTGTATATTTGCATTTTAGCTTTAGTTGATATTTATTTCTTCCCAGTTATATGGCTATTTAACTGATAGTAAATATTGCTTGCTTTCTTTGCTCTATTACTTACGTCTTCCTGTATTTTTCCATTTTCTGAAATGATAGTTCCCAAATAATTGTACATATTTACTTGCTCTGTTTCTTTCTTGCCATTTTATACTCGGTTCTTCATTTTTTCCACCAATTTTCATTATTTTACTCTTACCTGGATTGATGTTCATTCCTCTTTCTTGCATTGTACTACTCTATTCAATTACGCCTGTTGTAAGTCTCTTTCGTTATTATTAATTAATACAATATCATCTGCATATATTAGGGCCTATATATATATATATATACTGATCTTAGTTTCCCGTTCCCAACTGTATATTTATTCGTTCTTTGTTTACAGTGCTTAATTATTTGATCCATGAATCTTAGTTTCCCGTTCCCAACTGTATATTTATTCGTTCTTTGTTTACAGTGCTTAATTATTTGATCCATGAATATTATAAAATAGTAGTGGGCTTAAACTAGCACCTTGCTTCATATACTTCTCCATTTTGAAAGTACCACTCATTTTCCCATTTAATCTTATTAATTCATATACATTTTTGTATGCACCTTGAATAACTCTTAATTATTTTATTTCACGTGCCAATATCTTTTAGTGCCTTCCATACTTGTCTTTGTGACTGAATCGAATGCTGCCTGCAGATCTAAGAAAGCCAATAGGTTTCTCTACCTGTCCTATTTGCTTTTTCTATTATTGTTCTATAGTACTTACGTGATCCTGTGTTTGGCATCCTGATCTAAATGAAGCTTGTTCATCTTCTAACCGATCCTCAATTTCCTTTCTTAGTTTCCTTTCTAATGTTGTGTAAATTTTGAAAAGCACAGATGATAGACATATTGCTCTATAGTTTTTACTTTTTCCCTTTCTTGTATATTGAAACTATTCCTTTCCCAATCGCTTGGTATGGTTTCATTTTTCCAAGCTAACTGGCAGATAACCTTTATCCATTTAATTACCAATTTTCCTCCAAATTTGACCATGTCTGGTGTTACTTCATCAATTCCAGCAGCTTTGCCAAGTCTCATCTTTGCTGTTGTAATTTCTATATCTATTTCTATTCCTTCAATTTCACCATCTTCATTTGTATTCATTTGTTCATTTTCATAGTCTTCTTTAAATACCTTACCAAGTATTTTTCCCAGACCTTTAATATTTCCTCTATCTCTTAGTAGCTAGTTTGCTGTTTTCTTCTTATATTGATCTTATTCCTTTACCTTGTCTCTCTTAATCATTTTACTGTTACCCAAAATTTTTTATTATCCTCTATAGTTTTCTTGATTTCATTACTAAAATCTTCCCATGCTTGTACCTTTGCCTTTTTAACTTCTTCCTTTGCCTTATTTCTTGCTCGTGCATTCTCATTCCAATCCTCTCTTGCTTTTGAATTCACTTTCTTCTCTTCTTTTTCTTGTTGTTTCATTCCACCACCTTGTTCTCTTGTAAGGAACGCCAACCACTTTCTTACCACATATGCCTTCTGCTGTTTTTACAATTATTGTTTTAAAATTTGTCTATACTTCTTCAATGTTGTCAAAATTAATATTTGGTCCTATCTTATTCAATCTTTCATATTGTTCTTTTTTCCCTTTATTATTCAATTCATCTATTTTTATTTTCAGATATTTGATTTCATTGCCTTTTTTGGTGTTTTGTAATTTTGTAACTATTTGAGTTCCATTAACTGAGGTGCTGTATAATCAGAACCAAGTCTGTAAAGCACTAAATTAGCTTTCAATGCAGTAATTCAAGGTTTGGCCATAAGTACCATGCCACAGGAGCACATATTTAAGGTTGCAAACCCCTACAGTTACAAGACTTATTACACAGTTATTTTGTTAGCTGAGAACAAATATCATTCTGGTTCTTACAGTAGGCTAATGCAGGTTATATCCATAGTGTTATTGCTGTTACAAAATAAATCGGAGCACTTGTGTGCATGATACATACTGGAAGCTAGGTAATGGGGAGATTGGGATGTACCTGATTCTTGGAAGCATTGTGTATCTTTTTTGAAAATCAACTGTCACCAGACCGACCGAGGTGCTACATCTGCTATTCTGTAGCGCATAAAGCGGCATTGGAGCGGTTCTCCGGTTTCCCCTGCCATCTCATTCCGCCAGTGCTCCATCTTCATTCTATGTGTCATCACCTGCAGTGCCGTATGTAGTAAAAGTAGGCGTTAAGCATTACAAAAAAACATACATATGAAGCAGTTTAGAATTCCACAAAGAGCGTGAAAAGAAATTGGTGGTGGTATCTTCAGAAATGGAGATGGAAGCTGTAAAATGCTTAGACTGGGGAGAAGCAGTTAAACAAGGAGGATGTTAGATGATGCCATAGCATGCTTTTTTTATATCCATACATCCATCCAAGTTTTCACTTATCTGACATGATCCCAATCCATATCATCCCTGGCCACTTGGTTTCTGCTGTATTTAATGTGATCCCCATAGTAATCAGTGCAGGTGGTACAGACCATCAGTTGAGGCTGACACCCTCTCATGTTATGTGCACTACTAGCTTTGTCTTTCCTTTACAGATTGCCTGAGGAGCTATTATCTACAAAGGAACCAAGTGCCACTTTCCTCTTTGATGGAGTTGTAATGGCAGAAAAAGTGATGTTAGAAGAGAGGAAAAAAGCACATAGCGTGAGAAACATAGAAAAATGTGAACTTTGTGGAAAGGAGTTTCGTCAGGCAGCACTCTTAAGGAAGCACAACTTAAATCATAAGCTCAAAGAACTTCACCAGTGTGAACTTTGTGAAAAGGTCTTTAATGCAGTAAAAAGCCTGAACAACCATTATTACAGGCATGGAAGAACAATTCCTCATAAATGCACTGTTTGTCAAAAGGGTTTCATTAACATGTATAATTTCAGGCTTCATAGATCTGTTCATAAACGCAGGAGTACCTATAGTTGTGCTGTATGTGAGAAGCCTTTTATGACTAAATCAATTTTGAAAATGCATTATTTGACACATGGCTAGTTAAACCCTGTGATTGTGAGATCTGTTTTATCAAGAAGCAGTGTTGCAAAGAGCATAACTCACCAGTTCATAGAATCGTGGATTTGTACATCTGGAAAAAGGTTTTACAACCAGAATGCAGGAAATTCATGTACTACTGCTGGGCCCACCATTTATTCCAAAAACTCTTGGATTTTGGCATTGTACTGGTACTCTTATATAGTCCATAGATGCAACAAAAGAAATAAAATATATTTGCAGAGCTCTAAAAACTACAAAATTCAATGTTGAATTTACAATAAAATATACATGGACAATTTGGGCAGCAGATTTAACAAATATTTTGGAAACCTAAAATTTAAGTGAATAGAAGGTCTGCAGCAGCAGTAAGTTTCTGGAACAAAGGACATATGGACATGAAATCAGAAAATCTGTTTAAGAAAACTGAAGAAGCCTGCAGCTCTAGATATTCGGGACAACATTTAATTGAAAAGATTTGTAACTTAAAAATTCTTTGAAATTGATTTAAGCTTCATAGTCATTAAGAAGTTGAGAGTAACCATATTACTCTAAACTCTGCCGTGCAGCAGCCCAATGCGAGGCCAAGGCCCACTGCTTACTGGTGCATTCCTCACCTCTGCCCACAGTGCCATGAGTGGGTTGCAGTTCTGGAAGATAGGATGTGGTTACTGCCCTAAGGCCCTCCTGGATGTTGAATGTGGTCCTGCAACCTGGGTCATCATACTACCCATTAAGAAAAGCAAATTCTTTGAGTTCCAGTGCATAGCTGAAATGCACGAACTTATTCATGAAACATTGCTGGGAAAAGTGGTAAGTGGCTCATGGTGAATGTTTGCATTCTACTTTTTTTTTTTTAACTAATTATATGTAGTTGCTTGGGTGCTTTAAATTGCTTTAGTAGGACAAAATTCCGGCACACTGGCGACGCCAATGTGATCCTAGCAATTGACAGCGTTGTTAAACAACAAAATAATTTTTGTTTATGTAAATATGTAGTAACAAAATCAGTCCAGTTACTTTTTTATCATCTTATTTTTCTTCCAAACTTTTGCAGAAGAATACAGTTCTCTTACACTGACGTTGACACAATCAACAGTCTTTCATGTTATAACTCACAACTGTTTTTTCTTGCAGTCTTGACTCACTCCTTTCACTGTCTCTCACATCAACTCCGAGGATACATCACCCGACCCTTGTTAAAACTTGACTTCACATGCTGTCTCACACTCAAGACACACTGACCGACTCAAAAACTGCCTGCCTTCATGCACTCTGCAAGCTTTTATACCGGCGACCTTTCTTAAACATCTGAAAACAAGCCAGCTGCTGAACACTCGAGTGCTCTGGAACACCCTTTGTGCTGCCACTGGATTGTTGTTAGTCTCGTGTTCTCTTGCATGAATAGTACGGAAAAGTTTGACCTTGAGCCTCTCTTACATGCCGCGCCAGAAACAGGGAATGGTCCAGCTACGTCATTCGCGATGTGCCAATGATCCTCTCAAGTTATACTGCTGCATGTGACATTGGTTCTGAGTCTGTGGGCCACGACTTGATGCACACTAGAGGCCTGCACGGGCCGACATTCTCAGGTTTGGTCTGGCCTGGCCTGGACTCAACCAAGCCCAAGCACGAGAAGAGGTTGTAGTGCCCGGCCCGATTATTTAATTTCCTTATGATTATGACTATTATTATTATTTGAAACCTTTAAGCAGAATGATCATATAGAATTCCTAGTAAAGGAATGTGATAATTGTGCTGTTCTTGGAAAAATATATAATACATTATTTTGTATCTCTTAATTTTCATGCCCGGCCTGAGTCCGACAAACATTTTTCAAATTAGGCTGAACCTGGGCCGGACTGGGCCTAAGCCTGAGGGCTTGGTCTGAGCCCATGCAGACCTCTGCTACACACACATGACATTGGTGACACCACCTGCTCGCAGCCTCAACCAGTAGTATCTCTTGTAGCTTGTCGATCTGCAGTTGTGTCCAAGATGCCCTCCGGATTAACCCGAATGTACAGGGCTTTAAAGTTGGTTCTTCGCCACTGCACGGCCTTTTGCCTGTGCGAGTTTGAAGCTGCTGCAGCCGGGTTTGTCGCACGTAAAACATGTATAAAAATCTTACCTTATAGTAAATGCTGGAAATGTCGTTCCTCCTTTGTACAGGCATTATATCGGGAAAACACATTCTGATCCACACAATTAAGTTGGGCCACTGTAATGTCTCTGATTTCATCTCTAATATTTTGTTTTAGTTCTTCCAATGTGTTTGGATTTCTCTCGTAAACTTTGTTTTTCAGGTTACCCCACAAGTAAAAATCACACACTGTTAGATCAGGGGAGCGAGAGGGCCATACATCAGCACTAATCACTATCTTCAAACATTTCCCTAATTTTATCCATGGAGTCCTCGACTGTATGAGCAGTAGCAGAATCTTGTTGAAACCACCCATATGACTTCTCCTCTTCTGTCAGTTCACGCAAAAATGGGGTCAAAATGTCATTTCGGTACCTCCCGGCATTTACAGTCTGGTCATAAAATATTGGACCAATTATGTGTCTAGCGCTAACAGCATACCAAACTCCAACTTTCTGATCATAATGAGGGATTTCTTGGACGCGATATGGATTTTGAGATGCCGACTGTTATGAGTGTTCACAAGACCATTTAGATGAAAACACGCCTCATCTGAAAATAACAGAAGCTGTGGATCGATTAAACCATCGTTCACTGATGAAAGAAACCATTCACAATAACGCATTCGCGCTATGGGATCGCCTTGTTTTAAGCACTGGACACGTGTAGACTTATAAGGTTTCAGTTTTAATAATTTTGTTGCTGTGTGTGCAGAAGTCACTGAAACCCACTCCTGTTGTGGTACTTTTGGGAGTGATTTTGTTGCTGTACGTTCAAAGCTTGCGCCTATTTCGTCAAGTTTCTCTTCTGTTAAAACTGTACGTTTACGCTTGGGTTTTTTTGTTTGCCAGTGCTTTCGAATTTGTTCACAATGTTACGAATTCCACGTCTGGACGGAGGGACTTCACCAGGGAACTTCTGAATATATTCTATGCCAACACGACGTGCAGATTCATATTTGTAATAAGTTTTACAAATAAAAATACGCTGCACCAAGGTCAGTCGCCTATTCATGATGGCGAACAATCAACTGAATGCGTGTCTACGGGGAGAAGGGGGGGTAGCATAGTGGCGGGAAGCAGGAGCATGCTTTCGCGGGGACCTTTTGTTGCTACAGACCCGGCTGCGGCAACTTCAAATGCGCACAGGCAAAAGGCCGTGCAGCAGTGAAGAACCAATTCGAAAGCCCTGTATCTCCTCCAGGACCTCGGTAACCATCCTCCAATTAAGTATAAGCTGCTCTCTGGGATTTTCCATTGGGTGAGTCCCAGTTTAGGTACGCTGATGCTCAGCGAGTCCCATTGTGCCCGATGGGACTTCCACTCGTTACTCCTGGGTGCGACGTCCTCCCAGGACATCGGAGGAGGGACCCTAAATGAGTGTCTGCCAGGTGCTCCCTCCTCAAGCCTGCACTATACCATCCGTCTGCAGGCACCGCCGAAATCACGCAGATAGCTGCGAGTGACCCTACTCCGGGCTAGGTCTTCTCGACAAGTTATCCATGTTGGATTGGCTTCCGTGTTCCGAGGTGAAGCTGTATTTTGTGGCGGCGGCTGCATCGGCGCCGATCGTCGTCGTCCTTCCTCGGCTGCTCGTAATCGGCGTCTCGTGCTTATCGCTGGCCACACATACTAATGGTCAATGTAGGGATGCCGGGAAACAGGTTGGTTCGATCTCAGGGTGTAATAAAGGTCACAGGGGACCTTCGTGTTTCCAACAAGGAACACGACACTATTTTCTGTACCGCACCTCTAATTTATTGTGTTGGTCGTGACAACTGCCCAAAATGCATCAGAATTCTCGGAGTACAATTTCCGAGGTTGTATATAATTTCATGTTCCTTGTAACCGGTATTGCCCTGATGAAATTCTAATCCCCGAGGTAACTAATTTCCGCACTGCCTGTTCGTGGAGTCTTCCTATCACACATGTTTTCACGTCTGCTTCCTCCAAGTCACCCTGCTGAAATCCCCTAATTCTAGCTCGGGTCTCTCCTCTGAAGCTTCCCATCTGGACCACACAGATTTCTGCCCTTTTAGTTTCGAAAACATCCATCCTCGTTAAAATTAACGACCTAAGGGGACAAATATGCCTTCGAAACGCCCACTCCGAGAATCCTGGCTGTTTGTCTTCGAGCATATGGTTTTCGGGAGAAGTTCCCGTCCCAATTTCTTAAACCTCTGGACCCAGCAGACAGGCTGGCCCTCTACGTTCTTGAAGCTCAACAGCCAGGTGAGGGTGGAATTTAAATTACTTTGTTGTTTAACGACGCTGTCAATTGGCAGGATCACATCAGCGTCGCCGGTGTGCCGGAATTTCGTCCCGCAGGAGTTATTTTACATGCTAGTAAATCTACTGACATGGAGCTGTCGTTTTTAAGAACACTTAAAAACCATTGGCCTGGGCCGAGTTTGTGCCCACGACCTTGGGATCAGTAGGCCAGCGTCTAACCAACTGAGCCAGGCGAAAGTGGAATGGACAGTTCTCAGATGTAATGGCCATTTGTACAAGTTTACTTATGGAAATCTTCCAGGGCTTTCACTATTGCCAGGAGCTTACGCCGGGTGATGCTGGAGTTCTTTTCGGTCTTGGAGAGCGTCTATCACTCGATCTTGTCTGTTTTGGACCTGGTACAGTGTCGCTCCAATTCCGTTGTCGCTAGAATCAGTATCCACGATGAAATCTCAGTCCCAGGAGCACTGCAAAGGCTGACTTTATAGCCTGGAGCGTGCCCTCAGCCTTCTTCGACCACATAGAGGGCTGGTGTCTTCCGCCAAACCTGTGAGTTGCCTTCGTGATGCTGGAGAAGCCCCGAACGAACCGGTGCTAGTAGCTGCACATACGCAGACACTCAGCAGCTGTCTATCATTGGGACGAGGCCAGTCTCACAACCTGAGCCTTCTGATTTATGGACTTCCCTGACGTTGATGCTATGTGGCCCAACTACGAGTAGTTAGCCTTCTTGAACAGCTGGCACTTCTTCGCGTTCAGCTTCTCCGTAACACCTTGCTTGGGTTTTCCAAATGATTTTCGAAGGTGCTGCCAATCACGATGCCTAGGTATAGCAGGCAGGGTCGTAAGCCAGGCCCGTCATATGACTCCATGAGGCGCTGCAAGGTGGCTGGTGCGTTACAGTGGCCATGGGGCATAACTCTGAGCCCTTGGCCCATCAAGAATGCGGCCTTCTACTTGTCTCAAGGGTCTAGAGCCATCTGGCAGTACGTTGGGAACCACTGGGCACCAGTAAGAGTGTCTAGTGTCGTCAATCCGGGGTAAGGGAAAGCAGTCCTTTCGGGTGACAGCATTCAGCTTCCGGTAATCCAAGCAGAAGCGAAGCTCGCCATTCTTCTCCAGGAGTACAGGGGAACACCAAGGATTGTCAGACTTAATTATCCCCCTAGATCTTATGTCCTGCAGCTGCTTTGTATTTGCCGGAGCGGTCGGGCATCTCCTGAGTTGATGGGATGGACCACTCGGTCCGACGGCAATTGCCGTTCCCTTGGCCTGATAGCGTCCAAGTATATTTGTGGGGCTCTACAGTTGCTCTCCGGTCACATGGTCGGCCGCTCTCTTCACCAAGTATTTTAGCAGGGAACTCAAGTCCCGCGATGGGGCCGGCCCCACAGGTCGGTTGCACGATGTCACACTGACAGCTGACTCGCATTTCACCAGATACGTTCTGGTTGTATATCCCGATCGCTGTTCCAAGGATTCTGCAACCAGAAAGGCACTACCATCCGGCAAGGCAACAATGCCCTGACAGCGCATAATCCGCCCAAAGGCGTCTTCCGGTCCAGCACGAGATTCTTTGACGGTTTACATCGCAGGCACACCTGGAAGACTACCTCACTTCTAGCGGGCACTACCACATTACCCATTAGGGTCACTGTGAGCAACCCTGGCTGATCTTTCGGGCTCCGAAGCGTCATCTCTTGGCCGAATCGCAAGATCCTCTTGCCGGCGAACACCCACAAACTGACGACTCAGCCCCAAAGTCAATTCCATCTAGGCCCCCTCTGTAGGCAGGGTTGTACAATGCCGTCATTATCTGGTGGAGTAGCTCTGGTTTCCTGGGCGGTAAGCCCTTCGCCATATCAGGCTTCGGTGTCTACCAGTTTCTAGTACCGCTATCCCCATATCCACCCATCCACGACGAGGCTTTCGGCCTCTCTGCTCAAAGTGCGCAACGTCACTCGAAGGGTTGACCATGAGCTTCTGTGGTGCACCTCGTCACGCTGGCATTCACTCCTTTTCCACTTGCTCTTCGATAGGGCGTGGACAGTCCCTTGTCAGATGACCTCGCTGACCACACCTCCAGCACACCAGTGGAAGATCTCCGTCGTCTTTGGGTCTCCCATTGTACCGAGCCCTCCTGGTCCTCGAGTGCGGGGTTGTTTTTACCTTAGCCGCCTCTATCCTCAACACCGCCGTCAGCGCACCGTGGATCTTATACTCGCTGAGCATTCGAGGCGCATCTCGGCCTCGTGTATCCCGTTGACAAAGGAGTGCGCAGTTTCCCGGGACACGTATCCTCCGGGGGTTCACCGGAGCCTAGTTCACAAGTTGTTCAATGCCTAAGGCAACTTCTGTAAACCCCTCCGAAGGAGTGTCGCCTTGTCGTGGCGGAGGGGCTGAGTACCCGATCCAGACGGCCTACTAAGTGTGTCTTTGTGACCATTGATAGGCAAGAGGTGAAGGGAAGCTAAGAACATTCCAAACGGATAGATGAGGCTCGGTAGTCTTGGTCGACAACTCATCTAGGAGAAGAGCACTCCGGAATCAAACTCCCCCAGGGGCTCCTACTACGGTAGGTCCGGGTTTGGCGTACCCGGGGCCCCGAGCCATACTCTCGATTGGGTTCCTCCAAGAGGTGAGAGGGCACCTGCCAAACGCCCATAACCTGTGGTCCACTTTTGTTTGACCTCCCACCTGATACCTCCCTGTACACAGTCTGATGCATAACCTACGCGCGGGTTGTAGGAGGATGGGGTGACGCAAGGGGTGACTGGCTAATCGCGTAAGTCCCAGCCCCCGGTTATCATGTATGATCTGTGTGTGTATCCGCTGATAAAGGTCAGTCCCGGGGAGGGGCCATTGCATGAGCTGATGCACTCCTGAAGGCGATTGGGTCCCTCTGTCTATACATTGGGAGGTGAGACCCTAGGGTGAGCAAGGTCCAGGCCAGGACTCTAACCTAAGCCGGGGTGGCGTCCAGGATGTGAGCATGCCATCGGAGACATTTGCAATGGTGGAGGATGAAAGCGCCATGAGTACAAAAACTCTAAACAAAACAAATGAAAGTATGTGTAAAGGAAGTAGCAGAGTCGAATGGTCCTCGCTACTTAGTAATAACTAGAACTGAGGCAGAGAAGAAATTTTTATCGGTGAGCCCATTTACCATTCTAAAGGCTTTGGATAACATTGCTGGTCCAGTTAAGTCATGCACTAGATCTCACACTGGCACGCGCCTGGTTGAAGCACATTCAGCTACCCAGGCAGCTAAGACACTGAAAGCGAACATGCTATCAAGTTATCCTGTTCGTGTTGAAATGCACAGAACCTTGAACTCCTCGCGCGGCGTGATAAAAACCGGTGCATTGGAAGGATTATCAAATGAGATTCAACAAATCTGACGGAGCAAGGCGCCATCCACGTTTATCGGGTTCAACGTAGAGAAGGTGGTGAGTTAAAGCCAACTAATACCCTGTTCCTGACCTTTGACCGGGTAGATCTCCCGCAAAGGATTAAGGCAGGGTATGAATCCACCGAAGTTAGTCCGTTCATCCCGAACCCACTCAAACGTTTCAAGTGTCAGCGCTTTGGACATACAAGCGAGCTTTGTAAGGGACGGTTTGGTTTGGTTTAAGGGCGCTCAACTTCTAGGTCGCCGCCCTTAAGGGATTCATGGGAATAGCCAGATATAAATTTCATTCAAAAAATAAAAATACTAGCAAGAAGAAAAATATACAAAGGTAAAAAACAGTGGCAATAGCCAGATATGAAAAATGGTGATAAATATGTCCAAAAGCAGAAACAGATAATTACAATTTTAAATCCTCAACTTGATATTGGACACCGCTAAAAAATTAAAAACGATCAACCGCTGATTTGTCGTCAGCTAGATCCTCTGCAAGTCTGGCAGGCAGCTGCAGAGAGTCCCGAAGGTGCGCTAGAGAGCAGCACTAGCAGCACATGGCGAACCGACAAAAGGTTCTCACACAGCGGACATATAGGAGCAGAGTCCCTTTTAAGTAGGTAACCACGCGAAAAATTCCAGTGCCCTATTCTCAATCGAGCCAAACTAACCGCCTCGCTACGAGATGTGCGACAGGAAGTTACCCAGTTTATCGGAAGTTCTTTCACTTCTCTAAGCTTATTACCGCGGAGAGCTGACAACTCGTCGTGCCAGGACGACAGCACCGCTCTCCGCCTAAAGTCTTCCGAAGTAACACGTGAGGTGGTAATACTGGGTTCTGTAGTTGCCGTCTTTGCTACAGGTCGCGCGTTTCTTCTTGACGAATGAAAATTTTATATGTAAGGTTGAATGCGAGTCACTACTCAGCTTTTGCGGGAACGTTAGCATTGAAAGAGAGCGGAGGTACAGTCTGCAGTGAGATGACGCACATGCTTCTGAGCTGAACCAGTACAACACTACAAATAAATTTATCACACTTCCAGTAATATCAGCCACACGTATTATGCACTATACCTCTATAACTGTTTCCACTTAACTTTATTGCATTTCTTCTATTCCCGACATTTCTCCCTCGTCTTCCTTGTCTGAATTGCTGTTATTTTCGTTGTATGCATACATCCGTACCGCCCAAAACTTTTGCAGTCGACTGTATACATAAGCGTGACAGGAAAACAGAGGTGTCTGTTATCGTAGCATAAACATTTGCTGACCTGTTTATTAAGGGTAGGCTCACTCATTGGATTTCTGCTCAAGGTCATTCGTCAAGAACGAACGCGCAACCTATACTAAATCTGCCATCTCATTCCCCGGCAAACCTACGTGACCAGGAATCCATGCACACACCACGTCAACACCAGAAGCGTGTAAAACATGGAGGGCACCCTGGATACGTTGTACAATAGGGTGGGGGTTATACAACTGACAAAGGCTGCAGTGCACTAAGGGAATCGCTCAAAATCAGGCAGTCACCTAATTTACGACGGCGCACATACAAAAAGGCTCGATAAATTGCATAAATCTCTGCAATAAAAATGGAGGTGTTATTTCGAAAACCGAATGTATATGGTTCGGTTCCATAAACATAAGCACATCCAACACCGTTGGTGCTCTTTGATCCATCGGTGTAAATATATCGACGGTCAGTGTAGCCTGACAAAAATTCTAAGAAACACGTGCGGGTACTTGAGATGGGCATCGTGGACTTCTGGTGTACGGTCATCCCAAGATCTACATGGGGCGTGCCAGATAGCCAAGGGGGGTAAAGCCTCTTGCCCATGGCGAACATCATAGGCAGTTCCACTCCAAGCTTCGCTAGGTCTTGGAAACGGAACCCCGCAGGCTTAGGACTAAGGGTTGTTATTCCTATATCGTTCTCTTAGCGTGGTGGTGAAAAAAGAGGCGAACGTCGGGTGCTTAGGCATACATGTAAGCGCACAACCATAATTTGTCAAGAGAATCTCACGCCGGTATTGCAGAGGAGGTTCTGCGGACTCGGCGTAAAGGCTCACCACTGGGCTGGTTGGAAAAGCTCCTGTTGCAATGCGGATGCCCCTATTATGTACCACGTCTAACCTTCTCAGCACAGATGGTCGTGCTGACGAATAAACAATACACCCATAGTCTAGCTTGGATCGGACCAATGCGCGATATATTCGCAACAGAATTGTCCGATCCGCTCCCCACGATTTGCCATTTAGTACTCGCATGATATTTAGGGAACGGTCACATCGTGCTTTTAGCTGTGCAATATGCCACGACCAACTAAGCTTCCTGTCCAGGATCAAACCCAGGAAGCGCGTGTCTTCTGCGAATGGAAGTACATCTGGAGCGAAACGGAGCGAAGGTGCTAATGGTCTCCTACGGGGCCAGAAATTAACTCAGATTGGCTTCTCAGTTGAGAAACGGAAGCCGTTTTTCACGCTCTATTCGCTAAGGTTGTCCAAACATTGCTGCAGGCGCCGTTGTAAGAACGCCGTGCGCTGAGAAGTGCAATAGACAGCGAAGTCGTCTACGAATAGGCATGACGAAACTCCAGGTGGAACACATTTCCAGATGGAGTTAATTGCTGTAGCAAAGAGCGTGACACTTAGGAACGAACCCTGAGGTACTCCCTCCTCCTGAACAAAAGAATTCGAAAAAACCGAGCCGACCCTTACTCGGAAAAAGCGTTCCTTCATAAACTGCTGTCGGTCTGGGTGGCTCAGTTGGTTAGACGCTGGCCTACGGATCCCAAGGTCGCGGGTTCAAACCCGGCCCAGGCCGATGGTTTTTAAGTGTGCTTAAAAACGACAGCTCCATGTCAGTAGATTTACTGGCATGTAAGAGAACTCCTGCGGGACAAAATTCCGGCACACCGGTGACGCTGATGTGATCCTGGCAATTGACAGCGTCGTTAAAAACAAAATAGTTAATTCATAAACTACTGAATGAAAAGTGGTAGGCGTCCACGTATGTTCCAGGCATACAGGGAACGTAGAATCCCTGCTCGCCAGCACGTATCATAAGCCTTCTCAAGATCGAAAAATATGCCAACGGTTTGACAGTTCTTCATAAAGCCGTCCATTATCTGTGTGGATGTTAGTGGGTTACGACTTACTAACCACCATACCAATCGTACATTCATCATGCGTTCCATCACGTTGCAAACGGAACTGGTGTGGGAAATAGGACGATAGCTGGAGGGAAAATAATGGTCCTTTCCAGCCTTCAAGATGGGAATAACGCTGGCCTCCCGCCAATTTTCTGGGAGTATACTGTCAACCCAAACACGTTTATAGACCTCGAGCAGGAATGCCTTACCTTCAGGAGAGAGGTGTACCATTTGTATATGAATACCGGCCGGTCCTGGTGCTGATAATCGCGAAGATTTCAGGGAACATGCTACTTCCGCCATGGTGAAAAGGCGATTGTAATCTTCTACGTTTGTAGAACGAAACGAGAAGCCTTGAGATTCTACCTGAGTTTTAAATGGAAGGAACTCAGGGGAGTAGTTTTCCGAGCTAGATACTTGAGGAAAGCACTGCCAAACGTATTGGCCACTTCAAATTAATCAACAACAGTTCCTGTGGCGGTTTTTAATCCCGCTATTGGTAGTTGGATCGTTTTAGCTGCAACACGCCTTAATCTATCCCACACAACCGAGGAAGGTGTATGTTGGTTTAGTGAAGCTACTAATTTGCTCCACGATGACTTTTTGTTATCCGTAATGACTTGTCTGGACCTTGCGCGTAGAGAGAATCGTCTCCGTGAGATGCTGCGCCAAATCATTTACTGAGTCGAGCTCGCTGTACGCAAAGACAGCCAACTGGGAGTAAAGTGTCCAGTTGGCATGTTCCAAACGCCATCTGGGCAGACGTGTGGAACATGTATCTTGCGTCAAGAGACTAATAAGACATTGGAAGTGGTCACTAGAGTGTAAATCAGAGATGACATTCCATTGTAAGGAGACTGCCAACTGAGGTGAACAAACTGCAAGATCAAGGTGCGAGAAACTATTATAAGAGAAATGAATGTAGGCTCTCCAATGTTGAGGGGAGCTAGGTTGTGACTGTCCCAGAAATCGGCAATGAGTGTACCTCTCGCACAAGCGCGACTTGAACCCCAAAGTGGCTGGTGCGCATCGAAGTCTCCCACCAACAGAAACGGTGTTGGTAACTGGGAAACTAGATCTTCTAACTCAATGTGCGAGAAGTTATGAGACGGAGGTAGATATAGATTACAGTTGGTGAAATGGATGTTTGGCAGTTTAATCCGTCCAGCAACTGATTGTATATCAGTGTGCAAAGGTAGAGTTTGCATATATACGTCATCTCTGACAAGCATCATAGCGCCGCCATGTGCCGGTACACCCTCTTCTGGTGTAACATCACACCGTACTAGGGTGTATCGCCTTAGTTGTAAAGAGTCTTGAGGACGTAGCTTAGTCTCTTGCAAAATGAGACCAGAGGTTCGTTTTCTTTGAGCAAAAGCTCAAGTTCTGGCCGTTGAGTTCAAATTCCACTTACGTTCCATTGTAGGATAGCCATATTGCATTGTGTATGGGACAGATAATTCCAAGGTAACTCTTCATTACTTTGGAATAGGCGGTTGTGAAATTAATTTAGCCCTTTTCTTCTCTCTTGGGCTTACATTTTTATCGGACGCTTTTTCGCGTCTCTTTTCCACTGAGGGTCTCTCAGTGTGGACAGATTCTAGTTCCATGTCCTCTGCCGAGGACGTCCGTGTTCCCATAGTGAATTTTGGTTCGAGAGCCTCGAACCGATTGAACGCGGAGACCGCCGAAGATGACATACGCCGGTCTGTAGCGATCCCAGAGGATTCCTCCGAAGAGGATCTCCTGGGAGATGTCTTTCGGCATTTCTTTCCCTTTGGTGCTTTGGGAGATATCTTATTCTCTTTAAGGAAATCAGATGTTTTATACCGGGTCTTAAACTTGATCGGTGACGCATCGTATACAATCGGTCTACTTTTTGAGCTCGGCTTCTTTGTTGGCGACCTTCCTGTTCTGCTGGATTGAACTGCGGTGCTTGTAGATGCTCTGGCGGACTTAGGTGATGTCTGAGGCTTTGGATGTGACCTAGCTACGAGAATTCTATCTGAAATTGTTACCCCGTATGAATCGCTAGTTTGAGTTGCGATTTTCCGACACGGTACTGGTTTAGCTGCAACCGAGCTATACCCCTCCGAAGGAGTGTCGCCTTGTGGCGGAGGGGCTCAGTACCTGAACCAGACGGCCTACTAAGTGTCATTTTGATTACTGGTAGGAAAGAGGTGAGGGGAAGCAAAGAAGATTCCAAACGGGTAGATGGGGCTCGTTAGTCTTGGTTGACGACTCATCTAGGAGAAGAGGACTCCGAAATCAAACTCCCCCAGGGGCTCCTACTATGGTAGGTACGGGTTTGGCGTACCCGGGGCCCCAAGCCATACTCTCGATTGGGTTCCTCCAAGAGGTGAGAGGGCATGTGCCAAACGCCCAATCAACTTTGGTCCACTTGTGTTTGACCTCCCACCTGTTACCTCCCTGTACACAGTCTGATGGATAACCTACGCGCGGGTCGTCGGGGGATGGGGTGACGCAAGGGGTGACTGGGTAATCGCGTAAGTCCCAGCCCCTGGTTATCATGTAGGATCTGTGTGCGTATCCGCTGATAAAGGTCAGTCCCGGGGAGGGGCCATTGCATGAGCTGATGCACTTCTGAAGGCGATTGGGTCCCTCTGTCTATACATTGGGAGGTGAGACCCTAGGGTGAGCAAGGTCCAGGCCAGGACTCTCACCTAAGCCGGGGTGGCGCCCAGAAAGTGAGCATGCCATCGGAGACATTTGCAGTGGTGGAGGATATCGCCGTGAGTCCAAAAACTCCAAACAACAAAAAAGCAAGTGGAAAAGAAGTAGTCGAGTGTTGTGGTCCTCGCTACTTAGTTATTACTAGAAAAGAGGAAGGTAAAAAATTCCTATCGGTGAGCCCCTTTACCATTCAAAAGGGTCCGGATAACATTGCTGGTCCAGTAAAGTCATGCACTAGATCTCGCAATGACACGCTGCTGGTTGAAACACATTCATCCACCCAGGCAGCTAAAATACTGAAGGCGAATATGCTAGCCAGTTATCCTATCAGTGTGGAGATGCACAGAACTTTGAACTCCTCGCGCGGCGTGATAAACACCCGTGCATTGGATGATCTAAGTAATGAGGAGATTAAAGAAAATCTTTTGGAACAAGGCGTTACTAACGTTTACAGGGTTCAGCGTAAAGAGGGTGGTGAACTGAAGCCAACACGTACCCTGTTCCTGACCTTTGACCGGGTAGATCTCCCGCAGAGGATTAAGGCAGGGTACGAATCCATCGAAGTTCGGCCTTTCATCCCGAACCCGCTGAGATGTTTCAAGTGCCAGCGCTTTGGACATACAAGCGAGCTTTGCAAGGGACAAGCTACATGCCCTCAATGTGGAGATGAATCCCACGATGGTGCATGTACAGCAGCTCCGTCATGTGTGAACTGCAGAGGTGAACATCCATCCAGTTCCCGAGATTGCCCCCGTTTCGTAGAAGAAAGAGCGATTCAAGAGATACGGGTTAAAGAGAAGGTGCCCTTCTCAGAAGCCCGGAAGCTCTTGCGTTTACGCCAACCCTCTGTTCCAAGGTCCGGGACCTATAGCTCAGTTGTAGCTAAACCGGTACCGAGCAGAGAGATCGCAACGCAGACCAGCGATTTTAATGGGGCAACAATATCTGAAAAGACACTTGTAGCCCGTAGCTCTATTCCAAAGCCTTCAACATCAGCGCGCACATCTATGTCAACGTCAACGTCCACAAAATCTTCAAGTGCAAAGAACATCACTGTTACATCACCATCAAGAGCACCAAGATCAGAGCAAAAAACTAGCAAGCCCGTAAGATGTGAAGCCTCACCGATAAAGTTTAAAAAGAATTACACAAGGACCGACTTCCTCAAGGAAAATAGTATGTCTAATCCCAGTACATCGAAGGGATGTAAGAGTCCACGAACATCTCGAAGATCTCGAATATCCTCTTCTGGAGAATCTTCAGGGGTGGACTCTGACCGGCGTCTTTCATCTTCGCCGGTCTCCGTGTCAAATTGGTTCGAAGCTCTCGAACCAAAATTCAGTATCGGAACACGGACGTCCTCGGCAGAGGACATGGAATTGGAATCTGCCCACACTGGGAGACCCCCAGTAGAAAAAAGGCGCGAAAAAGCGCCAGACAAGAATGCCAGCCCCACAGAAAAGAAAAGAGCTAAGTTAGTTCCACAACCGCCTGCTCCAAAGTAATGAAGAGTTACCTTGGAACTATCTGTCCCATACACAATGCAATATGGCTATCCTACAATGGAACATACGTGGAATTCGAACTCAACGGCCAGAACTCGAGCTTTTGCTCAAAGAATACGAACCTCTGGTTGCATGTTTGCAAGAGACTAAGCTGCGTCCTCATGACGCTTTCCATCTAAGGCGATACACCCCAATACGGTGTGATGTTACACCAGAAGAGGGTGTACCGGCACATGGCGGCGCTATGATGCTTGTTAGAGATGACGTGTATATGCAAACTCTACCATTGCACTCTGATATACAATCAGTTGCAATAAGGATTCTACTGCCAGACATCCATTTCACCATCTGTAATATATATTTGCCTCCGTCCCATGACTTCTCGCACATTGATTTAGAAGATCTAGTTTCCCAATTGCCAACACCGTTTCTGTTGGTGGGAGACTTCAATGCGCACCACCCACTTTGGGGTTCAAGTCGCGCTTGTGCGAGAGGTACACTCATTTCCGATTTTTTGGACAGTCACAACCTAGCTCTCCTCAACACTGGAGAGCCTACATTCATTTCGGACTCTCGCAATAGTTTCTCGCATCTTGACCTTGCAGTTTGTTCACCTCAGTTGGCAGTCTCCTTACAATGGAATGTCATCTCTGATTTACACTCTAGTGACCACTTCCCATGTCTTATTAGTCTCTTGACGCAACATACATTTTCCACTCGTATGCCCAGATGGCGTTTGGACCATGCCAACTGGAACCTTTACACCCAGTTGGCTGTCTTTACCTACAACGAGCTTGACTCAGTAAATAATTTGGCGCAGCATCTCACGGAGGCGATTCTCTCTGCTGCTGAACAATCGATTCCGCGGTCGACTACACACCCCGTCGATTTCCCGTTCCCTGGTGGACGGAAGAATGTCGGAATGCCATTCTTCCTCGAAGGCGTGCACTTAGGGTTTTCCAACGTCACCCTACTTTGGAAAACCTAATCGAGTACAAGAAAATGCGCGCCAGGTCCAGACAAGTCATTAAGGATAGCAAAAAGTCATCATGGAGCAAATTTGTAGCTTCATTTAACCGACACACACCTTCCTCGGTTGTGTGGGATAGATTAAGGCGTGTTGCAGCTAAAACGACCCAAATACCAATAGCGGGACTAAAAACAGGCACAGGAGCTGTTGTTGATTCATTTGAAGTGGCCAATACCTTTGGCAGTGCTTTCGCACAAGTGTCTAGCTCGGAAAACTACTCCCCTGAGTTCCTTCCAATTAAAACTCAGGTGGAATCTCAAGGCTTCTCGTTTCGTTCTAGAAACGTAGAAGATTACAATCGCCTTTTCACCATGGCAGAGCTGGAGTATTCCCTGAAATCTTCGCGATGTTCAGCACCAGGACCGGACGGTATTCATGTACAAATGTTACAACGGCTCTCTCCTGAAGGTAAGGCATTCCTGCTCGAGGTCTATAATCGTGTTTGGGTTGACAGTATACTCCCAGAAAATTGGCGGGAGGCCACCGTTATTCCCATCTTGAAGGCTGGGAAGGACCGTCATCTTCCCTCCAGCTATCGACCTATTTCCCTCACCAGTTGCGTTTGCAAGGTGATGGAACGCATGATCAATGGACGATTGGTATGGTGGTTAGAAAGTCGTAACCTACTGACTAACATCCAGTGTGGTTTTCGACGACGCCGTTCAACTGTTGACCATCTTGTGTCAATATCGACACAGATAATGGACGGGTTTATGAAGAACTGTCAAACCGTTGGCATATTTTTCGATCTTGAGAAGGCTTATGATACGTGCTGGCGAGCAGGGATTCTACGTTCCCTGTATGCCTGGAACATACGTGGACGCCTACCACTTTTCATTCAGGAGTTTATGAAGGACCGCTTTTTCCGAGTAAGGGTCGGCTCGGTTTTTTCTAATTCTTTTGTTCAGGAGGAGGGAGTACCTCAGGGTTCGGTGCTAAGTGTCACGCTCTTTGCTATAGCAATTAACTCCATCTGGAAATGTGTTCCACCTGGAGTTTCGTCATGCCTATTCGTAGACGACTTCGCTGTCTATTGCACTTCTCAGCGCACGGCGTTCTTACAACGGCGCCTGCAGCAATGTTTGGACAACCTTAGAGCATGGAGCGTGAAAAACGGCTTCCGTTTTTCAACTGAGAAGACAATCTGCGTTAATTTCTGGCGCTGTAGGAGACGATTACCACCTTCGCTCCGTTTTGGTCCAGATGAACATCCCTTCGCAGAAGAGACGCGCTTCCTGGGTTTGATCTTGGACAGGAAGCTTAGTTGGTCGTCGCATATTGCACAGCTAAGATCGAGATGTGACCGTTCCCTAAATATTATGCGAGTACTGAATGGCAAATCGTGGGGAGCGGATCGAACAATTTTGTTGCTAATATATCGCGCATTGGTCCGATCCAAGCTAGACTATGGGTGTATTATTTATTCGTCAGCACGGCCATCTGTGCTGAGAAGATTAGACGTGGTCCATAATAGGGGCATCCGCATTGCAACAGGAGCTTTTCCAACCAGCCCAGTGGTGAGCCTTTACGCCGAGTCCGCAGAACCTCCTCTGCAATATCGGCGTGAGATTCTCTTGGCAATTTATGGTTGTGCGCTTAGATGTATGCCTAAGCACCCAACGTTCGCTTCTTTTTTCACCACCACGCTAAGAGAACGATATAGAAATAGCACCCTTAATCCAAAGCCTGCGGGGTTCCGTTTCCAAGAGCTCCTAGTGAAGCTTGGAGTGGAACTGCCTGTGATGTTCGCCAAGGGCGAGAGACTTTACCCCCCTTGGCTATCTGGTACGCCCCATGTAGATCTTGGGATGACCATACACCGGAAGTCCACGGTGCCTATTTCAAGTATCCGCACGTGTTTCTTAGAATTTTTGTCAGGTTACTCCGACCGTAGATATATTTACACCGATGGATCAAAGAACACCAACGGTGTTGGATGTGCTTATGTTTATGGAACCGAACCATATACATTCGGTTTTCCAAATAGCACTTCCATTTTTACTGCAGAGCTTTATGCAATTTATCGAGCCGTTTTGTATGTTCGCCGTCGTAAATTAGGTGACTGCCTGATTTTGAGCGATTCCCTTAGTGCACTGCAGAGCCTTTGTCAGTTGTACAACCCCCACACCATTGTACAACGTATCCAGGATGCCCTCCATGTTTTACACGCTTCTGGTGTTGATGTGGTGTGTGCACGGATTCCTGGTCACGTAGGTTTGCTTGGGAATGAAATGGCAGATTTAGCAGCAAAGACGGCAACTACAGAACCCAGAATTATCATCTCACGTGTTACTTCGGAAGACTTTAGGCTTGAAGTGCGGAGAGCGGTGCTGTCGTCCTGGCACGACGAGTGGTCAGCTCTCCGCGGTAATAAGCTTAGAGAAGTGAAAGAACTTCCGATAAACTGGGTAACTTCCTGTCGCACATCTCGTCGCGAGGAGGTTAGTTTGGCTCGATTAAGAATAGGGCACTGCAATTTTTCGCACGGTTACCTATTTAAAAGGGACCCTGCGCCTCTATGTCCGCTGTGTGACAACGTTTTGTCGGTTCGCCACGTGCTCCTAGAGTGTTACTCTCTAGCGCACCTTCGGGATTCTCTGCAGCTGCCTGCCAGACTTGCAGAGGTCCTAGCGGACGACAAAACAGCGGTTGATAGAGTTTTTAATTTTTTAGCGCAGTGCAATATAAATTTGAGGATTTAAAATTTTTAATTATCTGTTTCTGATTTTGGACATATTTATCACCTTGTTTCATATCTGGCTATTGCCACTGCTTTTTACCTTTGTATATTTTTCTTGTTGGTAGTATTTTTATTTTTTGAGTGAAATTTTATCTGGCTATTGCCATGAATCTTTTAATGGCGCTGATGACCTAGAAGTTGAGCGCCCTTCAAACCAAACCAAAAACCAAACAGGCACTGGTATAAGTCGATACACATTATAAACACCTTGTGACACTAAAGGTAAAAATAGTACAAATGTGAGTTTTTCATCCTTCACAAATACAGCTACATCACACATAGCAATTAACAAATGAAGCGAATCCTTGCTTACTGCAAATGGCAGGGAGGTACCTAAGGGCAATTTTGCAACACCTTTCTCTAAAACATGCGGTAATTCCGAAGGAGCTACTACCTGTGGATGAATAAGTCCCTTTTGAGCATTTAATATACCATCTATTAGTATATCACAATTGCGAAATAAGGTTTCCATGGCATTATTTAAACTAAGTAAGTGATTACTAACCGTCATTTTCATTTGTAGATCATCAAGCATCTTAACTTCATGCTGCTGCCCCTCCGAAGGAGTGTCGCCTTGTCGTGGCGGAGGGGCTCAGTACCTGAACCAGACGGCCTGCTAAGTGTTCTTTCGACTACTGGTAGGCAAGAGGTGAGGGGAAGCTAAGAACATTCCAAACGGGTAGATGGGGCTCGTTAGTCTTGGTTGACGACTCATCTAGGAGAAGAGGACTCCGAAATCAAACTCCCCCAGGGGCTCCTACTATAGTAGGTACGGGTTTGGCGTACCCAGGGCCCCGAGCCATACTCTCGATTGGGTTCCTCCAAGAGGTGAGAGGGCACATGCCAAACGCCCAATCAACTTTGGTCCACTTTTGTGTTTGACCTCCCACCTATTACCTCCCTGTACACAGTCTGACGGATAACCTACGCGCGGGTTGGAGGATGGGGTGACGCAAGGGGTGACTGGGTAATCGCGTAAGTCCCAGCCCCTGGTTATCATGTAGGATCTGTGTGCGTATCCGCTGATAAAGGTCAGTCCCGGGGAGGGGCCATTGCATGAGCTGATGCACTCCTGAAGGCGATTGGGTCCCTCTGTCTATACATTGGGAGGTGAGACCCTAGGGTGAGCAAGGTCCAGGCCAGGACTCTCACCTAAGCCGGGGTGGCGCCCAGGAAGTGAGCATGCCATCGGAGACATCTGCAATGGTGGAGGATGACATCGCCATGAGTTCACAAAAAACTCATAACAAAAAAAATTTTAAAGTTTGTGTAAAGGAAGTAGCTGAGTCGAGTGGTCCTCGCTACTTAGTTATATCTCGAACTGAGGGAGATAAGAAATTTTTATCGGTGAGCCCATTTACATTCAAAAGGGTTTGGATAACATTGCTGGTCCAGTCAAGTCATGCACTAGATCTCGCAATGGCACGCTCCTGGTTGAAGCACATTCAGCTACCCAGGCAGCTAAGATATTGAAAGCGAATATGCTAGCAAGTTATCCAGTACGCGTCGAGATGCACAGAACCTTGAACTCCTCGCGCGGTGTGATAAACACCCGTGCATTGGAAGGATTATCCAATGAGGAGATTCAAGAGAATCTGACGGAGCAAGGCGTCATACACGTTTACCGGGTTCAGCGTAAAGAAGGTGGTGAGTTAAAGCCAACTAATACCCTGTTCCTGACCTTTGATCGGGTAGATCTCCCGCAAAGGATTAAGGCAGGGTATGAATCCATCGAAGTTAGGCCGTTCATCCCGAACCCACTCAGGTGTTTTAAGTGCCAGCGCTTTGGACATACCAGTGAGCTTTGTAAGGGACTAGCTACATGCCCTCAATGTGGAGATGAATCCCACGATGGTGCATGTACTACAGCTCCTACATCTGTAAACTGCAAAGGTGAACATCCATCTAGTTCCCGAGACTGCCCCCGCTTTGTAGAGGAAAGAGCGATCCAAGAGATACGGGTCAAAGAGAAGGTGCCCTTCTCAGAAGCCCGGAAAATCTTGCGTCTACGCCAACCCTCTGTTCCTAGATCTGGAACCTATAGCTCAGTTGCAGCTAAAGCGGTAGCGAGCAGAGAGATCGCAACTCAGACCAGCGATTTCAATGGGGCAACAATTTCCGAAAAAACACTTGTTGCCCGTAGCTCTATACCAAAGCCCTCAACATCAGCGCGCACATCTGTATCAACGTGTACAAAATCTGTTGGTGAAAAAAATTCAACTGTTCGATCACCAACGAAAATGCCAAACTCGACACAGAAGACTAGCAAACCTGTTATTTACAATGGCTCGCCGATAAAGTTTAAGAAGAACTACACAAAGAACGATTTCCTCAAGGAAGATAAGGCTCATCCCAGTACATCAAAGGGATATAAGAGTCCAAGGAGATCCCCTCGAAGATCCTCTTCTGGAGAATCTTCAGGGGTGGACTCAGACCGGCGTCTTTCATCTTCGCCGGTCCCCATTAGCAACCGGTTCGAGACACTCGAACCCAAGTTTGCTATGGGAAGACGCACGTCCTCGGCAGAGGACATGGATTTGGACCAATCTGCCCACACTGGGAGACCCCCAGTGGAAAAGAGGCGCGAAAAAGCGTCCGAAAAGAACGTCAGCCCAAGAGAGAAAAGGGCTAAATTAGTTCGACAACCGCCTGCTCCAAAGTAATGAAGAGTTACCTTGGAATTACCTATCCCATACACAATGCAATATGACTATCCTACAATGGAACGTACGTGGCATTCGAACTCAAAGGCCAGAACTTGAGCTCTTGCTCAAAGAAAACGAACCTCTGGTCGCATGTTTGCAAGAGACTAAGCTGCGTCCTCGAGACGCTTTCCATCTAAGGCGATACACCCCAGTACGGTGTGATGTTACACCAGAAGAGGGTGTACCGGCACATGGCGGCGCTATGATACTTGTGAGAGATGACATATATATGCAAACTCTACCTTTGCACTCTGATATACAATCAGTTGCTGTACGGATTAAACTGCCAAACATCCATTTCACCATCTGTAATCTATATCTGCCTCCGTCTCATGACTTCTCTCACAATGAGTTAGAAGATCTAGTTTCCCAGTTACCAACACCGTTCCTATTGGTGGGAGACTTCAATGCGCACCACCCGCTGTGGGGTTCAAGTCGCGCTTGTGCGAGAGGTACACTTATTTCCGATTTCTTAGACAGTCACAACCTAGCTCTCCTCAACACTGGAGAGCCTACATTCATTTCTGACACTCATAACAGTTTTTCACACCTTGATCTTTCAATTTGTTCACCCCAATTGGCAGTCTCCTTACAATGGAATGTCATCTCTGATCTACACTCTAGTGACCATTTCCCATGTCTTATTAGTCTCTTGACGCAACCTGCATGTTCCTCACGTATGCCCAGATGGCGTTTGGACCATGCCAACTGGAACCTCTACACCCAGTTGGCTGTCTTTACGTACAACGAGCACGACTCAGTGCATAATTTGGCGCAGCATCTCACGGAGACGATTCTCTCTGCTGCTGAACAGTCGATTCCGCGGTCGACTACACACCCCCGTCGATTTCCCGTCCCCTGGTGGACGGAAGAATGTCGGAATGCCATTCGTGCTCGAAGGCGTGCACTTAGGGTTTTCCAACGTCACCCTACTTTGGAAAACCTGATTGAATACAAGAAAATGCGCGCCAGGTCCAGACAAGTCATTAAGGATAGCAAAAAGTCATCATGGAGCAAATTTGTAGCTTCATTTAACCGACACACACCTTCCTCGGTTGTGTGGGATAGATTAAGGCGTGTTGCAGCTAAAACGACCCAAATACCAATAGCGGGACTAAAAACAGCCACAGGAGCTGTTGTTGATTCATTTGAAGTGGCCAATACCTTTGGCAGTGCTTTCGCACAAGTGTCTAGCTCGGAAAACTACTCCCCTGAGTTCGTTCCATTTAAAACTCAGGTGGAATCTCAAGGCTTCACGTTTCGTTCTAGAAACGTAGAAGATTACAATCGCCTTTTCACCATGGCGGAGCTGGAGCATTCCCTGAAATCTTCGCGATGTTCAGCACCAGGACCGGACGGTATTCATGTACAAATGTTACAACAGCTCTCTCCTGAAGGTAAGGCATTCCTGCTCGAGGTCTATAATCGTGTTTGGGTTGACAGTATACTCCCAGAAAATTGGCGGGAGGCCACCGTTATTCCCATCTTGAAGGCTGGGAAGGACCGTCATCTTCCCTCCAGCTATCGTCCTATTTCCCTCACCAGTTGCGTTTGCAAGGTGATGGAACGCATGATCAATGGACGATTGGTATGGTGGTTAGAAAGTCGTAACCTACTAACATCCAGTGTGGTTTTCGACGACGCCGTTCAACTGTTGACCATCTTGTGTCAATATCGACACAGATAATGGACGGGTTTATGAAGAACTGTCAAACCGTTGGCATATTTTTCGATCTTGAGAAGGCTTATGATACGTGCTGGCGAGCAGGGATTCTACGTTCCCTGTATGCCTGGAACATACGTGGACGCCTACCACTTTTCATCCAGGAGTTTATGAAGGACCGCTTTTTCCGAGTAAGGGTCGGCTCGGTTTTTTCTAATTCTTTTGTTCAGGAGGAGGGAGTACCTCAGGGTTCGGTGCTAAGTGTCACGCTCTTTGCTATAGCAATTAACTCCATCTGGAAATGTGTTCCACCTGGAGTTTCGTCATGCCTATTCGTAGACGACTTCGCTGTCTATTGCACTTCTCAGCGCACGGCGTTCTTACAACGGCGCCTGCAGCAATGTTTGGACAACCTTAGAGAATGGAGCATGAAAAACGGCTTCCGTTTCTCAACTGAGAAGTCAATCTGCGTTAATTTCTGGCGCCGTAGGAGACGATTACCACCTTTGCTCCCATTTGGTCCAGATGAACTTCCCTTCGCAGAAGAGACGCGCTTCCTGGGTTTGATCTTGGACAGGAAGCTTAGTTGGTCGTCGCATATTGCACAGCTAAGAGCGAGATGTGACCGTTCCCTAAATATTATGCGAGTACTGAATGGCAAATCGTGGGGAGCGGATCGAACAATTTTGTTGCGAATATATCGCGCATTGGTCCGATCCAAGCTAGACTATGGGTGTATTGTTTACTCGTCAGCACGACCATCTGTGCTGAGAAGATTAGACGTGGTCCATAATAGGGGCATCCGCATTGCAACAGGAGCATTTCCAACAAGCCCAGTGGTGAGCCTTTACGCCGAGTCCGCAGAAGCTCCTCTGCAATATCGGCGTGAGATTCTCTTGGCAAATTATGGTTGTGCGCTTAGATGTATGCCTAAGCACCCAACGTTCGCTTCTTTTTTCACCACCACGCTAAGAGAACGATTAAGAAATAGCACCCTTAATCCAAAGCCTGCGGGGTTCCGTTTCCAAGAGCTCCTAGTGAAGCTTGGAGTGGAACTGCCTGTGATGTTCGCCAAGGGCGAGAGACTTTACCCCCCTTGGCTATCTGGTACGCCCCATGTAGATCTTGGGATGACCATACACCAGAAGTCCACGATGCCTATTTCAAGTATCCGCACGTGTTTCTTAGAATTTTTGTCAGGGTACTCTGACCGTAAATATATTTACACCGATGGATCAAAGAACACCAACGGTGTTGGATGTGCTTATGTTTATGGAACCGAACCATATACATTCGGTTTTCCAAATAGCACTTCCATTTTTACTGCAGAGCTTTATGCAATCTATCGAGCCGTTTTGTATGTTCGCCGTCGTAAATTAGGTGACTGCCTGATTTTGAGCGATTCCCTTAGTGCACTGCAGAGCCTTTGTCAGTTGTACAACCCCCACCCTATTGTACAACGTATCCAGGATGCCCTCCATGTTTTACACGCTTCTGGCGTTGACGTGGTGTGTGCATGGATTCCTGGTCACGTAGGTTTACCTGGGAATGAAAAGGCAGATTTAGCAGCAAAGACGGCAACTACAGAACCCAGAA
The DNA here is from genome assembly GCA_030765045.1 of Tenodera sinensis. Taxonomy (NCBI): domain Eukaryota; kingdom Metazoa; phylum Arthropoda; class Insecta; order Mantodea; family Mantidae; genus Tenodera; species Tenodera sinensis. The sequence goes on from CM060961.1 coordinate 110,858,893, forward strand.
TTATCATCTCACGTGTTACTTCGGAAGACTTTAGGCTTGAAGTGCGGAGAGCGGTGCTGTCGTCCTGGCACGACGAGTGGTCAGCTCTCCGCGGTAATAAGCTTAGAGAAGTGAAAGAACTTCCGATAAACTGGGTAACTTCCTGTCGCACATCTCGTCGCGAGGAGGTTAGTTTGGCTCGATTAAGAATAGGGCACTGCAATTTTTCGCACGGTTACCTATTTAAAAGGGACCCTGCGCCTCTATGTCCGCTGTGTGACAACGTTTTGTCGGTTCGCCACGTGCTCCTAGAGTGTTACTCTCTAGCGCACCTTCGGGATTCTCTGCAGCTGCCTGCCAGACTTGCAGAGGTCCTAGCGGACGACAAAACAGCGGTTGATAGAGTTCTTAATTTTTTAGCGCAGTGTAATATAAATTTGAGGATTTAAATTTTTTAATTATCTTGTTCTGCTTTTGGACATATTTATCACCTTGTTTCATATCTGGCTATTGCCACTGATTTCTACCTTGTATATTTTGTTGTTTCTAGTATTTTTATTTTTTGAGTGAAATTTATATCTGGCTATTGCCATGAGTCTGTTAAGGGCGCTGATGACCTAGAAGTTGAGCGCCCTTAAACCAAATCCAAATCCAAATCCAAATTCATGCTGCTGGCTTTTGTTTAGGAAGTCTTGAATTCTAACTAAATTCTCTTCCAATACCTTCTCATTGAAAGCCAAATTAATAAGTGAATCATTGAACAAACCTAGAGAAACCTTTACTACAGAGACTTGTTCCTTCAACAAATTTGTAATGCCTTTTTCATTTTCCTCCACATGCTGTATTTGCTGATTATAATATTCCGCGTCATCATTATCTAATGTACCAAACAATATTTTCAAAAGCTGCCCTCCTACATTGATTACACCTCTCCTTGTACGCGTCTCCTGACGACCCGTAATTTCCCTCAATAACCCTTCGGTTCTCCTTAACTTGCCTAAGTTATCCTGTATTTTATTCCCAAAGTTTGTACACCCTGACCATTTCTGCAAGGAAACGTGCTCGCATGCAATCAAAGTATGCCTTACATAATTTTCTGTAGTATCTACCTGGTACTCTAAGTTACCTAAATCTACATACACAATGATCTTCCATACACTATTGTACAGCTGGGCGGTACCCTTACTCTCATAGTAAAGACCTGGCGGAGTTTCGAACTTCACCACTTCTGGATGGGCTTCTCCCAATCCTAGGCACCAGGTCATCGCAGCCAAAAGTTAGGTCAACATCTGAAAATATGCAGGTCCCGCTAATTATCCAAGGCTAACCTTACCTTAATAAAAAGGTTTAATCCGGTTCACATGTACCTTTTGCAACCTTTTCCTTCTCTTCAGTGTTACATTGACTCGGTTACTGCCACTATTACATATGGGCCTATCCATTGGCTAGAAATTTTACGTCATCTGCCTCTACGGACCGTCTCATCTTTTAGTAACACCTTTTGCCCTACCTCGTATTTAATTTCTTCACTGTGATGATCATAGTATTCCTTGCTCTTATATTTTCTTGTAACTAGATTATCTCTAGCCACCTCGTGAGCACTTTGTAGCCTACTTTTCAATTCACTCACATAGTCATCATAGGAATAATTAATCTCTGGTTCCTTTTTTAGTGTTAGGGGTGTCCTACACTCATATCCAAACAAAAGCTCAAAAGGTGTATAACCAGTGGATGAATGCACAGTAGTATTGTATACAAACAGCAAACTTCACCCATTCATCCCAGTCTGTTTGATCCTTCCCCAAATAATGTCGCAAATATTCAGCCAGAACACGGTGACTTCTTTCCAATCCACCGTTTGCCTGTGGGTGAAAAGCTGTAGTCTGCAACTTGGTTATTCTCATTAGCTTGCAGACATTCTTGAACAAATCACTTAAGAATTCCGAACCCTGATCTGTTAACACCTTTAATGGAATTCCGTAACGTAAAATAATGTTTTCCACGAACTCCTTAGCAACCGTCACCGCATCGTGTTTTTCTAGAGGCACGGGTACCATATATTTGGTAAGTTCATCTTGGCAGGTCAAGATATACTTGTTTCCCTTATTCGTCACCGTTAATGGCCCCACTATATCAAGAGATAATTTTTCGAAAGCAGATTTTGCTGTGGTACTTATTTCCATGGGTGCTCGTTTCCTAGGCCGCAAAAGCTTGTTCTTTTGACAACTCTCGCATTTCTTTATATAATACTCAATGTCCTTTTTCATATCTGGCCATTGATAATTCTTCCTGATCGCCCAGTAGGTTTTTGTGACACCCCTGTGACCACCCGTAGGACTCGTGTGCCTCCTGTAGTATCCCCTTTTTTTGTTCCTCCGTTATGCCCCCTTCTTCTGCAACCGCCATAACTTTACAGCGAGGAAGCGCATCGGCATTTCCGTTCAACGATCCCTTTTTGTAAACAATCTGGTAATCGTATTCTTCCAATTTGATTCGCCATCTGAGTAGTCTCGAACCCGGTTCCTTGACATCCATTTAAGTGGCCTATGATCAGTTACAATAGTAAATCTTTTCCCTAGTAGATAAGGCCTAAAGTGCTTACAAACCCATACTATTGCCAACAATTCCTTCTCAATTGTACTGTAGTGCTTCTCTGCCTTATTCAGAGTTCTACTTGCAAACGCTACTGGCAAATCCCTACCTATCGGGCCTTGCGACAATAATGCGCCTAATTTATCCTGACTGGCGTCTGTTGTCAAAATAAATTCCCTTGAGAAATCTGGATATTGCAATATAGGTTTTGACAACAACTTTTGCTTCAAAGTATCAAAGACTATCATCCCCCCAGGTGAGCTTCGCGTTATTTTTTAGCAACAAATGCAAAGGTGCGGCTATTTTGCTAAAGTTAGGAATGAATCGACGATAATTGCCAACTAAACCCAGTAATGCTCTTAATTCAGTCAGTCCTTTAGGTATGGGATAATTTGCTCTGCTTCCACTTTCTTTGGGTCAGGCTGTACCCCATTCTCCGAAATTACATGATCAAGGTAGCTAACCTCTTTTCTCAAAAATTCACATTTTTCCGGCTGCAGTTTTAGGTTGTACCTTCTAAACCTCTGAAATACCTCCCTCAATTTTTGATCATGCTCCTTAAGCGATCCTGCATAGATAACTACGTCGTCCAGGAAAACAAAGCACCTGGATGGCGATAAACCCGCCAGCATCGTGTTCATCATTTTCTGAAACCGTGGCTGGGGCGGTCTTTAAGCCAAATGGCATTCTCATGTACTGCCAATGACCATGTTTTGTCGAAAACGCTGTTTTCTCCTTATCTTCTGCCTTCATGGGTATTTGATGATATCCCATTGCCAAATCTATGAAAGAGAAATATCTGGAATTCCCCAACTGATCTAGGATTTCCGTAATAGCTGGAAGTGGGTAAGCATTTCCTACTGTCTTTTCATTTATTTTCCTGAAATCCACTACAAGTCGAAATTTCTGGATGCCACTTGCATCCATTTTCTTTTTTACTACTAGTAAGGGACTATTCCAAGGCGAATTGCTCTCTTCAATTATACCCTCCTGCAATAATTTTTGCACCTGCTTTGCTACTTCCTGTTTGTGTGCCTCGGGTAGTCTATAAGGCTTTACATGAATCGGTTCTATATTTGGTTCCATTATAATAGTGTCGCCCAGCGCATTATTGTCGGCGCTACCGCAAAGGAGTCGAAGGAAAGAGACAGAATGACCGCATTGTTGGGGCGCTTGCCGAAAGAGAGAAAAGGATAGAGGCTACTGGAATCTTCTACTTTGTATCTCACCGCAATAAGTGAACGTTCCTGAAGCTTCCAGAATAGTGCCTGGGAGATATAAATAGCGGTAAAGTGTGAGAAGAGTCAGTGAGACGTATGTGAAGCGTTGAGTAGTCGTGCCGACGGAGACGGACAGACGATGTGAAGAGTTGTGCCGACGGAGAAGAGTTAGTTCTTTGTGTTACGAATTCGGAGCCGTGCTGTTGGAGAATCGGAAAAGACTTTCTTGCTGTTGCAACGAGCGTACAAGTTACTGTTTACGGAAATAAGTGTTTCTTTATCTCGACTACATCTGTCTTCTTTACTTTTCAACACAACCAAAAAAGTTACACTGGTGTCAGAAGTGGGATTCGTCGAATTGCTTCTAGTTTCATTACATCGTCAGAAGTTGCAACGTTAGAACCAAGATGGAGGGAGATTCGGAAACCAGGATGATGGCAATGATGAAAGAATTATTCGCCGAAATGAAGACGGAAATGGCTGAAATGAAAACGGCAAACGACAACCTCACTGCCAAAATGGAAACGTCAAACCACAACCTCGCTGCCAAAATGGAAACGTCAAACAACAACCGAGCTGAAAGAGATGAAGATAGATAGATAGATAATCTGCATTTATTAATCCTGATACCTAATTTCTTACATCAGGATAGTTAATTATTATATTGGTTACATCACATTTTAAAATTTTTTTAACATTCCTTTAACAATATTTATGTTGCAGAAAATGAAAACTAAATATTAAATACTAAATACTAACATAACACTTAATCTAAACAAGTAAGTTAATAATGTTCATATGATTGTTATATAGTTTGTCTTCTTCCTCTTAGAGAAACTACATAGTGTTTCCTTCAACTATTGGGGTGTCGACTCTTTGTTAAAGATTAGTTCTAGTTGTTTTGGGTGTATTCAGCCTTAAGAGATGAAGACGGAACTATCGGCGAAAATTGACGAGCAACTGGCTGGCGTGAGGAAGGATGTGAAAGAGCTCGGTGGAAAGATGGAGGACCTCGGCCAACGCGTTGACGCCCTGGAGAATGTCGGGGAACGGCTTAGCGTTCTCGAAGACAGGGTCGACGGTAGCGCCAAGGAGCTAAATGCAATGGTGGAAGGGATGCTTAGTGAAAAGCTGAAGAACTACAAGGCCGAGGCTCCAGCACGCGACACAACATCGACGCGCGTCAAACCACCGAAGTACGATGGCACGTCAACGTTTGAGGTCTTCCGCCGTCAATTCGACACAGTGGCCAAGCACAACAAATGGTCGCCAGAAGAAGAGGCCGCGCAGCTGATAGCCAGCCTCCAGGGACGAGCCGCAGAGGTCCTGAACGCAGTTCAGACAGCGGCGGCGTCCAAAGACATCTGGGAGGCCCTGGAGAACCGATTCGGAAACCACCGCTTAGCCGCAGCCTACCGCAGCCAACTGAAATCTAGGATGCAACTGCCAGTGGAGACGCTGCAGGAGTTCGCCCTGGCAATCGAACAGCTGGCCAGCAAAGCCTTGGGGGACCTCCCCTCCGAATTCGTATCCCGAGAAGCCGCCTATACCTTCGTCGACGGGGTACGCGATGCCGAGATACGTCAACGCCTTATGCTCGGCGACTACAAGACCATCCACGAGGCACTAACGGCCGCATTAAGGATGGAAGCGGCCAAAGTGACGGCTACCCCGACCTCGAAGACAAGGAGTGTCCGCTACGATGAAGACTGCAGACCAGTCCAGGGACGCCGACGAAGACCAGGTGGCGTGTGTTGGGAGTGTGGCCAGCCGGGACAGCTGATGAGAGACTGCCGGCACCAAGAACAGCAGCCGGAAAACGAGTAATGACCGGCGTGGCGAGGAGCACGTCGGCGCCGTCACCATCATCCCCTCGAGTGACACTGCGCGCCGTCAGCCGACGGATGGATGACAGCCTCATCGCGGACGGTTGGGTGAGAGGGAAGCCGTGCCGCGTGCTTGTTGACACTGGAGCAGCCGTGACTGTCGTCAGACCTGACGTAGCCAGGGGCTTGCCGTCGAGAAAACCGAGCCGACCGTACCAACTAGTGCCGGCATCGGGTGACACCTTGCCTGTGGAGAGGGAGGCCCTGCTGCAGTTGACATTCGGGCGAAGTGTCTTGCGTTTGTGGGTGTTCGTCACGGAGGTGGCTGAGGAGGTGATACTGGGACTGGATGCCCTCAGGAGCCACGAGGCGACGGTCGACATCGGCAAGAAGGTTCTGCGGCTTAAGGGAGAGGAAGTAATGCTCCGGCACCCCGAAGAACGCCTTGGAATCTGCAGGGTCATTCTCAGGGAAGACGTAGTTGTCCCCGCGAGAAGCGAGATGGTAGTGACGGCGCGACTGGAAGGCCAGCGCAAGAAGAACATGCTGCTGGACCGGAAGACGCATGTGCACGGGCTCTGTGTAGCCGGGACATTGTCGCCGTGCCGAGAGGAGGTGCCGGTGAGACTGCTCAACCCAACAGACACCGATCACGACGTCCAGGCCGGGACGGAGTTGGGGACGTGCGAGCCCGTGGTCAGCGTAACACCAATAGACAAGACCCAGGAGCCGGTGCCGACGCAACACCTGGGGCCCCGGCTGGAAGAATTACTGGAGAGGGCGACCGACCACCTGACCGCTGAACAGAGAGAGAAGGTCCAACAACTGCTGAGACGATATCAGCGCGTCTTCAGCCAAGGCAGCAGCGATTACGGCCGCACGGACCGAGTGCTTCACCACATCGACACCGGAGACGCCCGGCCTATTCGGCAACCACCTAGACGCGTTCCGTTGGCTAAACAAGCGGCGGTACGAGACATGCTGGAGGACATGAGAACCAAGGGAGTGATCGAAGAGTCTGACAGTCCTTTGTGTTCCCCTGTAGTTCTGGTGAAGAAGAATGGCGAGCTACGCTTTTGCGTAGATTACAGGAAGCTGAACGCTGTCACCAGGAAGGACTGCTTCCCCTTACCCCGGATTGACGACACCCTGGACACGCTTGCTGGTGCGCAGTGGTTCTCAACCCTGGACTTGAAATCGGGTTACTGGCAGGTGGCTCTAGACCCGAGAGACGAGAAGACCGCATTCTCGACAGGCCAAGGGCTTTGGCGGTTCACAGTTATGCCCTTTGGTCTCTGCAACGCACCAGCTACCTTCCAACGCCTCATGGAGTCAGTAATGAGAGGATTGACTTATGACGCCTGCCTGTTATACCTGGACGACATCATCATCGTCGGCAAGACATTCGAAGACCATCTTGACAAACTGAGCAAGGTGGTGCAGAGACTGCAGGCGACCGGCTTGAAGCTGAACGCCAAGAAGTGCCAGCTCTTCCGCAGGGAAGTCAACTACTTGGGCCACATAGTCTCACCAACCGGAGTGGCCACGGATCCGGAGAAGACACAGGCCGTGAGAGATTGGCCTCGCCCAAAGGATAGGCGAGAACTGCGCAGTTTCCTTGGATTGTGCAGTTATTACCGCCGCTTCATAAAGGGTTTCTCCAGCATCGCCAACCCCTCACTCGCTTGACAGAAGAACATCGACCTTATGTGTGGACGGAGGACGCCGAAGGCGCTTTCCGGCAGCTCAAGAGGACGCTCTGCAGTGCTCCTATTTTGGGATTCCCACAACCAGGCGACGCCTTCATTGTGGACACAGACGCCAGCGACCATTGCATTGGAGGCGTCCTATCCCAAGTCCAGAACGGCCACGAGCGGGTGATAGCCTACTACAGCAAGACGTTGTCCAAGGCAGAGAAGAACTACCGTGTCACCCGACGAGAGCTACTGGCGGTAGTGAACACCTTGGAGCACTTCCACAAGTACCTGTACGGTCAGCCATTCCACCTGAGGACAGACCACTCCGCCCTAACCTGGCTACTTAGCTTTAGAAACCTGGAGGGCCAGACAGCCCGTTGGGTCCAAAGGTTGCAGGAGTACGACTTCACCTCCGAACATCGCAGAGGGAAGAGCCACGGCAACGCAGACGCCATGTCCCGAAGACCCTGCCTAGAAGAGTGCGGCCAATGCGCAAGAGTGGAAGAGAAGGAGCGTACCGCAGCTGTCAGAGTGGTCACGGCAGTGCCTGCGGACGGATGGGATAGCGCGGGCCTGAGGAGGGAGCAGCTGGCGGACGCCGACTTGGGGCCACTCTTGAGAGAAGTGCAGGCAGGGACGAGACCAACCTGGGAGGACATCGCACCCAGAAGCGCTACATACAAGTCGTACTGGGCCCAATGGGACTCGTTGAAGACCAAAGAGGGCGTGCTGTTCCGGGTATGGGAATCACCTGATGGGAAGACCCAGAAAGAGCAGTTGGTACTTCCCCGAAGTAGGGTTCCGGAAGTCTTGGAGGAAGTGCACGCCGGTACCTCGGGTGGACACCTAGGAGCAAACCGGACGATCGACAAACTCCGACAGCGCTACTACTGGCTGAGGCTCCGAGCAGACGCTGAGAACTGGTGCCGTCAATGTCACTTGTGCGCGGCGAGTCGCGGCCCCCAGACTAGGAGCCGGGGTCGCATGCAGCAGTACAACGTCGGAGCGCCCTTCGAACGCATCGCCGTCGACATAGCTGGAACATTCCCAGTGTCCGATCGAGGCAACAAGTACCTGATGGTAGCTGTGGACTACTTCACCAAGTGGCCGGAGGTGTATGCCATCCCGAACCAAGAGGCGAAGACAATTACAGACTGCCTCGTGGAACAGCTGTTTTGCCGTTTTGGGGTCCCGTTAGAGCTCCACAGCGACCAGGGCACCAATTTTGAGTCGCACCTAATGAAGGAGGCATTGGAAAGACTTGGGGTGAACAAGACCCGCACAACACCCCTACATCCACAGTCGGACGGCATGGTCGAGAGATACATCAAGACCCTAGAGGAGCACCTGAGGAAGGTCGTGGCCAGCCTCAGAGAGACTGGGACCTCAAGGTACCGCTGTTCTTGCTGGCCTACCGTTCGTCGACACACGACACTACCGGGATGACACCAGCAAGCCTAATGTTCGGCCGAGAGCTACGCCTCCCTTGTGACCTGGCTTTTGGGAGCCCCCCGGAAGCGAAACGGCCGGCAACCGAGTATGTGGAGAGTCTAGTAGACCATCTCCACGACATGCACGAGATGGCTCGTCAGAACATCCAGATGGCGAGCGACCGCATGAAGACCCGGTACGACAGGCAAGTCAACAGCCGAGGATTCCAGCAAGGTGACATGGTCTGGTTGTACCGCCCTACCCGGACCAAGGGACGCTGCCCAAAACAGCAACCGTGGCAAGGACCGTACCGAGTAGTAAAGAGGATTAACGACGTAGTCTACCGCATCCAGAAGGTGCCCCGAGGGAAGATGTTAGTGGTACACCTGGATCGTCTGGCCCGTTACGATGGTGCTGTTCGGGACGACCAGCCTTGAGGAGGGAGCAGTGTCGCCCAGCGCATTATTGTCGGCGCTACCGCAAAGGATTCGAAGGAAAGAGACAGAGAATGACCGCATTGTTGGGGCGCTTGCCGAAAGAGAGAAAAGGATAGAGGCTACTGGAATCTTCTACTTTGTATCTCACCGCAATAAGTGAACGTTCCTGAAGCTTCCAGAATAGTGCCTGGGAGATATAAATAGCGGTAAAGTGTGAGAAGAGTCAGTGAGACGTATGTGAAGCGTTGAGTAGTCGTGCCGACAGAGACGGACAGACGATGTGAAGAGCTGTGCCGACGGAGAAGAGTTAGTTCTTTGTGTTACGAATTCGGAGCCGTGCTGTTGGAGAATCGGAAAAGACTTTCTTGCTGTTGCAACGAGTGTACAAGTTACTGTTTACGGAAATAAAAGTGTTTCTTTATCTCGACTACATCTGTCTTCTTTACTTTTCAACACAACCAAAAAAGTTACAATAGCATGTTCTACTGCACTAGTGGAACTCAAACTATCCTCCGGCAAATAAAATATATCCTGATACAACCTGCATGTTTCCCTAATCACCCCCCTTTCTTCCTCGTTGAGGTGCTCAAGCCTCAATTGGGCCATTACCTGTGTTTCTCTATTAGCTGCCTGTGGGGTGTTAGTAATAGTGCACAGCTTTTCGCAATTATTTTCAGTAATAACTGCCTCCAATTTAACTCATCAGTGGTATTTAGCATGCTAGTTACAGCACTTCCATTCCTAACAGTTACAACCGAATCTGCCAAATAAACACCTGATTGTACTTCGCATTTTTATATCAACCCCTCCTTCAGCTCAACATTCTCTATAGGGATTTCAACCATGACCTCTGACCTCCCCGGAAGCTTAATTGTCCTAACTGACTCCATAGCGCCCTTGGTTAATAGTTTAAGTCGTTCCCCGACAACACTCAGCTCTAAATCTTTGTAATTTAGCGTAGCTTTCGTGGCCTCCAAGAAATCTCTTCCAAGAATTCCATCACAGGGAATATCTACTTGATCTTTCACTAACTGAAAATCGTACTTCACAACATTATTCCCTATATGAACCTCGTTATTTAGCGCCCCATACGTTTCTATCAACGATCCGCTTGCGCTTTTTGCAACCATTTTCTTTTCCGGATCAAAAATAAGTTTTCCTACAACTGAAGGGGTTTTAAGCAACGACATATCTGACCCTGAATCCACTAACATCACAAATTCACCTTTCTTACTAGCAGGAGAACTAATTCTTACGAACTCAAGCTTTGTTTTAGAAATTACTCCAATATGAGCGACAGATTATACTCTTCTACCATCTTCCGACTTCTTAGTTCTTTCATCCTTTTCATTCTGCTTATTTTTTCTAGGACTCCTACAATTTCTGGCAAAGTGTCCGACCTTACCACAATTAAAGCAAGTTACTATGCTCGACTTTCCCTTATTTTCAGTGGAAACACTATTAATTGCCTTACTGTACTCTTTCTTAACATTTACATAACATTTGCTAGCGATATGGCCAACCCTGCCACATTTATTGCATTTCACCTGTTCTACTCTAGAATACGTTTCTCGTTTGGAAATAATGGCACTTTCTTCGTCCAACGAGGTTTTACATACCTTGTATTCTCTCAAGCTTCCACGGCCATCGTTTAAAATATCTTGGCTATCCGGTTGTTGCCGCGTCAAATTATAAAATGCCGACGTTTCGACCATCTTGTCGTGGTCGTTATCACAGGCAAACTGCGCCGCTATGTAGCAGCTAGTCAACTTATATACTGGCAAACAGGTGAAAGGTGGGTAAATGGTGAGCCCTGATAGGCTGGGCAGTCTCTGCATTGCGGCAGTCCTTCTGCATTGCTACGTCACTGCCATAGAATCATTACACTGCGGCACTGCCATAGAATCATTACACTGCGGCACAAATGACGTGGTGTTCTTGTGTTTTGTTCTACCCATGGCCGTAAACCAAAGTTTGTTAATGTGCATGCCACCATTATTATTAAAATTCTTAGGACAACGGGAAATTTCTAAGGCCTCTTTAATTTTTCTGGGTCGCCATCTGTTTTCACTGGTTACTATCTTGGTCTGATCAAACAGTATTGTGTGTTTGGTTTCGTAAGCATGTAACGCGACCGCCGATTTTTCAATATCATTTTGTTTGCACTGACGTATGTGCTCTTGTAATCGTTCTTTCACAGTTCGACCAGTCTCACCAATATATGATTTGCCACAGTTACACGGTATTTCATAAACACCGGGTTTGTTAAGTGGTGGAACTTTATCTTTTACGTTAACCAGTAAATCTTGCAGTTTAGTGGGTGCTTTGTATGCCAACTTAATATCCGCTTGTTTTAATAATTTCCCTATTCGGTCTGTTACTCCTTCTACATATGGGAGTACTGCAAATTTTTGTTTGTCTGATTTTTTCTTCTTTTCCTTGTCTTCCTGTTTTGATACTGCTGTTTTCCAGGCCCGAAAGATATCCTTCTTTTTGTAACCATTGGCATGTAGGACTTCACACAGATTTTTCTTTTCTTGTTCCAAACTAGAAGAGTCGCAAACTCTTTTTGCTCGTAAGGCTAAAGTTTTTAAAATTCCCTTTTTGGTTGCGGGGTGGTGATGGGATTCTGCATGAAGATAGAGATTAGTATGTGTTGTTTTTTTGTATACTGAATGTCCCAAAGTGCCATTTTTTCGTCTAATAACCAGCACATCTAAGAATGGAAGTTCACCATTTTTTTCCAACTCCATGGTGAATTTTATCTGCGGATGGCTTTTGTTTAGTTGGTCAAAGAACAAGTTCAAACTGTTACGTCCATGTGGCCAAACTACAAATGTGTCATCTACGTATCTTATCCACACACTAGGTCCTATTGTGGCATTATCCAAAAACGTTTGCTCAAAGGCTTCCATGAATATGTTGGCTATAACTGGTGAGAGTGGTGACCCCATGGCTGCCCCTTGAGTTTGTTTGAAGAAATCTCCCTTATATTGAAAAAAGGTGGATTTTAAACAGAAAGCAGATAGATCGACCCACTCTTGGAATTCCTGTTCCAGCCCCCGGCTGCGAACAATGGTCTGAATTCTATCATCAGCCAAACCTTGTATAAAACAGATATTTCTCCACTTATCTGTAATTGCCAGTATTCCTTCCCTCTCAGTTTCCTTACACTTTTCTAAGGCTGATTCTCTAAACTCTGCTGTTAGCCTTTGTATACGGTTAATCCACCCGCTTATTGACTCGGATTTTTCCTGTTTAGCAGCAAAAAGTTGAGTGCTATAATAATCAAGAGTTCTCTTCTCAACATAGGAATGCCTTAAATATTCCTTAACCTCCTCCCACGATTCTAGTTTTCTATGGATAATTGCCTTCCTGGGTTCCCCTTTTACTCTAGTAAGCAACAACTTAAAGAATACATTTAATCTCTCAGGACTTATCATTTCACATGCAGTATCCGCATCTACGATAAACTGCGTAACTTCATTCTTTTCCCTATTAAAAGAAGATACTAGTTTAAGAGCCTCGTGGGGTAACATAACAACTACTTCTACTATCCACTGCCATTTTACATATAGTAGTAGCAAGGACTCACCTCTACGCCTTCAGTGGACGAGCTGTATCGTCTGTTGCGGTCCGCAACCTTGTCTGTCCCGTTCACCACGTCCAGACGCGTCGCCAACTATCCTCGATCCCTGGTCCTCCAGCTATTGCGCCGTTTCAGCACTATACGTTCCTCGTCTCGTGGTTGGACCTCTCGATCCTCGAACCTCGAACTGCTCGCCGTAAGCCGTATCTGTCACCTCGAACCTTTAACTGCTCGCCGTAGGCCGCTGCTGTCGCCTCGAACCTCGGACCTTCAAACCGTACAGTCTGCACACGGCCTTCCACCAGTAACAGCAAGGGTAGTGTCACCGCAGTACTGGGTAGGTTGCCGTCTTCCTCACGGATCTGGGACTGCACGCAGTGGGCTGCTGCTACCACCTCGAGCCTCGAACCTCGAATCTCCGGAATTGTGCAGAAGTTGCACAGAGCTGCTGTCTCTGCTTCCTAGGATTCTCGGGCGTTGAGCGTGTTGCCTTAGCTGCTGCCTTCTTCTTGGTCTTTGGCGATGGTGATTTTTACTCGTAGCTGGATTTGATCACAGGAAACCCAAACACCTGACACCAGAATTTATGTTGTATCCTTCTCGCACCTGGCACCTTCCCGTAGGTGAGGTGGGATGGGATTGTCTGGTTGAGTGCCGAGCGGGAGCAAATAGGTGAGGTTTCCTGGATATTCCACTCGAAATCACACAACAATTGGTATTAAAGGATTTATTTACATACGGTACGGAACAAGCACGGAACAAGCTCAAAGGAATATTGGTAGTGGTTACACCATCCGATGTGGACTCGTTGACAATGGCGGGTCAAAAGACATCCCTTCCATGGTGACTAAGGTTGATATATCGTTCCACAATATTCTCTGGGTAAGCACACTATCCCTAATAACCATAAACTGTTATGTGACAGGCGTCTGGGAATGCTACACCCTTCCTCGTGTCCCCCTTGGGGTTGAAGGTCAACAGTCACATATACCAGTATTTCCAACTTCTGTAGAATACGTCTGCTTAAAACTATTTCTCACATATTATATTTCCATTACCAATATATGAATTCATACTATTATTCTACTCTTCTATAACAATTATATTTCCATTACCAATATATGAATTCAGACTATTATTCTACTCTGCTATAACAATTATGTTTCCATTACCAATATTTGAATTCATACTATTACCCTACTATAACAATACAACACGACCTTTTTCACATTATTATTGAAGCTTTAGCACAAAATGGTATGTTAACAGGAGAAACCAGCAACAACAGAGGAGAAAGAAGTCTTGGATATCTCGGATTCTGAAGCCACCACGTCTCACCCTGAAGAAGACAACGACGTAGTTGTCATTACATAAAATTTGCAAGAATCAAGTAAGTTATTTTTCAGTTTGCATGCAGCAGCAGCAGCAGCAAAGCCACCAATTCGTAGATATCAATCTGCAGGTTACGACCTCTTTAATTCTAAACCCGTAAAAATATTACGGTGTAGTAGTGTTATAATAGACACGAAAGAGTCTATAAAGTTACCTAAGGAAACTTATGGACTTACTACCACAAGATCAAGTGCTGCATTGAACAATTTACTTGTTTTAGGTGGTGTAATTGATGGAGGCTACACTGGTACATTAAATATTATATAATTTAATTTATCAAACAAAGTGAAAATGGATTAACATAAGGCAGTATCGCAACTAATAATCCACAAAAGTGAAACACATTAAAACATTAAGAGGTAACAAAAATTTTGTTCAAGTAATTATTAAAATAATGAAGTTACAACAGTTGTGTGTTAACATCATAAAACAAAATTTCTTTAGATGCATACAAAGACAGTAAATATGTATTAACTGACATGTTTAAACAATTTAATGACTTGGAGTACTATGATAAATGTAGATACAGTTTTTTTGGAAAAGCTAATCAAAAATAATATTGCAAATTTTTAAATACATTCAATTAATTTTTCTAACGAAGTTATTCATAAATTTTGTACCAAATTTAATTGGTACAGAATTTCCATATTAGGTACATTAGATACTACTTTCATTATTGAATTTCAATATTATTTAAATTTTAAATGGATTGGCGTAATGTAGAATGTATCTGATGACGTAATTGAAAAGTGTGAAAGACATACAGTGGCATTATATGTGTGTACATAAAAAACTGAGTGAAAAAATTGTGAGAATATATTCAGATAAACTGGACTGGATTGAAGTTTCCAAAAATCAGGTTCTTACAGAAGAATTTATTAAAGATTTTAAAGACAAGTTGGATTGGAGAATTCTGCTCAGATCTTCATATGGCAAAAGGGGTCGGGAACAGTTTATTGTAGAAACATTTAATATATTAAAAAATGAACAATCAAGAAAAGAATATGTAAGATATGTACTTTAAAGATTGTAAAATATGCAACTATTCTCACCTTAATACTTTTGTAAATATGTATATAAAATCCTGTGTTATTCTTTTGCATATATATATATCCAATGCATTTTTCATGTGGACAAGCCATTGTGTCCGAAGTTATTTTGATTTAAATAAACATAAATATGACAAATTGTTTTACCTTTTGTTACTTTGTAATATATGAAAATTCATCATTGTTTCCATCCTCTTCTATCTCTTGCTCTTCCTCTCCTGCCCGCCTTGGTAGCGTGATGGCTAGCGTGTCTGCCTCACGTTCAAGAGGTCGCGAGTTGGTATCTCGCTTAAGGTAAGTTATCCGGGTTTTTTTCCGAGGTTTTCCCTACTCTGAGAAGACGAATGTCGGGTAACTTAAAGCTCCATGGACCTCGGGCTCATTCGAGCATCGTTTCATCCATTTCATTCATTCGTCCAATATGACACAATGTTGGAGGGCGTTAATTAAAAAAAAATCTTCCTCTCCTTGCAATTCCTCAAGATCGTAATTTACAAACAGATCAGATCCCTCGTCATCATCTCCCCCACGTGTACACGCCCCCGTTTTAGTTAAGTTAAAAATCAAATCCTTTAATTGTTGAAACTGATTGTATATATCATAAGCACTCTTTTTAAATTGTCAACCAAATTTTTGTGTCTAGATAAATTATAATTTTGAACCTCTAATTCTTTCTTTAAACATGCTGTCTCAGCGTTTGCTTTTTCCAAATCGTCTTTAAGTATTTCATTTTCGTCAGTTAAATGCTTTATTTTTTGGCTGCATTCTCTTCCAATTCCCGTCGGGCAGAGGTCATTTTAACGCGGTTACGCATAGGTCACACACGCGCCACACATGGCCACCATCTGAGTGGTGACCCGGCCCCTGTCTGTCACACGTGCGACGTCCAACTCTCCGTGACGCACGTTTTAATTGATTGTCCGAGATACGCCCCGGTGCGCCAGTCGCTTGGCCTGGGTTTTAGTCTGCGGTCCATCCTAGGCGACGACCCAGTCTCCGTAGATACGGTGCTGCGGTTCGTCGCTGAAATTGGATTCGCCAAACAAGTATAACTTGTGCTTTTAGTATTAGACCTTTGAGTAAGATTTAAAAATCTGCAATTAGGTTTGTTTTGTTTTACTGTTTAGTATTTTAAAGCTTTTTAGCGTTTTAATCTTTTTGGTGTTTTAACGGTTTTACCATTAACCTTTTTAGTATTTTAACCGTTTTAGCATTTTTTAGTTTCGTATTTTAGCTTAGTTCTTAACCAGAAGCTAGCGAGTGTTTTATCCTTTAAAATTGACTTGGGGCCCAAATGACCTAGCTGTCGACGGGCCCTTAAACACCACTCACTCACTCACTCACTTCTCTTCCAAGCTTTTGCTTAATCTTACTCGTAACAGTCTTGCATTTTTCAAGTACAGCTTTTCTCAAACTTTCTACAGAAATCCGACCTCCAGTTTCGGTAGATGCCGTAACGCATTCCGATCTAATGTTAAGGAACCTTCTGCAGCCCACCTAGATGGCGATCGTTTAGCTCTACCCGTTATTACGCTTTTATTTCCTATATTTAATTTCCATTCGCCATCCCCGCATTTTCCAAAAACATATACATAATTATCAATAAAATAAGCGTTTATATCGTCAATCATGCTATATACGGTAATAAATTCACTTTCTTTAGATGTTAATTTCCAATCAAGTCCTATTCCCTCTGGAAAATCAAATAAATCAATCAGGTGCCTACAATCGACCATTTCAACCATTACTAGTTTGTTATCGTTTTTAATCATGTTTACAGAAATATCATGAAAGTTACATCCCGCTTGATTATTATGTTTAGGTACTGTGTCAACGCACTCACAAAACTCGTTCATTACATATCCCATTTCGCACTGTGCCTGTCCAACCGTCAAATTATTATAGTACATTAAGCCACATCTTGTTTCCTGCCTGACATCCTGTTACAGGTTTTAAACATGTACATATATTTTTAATACTTCTCGCATCCATTGATTTGTAATTAAACTTACATTCGCTACCCTTTTTATATACACACGAACAATTTGATAATAATTCATAATCTTTTCGACACATCGTAGCGTTCTGCAAATGTCATGTGTTTTCGTCCACTTTGAAACCGCATCTTCCAAAACTAAGACAACTTTTGTCTTCGTCATGATATTCGCTCGCACTTACAAGTGCAACTATCATCAATAATGTCCACATTTTTAGCATTTTTTTCTTTCTTTCTTGTTACACGAAAAAATATTAAAAATTAAGTTTCTAACCTCGTTAGACCCTTCCGAAGGAGTGTCGCCTTGCCGTGGCGGAGGGGCTCAGTACCCGAACCAGACGGCCTACGTGTCTTTGTGACCACTGGTAGGCAAGAGGTGAGGGGAAGCTAAGAACATTCCAAACGGGTAGATGAGGCTCGGTAGTCTTGGTCGACAACTCATCTAGGAGAAGAGGACTCCAAAATCAAACTCCCCCAGGGGAATCTACCACGGTAGGTCCGGGTTTGGCGCACCCGGGGCCCCCAGCTGCGCACAATCATTTCACCCCCTCCACCTTCATTAACTGTGCCACGTGCGACGTTTTATGTTGCTTTTTATATCACCGTCTTCCTCTTCTAGGTTTATTCTGATTATTAGTTTGTAAGTTCCTAGATTTATAACTCCTGTCTCACCAGCAGGGATCTTTCCTATCTCCGTGGTCCTGTCCCACGGTTTTCGGCGCGGCCCCCGACGTGTGCTCTTCGGAGGTCTCAGGCGCGAAGGTTAGACGGACCCTTCACACTGCCCCCATGTGTAGCCTTAGGTGCGGAGCCCGTCCACACGTCAAGTACACCCACGTAGCTCCTTGAGGGCACGGCCGGTGTTAATCTCCCGATGGCCGCGTGCCGTCGGGTTAGTATCACCGGCCGGACTGTTACCGCTGGCGGAAACCCGGTGTAATCAACCCGAAGTCCCCTGAATCCACGCTGACTACGTTGAGGCAGCGTGAGCTAAAGCGGGGAGCCACAGGCGGTTATTCCTGTGGTGGCATAAAATCGGGGTGTCACGTGGTGAACGGTTTACCCATGCGGACAAGCAGTGGAGATCGGAGGGTAGCCCCTCTGAAGTACGCTTTGAGATCAGTCATGGAGGGGTCTCCATGGCGGCACAGACCGTGGAGATTTTGGTGTCTTTCTTTTCTTTGACCCCCGGATGGCAGGCTGACGCCTACGGTTCCGGATGGGGGTCCGATTTCAACATGCATCCGCGCAAACCCTCCCATTTCGACAGTTTTGTAGTCATGACCTTGGCCAGTGAAAGGAAAACGATGAAGGATCTGAGCCCCTTTCTACATAAAGAAAGAACTCGACAGGATCTGTGGCCTTGTTAAAAACGCCACCCGAGTACGAGACGGTACGCTTTTGGTAGAAGTGACCACCGCAGACCAGTGCCAGAAATTGTTGAAAGCCACTTTGTTGGGCTCCTACCCCATCCGGGTAGCCCCACATAAATCTTTAAACTCATGCAGAGGAGTTGTCACCACATCCAGTCTGGACGGTCTGTCAAACAAGGAGATTGTTACTTGCCTCTCCGACCAGCGTGTGTCAAGCGTACCGTCTGACAAGAAAGCAGGATGGTAAAGTGATTGATTTACGTACGGTTTTCCTCACTTTTAAGGGCACACAGTTGCCCGAATACATCTGCGGGTACGAGCGTGCCGCCGTACGTCAATATGTCCCGAACCCTATGCGCTGTTTTCAGTGTCAGAAGTTCGGATATACTAAGACCGCGTGCAACCATCCTGCCGTTTGTGAGCGTTATGGCCTATCACCCCATGAGGGCACGGCTTGTACCCGTGACCCTCATTGTGTTAACTGTGCTGCCGGTCATCCATCTAGCTCGCGTCAGTGTGCGAAGTTTCTGGATGAAAAATGTATACAGGAGCTACGCGTGAAAGAGCATCTTACATTTCCAGAGGCGCGTCGTCGCTTTGAGCAGCTGCAACCTGCGACCACCACAGGTTATGCCTTGGCTGCCCGACGCGCTCCTGTCAACACCGTAGCGATACAGCATGTCCCTGTATCAGATGCTTCCACACAGACACCCCTCCGAAGGAGTGTCGCCTTGTCGTGGCGGAGGGGCTCAGTACCTGAACCAGACGGCCTACTAAGTGTCATTTTGACTACTGAGACCGCAACCTCTAGGGTTGGGATGTCTGTGATGTTGGGATTGGCGGGGATGGAGCCATTTAGGCAACTTCTGACGCAGTCCCAGTCTACGTTCCTATGTTGGATCGGGACCTCATGACTGGCAACCTGGGTGTTAATGATGGCCAACACGGGATTATGATCTGAATGAAGTTCGTTGACCGATGTGTGTGTGATAGATGGTATGGAAAATGCTTAATGATTGCGAAGTCTATGACGGATGGCCGCCCTAGACCTCGCGGGTAATGGGTAGGTTGCCAGGGACCCTCTACTCTAAGTTGAGGGTCCGCGTCTACCATTCTGATGACGTCGTTGCCTCTAGCGTCTGCTCGGGGGCCGCTATGCCAGCGCTGATGCTTAGCATTTAAGTCCCCGGCAATAATGGCATGAGGATGTAGGGCAAGGATGGAGAGGTAGTCGTTTGGAACGAACTGCCTCTGGGGTGGGTGATAAGCAGACACCATCAGGACTTCAGTACCTCCGAGGTGGACACAAGTGGCCGTGGCCTCTAGGGTTTGAAGTGGAGGGAGCTGGATGGGTTTGTGGACCACACTGTTCTTCACGAAGATCGCTGTGCCGCCATTTTACGATACGTTATGACAATCGCTATATGAGTATTTTTGTGGCAAGCGCTGCGTCGAATGTTGTCCATTATCAAGTCATTTGAAGGCCGCTCCATTAAGAACGAACCAGGAGAGGCAATTATGCGATGTTTAATAGGTAAATATTTTTGGTGATGAAAAGTCATAGGGCAGGGAAATATGCGAGGGGGGGGGGCCTAATGGGGTAAAATACGGTATGTTAAGTCATTCCTGGATTACGTGTTTTAAACCAAAAATGTAAGCAAATTCTCTTTGCGATACAATGTTCACAATTTTTAATCAACACTGCATATTGATGTTTCTTACTGAGCTATAAAATGAGCTTGCTAAAAATAGTCTTCACATAGCTGGTTTAAAAAATATTTTGTTCAATTGCGAGTTTCCGCTTTTGCTATATGTAACATAATATAAACTTTGATGAGATGTTAACCTAACATACTTGCCTTATATTAATAACTGCATTGCAAATTCTGGTTGGTAGATATTGTGGAAACTATTTCCGGAGCTTCGCTCTGTTAACTTACAAATTGCATCGTAAGGAACATTTTAAGTGCTGAAATGTCTAAAATACACAACCGAGAAGGCCACAATGGAATATTACTCGTAAAATGTGGCTTGAAATTGCGCTTAGGCATTTGTTGCTTGATTATGTAGATTTTCACTTAGAATACCTAATATAGAAACTGATTAACATATGTGCAGAAACTCTGTATAGACACTTAGAAAAATTGAGAAAAATATGAGAAATACCTATCAGAAAATGCCTCAAATTGCGCAACTACGACATCCGTTTAGATTTATTTAAATCGTCACGTAACTCTCATTTTCAATCCGATAACAAAAATATTTACATGAAAACGTTCCTAGAGAATCGGATATAATAAACAATTTAAAAACTCAACATTGTAATGTTTTATCACCTATTTATTGAAAGATATGAACACCGTTGAAACATTAGATTGCAAATGAAAATTATCTGCTTAGATGAGGAATTTATATTTGAAGCAAATTACAGGTTTAGAGAACCTATTGTCTCATTTTAAACAGATTGAAATTGTTATGACAGGTTTTAAATGTGCACCTTGCAATCCTTCGCCGTCCTCGCTGCTGTCTACCGGTAACGCTCACGTGCATATCTCCCCTCTCTTTCTTTCGCATAGCGATATGAGCCGGCAACAGCGCTCCATAGCTGAGTAGGGATTGGAGCTACTCATGTGCCTTCTTATTTCGTGCTCCCTTTAGCCCTTTAGCGATAACCCTTTGTTCGTATCATGTACTAGTCGCTAGCTCTATCCTAGTCTGATTTTGCTTAGCTGGGCCCCAATTCCTTGATAGGAATAGATTTCTGAATGAGCTATATGATTCGTGACCAGCTAGTGTTAACCTGAGCCATTCTAATGCTTTGTTTTTTAAGCTTTTCTTGACTATCATCCTAAGCTCATTTGGTATCCTTTCACTTTAAAATACTCTTCCACCTCTTTAACAAGGGTTTTGATCGTCTCCCTTCGCCTCGTCAAATGTAGGTGGTGTGATTTCATGTAGTATGCTGTTGATGTAGCATGTGTTGTGTGTTGTGTCGTTGTTTAATTGTGAACCTCTTTCTCTATATGGTGAGTCAACATTTTGTACATTATTCAAATAACGTTCATCTTGTACATCACTTACATCTAAATCATTTTGCCTTTGTAGTGCATTCACATCATTCCCCTCCGAAGGAGTGTCGCCTTGCCGTGGCGGAGGGGCTCAGTACCCGATCCAGACAGCCTACTAAGTGTGTCTGTGACCACTGGTAGGCAAGAGGTGAGGGGAAGCTAAGAACATTCCAAACGGGTAGATGGGGCTCGTTAGTCTTGGTCGACGACTCATCTAGAAGAGGACTCCGGAATCAAACTCCCCCAGGTGCTCCTACTACGGTAGAGACGGGTTTGGCGTACCCGGGTCCCCGAACCATACTCTCGATTGGGTTCCTCCAAGAGGTGAGAGGGCACATGCCAAATGCCCAATCAACTTTGGTCCACTTTTGTGTTTGACCTCCCTCCTGTTACCTCCCTGTACACAGTCTGATGGATAACCTACGCGCGGGTTGTAGGAGGATGGGGTGACGCAAGGGGTGACTAGGTAATCGCGTAAGTCCCAGCCGCTGGTTATCATGTAGGATGTGTGTGCGTATCCGCTGATAAAGGTCAGTCCCGGGGAGGGGCCATTGCATGAGCTGATGCACTCCTGAAGGCGATTGGGTCCCTCTGTCTATACATTGGGAGGTGAGACCCTAGGGTGAGCAAGGTCCAGGCCAGGACTCTCACCTAAGCCGGGGTGGCGCGCAGGAAGTGAGCATGCCATCGGGGACATTTGCAATGGTGGAGGATGACATCGCCATGAGTTCACAAAAAACTCAAAAAAAAAAATTAAAGTTTGTGTAAAGGAAGTAGCAGAGTCGAGTGGTCCTCGCTACTTAGTAATATCAAGAACTGAGGTAGACAAGAAATTTTTATCGGTGAGCCCATTTACCATACAAAAGGGTTTGGATAACATTGCTGGTCCAGTAAAGTCATGGACTAGATCTCGCAATGGCACGCTCCTGGTTGAAGCACATTCAGCTACCCAGGCAGCTAAGATACTGAAAGCGAATATGCTAGCAAGTTATCCTGTTATTGTTCAGATGTACAGAACTTTGAACTCCTCGCGCGGCGTCATAAACACCCGTGCATTGGATGATTTAAGCTATGAGGAGATTCAAGAAAATCTTATGGAACAAGGCGTTAGTAATGTTTACCGGCTTCAACGCAAAGAAGGTGGTGAACTGAAGCCAACACGTACCCTGTTCCTGACCTTTGATCGGGTAGATCTCCCGCAAAGGATTAAGGTAGGGTATGAGTCCATCGAAGTTAGGCCGTTCATCCCGAACCCGCTCAGATGTTTTAAATGCCAGCGCTTTGGGCATACAAACGAGTTTTGCAATGGAATACCTACTTGTAATAACTGGGGATGCATTATATGATGGTGATTGTGCTGCAGCGCCGTCATGCGTAAACTGCAAGGGTGAACATGCATCCAGTTCCCGAGATTGCCCCCGTTTTGTAGAGGAAAGAGCGATCCAAGGGATACAGGTTAGAGAGAAGGTGCCCGTCTCAGAAGCCCGGAAGCTCTCGCGTCTACGCCAACCCTCTGTTCCAAGATCCGGTACCTATAGCTCAGTTACAGCTAAAACGGTACCGAAACGTGAAATCGCAACACAAACCAGCGATATAAATGGGGCAACAATATCAGAAAAGACACTCGTAGCCCGTAGCTCAATTCGAAAGCCTTCTACATCGGCCCCCTCCGAAGGAGTGTCGCCTTGCCGTGGCGGAGGGGCTCAGTACCCGAACCAGACGGCCTGCTACGTGTGTCTTTGTGACCACTGGTAGGCAAGAGGTGAGGGGAAGCTAAGAACATTCCAACGGGTAGATGAGGCTCGTTAGTCTTGGTTGACAACTCATCTAGGAGAAGAGGACTCCGAAATCAAACTCCCCCAGGGGAACCTACCACGGTAGGTCCGGGTTTGGCGCACCCGGGGCCCCGAGCTGCTCACTATCACTTCACCCCCTCCACCTTCATTAACTGTGCCACGTGCAACGTTTTATGTTGCTTTTTATATCACCCTCTTCCTCTTCTAGGCTTATTCTGATTATTAGTTTGTAAGTTCGTAGATTTATAACTCCTGTCTCACCAGCAGGGATCTTTCCTATCTCCGTGGTCCTGTCCCACGGTTTTCAGCGCGGCCCCCGACTTGTGTGCTCTTCGGAGGTCTCAGGCGCGAAGGTTGTGCGGACCCTTCACACTGCCCCCATGTGTAGCCTTAGGTGCGGAGCCCGTCCACACGTCATGTACACCCACGTAGCTCCTTGAGGGCACGGCCGGTGTTAATCTCCCGACGGCCGCGTGCCGTCGGGTTAGTATCACCGGCCGGACGTGTTACCGCTGACGGAGCCCCGGTGTAATCAACCCGAAGTCCCCTGAATCCACGCTGACTCCGTTGAGGCAGCGTGTGCTAAAGCGGGGAGCCACAGGCGGTTATTCCTGTGGTGGGGGCATAAAACCGGGGTGTCACGTGGTGAACGGTTTACCCATGCGGACAAGCAGTGGAGATCGGAGGGTAGCTCCTCTGAAGTACGCCTTGAGGTCAGTCATGGAGGGGTCTCCATGGCGGCACAGACCGTGGAGATTTTGGTGTCTTTCTTTTCTTTGACCCCCGGATGGCAGGCTGACGCCGACGGTTCCGGATGGGGGTCCGATTTCAACATGCATCCGCGCAAACCCTCCCATTTCGACAGTTTTCTAGTTATGACCTTGGCCAGTGAAAGGAAAACGATGAAGGATCTTAGCCCCTTTTACATAAAGAAAGAACTCGACAGGATCTGTGGCCTTGTTAAAAACGCCACCCGAGTACGAGACGGTACGCTTTTGGTAGAAGTGACCACCGCAGACCAGTGCCAGAAATTGTTGAAAGCCACTTTGTTGGGCTCCTACCCCATCCGGGTAGCCCCACATAAATCTCTAAACTCATGCAGAGGAGTTGTCACCACATCCAGTCTGGACGGTCTGTCAAACGAGGAGATTGTTACTTGCCTCTCCGACCAGCGTGTGTGTCAAGCGTACCGTCTGACAAGAAAGCAGGATGGTAAAGTGATTGATTTACGTACGGTTTTCCTCACTTTTAAGGGCACACAGTTGCCAGAATACATCTTCTGCGGGTACGAGCGTGCCGCCGTACGTCAATATGTCCCGAACCCTATGCGCTGTTTTCAGTGTCAGAAGTTCGGACATACTAAGACCGCGTGCAACCATCCTGCCGTTTGTGAGCGTTGTGGCCTATCACCTCATGAGGGCACGGCTTGTACCCGTGACCCTCATTGTGTTAACTGTGGAGCCGGTCATCCATCTAGCTCGCGTCAGTGTGCGAAGTTTCTGGATGAAAAATGTATACAGGAGCTACGCGTGAAAGAACATCTTACATTTCCAGAGGCGCGTCGTCGCTTTGAGCAGCTGCAACCTGCGACCACCACAGGTTATGCCTTGGCTGCCCGACGCGCTCCTGTTAACACCGTATCAGATGCCTCCACACAGACAGACCTACCAGCGAGTATTGTTCCACTGTCTCGTGCCACACCTGCAAAAGCTACAACATCTACAGCCGTGCAGACACCAGCTCACAAGGCGTCCACAAGCCGTAGCCAGCCTGTTGATAGCCATTCCTCTAGGCCTGATGTTCGCGCCAGCAGCCACACGTCATCAATGAAGTCCCGCTCCCGCTCCCGTTCCGCGAGCCGCAGGGGATCTTCAGACTCCCGTACATCCGAGGAGTCACTAGGGGATGACGAAATTAACCTACCCCGTCCAAAGTCGGTTAAGGTAAAGATGAAAAAGAAAAAGATGAAGACGAATCACTAATTCTTCTTTACCATGGAAATAATCCAGTGGAATGTTAATGGGTTCCGGGCACGTGTTCCGGACATACAGCATCTCGTTGCGCAACGCTCTCCATCAATCGTCTGCCTACAAGAAACACATTTGCACCCTAATCACGCATTACATCTTCGTGGTTTTTCGGCTTTTAGGCATGACTCTGCAGCTGATCGACGAGCAAGCGGAGGAGTTGCTACTTTGGTGGCGCATACCATCTCTGCCACAAGCATCCCGCTAAACACGCCGCTGCAAGCTGTGGCTGTGCGTGTCCAGTTGCAGGGCTTAAGTCTGTCAATTTGCAATGTCTATCTGCCACCGGTCAGTGTTGTACACGAGAACGACCTTCGAGCTCTTTTGGCTCAGATTCCGCCACCCTTTATCTTCCTTGGTGATCTGAATGCCAAACACTCTTCATGGGGCTCCGACACTGACGATGCTCGCGGATGCCTTGTAGGAGACGTTTGCGATATGTCCGGCCTCCTTTTGTTGAACACTGGTGCCCCTACCTTTTTATCATCTGCCTATGGTACGTACTCCGCCTTAGACGTTAGCTTCTGTAGCCCGTCATTGGTACCACTCATTGATTGGTCGGTGCTCTCCGACCTCTTTGGCAGTGATCATTTTCCCATTAACATTCACATATCTGGTTTCCATACTATTCCAACACGACACCCTCACTGGATTATTTCCAAGGCTGACTGGGGGAAATTTCGTTCCCTCATTCACCTTACCGACGATGGTTTTACCACCATCGACAACATGGTGGAGTATTCTACATGTTCTGTCCTGCTTGCAGCAAATTCCAGCATTCCTCGCGGTTCTACTACACCTCGTCATCTTCCTGTGCCTTGGTGGTCCGAGGAATGTCGTTTGGCTGTTAAAGCCCGCAAACGGGCCTTGCGAGTTTTCAGTGCACATCCTACGGAAGAGAACTTTATTACCTTTAAGCGAGTGCGTGCCCGGGCGCGTTTTGTACTTCGCAGTGCAAAACGCACATCCTGGGTAACTTACGTCTCTTCCATCTCTCGACGCACTTCAACACAAAGGGTGTGGACTGCGGTTCGGCGTATGTACGGCAAGTGTCGCCGGACGATAATACCCGGTCTTGCCGTGCAGGGACGCTCTTACACCCACGAGCAGGATATCGCCGACGCCCTCGCAGACGCTTTCGCTGCTGATAGCCAAACCCAAAGCTACCACACTACCTTTTTACCCGTCAAGGAATCTGCGGAGCGGGTAGTCCTCAATTTTAAAAGTGACTCTAGTGAACCGTACAACGCTCATTTTACGGAGGCGGAGCTAGCCCATGCTTTGTCTCTCGCGAAGGACTCTTCTCCTGGGCCTGATGACATTCACCGACAAATGCTGCTTCATCTTCCACCTGAGGCGTTGACCTTCCTGCTGAACATGTACAACCGCATCTGGCTTCAGCAGGTTTTCCCTTCTTCCTGGCGCGAGGGTACTGTCATCCCTATCCCTCGGCCGGGGAAGGACCGGACACTTCCCTCTAGCTACCGTCCTATCTGCCTGACGAGTGTCGTTTGTAAGACCATGGAACGAATGATTAACACTCGCTTAGTGTGGTGGCTAGAGACGAATAACCTGCTGAGCAACGTTCAGTGCGGCTTTCGTCGTCATCGCTCGAGTGTCGATAACCTTACTCGCATGGAGGCCTACATCCAGAATGCCTTTCTCATGAAGCAGCATGTCGTGGGGGTCTTCTTCGACCTGCAGAAGGCCTACGACACTACATGGCGCTATGGTATCCTCCGTAGTTTACACGACTACGGTTTACGTGGCCATCTAGCTCTCTTTGTTCTTAATTTTTTACAACTTCGCCGATTTCGTGTCCGCATTGGCCATACGCTTTCACAAGAACGAATCCAGGAGAATGGTGTACCCCAGGGGTCGATTCTGAGTGTAACACTTTTCGCCGTGGCCATCAACGGCATTGCCAGTGTTGTTCGTAGGGGAATACCAATGTCACTGTATGTTGACGACTTTGCGATATACTATCGCTCTCATAGTTTAGAGCACATCGAGCGTCAACTGCAGCTAGCTATAACATCCATCGCCGAGTGGGCATTTCGCACCGGCTTTCAGTTCTCCCCTACGAAAACACAATGTGTCCACTTCCATCGACTTCGTGGCGTACACCCGGCCCCTGATCTTTATTTGCGTGGCACGCGTCTTCCATTTGTTCCGCACCTGAAATTCTTGGGCTTACACCTCGACACCAAACTTACATGGGAGCACCATATTCGTTATCTGCGTGCTTCCTGCGATCGTTCGCTTCGGGTGCTCCGGGTTTTATCTGGGGTATCTTGGGGCGGCGATCGCACGGTCATGTTGAGGTTGTATCGTTCACTGGTCCGGTCCAAATTAGACTACGGCTGTTTTATCTATGGCTCCGCATCCGCCTCTAAACTCCGCCTTTTAGATACAATACATCACACTGGTATCCGTCTCGCTACTGGGGCTTTCCGTACAAGTAGAGTGGATTGTCTGTATGCTGATTCTGGCGAACCCCCACTGTCTGCCCGACGCTCGTTGTTACTATGTTCCTACGTGGCAAGGTTGGCCGCTCATCCAGGTCATCCTTCGTTTCCACCTGTATTGCGTCCAGACCTAGTGTACCGTTATACGCGGAATACAACTATCTCCCGTCCAAGCGGCATCAGGTTTCGAGAACTTCTGACCGCACACGATCTACACTTGCCAGCCGTAGAGCGGCATTCGCATGGCCGATACCCTCCATGGCAGCTCCAGCGTGCACGCTTTGACCTGGAGCTGTCGAGCTGTGCGAAGTTAGCTACCCCTCACTCGGTGTTTCACCAACTTTTCACCGCAGTTCTGGGCCGATACCGGACTCATACTCCGGTATTTACTGATGGCTCACGGATGGGTAGTGCGACGGGTTCCGCTTTTGTATACCATGGCGACGTTCGCAAGTACCGCCTTCCAGACGCCAGTTCAGTATTTACCGCCGAGCTGTTTGCCATATTTTATTTCCTGCTTTTTATCTCCAGTTTAGGTCCTGGAAGTTTTATTATCTGTTCCGACTCTTTTAGCGCCCTCCAGGCCCTGCAACAGTTTATCGGCACCTCGGCATTGATTATTAAAATTCAGACGTTGATCTCGCAACTACTGTCTCGCGGATACGAGTTTGTTTTTACGTGGATCCCAGGCCATGTGGGTATTCCGGGCAACGAGGCGGCGGATGCGGCTGCAAAGTCTGCATGCCGCCTCCCGGAATTCTCCACCCGTGCGCTACCCTATGTAGATGTGCAGAAATACTTTCGCCGCCATCTATTTACCCACTGGCAGCAATCTTGGGAAGCGTTAGCTGGCACTCAGTTACGGACAATAAAGGACACTGTACAACCCTGGCAGACCAGCTGCAGGAATTCCAGGCGTGAGGAAGTGATTTTAACCCGCCTGAGGATAGGCCACACTCGAGCCACGCATGGACATCTTTTGCGTGGTGATCCGGAGCCTGTCTGTGCGACGTGCAATGTTCCACTCTCCGTCGCACATGTCCTTCTTGATTGTCCGCAATACGGTCATGAGCGTCAGTCCCTAGGCCTGGGCCTTACACTGTGCTCTGTTTTAGGCAACGACGCAGTAGCTGTCAATACAGCACTGCGGTTTGTTGCCAAGATTGATTTTTGCAAGCAAGTGTAAGGTGCTTTTATATTGGCGGATATTGACTTTTAGTTGTTTTTACTTTGGATGTTATTCTGGTTTTTACCTTTTAAAGATTTTATCAGTTTTAAGTTTTATAAGTCTACGTTTTTACCAGTTGTTTAACTTTTAACTGTTTTAGCTCTCGGTTTTAGACTTTTTAACCTTTTTTAAGTTATTTTAACTTTCACCTTTTAGATTTTTAGGGTGAGGTTTTATTGTTGGCTTGTTTTATTCTGTGAACTTAGGGCCCTAATGACCTAGTTGTCGATGGGCCCTTAAACAATACTCACTCACTCACTCTACATCGGCACGCAAATCTGTGTCAACGTCTGCAAAGTCCGTAAGTACAAAGAACATCAGCGTTACATCACCACCAAAAGCATCAAGATCAACACAAGAAAGAAGCAAGCCCGTAAGATATGATGCCTCACCCATTAAGTTCAAGAAGACTTGTTTCTCCTCAAGGGAAATGGTACGTCCGATCCCAGTACATCGAAGGGATGTAAGAGTCCCCGAACATCTCGAAGATCTCGAAAATCCTCTTCTGGAGAATCTTCAGGAGTGAACTCAGACCGGCGTCTTTCATCTTCGCCGGTCCCCATTAGCAACCAGTTCGAGACACTCGAAACCGTTTGCTATGGGAAAACACACATCCTCGGCAGAGGGCATGGATTTAGATGAATCTGCCCACACTGGGAGACCTTCAGTGGAAAAGAGGCGCGAAAAAGCGTCCGAAAAGAATGTCAGCCCAAGAGAGAAGAAAAGGGCTAAATTAGTTCGACAAGCGCCTACTCCAAAGTAATGAAGAGTAACATTGGAATTACCTATCCCATACACAATGTAATATGACTATCCTACAATGGAACAACGTGGAATTCCAAGTCAAAGTCCAGAACTTGAGCTTTTGCTCAAAGAAAACGAAGCTCTGGTTGCATGTTTGCAAGCGACTAAACTGCGTCCTCATGACGCTTTCCATCTAAGGCGATACACCCCAGCACCGTGTGATGTTACACCAGAAGAGGGTGTTCCAGCACATGGCGGCGCTATGACACTTGTGAGAGATGACATATATATGCAACCTGTACCAATACAGTCTGATATCCAATCACTTGCAATAAGGATCCTCCTGCCAAACATCCATTTCACCATTTGTAATCTATATTTGCCTCCGTCCCATGACTTCTCGCACATTGATTTAGAAGATCTTGTTTCCCAGTTGCCAACACCGTTTCTGTTGGTGGCAGACTTCAATGCGCACCACCCACTTGGGGGCTCGAGTCGCGCTCGTGCGAGAGGTACGCTCATTGGCGATTTCTTGGACAGCTATAATCTAACTCTCCTCAACACTGGAGAGCCTACATTCATTTCTGACACCTATAATAGTTTCTCACACCTTGATCTTGCAGTTTGTTCACCTTAATTGGCAGTCTCCTCACAATGGAATGTCATCTCTAATTTACACTCTAGTGACCACTTCCCATGTCTTATTAGCCTCTTGACGCAACCTACATGTTCCCCACGTATGCCCAGATGGCGTTTGGACCATGCCAACTGGAACCTTTACATCCAGCACGACTCAGTTAATGATTTGGCGCAGCATCTCACGGAGACTATTCTGTGCTGCGGAACGGTCAATTCCGCGGTCGACTTCACACCCCCGTCGATTTCCCGTCCCCTGATGGACGGAAGAATGTCGAAATGCCATACGTGCTCGAAGGAGTGCTGCTAGGCTTTTCCAACGTCACCCTAGGTTGGATAACCTAATCGAATACAAGAAAATGCGCGCCAGGTCCAGACAAGTCATTAAGGATAGTAAAAAGTCATCTTGGAGTAAATTTTTAGCTTCATTTAACCGACACACACCTTCCTCGGTTGTGTGGGATAGATTAAGGTGTGTTGCAGCTAAAACGACCCAAATACCAATAGCGGGACTAAAAACAGCCACAGGAGCTGTTGTTGATTCATTTGAAGTGGCCAATACCTTTGGCAGTGCTTTCGCACAAGTGTCTAGCTCGACAAACTACTCCCCTGCGTTCCTTCCAATTAAAACTCAGGTGGAATCTCAGGGCTTCTCGTTTCGTTCTAGAAACGTAGAAGATTACAATCGCCTTTTCACCATGGCGGAGCTGGAGCATTCCCTGAAATCTTCGCGATGTTCAGCACCAGGACCGGACGGTATTCATGTACAAATGTTACAAAAGCTCTCTCCTGAAGGTAAGGCATTCCTGCCGAGGTCTATAATCGTGTTTGAGTTGACAGTATACTACCAGAAAATTGGCGGGAGGCCACCGTTATTCCCATCTTGAAGGCTGGAAAGGACCGTCATATTCTTCCCTCCAGCAATCGTCCTATTTCCCTCACCAGTTGCGTTTGCAAGGTGATGGAACGCATGATCAATGGACGATTGGTATGGTGGTTAGAAAGTCGTAACCTACTGACTAACATCCAGTGTGGTTTTCGACGACGCCGTTCAACTGTTGACCATCTGGTGTCAATATCGACACAGATAATGGACGGCTTTATGAAGAACTGTCACACCGTTGGCATATTTTTCGATCCTGAGAAGGCTTATGATACGTGCTGGCGAGCAGGGATTCTACGTTCCCTGTATGCCTGGAACATACGTGGACGCCTACCACTTTTCATTCAGGAGTTTATGAAGGACCGCTTTTTCCGAGTAAGGGTCGGCTCGGTTTTTTCTAATTCTTTTGTTCAGGAGGAGGGAGTACCTCAGTGTTCGGTGCTAAGTGTCACACTCTTTGCTATAGCAATTAACTCCATCTGGAAATGTGTGCCACCTGAAGTTTCGTCATCCCTATTCGTAGACGACTTCGCTGTCTATTGCACTTCTCAGCGCACAGCTTTCTTACAACGGCGCCTGCAGCAATGTTTGGACAACCTTAGAGAATGGAGCGTGAAAAACGGCTTCCGTTTCTCAACTGAGAAGTCAATCTGCGTTATTTTCTGGCGCCGATTACCACCTTCGCTCCGTTTTGGTCCAGAGGTACTTCCCGTCGCAGAAGAGACGCGCTTCCTGGGTTTGATCTTGGACAGGAAGCTTAGTTGGTCGTCGCATATTGCAAAGCTAAGAGCACGATGTGACCGTTTCCTATACATCATGCGAGTACTGAATGGCAAATCGTGGGGAGCAGATCGGACAATTTTATTGCGAATATTTCGCGCATTGGTCCGATCCAAGCTAGACTATGGGTGTATTGTTTATTCCTCAGCACGACCAACTGTGCTGAGAAGATTAGACGTGGTCCATAAAAGGGGCATCCGCATTGCAACAGGAGCTTTTCCAACAAGCCCAGTGGTGAGCCTTTACGCCGAGTCCGCAGAACCTCCTCTGCAATACCGGCGTGAGATTCTCTTGGCAAATGGTTGTGCGGTTAGATGTATGCCTAAGGACCCAACGTTCGCTTCTTTTTTCACCACCACGCTAAGAGAACGATATAGGACTAGCACCCTTAGTCCTGAGCCTGCGGGGTTCCGTTTCCAAGACCTTCTAGTGAAGCTTGGAGTGGAACTGCCTATGATGTTCGCTAAGGGCGAGAGACTTTACCCCCCTTGGCTATCTGGTACGTCCCATGTAGATCTTGGGATTACCGTACACCAGAAGTCCACGATGCCTATTTCAAGTATCCGCACGTGTTTCTTAGAATTTTTGTCAGGCTACACTGACCGTCGATATATTTACAACGATGGGTCAAAGAGCACCAACGGTGTTGGATGTGCTTATGTTTATGGAACCGAAACATATACATTCGGTTTTCCAAATAGCACTTCCATTTTTACTGCAGAGCTTTATGGAATTTATCGAGCTGTTTTGTATGTTCGCCGTCGTAAATTAGGTGACTGCCTAATTTTGAGCGATTCCCTTAGTGCACTGCAGAGCCTTTGTCAGTTGTACAACCCCCACCCTATTGTACAACGTATCCAGGATGCCCTTCATGTTTTACACGCTTCTGGCGTTGACGTGGTGTGTGCATGGATTCCCGGTCACATAGGGAATGAAATGGCAGATTTAGCAGCAAAGACGGCAACTAGGGAATCCAGTACTACCATCTCACGTGTTACCTCGAAGGACTTTAGGCTGGAAGTGCGGAGAGCGGTGCTGTCGTCCTGGCACGACGAGTGGGCCGCTCTCCTCGGTAATAAGCTTAGAGAAGTGAAAGAACTTCCGATAAACTGGGTAACTTCCTGTCGCACATCTCGTCGCGAGGAGGTTAATCTGGCTCGTTTAAGAATAGGGCACTGCAATTTTTCGCATGGTTACCTATTTAAAAGGGACCCCGCGCCTCTATGTCCGCTGTGCAACAACGTTTTGTCGGTTCGCCACGTGTTGCTGGAGTGTTGCTCTCTAGCACACCTTCGGGATTCTCTGCAGCTGCCTGTAATACTTGCAGAGGTCCTAGGGGACGACAAAACAGCGGTTGATAGAGTTTTTAAATTTTTTGCGGAGTCCAATATCAATTTGAGGATTTAAAATTTTAATTATCTGTTTCTGCTTTTGTACATATTTATCACCTTAATTCATATCTGGCTATTCCCACTGCTTTTTAGCTTTGTAAACTTTTCTTGTTGCTAGCATTTTTATTTTTTGAGTGAAATTTATATTTGGCTCTTGCCATGAATCTTTTAAGGGCGCTGATGACCTAGAAGTTGAGTGCCCTTAAACCAAACCAAACCATACAAACCCACCACATACGGGCACCATTTTGAACATCAGTGTCAGGTCCGTTCTCTAGAGGGTCCTGATCTAAGTCGTTCACCACGTGATCGCATGGGCAATGCGAAGGAAACGATTTTTTGGTCAATTTTAAGCAAGTTATGGCAAGATAAACTCAACCCGCGGAACTCTATCCAGACTTGCTTGCCTAACAATCGTAATCTTATGTAGTCAATCTCCCGGGCTTTCATTCTTGAGCCTTCAATATACACTCACCTTTACTATTAATGTTTCTGTCCTTAAATACTGATACCATCTCCTTTTAGTTTTCTATATTTATTTATGTTCGGATTATAATTTCGGTCTCACTGTCGACGTCTCGTTTTTAACGTCTCATTATATACCCACTGCTCATATTATTTTTTAGGTATGCTTTTAAGTCAGCTTCTTTATCTTTAAGATTGGTGGTTTTATTTTAGTGTCCCGGTATTCCCGCTTTAGTTTCCCCCTTTTCTTAACACTTTGTACTGGCGCCAATGACCTTCCTGGTTTTGCGCCCTGAAACCTCACTTCGCTCACTTTTACTTTTCACTTTCTATCTTTCAATCTTTTTAGCTTTCAGAATTTTGTTTATCTCAACTGTAAAGACTAGATGATTTTGAGATTTTACCTGTTTATCTTTCCACTTTGGTCCCAAATAACCTTGATTTAGACGGGTACCTAAACCCCACACACTCACTCACTGGCTCACTCACTCACTACTGACTCATTCACTCACTAACTCACTCACTTGTGAACATGGGATAGAGTACTTGCAACTTTTTATGAATGCACTTCATATAGGGATGTATAAGAAATAAGGATGTACATATATTAATTAAATTTATTTATAATTCAATACATGTTACATATAGGGAGAGATCATGATACAAGTATAGCTATACAGTACTTAAATTCTTGTATACAAATAATATTAACATAATGCACACATTTAAAGTAAAATAACTTATATGCTCATTAGTTGTTTTGTCACTAAGTTATCTGACTCAAGTGGTTTGTTAAGCTTAAATTGGTAAACAATTGTCTAAATTCTGATAACACTTGCAAAACAGTTTACTACAGTAGAAATATGAAGGAATGTATTTCATTTGTAGTTTTGTGGCCCCTCAAAGAGTTCTGAAAAAACTGTTCCAGAGCACTGAAAATTTACCCAATCCTTGAGGCAGCTCTCTTGTCAGTTTAATGGCATAACACTTGTATGAGTTTCATTACCAAATATTAACTGTAAAAACATCCCATATATCTTATTGTCCATCACTCTTTCCATGTAAATTGCACAAAAATAATTTTTCCGGCATATTTAGAGAAGTGCTTCTATCCTTTTATGTTCAAAGTTGGTTTTAAAGTTGTATACCTTGATAGAAGTGGTAATGAAATGCTAAGACAGGATGAAAATATAGGCTAGTTATATGAATGTTTATAAGATAAAAACCTTTTTAGCAATACTGCTGCGGGAACAATAAAACTGGCAGTTTTATTGTACTTCAGCAACAGCCATCTGATATGTAGAAAAATTAAGACATTTATACAAAGTTTTAGGGGACATAAGGGTTATTCTTTTTATTCACTTACCTACATTAATGTCATTGTTTCTTTTTGATACTTCACAGTTCTTGTACAAAACATGCTCTATGGGATAAACACAGCTAAGCTAACCTTGACCAGTAATTTTGCCATACTTGCTGATATATTTTTATTTTGTTGCAAAATTAAATGCATAAACTTGATTGCTATTTTACAGTTTAGTGACTAATTAGCAAACACCTACTTTAGTGAGCTGACTGTCTAAAATCTGTTTATGAAAAAATACCTTAATTCCACAACAGTTGTTATATATCTTAATATAACTAAACTTAATTAGTAGTTAATTGAAGGAGAATGCATCAGGAAGAAAAATGACATGGAGGTACATAGGATGACCACCAGGAGCATGTGTAGATCTGTCATAAAAATACGGGTTTTTTTCAGCTTGTAATGTAAATAAGCATTTTTGCCAGAGATACAGTAAAATGTTATATTGTCATGCTTGGGGCTTCCAGCAGACACCAATGAGTCAGTTGTAAACATCACCATTTTAGATAATGATTCTATCTGTATTTCTGTGGGGTAACATTTTAAATTTGTTATGTATTTTAGAACAATGGATTGATTAATAAAATGTCAGACTTCAACTGATGGATAACGACAACTGAAAAACATTTTTATTTAGTTTGAAAAAATTTTGAGAACACTCATTTCTAAAGTAACATCATGTTCTTCTCTGCTCAAATGAGTGAACATTTTGTACATCTTTTGTTACATTCGATAATTGCATATTTTGAAGATAGAACCTCACATAGTGTTTAAATTCACTCAACGCTTGTGTCAAGTCAACATCTAAGCTTTGGAAATGCATTGCAATATATTCTAAAGCCATAAGACCAACTTAGTTTTGGACAAGCCCTGATAGCTAGTATGAGAGAAAAACATTAGGAGCCATTGAGTTTAGACGACACATTTATGCTTGGGTGCATCAATTGTAAGTTGACCTCACTCTGGACCAATATCCACATTTTTAAGTTCAAGTAGGTCAGTTTGCCTTACCAGTTGGGTATATTGCCCAGTGGCTAAGGATGAGCTCAGGAAAAATGGTTACACTATGCAATTACTCAAACTTTTAGTACACAAAAATGGAGTTTAACATAGTATTATTATCATTATTATTATTATCATCAAATACAGTTTCATAAAGACAGCCTTTAAACTGAAAGCTACTATTTTCAGAACTATTTATATGAAGTTTTTTTCACGAATTCTTCAATGACTATCAGAAAAAGCTGCAGGTGTAATTTTCTGTTTGATTTTAGCAGTTCTCTATGTGGATGACAGTCTACAAGAGCAATTTTCTTTCATCACATTTTGGAAATACATTTCAGATTGGATAAAGAATGGTTGACGCAGGATGTCACTGCTTGTAAGAAAGAGATAGTATAATTTATGTAACTTGGGGAACACTTCTGGGAACATATGTGAAATGGTATGGTTTAAAAGCCCCAATATGTTGTTTGCATTTCAGAAGAACGCATCTTATAGGTAGCATTCTGTTCTCTTCGAAGAGGTGTAGCTAAAAAGAAAATTTTCCCTAGATGTTAAAAGGTCCAAATAGAAAAACCTTATTCAAAGAACTTCAAAGAATCAAATGGTTCTAAAGATCTTAATCATCCAATATTTTCAAAGCAGATTTTCGTTTGTATGATGTCACTAATTTTTACATACAACCAGAAATTAAGTTTTGGATCAGTAGAGGTTTGAGTAGCTGCTGTTGGTTTCAAACCTTTAGCTGCAGCAAACAATATCACTATCCCAACAAAGGTAATTTTCTATAATGGAGTGAAATACTTCAAAGGAACTCACATACTTGTTTTTACATGTTTTCATCTTTCATTGCAATGGGTTTGAGCCATGTGACTAAATGACATCAGACAATTTTAGCTAGCAATTGAATTCTTTTGGTGAAATGAGAAGAAGATGAAAGTCCCCTATGATTGCCGAAAATGTTTTAGATTCTGTTGTTACTAAAAGATTGAGCCAAAACTAAATTAAATCTATGAGTTAAACAGTGGACAAATAATATTTGGAGATTAGTGTTTTTTTTACTGTTGTGTATCTCCTAGAGTTCCAGAAAATATTGTAGTCCCATCATATGCCTAAGTTACGACTTTGTGCAAGACAAATCCTTTTATCTTGTAGGTACAACATGGAAGGCTAGACAGGCTGCAGGACGGTCTGCGGTTACGTTCATAAAATCCTTAAACCTTTCCTGAATGTCTCTATTTGATGACACTGTCTAATGGTTGTCGACAATTGAGATTATTTAGGCACATCAGAAGCCTCATCTAAGATTATGGCGGTGGAAGGTGCGCATTGAAATTTCTTAATTTAGCTAGCAAAGCATTCTTGTAGATTGTGTACTGTAATTTTGAAGATTGCTGGACATGCCAGAAAATGAGTTGCAGTATTAAGATACTTAATTCACATGCTGTTACATTCAGCGATTAAGCCATTGAGCTAATATGGATGTCATGGGTGGATGATATCCGCGAAGCTATAGTTCTTGACACCCGTTAAGCGCTTCATCACTTTTCTGTTTATTTTCATTGTTGAATCATAATAAAAAGAATTTGATGCAGCTCGCGTAGATCTTGGATTGAATGAATGGTGTGTATGTGAAAAGCGCATTTATGAGTCTCTTAGATTTTTTTTTTTCTTTTTGGTCTTATAATGACAGTATGCAAATTAAGATCACCCTAACTGGTGCCAAACAATTAGCACTCCAAACTAAACAGTTGAGTCTTTCACATCCTGTTAACCATTTGTGTTTTCACATAGCTGTGTATTGAAACAGATGCACTGTCTCCCGAGAAATAATTAGTTGTTGGTCCTCATTTATCACATATGAATTAATTCGGCCGTAATAGAAACAAGTTAATTTTATAAATTTACAAGCGATACATGTACAATTATACCTAGAATTTTACTTTCATCAATCACTGAAACAAGTCACCAAAGGCAACAGGAATACCGAAGGAGTTTCCAAAGGATGATACAAAAATTGAATACTGAAGGACTATTCAAAAGGACTAACAGTTGAGAAAGGGGAGGGGTCTGCTAAAAATATCTTTCGGAATGTTGGTAGAGTATTGTAAACCAGCTGAAAAATGTGTTAATCCATATGTATGCACGTTCAGTAGCATGTAGTAACACCCGGTTTCTTGTGCCCTCATAGCCCTCATCGTCCTGATTTCCCTTCCTGTTTTAAAGTATCCAATAGGTTCTTACCACTCTGGCATGCCTGCAGGCAATGCAGAGAATTTTTACCCACGCCTGCATGCTATGTGTAAACAGCTTAAAAACCTACTTATCTGTTGAATGTATATTTCGCTCCAATCTAAACCAGAAATTAAAAAGTCAATATCTAGCTGTGTGTGGAAAATTAAATGCAAACTGCTAAACTAATTTAACGACGAGCAGCAGTATGTAGAGTGAGTAAAGCACAGCATGCTCTGAAATATGCGCCACAAATGTTGCCTTAGGAGTGCAACAAATATGGGCTCCATTTTACAACATTGTATCTTAAGAACGCCTACTCCGAATGTATCTGCTAACTTATCCGGCTCAGTGAAGCATTCACATATTGGAATAGAGTAATCAATTAAAATTTTAGAGAGCTATGAGCTTACATCCTTAAACGCGTTACAGAATCCACTGTAGGCTGAGGAACAATGACATTAACATTTATTTCAAATTATCTGTTGAAATACAAAAGGTGATTATGAAGTAATGAACATATCCTAATTTAAAAATAAGCCTGTATGTTGCCTAACATAACATAAGGGTATAAATATTAAGCTTGAATGAAAAGTAGGCCCTCCACCTTTATGGCAAATATTGGGTAAATCTAATGCGGAAATAACCCTCATCTTGTGCCTCCCTGCTTGTGTTTATTTCAACATGTGTCGGTATAAACGTCTCGGCTTATATAATTCATTTTAGATACTTTTTTGCATGTGCTTGTTGGAAGCAGTTTGCACATCCAGACTGATGACGTTACAGTGTTCTCCATTATAGTGTTAGCTGTAGTTTTGTTTTGCTATGTATATTTATATAGTTTAATGCCTTAAAGATTTCCTGAGGCATTAGAAGAAACTCAGGTAAAGTTAGCTTCATTAGGATATTGGTCATACATTGTTTTGAACTGCAGCTTCATCCACAGCTCTGAGCCATCTTGCTCAGTTAACATGACCTATTTATATATGTGAATGCACTGTTGCCAACGACGTGCAGCTGTTCAAAAGCCAGACGCAGTGTAATCTGTTTTCTAAACAAACCTGTAATAGTATCAGCATCATCTGACATGTTATCCTCACAGAAGTTATTTAATACGTGCAAAAAGATGGAAGTCAGGGGTTGTAAAAATTGAACTCCAATGAAGACTTGCCACGATGATCATATTACTGCTCAGCTTAGAGTATATCAGCACCAAAATTATCCCCCATGGCAATAACAAATGTAGCACTTCAGTGCTGGCTTTGCTTATTTAATGCATATGTGAAGGTATTACTTTTCATTCAGCTCTGATATTTAACAGTATCACAGCTATTGACTAGGACAAGAATGATTGAGTCATTTTATCAAAGTGCTTATTATAATTAATAAAACCAATGTATGTGTGTTTCAGGCTTGGTAAGTAAGTCTTCTTGCAGATGTTAAAAGTTTCTGGAGATCATATCAGCTGCGTTCTGTTCCTTATTTCCTCACTTTGCAGATTAGATTTATTTCTAGTGTTCATTTAAGGGTTTGGAGTACAGAATGTTTATTTTATGTTACTTAAGACTATCAGATATTTATAGTTTTATTCTTAATCATTAAGTTGCTTTTGATGATTTTACTCCATGAAGCTCACTGTTCTTTGCCGCTGTTTCATTTTCTCTTGCTTTCTTTGTCTGGTGTCCTTCGCTTTTCCCTTCTGCAATTGACCCTGCTGGGATCTGAAAAATTTAAGACAAAAAAATAATTGTATATTAAGCAGAAATGTAATACCAGTATAAATAATATAATGGATACAGTTTAACCCTTAATCGGTTGCACCCTAATTTTGACAAGATCGATCGTGCAGTATCTAGAATGTGGCAGATTGACTGCTTTTATAGATTTTGTGAACCTATTTCATTATTTTTAACAAGGTTCATTAATTGTTTTACTTTTTATCTTCAGGATAGTATTTTATTTTAATCCTATCTATACTAATCATACTTTGCATAAACAAAATAAGCAAACCATGTTGCCTAAGGAAATAATGAAGCTATTAACAGTGAAACAACAGAATCTAAATTAAGAACAAATTAGAAACTAAAAGCTTCACTCATTCTCAAAGCTACACCGTGTTGTATTAACAAAAACGGCAACAGACGTTAAATACAGTTTGAAAAAAGAAAACACCTTGTTACATCAAAGTGTAGCATATAAACAATTTTTACTTTTCACAACATAGGATAGTTTATTTTCTACCTCTTTCCTATTTTATACTATTCCATTCTTCCAACCCCAAACTCACAAAGCACTTGTGACATCATTTACCATGTCCCAAACAAAAATACTTTTTACACTTGTTGCAGCTGTGTGTTGTCGTTCTGGAGATGTCTTTGGTTCAGTAAGCTAGCATGTGTCACAACGTTTCTTTTCAGAAAGTTCTGCTGCTTCTTCTTGTGCACCCTGATTTTCAAACCGGTATTTTTAGAGCTTCAATTGTAGTCCTCTATGCAGTCCTACTGGATACAAGCTCTTCTGATACCAGTTGCTCAAAGTTCTAGGGAACAGTCTCTTCTTGTGCACCTTTAGTCCATTTCCAATAGCTACTGTTGGAGCATTTATGCTCAAACAGTAAATTATGCTCCATTTAGTATCTCTAATAACCTGTTCATCTTCTGTGCCACTTTGCTCTGTGTCGGCATTTTCTTCTATTTTCTCGGCTGGCAATCATTAGCATCAGTATTGCCATCTCCTTCATATTGTACAACTAGTTCGCTGATTTCCAAGGACTACACAATGTTGCCATGTGCCCTTTCACTCAATTTCTAGACGTG
Source organism: Tenodera sinensis (assembly GCA_030765045.1). Lineage (NCBI taxonomy): Eukaryota > Metazoa > Arthropoda > Insecta > Mantodea > Mantidae > Tenodera > Tenodera sinensis. Next base: position 110,900,376 of record CM060961.1, read on the forward strand.
TGCCTTTGTCCTGATAAAAAGCTCTGGAGAACTAAAGTCGCTGGTTAATTTTTCATTTTAGAAAATAAGTATGCAGGAGGTGAAGTTTGAACCACCGACACTCACTACTTTCAAACCCTATGCACAGCCACGCAACGACTTCGGCTATTTGTGGGTCTGGCAACTTGCGCTCTATTCCTGTTCTACATTCTCTCTCTGTAAGTTGGCAGCAAATTTCGTTGCAAGGCGGCAAGTTCGTGTCACTATTACCAAAACTTTAAATACTTTGCTTTTGTTTCTGGATGTTCGTTTACGCCTTTTTAGGAAAAGAACATTGTCTAGAACAAACATGGGTATCACAGTGTTCAGTGTGGATGGTAAGATTCTTAAGTTGTTTTTATTAAAGGCAAACAAGAATGAAACGATTAAAGTTATATAATAATATACGTTCTCGTTGATAGACATTTGAAAATACTACTGTTCAAATTCACGTCCGTACATGACGGCGGATTGATTTAGTTACCTATGTAATACATTTAAAATATAATATACTAATAGATATTATAGTTCAATAATACTAACTTCATAGTCAAACCCCCAACCTTGTGTTGCAGTTGACGCCTGCTCCGCAAACTTGGGTTTAGAATCGAATCTGTTTACAGCTCTAAAGTTGTGACTCTAATTATTAGTACATAATATAAGTGATATTAGCGCTTACTCCTCTGTCGATGTACCAGCAGCCTAGGTTGTCGTGGAAGTAACAAGAACATATGATTCGGAACTCTGCCCAGAAATTTCTGGTGCATTATCACATTCCGCTGCATTTTGCTGTTCCATATTTTTTAAAATCAGAAGGTATTTTAATCTCTGTAAATAACTTACAACACTGCGGGCGATATCCTTCATTTAATGTTTCAGCCGAAAGATCAATATCGTATGTTAGTGATCAGAGTTTCACGGGTGATCAGCCGTGTTAAATTTAAGAAGGTCGAGCTTTCGGCCATTATACACTCCATGGCCATCTTCAGGACTAAAAATGATGAAAAATTCCAGAGGCTCCAGAGGCAGTTCGGGTCGAACGGGGGAGAGTGATTGCTCCCGCCCGAGTGTCTTGTCCGCAGTACCGAGCCGTCGTACGGCTTAACCTGCGCAATGAGTATTGGTGTTATCTCTACGGGGATTTTTGACTTCTGGGGAACTTTTTTTTTTTTTTTTTTTTTTTTTTTTTTTTTTTTTTTGAAAGGGGAGACAGAAGAAGAGTTGGAAGAAAAAGATTGGCTTATTTCGCCAGGAAGGGAAGAAGGGTGAGGGAACAAATTTATCGATTCTTTATTTGATTGACATTCGGGTGTTTTGCGCAGTACCGCATAAGCACCTGCGTTAATTACGGTAATTGATGCGCTGCCTTCGTAAGAAGGGAGCGACTTGTAGGTCTTCTTTCTGGGCTACACCCATGGCTAGGCCCTGAGTGTAGCACGCAGTGTTTCAACGGCGCTCTGGGCTAGCGTGGTCTTGTAGTGGCGGGAGTTGAAACTGCATACCGGCGACTAGTCTGGGATGGTGGAAGAGGCAAAGGGTGGTTCTCCGGGGCATACTGAGCGAGTTGCTCGAGTACCAGCGCTGTGTCACAGGTGGCACAGGGAAAATCTTAAACTCCCTAGGTGTGAGGTGGACGTTTGTCTGACATCCAACTTCGTGGCAGGTGGGTGTGGTCTCGTTCTCGATCAGTGCCAGCTTGCGCTGACAGGATTCGAGAATGTCGGTGTTGTCTATTGTTGCCGCGCGTAGCTCATGTACCCCTCCGAAGGAGTGTCGCCTTGTCGTGGCGGAGGGGCTCAGTACCTGAACCAGACGGCCTACTAAGTGTCATTTTGACTACTGGTAGGCAAGAGGTGAGGGGAAGCTAAGAACATTCCAAACGGGTAGATGAGGCTCGGTAGTCTTGGTCGACAACTCATCTAGGAGAAGAGGACTCCGAAATCAAACTCCCCCAGGGGCTCCTACTACGGTAGGTACGGGTTTGGCGTACCCGGGGCCCCGAGCTATACTCTCGATTGGGTTCCTCCAAGAGGTGAGAGGGCACATGCCAAACGCCCAATCAACTTGGTCCACTTTTGTGTTTGACCTCCCACCTGGTACCTCCCTGTACACAGTCTGATGGATAACCTACGCGCGGGTCGTCGGAGGATGGGGTGACGCAAGGGGTGACTGGGTAATCGCGTAAGTCCTAGCCCCTGGTTATCATGTAGGATCTGTGTGCGTATCCGCTGATAAAGGTCAGTCCCGGGGAGGGGCCATTGCATGAGCTGATGCACTCCTGAAGGCGATTGGGTCCCTCTGTCTATACATTGGGAGGTGAGACCCTAGGGTGAGCAAGGTCCAGGCCAGGACTCTCACCTAAGCCGGGGTGGCGCCCAGGATGTGAGCATGCCATCGGAGACATCTGCAATGGTGGAGGATGACATCGCCATGAGTTCACAAAAAACTCAAAAAAAAAAAAATTAAAGTTTGTGTAAAGGAAGTAGCAGAGTCGAGTGGTCCTCGCTACTTAGTAATATCAAGAACTGAGGTAGACAAGAAATTTTTATCGGTGAGCCCATTTACCATACAAAAGGGTTTGGATAACATTGCTGGTCCAGTAAAGTCATGGACTAGATCTCGCAATGGCACGCTCCTGGTTGAAGCACATTCAGCTACCCAGGCAGCTAAGATACTGAAAGCGAATATGCTAGCAAGTTATCCTGTTATTGTTCAGATGCACAGAACTTTGAACTCCTCGCGCGGCGTGATAAACACCCGTGCATTGGATGATTTAAGCAATGAGGAGATTCAAGAAAATCTTACGGAACAAGGCGTAACTAATGTTTACCGGGTTCAACGCAAAGAAGGTGGTGAACTGAAGTCAACACGTACCCTGTTCCTGACCTTTGATCGGGTAGATCTCCCGCAAAGGATTAAGGCAGGGTATGACTCCATCGAAGTTAGGCCGTTCATCCCGAACCCGCTCAGATGTTTTAAATGCCAGCGCTTTGGGCATACAAACGAATTTTGCAAGGGACAAGCTACATGCCCTCAATGTGGAGATGAATTCCATGATGGTGCATGTACAGCAGCTCCGTCATGTGTGAACTGCAGAGGTGAACATCCATCCAGTTCCCGAGATTGCCCCCGTTTTGTAGAAGAAAGAGCGATCCAAGAGATACGGGTTAAAGAGAAGGTGCCCTTCTCAGAAGCCCGGAAGCTCTTGCGTATACGCCAACCCTCTGTTCCAAGGTCCGGGACCTATAGCTCAGTTGTAGCTAAACCGGTACCGAGCAGAGAGATCGCAACCCAGACCAGCGATTTCAATGGGGCAACAATATCTGAAAAGACACTTGTAGCCCGTAGCTCTATTCCAAAGCCTTCAACATCAGCGCGCACATCTGTGTCAACGTCAACGTCTACAAGATCCGCAAGCGCAAAGAACATCAGCATTACATCACCATCAAGAGCATCAAGATCAGCGCAAACAACTAGCAAGCCCGTAAGATATGAAGCCTCACCGATCAAATTTAAAAAGAGTTACTCAAAGACCGACTTCCTCAAGGAAAACAATATGTCTATTCCCAGTACATCGAAGGGATGTAAGAGTCCCCGAACATCTCCTCGAAGATCTCGAAAATCCTCTTCTGGAGAATCTTCAGGAGTGGACTCAGACCGGCGTCTTTCATCTTCGCCGGTCCCCATTAGCAACCGGTTCGAGACAATCGAACCCAAGTTTGCTATGGGAAGACGCACGTCCTCGGCAGAGGACATGGATTTGGACCAATCTGCCCACACTGGGAGACCCCCAGTTGAAAAGAGGCGCGAAAAAGCGTCCGAAAAGAACGTCAGCCCAAGAGGGAAAAGGGCTAAATTAGTTCGACAACCACCTGCTCCAAAGTAATGAAGAGTTACCTTGGAATTACCTATCCCATACACAATGCAATATGACTATCCTACAATGGAACGTACGTGGCATTCGAACTCAAAGACCAGAACTTGAGCTCTTGCTCAAAGAAAACGAACCTCTGGCCGCATGTTTGCAAGAGACTAAGCTGCGTCCTCGAGACGCTTTCCATCTAAGGCGATACACCCCAGTACGGTGTGATGTTACACCAGAAGAGGGTGTACCGGCACATGGCGGCGCTATGATACTTGTCAGAGACGACGTATATATGCAAACTCTACCTTTGCACTCTGATATACAATCAGTTGCTGTATGGATTAAACTGCCAAACATACATTTCACCATCTGTAATGTTTATTTGCCTCCGTCCCATGACTTCTCGCACATTGATTTAGAAGATCTAGTTTCCTAGTTGCCAACGCCGTTTCTGTTGGTGGGAGACTTCAATGCGCACCACCCACTTTGGGGTTCCAGTCGCGCTTGTGCGAGAGGTAAGATCATTGCCGATTTCCTCGACAGTCACAACCTAGCTCTCCTCAACACTGGTGAGCCTACATTCATTTCGGACTCTCACAATAGTTCCTCGCATCTTGACCTTGCAGTTTGTTCACCTCAGTTGGCAGTCTCCTTACAATGGAATGTCATCTCTGATTTACACTCTAGTGACCACTTCCCATGTCTTATTAGTCTCTTAACACAACATACATTTTCCACTCGTATGCCCAGAAGGCGTTTGGACCATGCCAACTGGAACCTTTACACCCAGTTGGCTGTCTTTACCTACAACGAGCACGACTCAGTAAATAATTTGGCGCAGCATTTCACGGAGACGATTCTCTCTGCTGCTGAACAATCGATTCCGCGGTCGACTACACACCCCCATCGATTTCCCGTCCCCTGGTGGACGGAAGAATGTCGGAATGCCATTCGTGCTCGAAAGCGTACACTTAGGGTTTTCCAACGTCACCCTACTTTGGAAAACCTGATCGAATACAAGAAAATGCGCGCCAGGTCCAGACAAGTCATTAAGGATAGCAAAAAGTCATCATGGAGCAAATTTGTAGCTTCATTTAACCGACACACACCTTCCTCGGTTGTGTGGGATAGATTAAGGCGTGTTGCAGCTAAAACGACCCAAATACCAATAGCGGGACTAAAAACAGGCACAGGAGCTGTTGTTGATTCATTTGAAGGGGCCAATACCTTTGGCAGTGCTTTCGCACAAGTGTCTAGCTCGGAAAACTACTCCCTGAGTTCCTTCCAATTAAAACTCAGGTGGAATCTCAAGGCTTCTCGTTTCGTTCTAGAAACGTAGAAGATTACAATTTCCTTTTCACCATGGCAGAGCTGGAGTATTCCCTGTAATCTTCGCGATGTTCAGCACCAGGACCGGACGGTATTCATGTACAAATGTTACAACAGCTCTCTCCTGAAGGTAAGGCATTCCTGCTCGAGGTCTATAATCGTGTTTGGGTTGACAGTATACTCCCAGAAAATGGGCGGGAGGCCACCGTTATTCCCATCTTGAAGGCTGGGAAGGACCGTCATCTTCCCTCCAGCTATGATCCTATTTCATTCACCAGTTGCGTTTGCAAGGTGATGGAACGCTTGATCAATGGACGATTGGTATGGTGGTTAGAAAGTCGTAACCTACTGACTAACATCCAGTGTGGTTTTCACGACGCCGTTCAACTGTTGACCATCTTGTGTCAATATCGACACAGATAATGGACGGCTTTATGAAGAACTGTCAAACCGTTGGCATATTTTTCGATCTTGAGAAGGCTTATGATACGTGCTGGCGAGCAGGGATTCTACGTTCCCTGTATGCCTGGAACATACGTGGACGCCTACCACTTTTCATTCAGGAGTTTATGAAGGACCGCTTTTTCCGAGTAAGGGTCGGCTCGGTTTTTTCTAATTCTTTTGTTCAGGAGGAGGGAGTACCTCAGGGTTCGGTGCTAAGTGTCACGCTCTTTGCTATAGCAATTAACTCCATCTGGAAATGTGTTCCACCTGGAGTTTCGTCATGCCTATTCGTAGACGACTTCGCTGTCTATTGCACTTCTCAGCGCACGGCGTACTTACAACGGCGCCTGCAGCAATGTTTGGACAACCTTAGAGAATGGAGCGTGAGAAACGGCTTCCGTTTCTCAACTGAGAAGAGAATCTGCGTTAATTTCTGTTGCCGTAGGAGACGATTACCACCTTCGCTCCGATTTGGTCCAGATTCACTTCCCTTCGCAGAAGAGACGCGCTTCCTGGGTTTGATCTTGGACAGGAAGCTTAGTTGGTCGTCGCATATTGCACAGCTAAGAGCGAGATGTGACCGTTCCCTAAATATTATGCGAGTACTGAATGGCAAATCGTGGGGAGCGGATCGAACAATTTTGTTGCGAATATATCGCGCATTGGTCCGATCCAAGCTAGACTATGGGTGTATTGTTTACTCGTCAGCACGACCATCTGTGCTGAGAAGATTATACGTGGTCCATAATAGGGGCATCCGCATTGCAACAGGAGCATTTCCAACAAGCCCAGTGGTGAGCCTTTACGCCGAGTCCGCAGAACCTCCTCTGCAATATCGGCGTGAGATTCTCTTGGCAAATTATGGTTGTGCGCTTAGATGTATGCCTAAGCACCCAACGTTCGCTTCTTTTTTCACCACCACGCTAAGAGAACGATATAGAAATAGCACCCTTAATCCAAAGCCTGCGGGGTTCCGTTTCCAAGAGCTCCTAGTGAAGCTTGGAGTGGAACTGCCTTTGATGTTCCCCAAGGGCGAGAGACTTTACCCCCCTTGGCTATCTGGTACGCCCCATGTAGATCTTGGGATGACCATACACCAGAAGTCCACGATGCCTTTTTCAAGTATCCGCACGTGTTTCTTAGAATTTTTGTCAGGTTACTCTGACCGTAGATATATTTACACCGATGGATGAAAGAACACCGACGGTGTTGGATGTGCTTATGTTTATGGAACCGAACCATATACATTCGGTTTTCCAAATAGCACTTCCATTTTTACTGCAGAGCTTTATGGAATTTATCGAGCCGTTTTGTATGTTCGCCGTCGTAAATTAGGTGACTGCCTGATTTTGAGCGATTCCCTTAGTGCACTGCAGAGCCTTTGTCAGTTGTACAACCCCCACCCTATTGTACAACGTATCCAGGATGCCCTCCATGTTTTACACGCTTCTGGTGTTGATGTGGTGTGTGCATGGATTCCTGGTCACGTAGGTTTGCCTGGAAATGAAATGGCAGATTTAGCAGCAAAGACGGCAACTACAGAACCCAGAATTATCATCTCACGTGTTACTACGGAGGACTTTAGGCTTGAAGTGCGGAGAGCGGTGCTGTCGTCCTGGCACGACGAGTGGTCAGCTCTCCGCGGTAATAAGCTTAGAGAAGTGAAAGAACTCCCGATAAACTGGGTAACTTCCTGTCGCACATCTCGTCGCGAGGAGGTTAGTTTGGCTCGATTAAGAATAGGCCACTGCAATTTTTCGCACGGTTACCTATTTAAAAGGGGCCCTGCGCCTGTATGTCCGCTGTGTGACAACGTTTTGTCGGTTCGCCACGTGCTCCTAGCGCACCTTCGGGATTCTCTGCAGCTGCCTGCGAAACTTGCAGAGGTCCTAGTGGACCACAAAACAGCGGTTGATAGAGTTTTTAATTTTCTAGCGCAGTGCAATATAAATTTGAGAATTTAAAATTTTTAATTATCTGTTTCTTATTTTGGACATATTTATCACCTTGTTTCATATCTGGCTATTGCCACTGCTTTTTACCTTTGTATATTTTTCTTGTTGCTAGTATTTTTATTTTTTGAGTGAAAGTTATATCTGGCTATTCCCATGAGTCTGTTAAGGGCGCTGATGACCTAGAAGTTGAGCGCCCTTAAACCAAATCCAATCCAATCCAATTTCCATCTAAGGCGATACACCCGAGTACGGTGTGATGTTACACCAGAGGAGGGTGTTCCGGCACATGGCGGCGCTATGATGCTTGTGAGAGATGACATATATATGCAATCTGTACCAATACAGTCTGATATCCAATCAGTTGCAATAAGGATTGTACTGCCAGACATCCATTTCACCATCTGTAATATATATTTGCCTCCGTCCCATGATCTCTCGCACATTGATTTAGAAGATCTAGTTTCCCAGTTGCCAACACCCTTTCTGTTGGTGGGAGACTTCAATGCGCACCACCCACTTTGGGGTTCAAGTCGCGCTTGTGCGAGAGGTAAACTCATTTCCGATTTCTTGGACAGTCACAACCTAGCTCTCCTCAACACTGGAGAGCCTACATTCATTTCTGACTCTCATAACAGCTTCTCACACCTTGACCTTGCAGTTTGTTCAACTAAGTTTGGCAGTCTCCTTACAATGGAATGTCATCTCTGATTTACACTCTAGTGACCACTTCCCATGTCTTATTAGTCTCTTGACACAACATACATTTTCCACACGTATGCCCAGATGGAGTTTGGACCATGCCAACTGGAACCTTTACACCCAGTTGGCTGCCTTTACCTGCAACGAGCATGACTCAGTGAATAATTTGGCGCAGCATCTCACGGAGACGATTCTCTCTGCTGCTGAACAATCGATTCCGCGGTCGACTACACACCCCCGTCGATTTCCCGTCCCCTGGTGGACGGAAGAATGTCGGAATGCCATTCGTGCTCGAAGGCGTGCACTTAGGGTTTTCCAACGTCACCCTACTTTGGAAAACCTAATCGAATACAAGAAAATGCGCGCCAGGTCCAGACAAGTCATTAAGGATAGCAAAAAGTCATCATGGAGCACATTTGTAGCTTCATTTAACCGACACACACCTTCCTCGGTTGTGTGGGATAGATTAAGGCGTGTTGCAGCTAAAACGACCTAAATACCAATAGCGGGACTAAAAACAGCCACAGGAGCTGTTGTTGATTCATTTGAAGTGGCTAATACCTTTGGCAGTGCTTTCGCACAAGTGTCTAGCTCCGAAAACTACTCCCCTGAGCTCCTTCCAATTAAAACTCAGGTGGAATCTCAAGGCTTCACGTTTCGTTCTAGAAACGTAGAAGATTACAATCGCCTTTTCACCATGGCGGAGCTGGAATATTCCCTGAAATCTTCGAGATGTTCAGCACCAGGACCGGACGGTATTCATGTACAAATGTTACAACAGCTCTCTCCTGAAGGTAAGGCATTCCTGCTCGAGGTCTATAATCGTGTTTGGGTTGACAGTATACTCCCAGAAAATTGGCGGGAGGCCACCGTTATTCCCATCTTGAAGGCTGGGAAGGACCGTCATCTTCCCTCCAGCTATCGTCCTATTTCCCTCACCAGTTGCGTTTGCAAGGTGATGGAACGCATGATCAATGGACGATTGGTATGGTGGTTAGAAAGTCGTAACCTACTGACTAATATCCAGTGTGGTTTTCGACGACGCCGTTCAACTGCTGACCATCTTGTGTCAATATCGACACAGATAATGGACGGCTTTATGAAGAACTGTCAAACCGTTGGCATATTTTTCGATCTTGAGAAGGCTTGTGATACGTGCTGGCGAGCAGGAACATACGTGGACGCCTACCACTTTTCATTCAGGAGTTTATGAAGGACCGCTTTTTCCGAGTAAGGGTCGGCTCGGTTTTTTCTAATTCTTTTGTTCAGGAGGAGGGAGTACCTCAGGGTTCGGTGCTAAGTGTCACGCTCTTTGCTATAGCAATTAACTCCATCTGGAAATGTGTTCCACCTGGAGTTTCGTCATGCCTATTCGTAGACGACTTCGCTGTCTATTGCACTTCTCAGCACACGGCGTACTTACAACGGCGCCTGCAGCAATGTTTGGACAACCTTAGAGAATGGAGCGTGAAAAACGGCTTCCGTTTCTCAACTGAGAAGACAATCTGCGTTAATTTCTGTTGCCGTAGGAGACGATTACCACCTTCGCTCCGATTTGGTCGAGATTCACTTCCCTTCGCAGAAGAGACGCGCTTCCTGGGTTTGATCTTGGACAGGAGGCTTAGTTGGTCGTCGCATATTGCACAGCTAAGAGCCAGATGTGACCGTTCCCTAAATATTATGCGAGTACTGAATGGCAAATCGTGGGGAGCGGATCGAACTATTTTGTTGCGAATATATCGCGCATTGGTCCGATCCAAGCAAGACTATGGGTGTATCATTTATTCGTTAGTACGGCCATCTGTGCTGAGAAGATTAGACGTGGTTCATAATAGGGGCATCCGCATTGCAACAGGAGCTTTTCCAACAAGCCCAGTGGTGAGCCTTTACGTCGAGTCCGCAGAAGCTCCTCTGCAATATCGGCGTGAGATTCTCTTGGCAAGTTATGGTTGTGCGCTGAGATGTATGCCTAAGCACCCAACGTTTGCTTCTTTTTTCACCACCACGCTAAGACAACGATATAGAAATAGCACCACTAATCCAAAGCCTGCGGGGTTCCGTTTCCAAGAGCTCCTAGTGAAGCTTGGAGTGGAACTGCCTTTGATGTTCGCCAAGGGCGAGAGACTTTACCCCCCTTGGCTATCTGGTACGCCCCATGTAGATCTTGGGATGACCGTGCACCAGAAGTCCACGATACCTATTTCAAGTATCCGCACGTGTTTCTTAGAATTTTTGTCAGGCTACACTGACCGTCGATATATTTACACCGATGGGTCAAAGGGCTCCAACGGTGTTGGATGTGCTTATGTTTTTGGAACCGAACCATATACATTCGGTTTTCCAAATAGCACCTCCATTTTTACTGCAGAGCTTTATGCAATTTATCGAGCCGTTTTGTATGTTCGCCGTCGTAAATTAGGTGACTGCCTGATTTTGAGCGATTCCCTTAGTGCACTGCAGAGCCTTTGTCAGTTGTACAACCCCCACTCTATTGTACAACGTATCCAGAATGCCCTCCATGTTTTACACGCTTCTGGCGTTGACGTGGTGTGTGCATGGATTCCTGGTCACGTAGGTTTGCCGGGGAATGAAATGGCAGATTTAGCAGCAAAGACGGCAACTACAGAACCCAGTATTACTATCTCACGTGTTACTTCGGAAGACTTTAGGCTTGAAGTGCGGAGAGCGGTGCTGTCGTCCTGGCACGACGTGTGGTCAGCTCTCCGCGGTAATAAGCTTAGAGAAGTGAAAGAACTTCCGATAAACTGGGTAAGTTCCTGTCGCACATCTCGTCGCGAGGAGGTTAGTTTGGCTCGATTAAGAATAGGGCACTGCAATTTTTCGCATGGTTACCTATTTAAAAGGGACCCTGCGCCCCTTTGTCCGCTGTGTGACAACCTTTTGTTAGTTCGCCACGTGTTGCTAGAGAGTTGCTCTCTAGCGCACCTTCGGGATTCTCTACAGCTGCCTGCCAGACTTGCAGAGGTCCTAGCGGACGCCGGGACGGCGGTTGATAGAGTTTTTAATTTTTTGGCGGAGTGCGATATCAATTTGAGGATTTAAATTTTTTTAATTATCTGTTTCTGCTTTTGGACATATTTATCACCTTGTTTCGTGTCTGGCTATGGCCACTGCTTTTTACGTTTGTATATTTTGTTGTTTCTAGTATTTTTATTTTTTGAGTGAAATTTATACCTGGCTATTGCCATGAATCTTTTGGGGGCGCTGATGACCTAGAAGTTGAGCGCCCTTAAACCAAATCCAAAAAAATCCAAAAAGGGCTCCAACGGTGTTGGATGTGCTTATGTTTATGGAACCGAACCATATACATTCGGTTTTCCAAATAACACCTCTATTTTTACTGCAGAGCTTTATGCAATTTATCGAGCCATTTTGTATGTTCGCCGTCGTAAATTAGGTGACTGCCTGATTTTGTGCGATTCCCTTAGTGCACTGCAGAGCCTTTGTCAGTTGTACAACCCCCACCCTATTGTACAACGTATCCAGGATGCCCTCCATGTTTTACACGCTTCTGGTGTTGACGTGGTGTGTGCATGGATTCCTGGTCACGTAGGTTTACCGGAAATGAAATGGCAGATTTAGCAGCAAAGACGGCAACTACAGAACCCAGTATTACCATCTCACGTGTTACTTCGGAAGACTTTAGGCTTGAAGTGCGGAGAGCGGTGCTGTCGTCCTGGCACGACAAGTGGTCAACTCTCCGCGGTAATAAGCTTAGAGAAGTGAAAGAACTTCCGATAAACTGGGTAACTTCCTGTCGCACATCTCGTCGCGAGGAGGTTAGTTTGGCTCGATTAAGAATAGGCCACTGCAATTTTTCGCATGGTTACCTATTTAAAAGGGACCCTGCGCCTCTATGTCCTCTGTGTGACAACCTTTTGTCAGTTCGCCACGTGTTGCTGGAGTGTTGCTCTCTAGCGCACCTTCGGGATTCTCTGCAGCTGCCTGCCAGACTTGCAGAGGTCCTAGCGGACGACAAAACAGCGGTTGATAGGGTTTTTAATTTTTTAGCGGAGTGCAATATCAATTTGAGGATTTAAAATTTTTTAATTATCTGTTTCTGGTTTTGGACGCATTTATCCCCTTGTTTCATATCTGGCTATTGCCACTGCCTTTTGCCTTTGTAAGCTGTTCTTGTTGCTAGTATTTTTATTTTTTGAATGAAATTTATGTCTGGCTATTGCCAGCAATCTTTAAAGGGCGCTGATGACCTAGAAGTTGAGCGCCCTTAAACCAAACCAAACCAAGCGGGGAGGTTAGTTTGGCTCGATTAAGAATAGGCCACTGCAATTTTTCGAGTGGTTACCTATTTAAAAGGGACCCTGCGCCTCTATGTTCGCTGTGTGACAACCTTTTGTCAGTTCGCCACGTGTTGCTAGAGTGTTGCTCTCTAGCGCACCTTCGGGATTCTCTGCAGCTGCCTGCCAGACTTGCAGAGGTCCTAGCTAACGACAAAACAGCTGTTGATAGGGTTTTTAATTTTTTAGCGGAGTGCAATATCAATTTGAGGATTTAGATTTAAATTTTTTTTAATTATCTCTTTGAGCTTTTGGACGCATTTATCACCTTGTTTCATATCTGGCTATTGGCACTGCCTTTTGCCGTTGTAAACTTTTCTTGTTGGTAGTATTTTTATTTTTTGAGTGAAATTTATATCTGGCTATTGCCATGAATCTTTTAAGGGCGCTGATGACTTAGAAGTTGAGCGCCCTTAAACCAAATGAAATTCAAATTCAAACCAGAAGTCCACGATGCCTATTTCAAGTATCCGCACGTGTTTCTTAGAATTTTTGTCAGGCTACACTGACCGTCGATATATTTACACCGATGGATCAAAGAGCAGCAACGGTGTTGGATGTGCTTATGTTTATGGAACCGAACCATATACATTCGGTTTTCCAAATAGCACTTCCATTTTTACTGCAGAGCTTTATGCAATTTATCGAGCCGTTTTGTATGTGCGCCGTCGTAAATTAGGTGAGTGCCTGATTTTGAGCAATTCCCTTAGTGCACTGCAGAGTCTTTGTCAGTTGTACAACCCCCACCCTATTGTACAACGTATCCAGGATGCCCTCCATGTTTTACACGCTTCTGGTGTTGACGTGGTGTGTGCATGGATTCCTGGTCACGTAGGTTTGCCGGGGAATGAAATGGCAGATTTAACAGCAAAGACGGCAACCACAGAACCCAGTATTACCATCTCACGTGTTACTTCGGAAGACTTTAGGCTTGAAGTGCGGAGAGCGGTGCTGTCGTCCTGGCACGACGAGTGGTCAGCTCTCCGCGGTAATAAGCTTAGAGAAGTGAAAGAACTTCCGATAAACTGGGTAACTTCCTGTCGCACATCTCGTCGGGAGGAGGTCAGTTTGGCTCGATTAGGAATAGGGCACTGCAATTTTTCGCATGGTTACCTATTTAAAAGGGACCCTGCCCCTCTATGTCCGCTGTGTGACAACCTTTTGTCGGTTCGCCACGTGCTGCTAGAGTTTTGCTCTCTAGCGCACCTTCGGGATTCCCAGCAGCTGCCTGCCAGACTTGCAGAGGTCCTAGCGGACGACAAAACAGCGGTTGATAGAGTTTTTAATTTTTTAGCGGAGTGCAATATCAATCTGAGGATTTAAAATTTTTTAATGATCTGTTTCTACTTTTGCACATATTTATCACCTTGTTTCATATCTGGCTATTGCCACTGCCTTTTACCTTTGTATATTTTTCTTGTAGCTAGTATTTTTATTTTTTGAGTGAAATTTATATCTGGCTATTGCCATGAATCTTTTAAGGGCGCTGATGACCTAGAAGTTGAGCGCCCTTAAACCACACCAAACCAAACCAAACTACATAAGTTTAACAATTTTATGAGTTGTATATTGTCCACAAAACACAACATAATATGATCACTCAACGTCGTGGCAGATATTCAACTCACAACATTTAATTCACAAAACATGCAACACAAAGATACAAGCCAGAGCGTTGTGCACTCGTAATGCCACGAGAGAGCGGGAGGTAGGGAGGCGCGGGGTGGAGCATACACACATGCTTCGCTGCAACTACACAGTCTAAACCAGACATGTACAGGAGAGGAGAGGTAGCGACTGAACTTGATTTACCCACCCCGCATTCTCTTGCCGAGTGACGAAGGTTGTTTTGATATAACAAACGCAGTTCCACTTGCGCGGTAGTAGTTACTTCTACGCCGGTATTAACTATTGTTCATATTAGACGTATTTTGCACATAATAATTATTACAGCCACATACTGCATGTAATATCCTTACACTGCCCTATGTTTAACATACCAAAATGTTTGTCTTTCACAATAAATAAAGCAATAAAGTTCCATTGATATTTAGTCTTAAAATAGTTTAAAACCATTTGATCAACATAAACTGTTTAGTTTTATACTTAATGTTAAACTTTGAAACGCTAGATACAATAGCTAATATTAAATAAATTAATAAGAAACTACACCCCTTAAAGAAGGAATCATATCATCCCTTTTATGCGTTTACAAATACGAGTATTGAGAAAGTACTCTGTGAAATTGTAAACGAATGCCTCTAAAATCACCAGAGTTAGCGTTCTGCTTCTGATCAAAGTAGCGTTTAATATTATAGCGCTTTATATTTGCGAACTGAAATCTGCGTGTTAAATAGCACACTTTCCCGTTGTTGTAACTGACAAAAAATTTGTCTGCCAAGCTTGAGAAACAGACGTCCTAAGGAACGCTATTCAACTTCGCCCTTGCAAGTTGAATAGCAGTTATTGGGAGGGAAGGCCGATGGAGTGAGGCAAGAACGCGTTTCAGTGGACTGGTCGTTTTGAGTCGATTTTGTCCATGCTTGCCCTAAACTTTATTGACGATTTTGTTACTTCGGCTTGTAGAAATCGGCAGATATTCTTCCCGTTATCCGTGAATTATTTCCTTCAAAATAAAACAAGTTCTACCATCTCGAGAATGTCGAGGTGACTTTTTTTTCAAGTTTCTAAACCTTCCACCCCGTTACGTCGCTCTCAAATCGTCAGATTATTGAAATGCACACTTTTCAGCATGTAATTAACCCACCATACCTTAAACTGGCGCGTTTAATTATTTCTGTCGAATTTTTTACTATTCTGATCGGCTGCCCTAGACGCGCGACCCAATGTAGGGGGCATATATGTGGTGGAGGTGCTCAGCAGGGTGAAAGGTATGGCTCCTGTGTTTATCTGCCGCACTTGAGTAAATCCCAAAATCCCTTATTGAACTCCCCTACTACAAAACTCTTGCGGGGCATTATCTAAAGAATATCCAAATATTATTGTAGTTAAATTTCATGAGAGAATTTTCTAATCTTTGGTATGTACATAGAACCAAACACGAGTTATGTGTTCTGGAAATATTCAGTACATCTTTTAAATATTTTAGAATTGAATGAATGTTTCACCATTTCTGTTTGCATATATTAAATAAGGCTGTTTTGTTCAATACGTGACACTAACAAGTGCTAGTAAAGTGATAGAAAAATACATTTATGAAATTTTAAAAATTCATGCTGTAATAAATGCATCTGTCGTAAATATTTATTGTTCGGGACATGAGTAGATGACAGGTTAGTGTTTCTGAACCTTAGACTACATTTAATTGTATTTGCTTAAAGCAGACTTCGGGTACTCTTACTCCAAACTACAGCCTTGCACATCTTTAGCTATGTCTAAAATAGAATACATAGCTGAAAATTTGAGCAACGTCTCTAAACTTCACTCTGTAGAACACACTTATAACTTGTTTTAATGTTTACAAACACCGACCAATTAATTAATCATTTCATGTATTCACTTCACTGAATGAACTATGCAATACATTAGCATTAATATGTTATTTTCCTCTTCATCGGTTTAAAGGTTATTGCAATAAAAGTTTTACTACATTACAGGTATACGAAACTTTACTCTGCATAGTGGCTTTTAGTCAAATACGTGCTTGTTTGTTGTACACGCTAAAAATTAGAATTCTCTTTGCATTAATTTGAGTATTAAAAATGTTCTTAATGAAGTCTGAATAGTTTTTCTCTAATCTATTCATTCTAAGGTTGATCCGCGCGAAATTGAACCCAGGTGGCCAGTGCACAGTTGTAATGTATCCTTCCGCCATTCGCGCCAGAAATAGTCACAACACAACCACGTGGTGAGTGCATGCGGTACGTAATAGAAAGGAAATTATACCTTATTCCGCCAATTTAAAGAGTGGCTAACATGTAACTAGAGACAATAAGATTGATAGTTATAACAAAATAAACGATGCACATGTCATAATTATAATAATTAACTTTAATAAAAAGTGGTTCTTCTAAAATTAGGCAAGTCTGGATCAGCATTAACCTGTTGTAGCGCTTTGTCAATTGTTGGTGGTTCATTTTTAAAAAAGAAATTGTGCACTGTGACACGAATTGCGTTTTTAACAAACTCGTCACATTCTTGCATGGCGTATTTTACACGCTTTCGTTTTCCCCGGGTGTAACCACTTTTCCCGTTTCAGCTTTCTCTTTACGAGCACTGTTTATACTGGTACTCGAAAAACCGGTGAACTCAGAAGTTAATTTCACTACTTCTTTGATGGGAACAGTTGGATATTTCTCACACAACTGATAATACACGTTAAACACTGTTTTTTCACCACTAGTCAATGGCTTTCCCGCCTTATGCTTTACATAAGTCGACGAGACGCAAGAGCAAATTCACCGCGACCGTCCGCCATGATTCTAAATAGAAACTGCTGCTGTAAACAATACTCTGATATCAGGTAATTCACACGAGTTGCATGTTGGGACTTGTAGCTCTGTTTATCAGTATACATCAGCGTTAATTAACCTCTCAGGTATTTGTGTAGAATGTTATATCATTTAACGACAAATTCATTCTAAAACTCAGATTACTAGGATGGGACTACTTCCCTGCACGCATTGCTACCGTGTTGTACAACGGTGCACTGATCACGTGGGTTTGTTTTGACGCGGACAAACCTAAGACTGAACTTGGTTTAGTTTTGTTTCATTGCCGCACAATTGTCCCCTACACTTTAGTCTACAACGATAATTATTCATCCTGTATGGATGTATAATACTAGGAATACTGACAGTGTCTCCCGCTGCTGCTGCAGGATTCAGGGCAAGTAGCTGGTGCAGAAGATGATTCCCAGCACTAGGCTGCTCGAGGTTTTCAAGCCCATCTCTTGCTACATTAATGAGATGTGGATGTTCTGCTAAGGTGTCTGTCAGTGATGCAATCAACACATCTGCAAAAATACCATCTGGTTAAAAGATGTTAACTTAACCTTCAAAAAGTTATATGAGTTAGCCCATTCATGAGATTTAAAGTTAAAGAAAATCATGTCTGTCACTTGAGTGAATAAAAATTAATATTTTATTTATAACTATAAAACTGCATAACAAATTATTTATTTAGAAACACGGTTGAAGTGCCGACGCTCATGACTCTAAACTTAGTTTTCTCATTTCTTTATTTTTAGCACTGGCTCTTTCCAGTGCTCAACACGGTGCATTTTTCAGTACATACGCATGTAATTTGGTGTAGTTGCTTAGAACTAACATTAGAAGGAAATGAGATAATTTCATAACATGAATAACATCCGAGTAATTTAAATATTAATGTTTGCATTTCGAAATTAAAATGAAAAAATTATGAATTTAAACTTTAAAATTTATTTTTATCCAAACTAGTACAAGATTAACAAATTATCTAGTTTATTTACTAACATTCTATTAAAGAACATAAATAAAATTATTAAGTTTTTCAAATCAAAATTGGAGGCGTGATGAACCATTTATAAAAATATTAAAAAATTACAATGAAGTATTAATATCTTAGCAACTAAATGGATTAAATGTATGAAACTTGGCAGATTTACTTCTCACTATACGGCGATTGCTGTGTTAAAATTCTAAACCAATTGAATAAAAAGTGTAGATTGTCAAAATTTCACAGATGGGTACCCTTAATATGTACATACGAACAACATTCTGAAGGTGATTTTCCCTTACATGTAAAAACCGGGTAGCATCTATTGTGAACTTTTCTGAAAATGAAAAGTGACAATACACATAACAAGTCTAGTGAACGACATTAGGCAGTCTGGGCTTCATCTTTTTTATTAGAGGTTTCTGCTAAGCTAATTCGGTTTTCCTGTAATTAAGTTTGCTCCTGTTTTCGTATAAAGATACACAAGAAAAATAAACCATTTGCTACTATTTAGATATTTACCAGGGTTCATTAACTATACTATTGAATATGAAGTGTTAAATGCATCTACTAAAAGACATACCTAAAACTTTCTTTTCTAGATTCCGTGATATGTGACCCTGTTCTGCTTCAGCTTCTAGAAATCCAGTGAACTTCTGCAGCGCTTCCTGTGCTTCAGCACTACCTGAAAATACAAATTTAAAATCAAAACTACAGATCACATTATTTCATAGATGAGTCTAGTGATTCGAGAGTGTATGATGCGTTTGGTGGCGCTTTTGCACGATTACATGTTCAAGATGCTACTTCTTGTGTTTGAAATGCGTAAAATAGGGTATCTAGTACACAAAACAAAGGCTTGATTTTGAATTTAATTTGCATATGCTTACAGTTGATACAGAAGGACTTGGGGGAAAACGTGCTAACCCAGTCATATGAAAAATGGGAAAATGAAACATTTGCAATCAATACAAATAATTCTCCTGACAACTGGTGACTGGTCTTTGCTGCTAATTTCTTCACGGCATCCCCAATGCCATCGCACTGGCTTCTATTAGTGAGACACTTATGATTTATTTCACTGAATTATTCCACAGACAATTCTAACGAAACGGGAGCGAGACAATTTCCGTGAAGAGCGTATGAAAGACTAATTCAGTAGTATAAATTGGGTGTACGTTTTAGATAGTTTGGTTGGACCGGAGTATAGAATAAAGTAAAATATAAAACTGGGTTTGGTGCTGTTTTTATAATAAGTTGTTTGTATGTGCTGAGCTATGAGATTCTTTTTCTATCCCAGGTCGTGGTACTAGATGGAATGAACAAACACTCGATGTTACTTCACTATAATATATTACTTTATTAACACTTTTTCTCGGCTTTACACTTAAATTACCTTTCGTCGCACCAATTTATATTATATAGATAGTATTTCCGGTTTTTGATCAACTTTAGAACAAAAGGTTCATGAAAGTTTAGTCAATTTTCTACTCACATCCAAGAGCATTATAAAAACACGTCTTCTCATATTAAGCACACAGACGCTATTAACAACTCTAGTGCCGCTTCTTTTTGTGTACATCCACGTATGCGTTCATCAAATAGTTCCCGTATTGTTAGGGAAGCGATCTTTAGCTATTCTGCCTTCGCTTTTAATATTGAACACATATAGTTCTTTTATTTATACCTATATATTAAAATTAAATATGGAACTTAACATTTATGACGTCTTTAAACGAATTTAATTTTTTGTAACAATGAACAATAGCAACACGTTTTCGTTACTCAACTAACTTGTATCAACACCAAAACAAATAAATTAAAATTTCAATAAATATTTGCATAAATGATTTTCTTTTGGGGTCTTACAATATCCTGTCTCAGGTTGAAGAGTAGACATTCGTGACGACTAGGGCTAGGGAGTTCATGCATTTGCATGTTTTTTCATAGGGGTTAAAAATGTATGCTTTTACATTATGTGCACGAATTATGGAATTTTCAGTTATTTGGACTGATTTTATGGTGCATATAACTGCATATTTTCTTGATTTTTGATAAATGCATAATATTTCAATCTTATAGCCCCTATACTGCATATTTTAATGGTTTTTATGGTTTTTATTATTATTTTTTTCCATCTGGATAATATTTTTCATATTGGTAGTATTGCACATGATGATGCAACTCACAAAGATTTCAGTAGTATAGCCGCCATGTTGCATATTTTAATGATTTTTATTGTTTTTTATTATTTTTTCCATGTGTATAATATTTTTCATATTGGTGGTATTGCACATGATGCTACAGCTCGCAAGCTGGCGAGAACTAATGTTGAGTCATGTCATGAAGTGAATCCTTTCATTATATTTATGTCCGTAGAGAATAATCAGTGCGTTATCTGAGAGGTTTATATTAACAAAGATAAAGTGCAGGTCAACGTTTCGAGCAGCACGATTATAGCAACACTTGCCTGCCCACCGCGTCGTGGTCTTGCAAGGTAACAGTGTTGTGAACTGGTTCCCACCAAATTAAATTAGGCGCATAAAATGTTAAAAAGCTCTTCAAATGCCGAAAATAAAACCAACTTCGAGTGCTACATTAATTAATTTACAGAAAGAGTTTTCGAGTGATTTAATATCTACAGAAAATAGGGCACTGTTTTGTGGAGCGTGTGAGTAAAATGTAGGAAGTGAGAAAAGATTTCAAACAGATCAGCACATAAACCAGCAAAGCATAAGGAGAATTTAATCAGAAAATTTGCAAAGAACCTGTTCAAAAAACAGCTAGTAGAGTGTTTAGGAGGTAGGGTTACTGAATTTTCCTATGACTTGTGCCATGCATTTTTAGTTGCTGATATTCCCTTCTTCAAAATTAATAGTCCGACATTTAAAAACCTATATCAACCTTCTTGTCAAGTACACTTGACAACATGTACCTGAAGAAAGTACACTGCGTAAGACTTATATAGGACACTGTGACAATAATGTACTGTCAAATATACAAAATCAATTAGCGGATCAGTTTGTGTGGTTGTCTGTCGATGAAACCCATGATTCTGAGCGCCGTTCTATTGCTAATATAATCGTGGGTGCTTTAAATAATGAACAAAAGACTACACCTCATCTTAATGTGTGCGAATTGTCGGCCACTGACAATGTAACTGTGCCCCAATAACATCTTGTGACGTGGAGTTTTTCACGTTACAAAAGTGTTTTGCGAGACAACAATGTTTTACAGTTGAAAATTTGTGCAAAATGCTGGTTGTGAACTGCAATTTAGCAGTTAATACTAGCAGCGGGACCACTTCTGCTTCAACCTCTAAGGAATAAGGTAACTTTATTATTTATACTAACTCGTCTTGTCTACTGCAAAGGGGCATTAATTGTTTTAATTAAATAGTGCATATTTCTTAGCATATTTTCAAGTTTTTAAGAGCATATTGGCATGCATATTTCAGTGTTTTTTAGGCCATGAACTTCCAAGCCCTAGTGCTGATTGATGAATGTTTACGACGTGATAACATTTGTGAATGTTTAGCTTAAAATTTAAATAATAAACATTGCGAGAGGTTATGAGGGGACAACTGATGCGAATCTCGCCGGTGGCTAGCGCGCAAGAAATTGCACCTTTGATTTTTAAAAAACACTATTCTAAAATATAATTCTATATATCTATATGTAATGAATGTTTGTGGCGCTGTTTTTAATAATACGATGCTTGAGTTGAGCTATGGGACTCTTACTATCTCGGGTCGTGGTACAGGGTGCAATAACAAGTAATGCGGACACAGGACTTACGAAGCGGCGTCAGGGTGGGTTTTCTCCGGGTGCTCCGGTTTCCCCCGCCATCTCATTCCACCGGTGCTCCATCTTCATGTATCATCAGTGTCACCGCCTGCGGTGCCGTAGTAGTAAAAGCGGGCGTTAAACACTACAACACCAGGACATACGAACACTTTTATTTGCAGCTTTCTCGTTGAGTATATTACACGTGTAACACTTCGATTAACTTTCGTTGCACATAAACCTACTTCCTTAATGGTTTCTTCTCGTTATTAATTGTTTTACATCACTTTTAGCGTCCACATCTGCACGTGTCACAAAACGTGTCCTTTCTCTGCCGACGCTACAACGCTATCTAAAATCTAGATTCTTCTTCACAATGCGTTTGTATTCATACGCGTATACCTCCATTTCCCGCGTCGTAACCAATGAAATCACCCTACACATTAAAATAGTTCCTGGGATGTTGAGGAAGCGATCTCTATGTATCCTCCCTACGCATTTAATATTAAATACAAAAAGATTCTTATAATTATGCATATTAAATTTGAACATGTTATTTAACATTAATGACGTTATTAAACAATTGTAACAATGAGACAATGGTAATACACTCTTAGTACTTAGCAAATGCTTACCAACATGAAAAATAATATTTACATAGATGCTTTCTTTTCGGGGTCTGAACACATCGTTTGTCTTATTTGTATGGAGATCCTGTCAATATGAGCTCAAAAATATAACATAAATTAATATAAATATTAAAACGCAGAATATTAAGGGTACAATTTTTACAGCTATTGCATTAAACGCGTCTTGTTAACTTTCCTCCTCAGTGCTGCGGGATGCAGCCTAATACTAAGCGGGGCGATTGGCGCACGGTTGTAAAGATTAATTTTTTGCCATGCTGTTAATAGGAATAGCATTCTGAAAATTTCTGGATTGCTGAAATGATTAACAACTCATTAGAGGATATAATACTTGTATTAAAAATTAATTGCTGGGTTAAGTTCTAAAAACCATTTTGAAGAAAATAATCGATAATAATTTTAATAAGAAAACACGGTAAAGGGTATTTTAACCAATGATAAAGAGCGCTTCTTTATTTTTAATTTACAACAAAGATCATATAATTTAGACAATTATAACCGAGATATAGTCGTTCAAATTATGTGGCGCACCTCACTTTTCGAGAAATTCGATATTTAATATCAGCCGAAACTTTTTCTGAGGAAACCAAAAGAAATACGGGTCTAATGCAATGCCGAGTAAATAAATTTCATAAAAATAGGAGAGAGAGGTAAATTTGTTATGCGACTTGGCGTGGAATGATTCATATCTGTAGCTCGTTATCATGTACTTAATGCCGATTTTAACCTCATTCATGAGGGAATTCATTGACTTCCGTTATCTTTTTTTTTATTGTATTCAAGATGCCATTTTTAGCGTTTTCAGATACTTTTCCTATAAAGAAATCGCATACTAATAACAAACTCTTCATTTGTATTGTTATTCTCTTGTCATATCCCTGTACATCTACGTTTCTTCTAAATAATGCTATCGCGCTCTCAGGAACTTCATTTGTTTCCACAGCTCTCGAATTTATTAATGTAGTGTCGCTTGTGGTTGTTTTCTCAATTGCTAAATTATTTAAGATTTCTACAAATTCCAGTTCATCTCTTTGCCTCATTATTTCTGTTAATTCATAAAATTCAAACTCATCCCACAGTGGATTTCTATCGATTAATGAAGCGAATTCATTTGAAGCAAATTTTTAAACTGAAGTGTCCATTTCAGATGGTGACTAATGAAGGTCACCGACTGTTATTACCGAAACTCCTCGAAAGGAGAGGTCAATTGCCATTATTTGTCGCATCTGCTATCGACTCTGCTGAGCATTTCACTCCCAACCATCGATATCTGTAAATAATTAACAGTTTCAAATTCAACAATTTTTCTCTGATCGTATTGGCTAAGTAGCTGGATAGGGCGGCCATGTTGCGAGCAAACTGTGCCTTACGTAAAGCGAATGCTGTGTGTATTGTGATTCCGTTAATCAGGAATGTTGACTTACCTTATGGGGCGCATAGCAGTACTACAATTTTGTCCTTGTCGCTTCATGGTAAGCTGTCAAAGTGGTCTGTTATCGTCTCATGCAGCACATTTATGACCATACGTTTTCCTACTCCAGCAGAGCCACGTAGAAATATCTCATTGGCAAAAACTGCATAATACATTTTCTGTTTTCCATTTAATTTTTTCAATAATTCAAAAAGGTTCTTCTCCGGATACCCTTCTCGGAATTGTGAATCTATTTATGCCTTGTTTATCATCTTCCAAACCTCCTTGTTATATCAACATACTAAGATAAGTGAAGTTTTTAGTTTCTAATTTGTTCTTATTTTAGAATTTAGAATGTCCACCTCATTTATTGCTCCTTCGTTCTGAAGTTCTGTTGTAACAGCTGTCATTTTCAAAAATATTATGAACTGTCTGCAAGACTTCGTCCAGTGCTTCATCCGTTTTAATAGAAAACGTGTTTCCACTTCTGCCAAGTTAGCACAATACAGTTCATAGCAATTCTTGCTCTCCATGCCTTGAATCACATCTCTAAATGGTAGCAACAGGAGTACTCGCCCTGTGTAATAATTGTCGGGATCTTGCGCCAGCTTATATCTCCTGCATCTGATCACTGCAGGGTTTCCTGTCCTTTTTACTGCTGTCTGCATCTTCATTATTTATTTCATGACCTGTTCTTTTGAAGGGCTTATAATAACTAGCCACATTTTCTAAATGTGTTGGACGTTGGCGTTGACAGTATTTCTATATAACATCGTGCAAATAAACTTCTTCCAAATCTATCGGCAGTTGTTCTGAGACTCTCTTGTTCTTCAGCACCCCTACCCGTTCTTTTGACGGACTAGTATTTTGGAGATGACCTTTCTGCTGCACTTCGACATAGAGAAAGCACAAAATAAGCTGCTTCTTGAGCAAACATTAAATTGCTGTTTAAAAACACGTTGGCTGTTTTGCACAATTTTCCCTTCAAACTATGATTCCCTGATTGTACGTCTTTCTCTGCATTTCTCAGTTTTAACAACCCAGATTCTACTTTGCATATGTACTTATACGCCGCCAGTCCGTACTCGTCCAGAACCAGTTGTATGTCCATGTTAGATTAGAACAAGTGCAATATGTACTTATTGTAAGCATTAATAGCAACTTTTAAATTAGATCGTTTTAAAAACACGCGTGTTATCTTAAAAGATGATCTTATTGCATCCAAGTACTATATTTCAGTCATATCAAGTTTTTTTAATGTCCACGAAAGAAATTGATTCTAACCTTTTATAAAATAGCTCATCAAATTACTTTCTTCAGGTTGTCCATTGTTTCATTCTTTTCAGCCTCCGGCAATGAATTCAAAATAATGGTCGCAGGCATCATAGGTAAAGGAAAATAAAACCTGCATATTTTATTTTTCCTACGTTTATAGCAGGTATGCGTGTGTGTTTCTGAAGAGCTATGTATGGATCATTTTCATTGTACTCACAAGTGAAGTATTTATCAATAAAACGTATAACTTCTTTGATCGATTCTTTGTTTAATGAATTATAACTCTGAAAGTCTTTCAATCAGGAAAACATGTTCATGCGGAGAGCCTCGCACTTGAAGTTCTACCCTCCGATAATAATCTTTGACATCATGCTGATCAAAAATAGTGTTCTTTGCTGTAAATAGTTTTAAGAAAGATGACACCTTATAATCGAAATTTCGAGCACACGTAACAGGAACATCCCTAATTAACGGTGTCTTTTCATTATTGCTCATTTCAAGTGCTTCTTTCGTAGTTAACTTGTGTTTCATATGGTATAACGAAAGCAGTTCGGGCTGCGAGTTTCTGCTGCAGCTGGGGTAAGAAACAAAGTAGGTTTTTCAAATTGTTTGATCATTGCTATTAGATCTTCCCTTCTCTCCCAGAACGCTGGGCTAAGTCGGATGTCTCTGGTGAACCGATAGCCACTGTCAACTTCAATTGCATTATTGATGAATTCCTGATTTAGTAAATTACCTGCATCAATTTTACTGGAGCTATAGACTAAGTGTGCAGTAAACACACCATACTCAACACTGGAAAAACTTTTCTAGCCCACTACCTACATCTCTTGATATGATCCCTTGTCATTTAGAATTTGTCACTACACTACAGGTTACTTTTATGTCATCCATCATTATGTCCTGCAACCAAACTTCATCAGCACACAAGTAAGGTGGATTTGGTAAAATACTACAATTTGAAATTGATTTAAAGTGCAAATGATTGCCTAAATTAAGAATTTTATCAACAACATGCGAATTCCAAACATTAACACTTATCGCAGTTGATAAATAACGTCATCACTGAGTTACTTGTACACAGAGTATTTTTAATGTCACGAAATATAGCATGGTTTTGGCTCCTGAACTAGCAATGACTGGCCGCTAGTTAAAGCTAGTTCGTTTTTAGAAGACATTATGAAAAGTCTTGAACATAAAAGTAAACAAATGGTGGGAACGGCTAAAAACACTATCATAACAAATAGTAAATACAGATTAATCTTAAAATGTAACATGCACATGAAAACTGAAGGGTAAGTATTGGAAAGCTCACACAAATAATATATCTCCGAAATGGTTCACTCCCAAAAAACTTTCATTTGGACGATTAATCTTAAAATGTAACATGCACATGAAAACTGAAGGGTAAGTATTGGAAAGCTCACACAAATAATATATCTCCGAAATGGTTCACTCCCAAAAAACTTTCATTTGGACATATATTGTGTATTTTAACAATATTTACATTTTTGTATGGTAAGATTTGGTCTGTATCTTACGGTTTACTACTTATGCAAAAGCCATCCAGAGTAAACACGACTACATGGGCTATAGACATAAAATTCAAAACATACATTTCATTTGTCATAAAAATACGTTAAACATATGGCATTTTAATCAAAATCGTTAGAGCCATTATCGAGAAAATAAAAATTTGCGACAATTTTTCCATGTAAGGGAAAATGGTGGAAAATGTTCTTCAAAATCTTGGTGTCTCATTCTTAAAAGACGTTAAACTTAAATACCAACTTTATTTTCTAACCGAGTCTTCGTTTTTGAGTTATGCTGTCCACAGACTTACAGACAGACTGACACACAGCCGGACCTTTTTCTAAAAATGCCTCTTTTGGGATTCAGGAAGCCTCAAAACATATTTCCGGTGACAGATTTTTTGGCTGGAATACAATACTTCGTCTACCTACTATAAAAAAAAGATCTAATAGAAACTTAAGCAAAACTTTCAATGCTAGTCAATACAACCGAAAACTAAAAGCAAAGGCGACCAAATAGCAACTTCAAATCAAAAATAATAATGAAAATGCTAAGAGGAAGAAATTGACAAAGAAACCACAGTACCAGAATTTCCTTGCAAGTGTTCTGTGGTAAAATTCTGGTAGCAATGACACTCAGATTATCACTATATCAGTCACCAAATGGTCCTGTTTTAAACAGAAGTGCAATTTGTCAACATTCCAGGCATTCTCATTCATATCTAACCCTGAGCATTGAATACATGTATGCATACTACCTACAGTTTTTCAACTGTTTTATTGTGAAAAACTACTAACACTATCTGAAACATAGGTTTGATAAAATCTACAAGTACTGTACAAGTTTTTATGTATCGTAGAATGACTAGTACTTATGCTTCTGTAGGATATGCTAGCTTTACAATTAAATGTATTGTATTTTGAATTAAATGCATTACCTCTGTTGAGAGATTGTGCAAACATGACTTTAGCAAGTTGATAAATAACTTCTTCTAGGGAATATTCTGTGTAGAGGAAATCAGCTACCCTTAGCCGCTCTAGCAATTCTTCATATTCGTCTTCTGTAAGTCCAAGGAGTTCATGTTGCACTCTCTCATTTGCTGGAAGAGAACATCACTTTTATTAACTGTTAATATAGTTAATATGTTAACAAATTAAGCATTATCTTTTGCAGGTATGTTAGAGCCTCAATAAGATATGGGATGAACACTTAGCCCATACGAGTTCCCAGTTTCCCCCGCCCTTCAATTTCTTGCAAATTATACTGTCCTTTCACATCTCTCAGTACTTTTATGTATCTCCATTCTTCATATTACCCTTTGTGGAATGTTTCATGCCACTATTCCTTACGAAGTCATTTCCTATGGTTTTTATACTTCAGAAGTGTATTCGTAAGCAACACACACCCTCCCGAGATGTCTGCAACAAAATATGGATTACACCGTCGTATCGTGTATCTTACACTAGTGGAGATGCTGGTGCTTCTTGTTTTGAGTTTTCATACTCACTGTGCTTTCCTTACGGGAATAGCTGGATGGTTACTGCTAGCAACAGTAATGACATGGTTATCGTTTCACTTCACACAGATAATTTAGATGTCTGAGCAATTGCTAAAACTACCAAAGTCCCTTTATTTCAGCAGTTTCGAGCAAAGGGTGAGAGACTGAATGAGTGAGTGGGTGAGTGGAGTTTAAGGACCCGTCGGCAGCTGGGTTATTTGGGCCCTAAACCAAATTTTGAAGTCTAAAACTTGAGGTTATGGGATTAAAAGGCAAAAGCTAAAACTATAATAAAACAGTTAAAATATAAAACGTTAAAACATGGATTTTAAAAACAACGCTAAAAAGTTAATGTTAAAGCAATAAACAGGTAAAAGGATAAAAACAAAGGGTAAAACAATATAAATGTTAAGTCATTGAAACATTAAAAAGTTGTTAAACCGGTAAATAGGTAAACGGCTAAAAACAAAAGATAACACAACAGAAATGAAGTTATTAAAACGTTAAAAGGTTAATGCCTAACCAGTAAACAGGTAAAACGCTAAACACAAACTCTAAAACAACATAAATAAGGCACTAAAACGTTAAAAAGTTGATGCTAAAACAGTAAACAGGTAAAATGTTAGAAGTAAACGATAAAACACAAATGAGGTCATTGTCTAAATGTTGTGGTTGGTTTGGTTTAAGAGCGCTCAACTTCGAGGTCATCAGCAAAGATTCATGGCAATAGCCAGATATAAATTTCACTCAAAAATAAAAATACTAGCAACCAAGAAAATATACACATAAACGTAAAAAACCGTGGCAATAGCCAAATATGAAACAACGTGATAAATCTATCAAAAAGCATAAAAAGAGATATCTAAAATTTTAAATCCTCAAATTCATGCTACACTCTGCTAAAAACTTAAAAACCCTATCAACCGCTGTTTTGTCATCCACCAAGACCTCTGCAAGTCTGGCAGACAGCTACAGAGAATCTCGAAGGTGCGCTAGAGGAGAACACTTTAGCAGCACGTGACGGACAGTGAAAAGGTTCGTCACACAGAGGACATAGAGGGGCAAGATCCCTTTTAAATAGGTAACCATGCGAAAAATTGCAGTGCACTATTCTTAAACGAGCCAAACTAACCTCATCGCGGTGAGATACCCATGTCAACCTAGGTTTGCTGTCCCTACCAAAGTCGTCGACGCCAGATTCCGTTCTTCGTTCTGCCTTTTTATATATTCAGGAGCAGTTTGGATCCTTCAGTTTTATATACACTGACGGCTCGAAGGACGATCGGGGAGTAGAATGTGCTTTTATCCACGGTCGCCAATGTTTTAGCTTTAGACTATTACCGCAGTGCTCGATTTTTACAGCAGAGTTATTTGGTATTCATCAAGCCCTTTTATACATACGTCGACAGCCCATGCAGCGCTTCATTATTTGTTTGGATTCCTTGAGTGCCCTCCAGAGCCTACCCCCCCAGGGGGACCTACTACGGTAGGTCCGGGTTTGGCGCACCCGGGGCCCCGAGCCAACTGACTCCCTCGGTGTGGGCTCCTCTTCGTGGTGAGGGAGTCAGTCAAATCGCCCACCCACGTGTAGGCCGTGCGTGGAGACCCGTGTCGGTGGAAAGGATTATCCTGGTGGTTGAGGGGTGCGTATCTGAGCCCGGGACAGTTTCTTTTCTGAATCCGGGGAGGGTGCGCATTTCCGATACACTGCTTTGGTTTCTGCTTCATCTAAACGGGAGGCTAGGGACTAACCCACCCCTAGTCAATCGGCCAGGATTAGGTATTGCACTGAACTCCAGGGTGAGTGGGACGGCGAGCCCGCTATATCCCCTGTGTAGCCCTGTCATCCCAGTGGGATGACCCCTCGTTGGGCTCCGTGGTGGGTGGGGAGCACTGGGGGATGAAATTTCTATCGCTATTTTATGGCTTCAAACACCGTCAAACGAAGACGTCAAGTACCAGAGGAAAGAGAGGTTAACGTAGTTTCAACGGCTCGTTACCTAGTGATTCATCGAACAGAAGAGGGTCAGTCGTTTATTAAAGTCAACCCCTTTGTCATCCAGGCGGGTCTTGACAAAATAGCTGGTCCGGTTAAGTCCTGCAATCGACTGCGCAATGGTTCTCTGCTGGTTGAGACCTTCACGGCTACGCAGCTCGAGAAGATCTTGAAGGCGAAACTTCTCCACGGGTACCCCATCCGTGTGGAGAAACACCGTAGTCTTAATTATTCCAAGGGCGTCATCACCACGAACTTGTTAGATGATATGACGGAGGAGGAGATCAAGGGCTACCTTGCAGATCAGGGCGTGACGGAAGTCTATCGTGTGCGCGCAATGAGGGATGGTGCTCAGGTGGCTACCCGCACCCTCTTCATCACCTTTGACCGTCTGGATCTTCCTACCAAACTTAAGGCTGGCTATGAAGTAATAAATGTTCGACCATATATCCCTCGGCCAATGCGTTGCTTTCAGTGTCAACGTTTTGGCCACAGTAAGTTGTCCTGTAAGGCTACCACCGCTGTTTGTGTTCAGTGTGGGAAGGATGCTCACGAAGGGCCTTGTCCATCCGTGCCTTCCTGTGTGAACTGTCGTGGGTCCCATCCATCATCTTCTCGCGATTGTCCGCGTTTTCAGGACGAAAAAGCAATACAAGAGCTGCGTGTCAAAGAACGTATATCGTTTACGGAGGCACGCAAACGTCATCTTGCTCGTCAGCCATCTGTCCTAAAATTCGGTACCTTCAGCTCCATAGTCTCTAGACAGGTGCCAAAGCGCGATATGGGTACCCAGACGTGCCCTTTAACGGTCACCACAGTCACTCCTGCCCACACTCCAGGTCGTCCTTCCGACTCCGCTAGCCCCAAGAAGATCATAACAATAAGTACTGAGACACGTAAATTTAAGATCCAGCCTCAGCGCACTGATTTCCTGAAGGACCCTCCGGCCCCTGTTCGCCGCCAGGGTACTCCTTCAGCCTCTTCACCCTCGCCACCTCGCAGAGCACGCTCTCAGGATGGGCGGGGGCGCAGTCGTGTCCAGAGGAGTTCGTCACCTCCCATGCCCACAGGCAACCGGTTTGAGGTTCTCACTCCAGTCTCCACTGACCCTGACCCTCTTCATTCCGAGGAGCCCATGGAACAAGAACCTCTTCCTAAAAGCCCTACGAGGAACCAGAAGGGCAAGTTGAAACGGCAGCCTTCGCTTAAGTGAACTTTGTAAACAGCTTCTCCCATTGCCTCCGGATGTCAATCGTTCAATGGAATGTACGCGGCGTACGCGCTCATAGGGCTGATCTACAGTTACTTATCACTTCGCTGTGTCCCAGTATCCTGTGCTTACAGGAGACTAAGCTTCGTCAGCAGGACTCCTTTACTTTCCCTGGCTTCATTCCGGTGCGCTTTGACCTCGCACCGGAGCCTGGTACTCCTGCTCATGGGGGTGTCATGCTACTCATACGTGACGACGTTTTTTACCAGCTTCTCACGCTCAATACTACTCTGCAAGCTGTTGCTGTTACTTTGAGTTTACCCGGTTTCTGTTTCACTCTCTGTTCCGTGTATCTACCTCCTTCTTCCCCCTTCGCTATTGCGGACCTGTCCAATCTCGTGTCCCAACTCCCAGCGCCCTACCTGTTACTGGGAGATTTTAATGCCCATCACCCCCTTTGGGGATCGCCTCGGGCTTGCGTAAGGGGGACGTACCTTGCTGAGTTTTTCGCTCGCAATAATCTTTTTGTTCTGAACACTGATCAACCAACTTTTGTTTCCCTTTCCACCGGCACCCTTTCTCACTTAGACCTATCTGTGTGTTCAGCGCAGCTTGCTCATCGTTTTGCGTGGAACGTAGTCTCTGACACCTTCTCTAGCGACCATTTTCCCTGCCTGATCAGCCTGCTATCCAACTATGTGCCATCGTCACGTGTACCTACCTGGCAAATCCACAAGGCAAACTGGCCCCTTTTTTCCAGTTTGGTGAACTTTGACGACCGACAATTTCCCGATGTTGACGAGATGGTTACTCACCTTACGGGTGTGATCATTTCCGCAGCCGAACATGCTGTTCCTCGCTCGTCTGTCCAACCGCGGCGATTGCCCGTTCCTTGGTGGTCCGACGAATGCCGGGCGGCGGTTCGTGCACGGAGGGCTGCGCTGCGGGTATTTCGTCGGCACCCTACTCTAGATAATCTGATCACCTTCAAGCGCTTACGTGCCAAGGCTCGTCGCATAATTCAATCGAGTAAGAGGGCATCCTGGCACAACTTTGTGGAATCGTTTAATCATTTCACACCGTCGTCGGTCGTTTGGGAGAAGCTCCGTCGTATAGCGGGCAAAGTTACACGTTCTACCTTATCCGGCCTCAGGGTTAACAATGACACCTTAGTTAGCCCTAAGGAGGTTGCTGACGCCCTGGGTGAGGCTTTTGCTAGGTTTTCTAGCTCCTCACAATACCACCCGGAATTTTCTGCTATCAAGCACCGGGTCGAGTCTCGTGGAGTTTCCTTTTGTTCCTCTAACCGCGAGTGTTATAACGCCCTTCTCACCATGCCGGAACTGGTGCGAGCCCTGGACTTCTCCAGGCCCACTGCACCTGGACCGGATGGTATTCACATTTCCATGCTACAGCACCTGCCCTTGACTGGTAAACAGTTTCTCTTAGAAGTTTATAACTACATCTGGCGTAGCTGCAGTTTCCCGTCCGCTTGGCGCGAAGCCACCATCGTCCCAATCTTAAAACCTGGTAAGGACCGCCATCTACCTTCCAGCTATCGTCCTATCTCCCTCACTAGTGTCCTCTGCAAGGTGATGGAGCGCATGATTAACGGGCGATTGACGTGGTGGCTTGAATCTAATAATCTGTTGTCCAACGTCCAGTGCGGTTTTCGTCGTTTCCGTTCCACGGCTGACCACTTGGTAACGTTGTCGACGCATATCATGGACGGTTTTCTACGGAAGAGCCAAACGGTTGCTGTATTTTTTGACTTAGAGAAGGCGTATGACACTTGCTGGAGGCATGGAATTCTTCGTACTCTCCATCAGTGGGGCATGCGTGGTCGACTGCCCCTTTTTATTCACGATTTTATGCGGGATAGGGTCTTTCGAGTACGGGTGGGCTCAGTTTTGTCCCGTGTTTTTACCCAAGAGAACGGGGTACCGCAGGGCTCGGTACTCAGCGTCACACTATTTGCTATTGCAATCAATCCCATTGTGGAGTGCGTTCCCGCTGGCGTTTTATCTTCCTTGTTCGTCGATGACTTCGCCGTTTACTCTAGTTCTCGGCGGACGCATCTCTTAGAACGGCGCCTCCAACTTTGCCTCGACCGCCTCTTCACTTGGAGTATCGAAAACGGCTTTAAGTTCTCCGCCGAGAAAACTGTCTGCGTTAACTTTTGGCGCCGGAAGGCCTTCCATCCACCTTCTCTGCATCTCGGTGCCGAAGTACTTCCTTACGCGGACGAGACGAAATTCCTGGGATTGATTTTTGACAGAAAACTTAGTTGGTCGCCCCATATCTCCTATTTAAAAGCAAGGTGTGAACGTTCTCTTGGTGTTTTAAGCGTTTTATGTGGCACATCCTGGGGAGCCGATCGGACTGTTCTTTTAAGCCTATATCGCTCTCTTGTCCGATCTAAGCTTGACTACGGTTCTATGGTGTATTCGTCGGCTCGACCGTCGATTCTAAAACGACTTGACCCCATTCATCACCGTGGTATCCGTTTGAGTATTGGCGCTTTTCCAACAAGCCCCGTTACCAGCATCTGTGCGGAAGCCGCTGAACCCCCGCTGTCTCATCGGCGGGACGTACTTCTGTGCAGCTACGCCTGCAGACTCTCTGGTTTGCCGCGTCATCTGACTTTTAGTCCTTTCTTTAACGACTCCTTGGACCGCCAATACTCAACGAGCTCCCTAGCTTTACTCCCTCCTGGTGTTCGTTTTCGCTCTCTCCTTCGTACATTGGACATCACTTTACCGGCGGCGTTTCCCATAGGAGAAACGCAGTTCCCGCCATGGCTCCGACCAGCAACCCCCGTCGATCTGGGGTTAACGTCCATGCCGAAGTCCACGACACCAGTTTCGGTGCTCCGTTCAGCCTTTTTAGAAATTCAGACACAGTTTGCTGACAGCTCTTTCATCTACACGGATGGCTCGAAGGACGATAGGGGAGTAGGATGTGCCTTTATACATGGTCGCCAAAGTTTTAGTTTTAGACTTTTAGCGCAGTGCTCGATTTTTACCGCTGAGCTTTTTGGTATCTACCAAGCTCTTTTATACATTCGTCGGCAAGCCTTGCAGCGCTGGGTTATCTGTTCGGATTCCTTGAGTGCATTGGAGAGCCTACGATCGCTGTACAACTACCACCCCCTAGTGCAGCGTATCCAGGACAACCTACATTCCCTCGCTAGTGCTGGCGCTAGCGTGTCTTTCTTGTGGGTGCCTGGACACGTAGGCCTACCGGGAAACGAGGCTGCCGATGCTGCCGCAAAGGCAGCGGTTTTAGCTCCCAGGTGTTTTAGCTCTCACGTTCCCTCTGCTGATATTAGAGCGAGTTTGCGCACTTCTATCCTTCGTCGTTGGACGGAGGAGTGGTCTACTATTCAGGGGAACAAACTCAGAGAGGTGAAGCCCCTCCCTGTCACCTGGAGGACCTCCTCGCGCGCTTCTCGCCGCGAGGAAGTGATTTTAAGCAGATTGCGAATCGGGCACTGTCGTTTTAGCCATAGTCACCTTTTATCATCCGATGCTGCACCGGTGTGTACTCACTGTCATGAGCCATTGACGGTGCGGCACGTTTTAATTCAGTGCCAGTTTTTAGCTCAGTTACGTTTGTCTGTGGGTCTGCCGGCCACACTTGCTGAAGTGCTGGCAGATACATCTAGTGCCGTAGAGCATTTATTGCATTTTATCCGCCTTAGCGGTTTGGGCGACCGAGTTTAACTCATTGGTTTTATTCTTTACTTTAGTTGGTGGTGCGGTTTGTTATATCCCGTAAAAGGTTCTTATGTTAGTTCTGCTCTAATTTTACGGCTTCTGGCACTGTGTTGGTGACTTTTAAACCTTTTTAATGTTTTAGATTTAGGGACTTTGTGTCTCAGTTGTTTTAGTCATTTAGTTCTGAATGGGCGCTAATGACCGTAGCAGTTGTGCGCCCTAAAGCCCTACTACTACTACTACTACTCCAGAGCCTACGGACGCTGTACAATTATCATCCACTGGTTCAGCGTATCCAGGACCACCTCCACACCCTCGCCAGTGCGGGCACTTCATCTCCTTTGTGTGGGTACCTGGTCATGTAGGCCCCTCCGAAGGAGTGTCGCCTTGCCGTGGCGGAGGGGCTCAGTACCCGAACCAGACGGCCTACTAAGTGAGTCTTCGTGACCACTGGTAGGCAAGAGATGAGGGGAAGCTAAGAACATTCCAACGGGTAGATGAGGCTCGTTAGTCTTGGTCGACAACTCATCTAGGAGAAGAGGACTCCGAAATCAAACTCCCCCAGGGGAACCTACCACGGTAGGTCCGGGTTTGGCGCACCCGGGGCCCCGAGCTGCGCACAATCATTTCACCCCCTCCACCTTCATTAACTGTGCCACGTGCGACGTTTTATGTTGCTTTTTATATCACCCTCTTCCTCTTCTAGGTTTATTCTGATTATTAGTTTGTAAGTTCCTAGATTTATAACTCCTGTCTCACCAGCAGGGATCTTTCCTATCTCCGTGGTCCTGTCCCACGGTTTTCAGCGCGGCCCCCGACTTGTGTGCTCTTCGGAGGTCTCAGGCGCGAAGGTTGTGCGGACCCTTCACACTGCCCCCATGTGTAGCCTTAGGTGCGGAGCCCGTCCACACGTCAAGTACACCCACGTAGCTCCTTGAGGGCACGGCCGGTGTTAATCTCCCGACGGCCGCGTGCCGTCGGGTTAGTATCACCGGCCGGACGTGTTACCGCTGACGGAGCCCCGGTGTAATCAACCCGAAGTCCCCTGAATCCACGCTGACTCCGTTGAGGCAGCGTGTGCTAAAGCGGGGAGCCACAGGCGGTTATTCCTGTGGTGGGGGCATAAAGCCGGGGTGTCACGTGGTGAACGGTTTACCCATGCGGACAAGCAGTGGAGATCGGAGGGTAGCTCCTCTGAAGTACGCTTTGAGGTCAGTCATGGAGGGGTCTCCATGGCGGCACAGACCGTGGAGATTTTGGTGTCTTTTATCCTTTGACCCCCGTATGGCAGGCTGACGCCGACGGTTCCGGATGGGGGTCCAATTCATAATGCATCCGCGCAAAACCCCTTTGTTTGACTCGTTTTTAGTTCTGACATTGGCCTGTGAAGGGAAGACGATTAAAGATATCAGTCCATTCTATATAAAACGCGAAGTAGACAGGATATGTGGCCCGGTGAAAAACGCGACAAGAGTACGAGACGGTACGTTGTTAATTGAGACCAACACGGCAGATCAGTCCCAGAAACTTTTGAAAGCGGCTTTGTTGGGGTCCTACCCAATTCGGGTAGCCCCCCACAAGACGCTTAACACCTGTAGGGGAGTGGTAACCACCTCCAGTTTGGACAATCTGACGAACGAGGAGATCGTCAGCTGCCTCTCTGACCAGCGTGTCTGTCAAGCCTACCGTCTTACTCGTAAGCAGGATGGCAAGGAGCAAGCTCTGCGTACGGTGTTTCTGACATTCAAAGGCACTCAACTACCTGAATTTATCTTTTGTGGCTACGAACGTGCCGCCGTACGCCAGTATGTACCGAACCCCATGCGCTGTTTTAGATGCCAGCGGTTCGGCCATACTAAAACCTCCTGCAACAATCCCGCCATTTGTGAACGCTGCGGTTTACCCGCTCACGAGGATACGGCATGCACAAGGAATCCTGTATGTGTGAACTGTGGCCAAAGCCATCCATCTAGCTCGCGCCAGTGTTCCACGTTTATGGACGAGAAGGCGATACAGGAGTTGCGTGTGAAAGAGCGGCTTACATTTCTGGAAGCTCGTCGCCGCTTCGAGCAACTGAAACCTGCGACTACCCTAGGTTTCGCTTCAGCAGTTCGCCGCACTCCTGCTCACACTGTGGCCGTGCAACATGTACCGGTCGCTGATGCTGCCACACAAACGGATTTACCGAACATCTCTCCACCGACCCGTGACGCTCCTGCACCGGCAACTACATCTTCCGCCGTGCAGACACAAACTCACCAAGCATCCTCAAGCAGTGGCCACACTACTTTGCCTGTCCCTGGCAATCGTTCGCGCCATAAACACCGGGCGAGTAGCCGTTCCTCCTCAAAGAAGTCCCGCTCCCGTTCAACGAGCCGCCGAGGATCTTCAGACTCCCGCACGTCAGCGGAGTCATTAGAGGACGGCGAACTAAACATTCCAGGTCCTAAGTCGGTCAAGGTAAGAATGAAAAAGAAAAAGATGAAGACCGTAGGCTAATCTCTTTACCATGGAAATAATCCAGTGGAATGTTAATGGGTACCGTGCACGTGTTCCGGACATACAGCACTTAGTTTTTCAACGCTCTCCATCAATCGTCTGCCTACAGGAAACCCACTTACAGCCTAATCACTCTCTCCACCTTCGTGGATTTTCAGCATTCCGCCACGACTCTGTCGCTGATAGGAGAGCATGCGGTGGTGTTGCTACGCTGGTAGCACATAACATCTCTGCCACCAGTATAACCCTTAACACGCCACTGCAAGCTGTAGCTGTGCGTGTACAGCTGCAGGGCCTCTGTTTCTCCGTTTGCAACCTATATTTGCCACCGGTCAGTGTCGTACACGAGAATGATCTTCGGGCTCTCTTGGCACAGATTCCGCCACCGCTCATCTTTCTCGGTGATCTGAATGCCAAGCACTCTCACTGGGGCTCCAGCACTGACGATGCTCGTGGGTGCCTTGTAGCAGACGTTTGCGATATGTCCGGCTTAATCATACTAAACACTGGCGTGCCTACTTTCTTATCATCTGCCTATGGTACACACTCCGCGCTTGACGTTTCCTTCAGCAGCCCGTCACTAGTACCTATACTTGATTGGTCGGTACTGTCCGACTTATTTGGCAGTGATCATTATCCCATTAGCATTCACTTATCGGGCCACCATTCTGTGCCAACGCGATATCCTCACTGGATTATTTTTAAGGCGGACTGGGGGAAATTCCGTTCCCTCATTCACTTGACCGACAATGCTTTTACCACCATTGACGACATGGTGGAATATTTTACCGGCTCTATCCTTCTCGCAGCAGATTCTAGCATTCCTCGAGGTTCATCTACACCACGACACGTTCCTGTGCCCTGGTGGTCCGAGGAATGCCGTTTGACTATTAAAGCTCGTAAGCGTGCTCTGCGTATTTTCCGAGCACACCCTACGGAGGCGAATTTTACTGCTTTTAAACGCTCTCGTGCAAGGGCTCGCTTTGTAATGCGCAATGCAAAACGCACATCCTGGGAATCTTACGTGTCTTCCCTTTCACGTCGCAGTTCGGCCCAGAAGGTGTGGACTGCCGTCCGGCGTATGTACGGTAAGTGTCGCCGGACAATCATCCCCGGTCTTGTCGTACAGGGCGCCGATTCCTTCGCCACTACTAGCCAAACTCAAAGCTACGACAGAGCCTTTTTACCGATTAAGGAATCCGCGGAACGGATAAGCCTAAATTTTAATAGTGATTGTAGTGAACCCTACAATGCACCTTTTACTGAAGCGGAACTGGCGCATTCTTTGTCCCTCGCCCACGACTCTTCTCCTGGTCCTGATGACATCCATCGCCAAATGCTGCTTCATCTTCCATCTGCGGCTCTATCATTCCTGTTGAGCATATATAACCGCATCTGGCTTCAGCAGGTTTTTCCATCTTCCTGGCGAGAGGGTGTTGTAATCCCTATCCCTCGACCCGGAAAAGACCGTACACTCCCCTCTAGCTACCGTCCTATATGCCTGACGAGTGTCGTCTGCAAGACCTTTGAACGGATGATCAACACTCGCTTAGTATGGTGGCTAGAGACGAACAACCTGCTGAGCAATGTTCAGTGCGGTTTTCGTCGCCATCGCTCCAGTGTCGACAATCTGACACGCATGGAAGCCTATATCCAAAATGCCTTTCTTTTGAAGCAGCATGTCGTGGGTGTCTTCTTCGATCTGGAGAAGGCCTACGATACCACATGGCGTCATGGTATTCTCCGTACTCTTCACGGGTATGGTTTGCGAGGTCTTTTAGAAATCTTTCTTTTTAACTTTTTAGCCCTGCGTCGCTTTCGTGTCCGCATTGGCAATACGTTCTCAGAGGAGAGGATCCAAGAAAATGGTGTGCCCCAGGGGTCGATTATTAGTGTAACTCTTTTCACCGTTGCCATTAACGGCATTGCTAGTGTCGTTCGTAGGGGAATAGCGATGTCGCTGTATGTTGACGATTTTGCCATCTATTATCGATCTTATAGTCTCGAACATATAGATCGTCAACTGCAGCTGACCATATCCTCTATCGCCGACTGGGCCCTTCGCGCCGGCTTCAAGTTGTCCCCTACGAAAACACAATGTGTCCACTTTCATCGACTTCGCGGTGTACACCCTCCTCCAGAACTCCGTTTGCGTGACACACCCCTGCCGTTTGTTTCGCACATCACGTTCTTGGGCCTTTACCTAGACAGCAAACTCACATGGGAGCACCATATTCGTCAACTTCGTGGCTCCTGCGATCGTTCGCTTCGAGTGCTCCGGGTTTTATCTGGAGTGTCTTGGGGTGGCGATCGCACTGTCATGTTGAGGCTGTATCGTTCATTGGTGAGGTCCAAACTAGATTACGGCAGTTTTATTTATGGCGCGGCGTCCGCCTCTAAACTCCGTCTTTTAAATACTGTACATAATGCTGGTATCCGTCTGGCTACTGGAGCTTTCCGCACTAGCCGTGTAGAGTGTCTGTATGCTGACTCTGGCGAACCCCCACTTTCTATTCGGCACTCGTTTTTATTGTGCTCTTACGTGTCCCGTTTGGCGGCCCATCCTGGTCACCCGTCTTTTAATCCTGTATTGCGCCCGGAACTCGCTCACCGTTATCTTCGGAATAACACGATCTCTCGCCCAAGCGGTATTCGATTTCACGAACTGCTTAACTTACACGCGCTGCGCATGCCTGCTGTCGAACGGTTTTCCCTTGGCCGCTGTCCACCATGGCAATTACAGCGTGCCCAGTTCGACCTGGAGCTTTCGATGCATGCTAAGTTGGTTACCCCTCCATCGGTGTATCGTCAGCTTTTCACCGAGATCCTGGGACGTTACCGGAATTACACTCCGGTATTTACCGATGGTTCCCAGGTGGATGATGCTACAGGGTGTAGCTTTGTGCATAACGGTGAGACTCACAAGTACCGTCTGCCAGACTTGAGTTCCGTCTTTACCGCCGAGCTGTTTGCAATATTTTATTTCGTCCTTTTTATCTCCAGTTCCGTTCCTGGAAGTTTTATCGTCTGCTGCGACTCTCTGAGCGCACTGCAGGCATTGCAACAGTTTGTCGGCACGTCAGCGTTAGTTGTGAAAATACAGACACTCGTCTCGCAGTTGCTCTCGCGCGGATACCAGATTGTTTTTACCTGGACCCCAGGCCATGTAGGCATTCCCGGCAATGAAGCAGCGGATGAGGCTGCTAAGTCTGCCTGCCGTTTGCCGGAGATCTTAACACGCAGTCTTCCCTACACTGATGTACAACGGTACTTCCGACGTCATATTTTATCAGTCTGGCAGCAATCGTGGGAAGCGTTGGATGTCACTGGCACGCAATTGCGGACAATCAAGGAAACGGTGCAGCCTTGGATAACATCTTCAAGGGATACCAGGCGGGCAGAAGTCATCTTGGCCCGCCTGAGAATAGGTCACACGCGCATCACGCATGGACACTATCTGCGTGGTGAGCCGGTGCCGGTATGTTCCACCTGTGGCGTTCAGCTCTCTGTGGCCCATGTCCTAGTTGATTGTCCGCGCTATAATCGTGAGCGCCAGTTGTTTGGCCTGGGTTCTAGTTTAAAGACTGTTAGGCGACGACCCAGTAGCTGTGGATTCAGTGCTGCGGTTCGTCGGCAGCATTGGCTTTGGTAAGCAAGTTTAAATTTTATTGAGTGGTTTTACCTTTTACCTTTTCTATTTTATCTGCTTACCTTTTTAGATCATTTTACACGCTTTTAACTATTTTGAGCATACTTTTTAGACAAGTTTTAAGTTTTAACTTTTTTAACTTTTGGCTGTTTTAGCTTGCGTTTGAATATTTAAGTGGTGGTGAGTTTTATCCATTTTTTTATCTTTTGACTTGGGGCTCTAATGACCTAGCTGTCGACGGGTCCTTAAACCCTAACCACTCACTCACTCACTCACTGGTCATGTAGGCCTGCAAGGAAACGAGGCTGCCGATGCCGCTACTAAGGCAGCAGTTTTAGCCCCCAGGTTTTTTTTAGCGCTTGTGTTCCCTCTGATGATTTTAGCTTATTTTTACGTCGTGCACTCCTTTCGCGGTGGCGCAGTGAATGGTGTAATGTTCAGGGGAACAAACTTAGGGAGGTGAAACCCCTCCCTGTCACCTGGAGGACTTCCTCGCGCGTCTCTTGTCGCGAGGAAGTGATTTTAGCAAGACTGCGTATCGGCCACTGCTTGTTTAGTCATCGTCACCTATCTTCGGATGATGCACCGCTCTGTGCTCACTGCCATGAGCCCCTGACGGTGAAGCATGTCTTAATTCAGTGCCAGTTGTTTACTCCGCTGCGGGAATCCCTGGGTGTACCACAACCCTGGCGGAGGTATTGGGAGACACTTGCTGTAGAGCGAGTGTTACATGTTATTCGAGATTGTGGACTGGGCAAACGTGTTTAACTCGCATATTTTCCTTTAATTTTTACTTGTCATTTTTATCTTGGCTTCTTGCAGCGAGTTATTTTAAGACTTGTCATTTTATGCTTTTGTTTTATCTCACCTTTTAGTGTTCCAGGTACTGTGTTGGTGACGTTTTTATTTTATTTTTAACTGCTTCGTTTTGTATGTTCGCCGTCGTAAATTAGGTGACTGCCTGATTTTGAGCGATTCCCTTAGTGCACTGGAGAGCCTTTGTCAGTTGTACAACCCCCACCCTATTGTACAACGTATCTAGGATGCCCTCCATGTTTTACACGCTTCTGGCGTTGACGTGGTGTGTGCATGGATTCCTGGTCACGTAGGTTTGCCGGGGAATGAAATAGCAGATTTAGCAGCAAAGTCGGCAACTACAGAACCCAGTATTACCATCTCACGTGTTACTTCGGAAGACTTTCGGCTTGAAGTGCGGAGAGCGGTGCTGTCGTCCTGGCACGACGAGTGGTCAGCTCTCCGCGGTAGTAGGCTTAGAGAAGTGAAAGAACTTCCGATAAACTGGGTAACTTCCTGTCGCACATCTCGTCGCGAGGAGGTTAGTTTGGCTCGATTAAGAATAGGGCACTGCAACTTTTCGCATGGTTACCTATTTAAAAGGGACCATACGCCTCTATGTCCTCTGTGTGACAACCTTTTGTCAGTTCGCCACGTGTTGCTAGAGTGTTGCTCTCTAGCGCACCTTCGGGATTCTCTGTAGCTTCCTGCCAGACTTAAGAGGTGTTAGCGGACGACAAAACAGCGGTTGATTGTTTTTAGTGGATTGTAATATCAATTTGAGGATTTGAAATTTTAGATATTTGCTTGTGCCTTTGGTGCTATTTATTACATTGTTTTATATCCGGTTATTGTCGCTGTTTTTACGTTTATGTGTATTTTTCTTTGATACTAGTAATTTATGTTTGATTCAAGTTTATATCTGGCTATTGCCATGAATTTTAGAAGGACGCTAATGACCTAGAAGTTGAGCGCCCTGAAACCTACAAATCATCATCTGACATTTCAAGCTGTGTGCAAGTTAATGGGTTTCTGTCGTAAGAGTTTCCTATTGCGAGATCGGTCCGCCAAGACTGTCCTGCGTCGATGATATTATTCATCCTTGCCTTAAATCCCTTGCTTTGCCAGATTCACCACAAAGTTGCGGGCCTGTCTTTACACCTGCACCATCTTCGTGTACTTACCTATGCTGATGATGTCACCGTAATCCTTACTGATGTTACTGTACTCCGCTCATTGTGGGATGTCTTGCACCGATTTACTTCATATCTGGCCTAGCAATCAACCAGGAGAGATCCAAAGCTCTTGTCATTGGGCCCTGGGCCTCACCCCCATCTTTGGCGCCACTTCAGATAGTGCCCAAAATCAAGTTTTTGTGGGCCGCATTAAACATACTGCAAAGGAAATATATTGTCGTGATCTGTGCCTATATTAACGAAGTTGGGTAGTGCATATGTACCTCCGTTCACAGTGTGGGTTTGTGGCTCAAGTTTTGCCCTTGCCGAAAATTTACTCCCGGCAGTTAACCTGTGGATCTCTTGGTTCCTCTGGCAGGGCTGCATTTTCAAAGTTCCTCTGTCTACCCTGCACTTATCTCCCTTTCAAGGAGGTATTGGACTCCTGAATTTGGGCTTCAAGTGTTTGGCACTATTTCTGTGTCGAGGGAAAAAAATTCAAGACCTGCACTCCATATTTTCTGCCTCTTGGATGACTTCCTGGTCAACTCATTCTGAAATCTCGTGGATGTTCGACAGATTCCGGCCTCTTTAGGATATTTGAGGATCTATTTCATGGAATGGAGTTATTTGGATATCAAAGGTCAAACAGGTTGGCCACCGTATGGCAGGCAGAATCTACGACGAGCTCCTTCAAGAATGTGACCTGCCGCCGATGCGTCTGTAACGTATTGCACCCGCTGACCTTAACTAACAACTCTGGAAGAATATCACTAGCCGTGTACTTCCTTACAGTGTCCGCTCCATTTGGTACCAGGCGGTCCACGGCTTGTTACCAACACGTCAACGGCTCACCAACATACATTTATGTGATTCTTCACTGTGCCTTTACTGTAATCAGTTGGATGCTCTACTACATCGGATCTCCAGCTGCTCCATGGTATCCGCGTTATATCGGCTTGCAGTTGGCTTCTTACACAAGTTGGACTTCCACAGTTGTACTCCGGAACGCCTTCTTCGTCCGAACTTCCTCTTCCCGTGTAAGCAGCATAATAGCCTGATATGGATCATTGGCTTCAGTATCGCCTACGTCCTGTGGAATTTCCCTAGAGAGCTTGATGCCGAGCAATATTTGGACTTCTTGCGCAGAGCGCGATGGAAGATTTGCTTAGGGCGCCCCTTTCAACGGATCTTTGGAGACTATCTGCAGATGCTTGGTCTCTAATGCCGCATTGCGTGCCTATCCCATCTATACCACCCAATATCTATTGATGGGGCAAATTCCCATAACAATAAACTTACCTACCTAAACAGTACCGAAAACGAGACCCCTAGCTCACATCCCAGTTTCCCAATCCTCTGAACCAGTATATTTATGTATAATAAAAATAAATAAATAAAAAAAGATCATCATTACGACACTGGTGTCGAATTTTCAATAA
This sequence comes from Tenodera sinensis, assembly GCA_030765045.1. Taxonomy (NCBI): domain Eukaryota; kingdom Metazoa; phylum Arthropoda; class Insecta; order Mantodea; family Mantidae; genus Tenodera; species Tenodera sinensis. Next base: position 110,945,078 of record CM060961.1, read on the forward strand.
AAAAGGGGGGTTTCGTTTCCAAGATCCTCTAAAGAAGCTTGGAGTGGGACTGCCTAGGATGTTCGCCAAGATTGGATTGGATTGGATTTGGTTTAAGGGCGCTCAACTTCTAGGTCATCAGCGCCCTTAACAGACTCATGGCAATAGCCGGATATAAATTTCACTCAAAAATAAATATACTAGCAACAAGAAAAATATACAAAGGTAAAAAGCAGTGGCAATAGCCAGATATGAAACAAGGTGATAAATATGTCCAAAATCAGAAACAGATAATTAAAAATTTTAAATCCTCAAATTTATATTGCACTGCGCTAAAAAATTAACAACTCTATCAACCGCTGTTTTGTCGTCCGCTAGGACCTCTGCAAGTCTGGCAGGCAGCTGCAGAGAATCCCGAAGGTGCGCTAGAGAATAACACTCTAGGAGCACGTGGCGAACCGACAAAACGTTGTCACACAGCGGACATAGAGGCGCAGGGTCCCTTTTAAATAGGTAACCATGCGAAAAATTGCAGTGCCCTATTCTTAATCGAGCCAAACTAACCTCCTCGCGACGAGATTTGCGACAGGAAGTTACCCAGTTTATCGGAAGTTCTTTCACTTCTCTAAGCTTATTACCGCGGAGAGTTGACCATTCGTCGTGCCAGGACGACAGCACCGCTCTCCGCACTTCAAGCCTAAAGTCTTCCGAAGTAACACGTGAGATGGTAATACTGGGTTCTGTAGTTGCCGACTTTGCTGCTAAATCTGCCATTTCATTCCCCGGCAAACCTACGTGACCAGGAATCCATGCACACACCACGTCAACGCCAGAAGCGTGTAAAACATGGAGGGCATCCTGGATACGTTGTACAATAGGGTGGGGGTTGTACAACTGACAAAGGCTCTGCAGTGCACTAAGGGAATCGCTCAAAATCAGGCAGTCACCTAATTTACGACGGCGAACATACAAAACGGCTCGATCAATTGCATAAAGCTCTGCAGTAAAAATGGAGGTGCTATTTGGAAAACCGAATGTATATGGTTCGGTTCCATAAACATAAGCACATCCAACACCGTTGGAGCCCTTTGACCCATCGGTGTAAATATATATACGGTCAGTGTAGCCTGACAAAAATTCTAAGAAACACGCACGGATACTTGAAATAGGCATCGTGGACTTCTGGTGTATGGTCATCCCAAGATCTACATGGGGCGTACCAGATAGCCAAGGGGGGTAAAGTCTCTCGCCCTTGGCGAACATCACAGGCAGTTCCACTCCAAGCTTCACTAGCAGCTCTTGGAAACGGAACCCCGCAGGCTTTGGACTAAGGGAGCTATTTCTATATCGTTCTCTTAGCGTGGTGGTGAAAAAAGAAGCGAACGTTGGGTGCTTAGGCATACATCTAAGCGCACAACCATAATTTGCCAAGAGAATCTCACGCCGATAATGCAGAGACGGTTCTGCGGACTCGGCGTAAAGGCTCACCACTGGGCTTGTTGGAAAAGCTCCTGTTGCAATGCGGATGCCCCTATTATGGACCACGTCTAATCTTCTCAGCACAGATGGTCGTGCTGACGAATAAACAATACACCCATAGTCTAGCTTGGATCGGACTAATGCGCGATATATTCGCAACAAAATTGTCCGATCCGCTCCCCACGATTTGCCATTCAGTACTCGCATAATATTTAGGGAACGGTCACATCTCGCTCTTAGCTGTGCAATATGCGACGACCAACTAAGCTTCCTGTTCAAGATCAAACCCAGGAAGCGCGTCTCTTCTGCGAAGGGAAGTTCATCTGGACCAAATCGGAGCGAAGGTGGTAATCGTCTCCTACGGCGCCAGAAATTAACGCAGATTGACTTCTCAGTTGAGAAACGAAAGCCGTTTTTCATGCTCCATTCTCTAAGGTTGTCCAAACATTGCTGCAGGCGCCGTTCCCCCCCAGGGGGACCTACTACGGTAGGTTCGGGTTTGGCGCACCCGGGGCCCCGAGCCAACTGACTCCCTCGGTGTGGGCTCCTCTTCGTGGTGAGGGAGTCAGTCAAATCGCCCACCCACGTGTAGGCCGTGCGTGGAGACCCGTGTCGGTGGAAAGGATTATCCTGGTGGTTGAGGGGTGCGTATCTGAGCTCGGGACAGTTTTTTCTGAATCTGGGGAGGGTGCGCATTTCCGATACACTGCTTTGGTTTCTGCTTCACCTAAACGGGAGGCTAGGGACTAACCCACCCCTAGTCAATCGGCCAGGACTAGGTATTGCACTGAGCTCCAGGGTGAGTGGGACGGCGAGCCCGCTATATCCCCTGTGTAGCCCTGTCATCCCAGTGGGATGACCCCTTGTTGGGCTCCGTGGTGGGTGGGGAGCACTGGGGGATGAAATTTTATTTAGCTCTTTATGGCTACAACCACTCCTAAACGCCGCAAACAAGTTGAAGAAAAAGAGGTACACGTGCCGTCATCCGCTTGTTACCTAGTGATACATAGAATGGAAGAGGGTCAGACATTTTTAAAGGTGAATCCATTTATAATTCAATCCGGTCTTGACAAAATCGCCGGCCCAGTGAAGTCCTGTACTCGATTACGATCCGGTTCCCTTTTGGTCGAGAGTTACACTGCCACACAATTTGACAAGATATTGAAGGCCAAACTACTCCATGGATATCCTATCCGTGTTGAGAAACACCGAAGCCTTAACTCCTGCAAGGGCGTCATCACCACCTCCTTGTTAGACGATATGCCGGAGGAGGAGATCCAGGGTTACCTATCGGACCAAGGTGTCACGGACGTTTACCGTGTAAGAGTCAAGCGCGACGGCGTGCAGGTGGCTACCCGCACGCTGTTCGTAACTTTTGATCGGCTCGACCTGCCGCAGAAGATCAAGGCAGGTTACGAGGTTATCCCGGTTCGACCATATATCCCGCGGCCTATGCGTTGTTTCCAATGCCAGCGCTATGGCCATACTAAGATCTCGTGTAAGGCTTCGGTTGCGGTTTGTGCCAACTGTGGTAGTGATGCTCATGACGGAGCTTGTCCATCTGCTCCAAGCTGCGTAAATTGCCGAGGTACACATCCAGCGACTTCGAGCGCCTGTCCGCGTTACCAGGACGAGAAGGCCATTCAGGAGCTGCGGGTGAAAGAGCGTATCTCTTTCTCAGAAGCCCGCAAACGACATCTTGCTCGACAGCCTTCTCTCCTGAGGTTTGGTACTTTCAGTTCCATTGTTTCCACACCAGTACCAAAGCGTGATATGGGTACTCAAACTTGCCCTGTAACCTCCATCGTGGTTACTCCTCGCGCCGCTGTGTCAACTCCTGCCGGCTCCAAGACCATTTCTGTGAGTACCGAAACAAGGAAATTTAAAGTTACTCCGAAGCGCACAGACTTCCTCAAGGAACCTACATCTGCAAGTGGACAGGGTGCCTCAATGGCCAGCTCCCCGTCCCCTCCTCGCCGATCGTGCTCCCAAGATACCAGGGGACGCAGTCGCACGAAGCGGGACTCCCCTCCACCCATCAGTCTTGGAAACCGGTTTGTTCCTCTTACTTCGGCACCCGGTGACCCTCTTCCATCTGAAGAACCCATGGAGGAGGAAACACCTGCTCCAAAAAGCCCAAGTCCTACAAGAAATCAAAAGGGCAAGTTGAAGCGACAGCCACCGGTTAAGTGAAACTCGTGAACAGCTTTTCCCATTTGCTCAGGATGTCCATTCTACAATGGAATACACGTGGCGTACGCAGGCATAAAACCGAACTGCAACTACTCGGTAATTTGCTGTCCCCCACTATTTTCTGCCTGCAGGAGACCAAACTTCAACAACAGGATACTTTCACCTTTCCTGGTTTTACTCCGGTGCGATTCGATCTACCACCGGAGCCTGGTACTCCTGCACATGGTGGTGCTATGATCCTGATCCGCGACGACGTTTATTACCAGCCTGTCATACTCACTACTACTTTGCAAGCTGTTGCCGTTTCTGTTCGTTTCCCTGGTTTTTATTTCACCTTATGTTCTGTTTACCTACCCCCATCTTCTCCCTTCGCAATTGCGGACCTACTAGACCTCGTGTCCCAGCTCCCAGCGCCCTACTTGTTGGGAGACTTCAATGCCCACCACCCTCTTTGGGGATCACCTAGGGCTTGCGTAAGGGGAAGGCATCTTGCAGAGTTCTTTCATCAGAATCACCTCTCTCTCCTTAATACTGGCGAACCTACTTTTATTTCTGATTCCACAGGCACCCTCTCACACTTAGACTTATCAGTTTGCTCGGCACAGCTTGCACATCGGTTTGAGTGGAACGTCGTCTCGGACACCTTTTCCAGCGATCATCTGCCCTGCGTGACTAGCCTGCTCTCCAACTATGTACCCTCGTCACGTGTACCCATCTGGCAGCTACACAAAGCGAACTGGCCCCTTTTCTGCAGCCTAGCTGTTTTCGACGACCATGTGTTGGGAAATGTGGACCAGATGGTGGATCACTTAACTTCCGTGATTCTGTCCGCGGCCGAGCGTGCCATACCTCGGTCGTCGGCCCGCCCTGGGCGTCTACCCGTTCCTTGGTGGACCGACGAATGCCGGGCGGCGGTTCGTGCGCGCCGGGCAGCACTGCGGGTATTTCAGCGCCACCCAACTCTCGAGAATCTGGTCGCCTTTAAGCGCTTACGCGCCCAAGCTCGTCGCATCATACAGGCCAGCAAGAAGACATCCTGGCACCGCTTTGTGGAGTCCTTTAATCGCTTCACACCGTCATCTGTGGTTTGGGACAAGCTCCGTCGCGTGGCCGGCAAAGTTTCACGAGTCCCGGTGCCTGGCCTGCGGGTTAATAATGGCACCGTAGTTTCCCCTAGAGCTGTCGCTGACACCCTGGGAGGCGCCTTTTCTAACGTCTCTAGCTCCTCCCATTACCACCCGGACTTCTTATCCATCAGGAACCGGACTGAGACGCATGAACTATCCTTTCACTCTTTGAACCGCGAGTATTATAACGCTTTCTTCTCCATGCAGGAGTTGGAGTGGGCCCTGGCCTCATCGCGACCCTCAGCAACTGGGCCTGATGATGTCCACGTTTTAATGTTGCAGCACCTATCTTTAGCTGGTAAACACTTTCTATTGCAGGTGTATAATCGTATCTGGCGTACAGCAACCTTTCCATCCGCTTGGCGCGAGGCCACCATTGTCCCGATTCTAAAACCTGGGAAGGATCGCTATCTACCTTCTAGTTATCGCCCCATCTCCCTCACCAGTTGCCTCTGCAAGGTGATGGAGCGAATGATCAACGGGCGATTGACATGGTGGCTTGAATCGCAAAATCTGCTGTCGAACGCTCAGTGCGGCTTTCGTCGCTTCCGTTCCACGGTGGACCACTTAGTGTCGTTATCCACCCACATCATGGACGGTTTCCTGCGTAAGAGTCAAACTGTAGCTGTGTTTTTTGACTTGGAGAAGGCGTATGATACTTGCTGGAGGTATGGAATCCTTCGTACGCTCCATAAATGGGGCTTTCGTGGTCGACTGCCCCTTTTTATTCGGGAGTTCATGCGGGATAGGGTATTTCGTGTACGGGTGGGCTCGGTTTTATCACGTGTTTTTAGCCAAGAGAACGGAGTACCGCAAGGCTCGGTACTCAGCGTCACACTATTTGCCATTGCGATCAACCCCATTGTGGAGTGCGTCCCATCGGGTGTTTCATGTTCGCTATTCGTGGACGATTTCTCCATTTACTGTAGTTCTCGGCGGACCTCTCTGTTAGAACGTCGCCTCCAACTGTGTCTTGACCGCCTCTTCACTTGGAGTGCCGAAACCGGCTTTAAGTTTTCCGCCGAGAAGACCGTCTGCGTTAACTTCTGGCGCCGGAAAGAATTTCTTGCTCTTTCTCTCCGTCTCGGCTCAGAAGCACTTCCTTTCGCAGACGAGACAAAATTTTTGGGGTTGATTTTTGACAGAAAACTTAGTTGGTCTCCACATATTTCGTACCTAAAGGCAAGGTGTGATCGTTCTCTCAGTGTCTTACGTGTTTTAAGTTGCACATCTTGGGGAGCTGATCGGAGTACTCTTTTACGCCTATACCGCGCACTTGTCCGATCGAAACTTGATTACGGTTGTGTCGTGTATTCCTCGGCTCGACCGTCTGTTTTAAATCGCCTAAATCCGACACACCACCGTGGCATCAGGTTGAGTATTGGCGCATTTCCCACGAGCCCTGTTATGAGCCTTTGTGCGGAAGCTGCTGAACCTCCGCTTAGTTATCGGCGCGATGTTCTTCTCTGCAGCTACGCTTGCAGACTTTCTGACCTGCCAGAACACCCATCTTTTAGTTTGTTTTTTAATGACACCTTGGATCGCCAATACTCATCGAGCTCCCTAACCCCGCTCCCTCCTGGCGTTCGATTTCGTACACTACTTCGGCATTTAAACGTCGATTTCTCGTCGACAGTTCCCAGGGGACAAACACGATTTCCCCCATGGCTACGATCCGAGATCCACGTTAATCTGGGTTTGCTGGCCATGCCGAAGTCCTCGACGCCAGACTCAGTTCTTCGTTCGGCCTTTCTAGAAATTCAGGCTCAGTCCGGACCTTGCCATTTTATTTACACTGACGGCTCGAAGGACGATACGGGAGTAGGATGTGCTTTTATTCATGGTCGCCAGAGTTTTAGCTTTCGTCTTTTAGAACAGTGCTCGATTTTTACAGCAGAGCTATTTGGTATATACCAGGCTCTTTTGTATGTTCGTCGGCAGCCCTTGGAGCGATGTATATGTTCTGATTGTTTGAGTGCCCTTCAGAGCCTACGTACGCTGTACAATTACCACCCAATGGTGCAGCGTGTTCAGGACAGCTTTCACTCACTCGCTGGTGCTGGCATCAGCGTGTCTTTCATGTGGGTACCTGGACATGTAGGCCTGCAAGGTAACGAGGCTGCCGATTCTGCTGCAAAGGCAGCAGTTTTAGCCCCCAGGTTTTTTAGCGCTTGTGTTCCCTCTGATGATTTTAGCAAAGTTTTACGTCGTGCCCTCCTTTCACGGTGGAGTGCTTCATGGAGCGATCTTCAGGGGAACAAACTAAGGGAGGTGAAACCCGTCCCTGTGACCTGGAGGACTTCCGCGCGCGCTTCTCGCCGCGAGGAAGTCATTTTAGCGAGATTGCGTATCGGGCACTGCCGTTTTAGTCATAGTTATCTTTTATCGTCGGATGCTGCCCCGAACTGTGCTCATTGCAATGAGACCCTGACGGTGCGCCATGTTTTACTTGAGTGCCAGTTTTTAACCCAATTACGTGTATCCCTAGGTCTGCCAGCTTCCCTCGGTGAGGTGCTGGCGGACACGGTTACTGCAGTAGATCGTTTGCTCACTTTTATCCGAATCAGCGGCATAGGCGGCCATATTTGAACAGCTGATTTTATCCCTCATTTTTATTTACTCGTTTTTACAATTTCTCTTCCTCGTGAGCCATCGTTTAGCTTGACCCTTATATTTACTGGCACTCCTTTGGATAGCTTTCCATCTATTGTTGATTTATTTTAAAGTTTTAGCACTCGAGTGTGGTTTTAGCTGTCTTGTCTTGTTTGGGCGCTAATAACCCTGGCAGTTGTGCGCCCTAAAACCCTAATACTACTACTACTACTACTACAGGCGCCGTTGTAAGAACGCCGTGCGCTGAGAAGTGCAATAGACAGCAAAATCGTCTACGAATAGGCATGACGAAACTCCAGGTGGAACACATTTCCAGATGGAGTTAATTGCTATAGCAAAGAGCGTGACACTTAGCACCGAACCCTGAGGTACTCCCTCCTCCTGAACAAAAGAATTAGAAAACACCGAGCCGACCCTTACTCGGAAAAAGCGGTCCTTTATAAACTCCTGAATGAAAAGTGGTAGGCGTCCACGTATGTTCCAGGCATACAGGGAACGTAGAATCCCTGCTCGCCAGCACGTATCATAAGCCTTCTCAAGATCGAAAAATATGCCAACGGTTTGACAGTTCTTCATAAAGCCGTCCATTATCTGTGTCGATATTGACACAAGATGGTCAACAGTTGAACGGCGTCGTCGAAAACCACACTGGATGTTAGTCAGTAGGTTGCGACTTTCTAACCACCATACCAATCGTCCATTGATCATGCGTTCCATCACCTTGCAAACGCAACTGGTGAGGGAAATAGGACGATAGCTGGAGGGAAGATGACGGTCCTTCCCAGCCTTCAAGATGGGAATAACGGTGGCCTCCCGCCAATTTTCTGGGAGTATACTGTCAACCCAAACACGATTATAGACCTCGAGCAGGAATGCCTTACCTTCAGGAGAGAGCTGTTGTAACATTTGTACATGAATACCGTCCGGTCCTGGTGCTGAACATCGCGAAGATTTCAGGGAATGCTCCAGCTCCGCCATGGTGAAAAGGCGATTGTAATCTTCTACGTTTCTAGAACGAAACGTGAAGCCTTGAGATTCCACCTGAGTTTTAAATGGAAGGAACTCAGGGGAGTAGTTTTCCGAGCCAGACACTTGTGCGAAAGCACTGCCAAAGGTATTGGCCACTTCAAATTAATCAACAACAGCTCCTGTGGCTGTTTTTAGTCCCGCTATTGGTATTTGGGTCGTTTTAGCTGCGACACGCCTTAATCTATCCTACACAACCGAGGAAGGTGTGTGTCGGTTAAATGAAGCTACAAATTTGCTCCATGATGACTTTTTGCTATCCTTAATGACTTGTCTGGACCTGGCGCGCATTTTCTTGTATTCGATCAGGTTTTCCAAAGTAGGGTGACGTTGGAAAACCCTAAGTGCACGCCTTCGAGCACGAATGGCATTCCGACATTCTTCCGTCCACCAGGGGACGGGAAATCGACGGGGGTGTGTAGTCGACCGCGGAATCGATTGTTCAGCAGCAGATAGAATCGTCTCCGTGAGATGCTGCGCCAAATTATTCACTGAGTCGTGCTCGTTGTACGTAAAGACAGCCAACTGGGTGTAGAGGTTCCAGTTGGCATGGTCCAAACGCCATCTGGGCATACGTGAGGAACATGTAGGTTGCGTCAAGAGACTAATAAGACATGGGAAATGGTCACTAGAGTGTAGATCAGAGATGACATTCCATTGTAAGGAGACTGCCAATGGAGGTGAACAAATTGAAAGATCAAGGTGTGAAAAACTGTTATGAGTGTCAGAAATGAATGTAGGCTCTCCAGTGTTGAGGAGAGCTAGGTTGTGACTGTCTAAGAAATCGGAAATAAGTGTACCTCTCGCACAAGCGCGACTTGAACCCCACAGCGGGTGGTGCGCATTGAAGTCTCCCACCAACAGGAACGGTGTTGGTAACTGGGAAAGTAGATCTTCTAACTCATTGTGAGAGAAGTCATGAGACGGAGGCAGATATAGATTACAGATGGTGAAATGGATGTTTGGCAGTTTAATCCGTACAGCAACTGATTGTATATCAGAGTGCAAAGGTAGAGTTTGCATATATACGTCATCTCTGACAAGTATCATAGCGCCGCTATGTGCCGGTACACCCTCTTCTGGTGTGACATCACACCGTACTGGGGTGTATCGCCTTAGATGGAAAGCGTCTCGAGGACGCAGCTTAGTCTCTTGCAAACATGCGACCAGCGGTTCGTTTTCTTTGAGCAAGAGCTCAAGTTCTGGCCTTTGAGTTCGAATGCCACGTACGTTCCATTGTAGGATAGCCATATTGCATTGTGTATGGGATAGGTAATTCCAAGGTAACTCTTCATTACTTTGGAGCAGGCGGTTGTCGAACTAATTTAGCCCTTTTCTCTCTTGGGCTGACGTTCTTTTCGGACGCTTTTTCGCGCCTCTTTTCCACTGGGGGTTTTCCAGTGTGGGCAGATTCTAGTTCCATGTCCTCTGCCGAGGACGTGCGTCTTCCCATAGCAAACTTGGGTTCGAGTGTCTCGAACCGGTTGCTAATGGGGACCGGTGATGATGACATTTGCCGGTCTGTAGCCATACCAGAGGATCCCTCTGAAGAGGATCTCCTAGGAGATGGCTTTTTCTTTCCCTTTGATGGCTTGGGAGAAACCTTGCTTGCCTTGAGGAAATCGGATCTTTTATACTCGGTCTTAAACTTGATCGGTGAAGCATCGTGTACAATCGGTCTACTTGTCGAGGTTGGCTTCTTTGTTGGTGACCTTCCTGGTCTGCTGGATTGAACTGCGGTGCTTGTAGATGCTCTGGCGGACTTTGGTGATGTCTGAGGCTTTGGATGTGACCTAGCTACAAGAATTTTTTCTGAGATTGTTGCCCCATTTATATCGCTAGTTTGAGTTGCGATTTCCCGACATGGTACTGCTTTAGCTGCAACCGAGCTATAGGTACCGGAGCTCGGGATAGTGGGCTGGCGCAAACGTAAGAGCTTTCGGGCTTCTGAGAAGGACACCTTCTCTCTAACCCGGATCTCCTGGATAGCTCTTTCCTCCATATAGCGCGGACATTCTCGGGAGTTTGCTGGATGTTCTCCCCTGCAGTTAATACAACTGGGAGGTGAGGTACAGTCATCGTCATGGGCGATGCCTCCACAGTTTACGCAGGTAGCTCTACCACTGCACGTGTCACTTGTATGACCAAAGCGCTGGCATTTGTAACATCTAAGCGGGCTCGGAATGTAAGGTCTTACTTCAATGGCCTCGTACCCAGCCTTTATCCTTTGCGGGAGATCTACCCGATCAAAGGTAAGGAAAAGGGTACGGGTAGGCAGATATTCGCCTCCATCTTTTCTCTGAACCCGATAAACAGATATTACACCTTGATCTGCGAGGTTCTCCTTAATTTCATCATTGGACATATCGTCCAATGCGCGTGTGTTCACAACGCCGCGAGAGGAGTTCAAAGTTTTGTGCATCTCTACACGCACCGGATAGCTGGCTAACATGTTGGCTTTTACAATAGTAGCTGCCTGTACTGCTGAAATAGATTCAACAAGCAGCGTGCCGTTTCGCGATCTTGTGCAGTTCTTCACTGGGCCAGCTATCTTATCGAGACCCTTCTGTATCACGAAAGGATTCACCGATCTGAATGTTTTACCTTCCTCTGTTCTTGATATCACTAAGTAGCGAGGACCACTCAACTCTGCTACTTCCTTTTCACTTACTTTAAAATGTTTGTTTTTTTGAGTTTTGAATGTACTCATTGCGATGATATCCTCCACCATTGCAAATGTCTCCGATGGCATGCTCACATCCTGGGCACCACCCCGGCTTAGGTGAGAGTCCTGGCCTGGACCTTGCTCACCCTAGGGTCTCACCTCCCAATGTATAGACAGAGGGACCCAATCGCCTTCAGGAGTGCATCAGCTCATGCAATGGCCCCTCCCCGGGACTGACCTTTATCAGCGGATACGCACACAGATCCTACATGATAACCAGGGGCTGGGACTTACGCGATTACCCAGTCACCCCTTGCGTCACCCCATCCTCCGACGACCCGCGCGTAGGTTATCCATCAGACTGTGTACAGGGAGGTAACAGGTGGGAGGTCAAACACAAAAGTGGACCAAAGTTGATTGGGCGTTTGGCATGTGCCCTCTCACCTCTTGGAGGAACCCAATCGAGAGTATGGCTCGGGGCCCCGGGGAAGCCAAACCCGTACCTACCGTAGTAGGAGCCCCTGGGGGAGTTTGATTTCGGAGTCCTCTTCTCCTAGATGAGTTGTCGACCAAGACCACTGAGCCCCATCTACCCGTTTGGAATGTTCTTTGCTTCCCCTCACCTCTTGCCTACCAGTAATCAAAATGACACTTAGTAGGCCATCTGGATCGGGTACTGAGCCCCTCCGCCACGGCAAGGCGACACTCCTTCGGAGGGGTGTTCGCCAAGGGCGAGAAGCTTTACCCCCCTTGGCTATCTGGCGTGCCCCATGTAGACCTTGGGTTGACCGTACACCGAAAGTCCACGATGTCTATTTCAAGTATCCGTGCGTGGTTTTTTAGAATTTTTGTCAGGTTACACTGACCGTTGATACATTTACACTGATGGGTCAAAGAGCACCAACGGTGTTGGATATGCTTATGTTAATGGAACCGAACCATATACATTCGGTTTTCCAAATAGCACTTCCATTTTTACTGGAGAGCTTTATGCAGTTTACCCCGGCGTTTTGTATGTCGTCGTAAATTAGGTGACTGCCTGATTTTGCGGAGTAATATGAATTTCGGGATTTAATGTTTTAGATATTTGTTTATACTTTTTGACATATTTATCGCCTTGTTTCATATCTGGCTATTGCCACTGTTTTACGTTCATGTGTATATTTTCCTTGTTACTAGTATTTTTATTTTTGTGTCAAATTTATATCTGGCTATTACCATGAATCTTTTAAGGGCGCTGATGACCTAGAAGTTGAGTGCTCTTAAACCCACAAAAACCACAATATTGAGAAACTAATTAGAAACATTTTGCTCACGCACCATATTTATATATATTTATTTTCCTTCTTACTACTAGTTTTATTATTTATTGAATAATTATTAATTAATTATTTAAAAAATTATAAAAAAAATTAAAAATTAATTAATATTGAATATCGGGCTCTTGCCATGAATTGTTTTTAAGGGCGCTGATGACCATGTAGTTGAGCGCCCTTAAACCTACATCTCCCCGCCACTGGAACATATAGTTAAATATATGGATATAGTATGCCTCACCTTTACTTCCTGAGCTTGAAGATACTGCTGCCATATCTTCAATGTTCTTTTTTGCCAGAGCTTGCATTAAATCTCTCGAATATGGAATGCTAGAATGTTGAGATGTTTTCCCTTCATTTTCCAGGCCTAATGTCTTTTGAAGTGCTTTGGCTCTTTCCTGCAGGAAGAAATGGAAATCAGTATCAGATTAAATTGTACTTATGTATTGCTTCACGTCAATATTAATTAGAATAACAATCTAGGGCATACCTTAGCTGGTATGGTCTGGTTGTGACTTAATAGATATGGTGGTCATTTTCTCACTGTTTCAATTAACCTTAGGACAAACATAAAACCTGTATTTTGAAGTACCGGTTTCTCCTTGCATGCGTGCTAACTGGTTTTGCAAAGGCTGGTGTAGATTGCACAGCCGTTGCGTCAATCGTCTTTTGAGTGGCATTGCATGATGCCTTAGACATACTAGCCAACTGTAATTCATTTTACGATTTGCTGCATAGTCAGCATCTAGGTGTTATCTTAAAAATGTTCCGCGCTTGTTGTTTTTGCCCACCGTGATCAGGATGCCCGATGGAAATTGTCCATCTACTTGCTGTGTGAACTATTGACCGCATTGCATGTTCTGCTTGATCGTATGCAGTGCGCTCCTGAGCGTGAGTCCCTTGGCCTGGGCTTCATACTGCGCTCTGTTTTACGCAACGAACCAGGATTTGTAGATAAAGTGCCGCGGTTTGTTGCAAAATGTGTCACTAAGCAAGTATAGCTGGTATTTTATGCTTTGGAGCTTATCTCTTTCAACTCTTACCTTTTAACGTTTAATAAGGTTGTGGGTTATTCCAGTTTTCTTTGGACTTCGGGTCCAAATTGTGAGATCCCCCTAGGAAGTTATGGCTGCTCTTTTAAAAGTTAGTCCCCAGGAGTCCACTACGGAAGCTACGGGTTTGGCCTCCCAGAAAATTGGCGGGAGGCCACCGTTATTCCCATCTTGAAGGCTGGGAAGGACCGTCATCTTCCCTCCAGCTATCGTCCTATTTCCCTCACCAGTTGCGTTTGCAAGGTGATGGAACGCATGATCAATGGACGATTGGTATGGTGGTTAGAAAGTCGTAACCTACTGACTAACATCCAGTGTGGTTTTCGACGACGCCGTTCAACTGTTGACCATCTTGTGTCAATATCAACACAGATAATGGACGGGTTTATGAAGAACTGTCAAACCGTTGGCATATTTTTCGATCTTGAGAAGGCTTATGATACGTGCTGGCGGGCAGGGATTCTACGTTCCCTGTATGCCTGGAACATACGTGGACGCCTACCACTTTTCATTCAGGAGTTTATGAAGGACCGCTTTTTCCGAGTAAGGGTCGGCTCGGTTTTTTCTAATTCTTTTGTTCAGGAAGAGGGAGTACCTCAGGGTTCGGTGCTAAGTGTCACGCTCTTTGCTATAGCAATTAACTCCATCTGGAAATGTGTTCCACCTGGAGTTTCGTCATGCCTATTCGTAGACGACTTCGCTGTCTATTGCACTTCTCAGCGCACGGCGTTCTTACAACGGCGCCTGCAGCAATGTTTGGACAACCTTAGAGAATGGAGCATGAAAAACGGCTTCCGTTTCTCAACTGAGAAGTCAATCTGCGTTAATTTCTGGCGCCGTAGGAGACGATTACCACCTTCGCTCCGATTTGGTCCAGATGAACTTCCCTTCGCAGAAGAGACGCGCTTCCTGGGTTTGATCTTGGACAGGAAGCTTAGTTGGTCGTCGCATATTGCACAGCTAAGAGCGAGATGTGACCGTTCCCTAAATATTATGCGAGTACTGAATGGCAAATCGTGGGGAGCGGATCGAACAATTTTGTTGCGAATATATCGCGCATTGGTCCGATCCAAGCTAGACTATGGGTGTATTGTTTATTCGTCAGCACGACCATCTGTGCTGAGAAGATTAGACGTGGTCCATAATAGGGGCATCCGCATTGCAACAGGAGCTTTTCCAACAAGCCCAGTGGTGAGCCTTTACGCCGAGTCCGCAGAAGCTCCTCTGCAATATCGGCGTGAGATTCTCTTGGCAAATTATGGTTGTGCGCTTAGATGTATGCCTAAGCACCCAACGTTCGCCTCTTTTTTCACCACCACGCTAAGAGAACGATATAGAAATAGCACCCTTAATCCAAAGCCTGCGGGGTTCCGTTTCCAAGAGCTCCTAGTGAAGCTTGGAGTGGAACTGCCTGTGATGTTCGCCAAGGGCGAGAGACTTTACCCCCCTTGGCTATCTGGTACGCCCCATGTAGATCTTGGGATGACCATACACCACAAGTCCACGATGCCTATTTCAAGTATCCGCACGTGTTTCTTAGAATTTTTGTCAGGCTACTCTGACCGTAAATATATTTACACCGATGGATCAAAGAACACCAACGGTGTTGGATGTGCTTATGTTTATGGAACCGAACCATATACATTCGGTTTTCCAAATAGCACTTCCATTTTTACTGCAGAGCTTTATGCAATCTATCGAGCCGTTTTGTATGTTCGCCGTCGTAAATTAGGTGACTGCCTGATTTTGAGCGATTCCCTTAGTGCACTGCAGAGCCTTTGTCAGTTGTACAACCCGCACCCTATTGTACAACGTATCCAGGATGCCCTCCATGTTTTACACGCTTCTGGCGTTGACGTGGTGTGTGCATGGATTCCTGGTCACGTAGGTTTGCCTGGGAATGAAAAGGCAGATTTAGCAGCCAAGACGGCAACTACAGAACCCAGAATTATCATCTCACGTGTTACTTCGGAAGACTTCAGGCTTGAAGTGCGGAGAGCGGTGCTGTCGTCCTGGCACGACGAGTGGTCAGCTCTCCGCGGTAATAAGCTTAGAGAAGTGAAAGAACTTCCGATAAACTGGGTAACTTCCTGTCGCACATCTCGTCGCGAGGAGGTTAGTTTGGCTCGATTAAGAATAGGGCACTGCAATTTTTCGCACGGTTACCTATTTAAAAGGGACCCTGCGCCTCTATGTCCGCTGTGTGACAACGGTTTGTCGGTTCGCCACGTGCTCCTAGAGTGTTGTTCTCTAGCGCACCTTCGGGATTCTCTGCAGCTGCCTGCCAGACTTGCAGAGGTCCTAGCGGACGACAAAACAGCTGTTGATAGAGTTTTTAATTTTTTAGCGCAGTGTAATATAAATTTGAGGATTTAAATTTTTTAATTATCTGTTTCTGATTTTGGACATATTTATCACCTTGTTTCATATCTGGCTATTGCCACTGCTTTTTACCTTTGTATATTTTTCTTGCTGCTAGTATTTTTATTTTTTGAGTGAAATTTATATCTGGCTATTGCCATGAGCCTGTTAAGGGCGCTGATGACCTAGAAGTTGAGCGCCCTTAAACCAAATCCAAACCAAACTACGGGTTTGGCACAGCCGGGGACCCGAGCCACCTGACTCTGTGTGGGCTTCTCTTCGTGGTAAGGCAATTAAAACTCCCACCTACGTGTGGACTGTGTGGAGACCCGTATCTGTGGAAATGATTATCCTGGTTGGTTGAGGGATGCCTATCTGCCCCCCTCCTCCGAAGGAATGTCGCCTTGACGTGGCAGAGGGGCTCAGTACACGACCCAAATGGCCTACTGTGTCATTTTTCACTACAGGTAGGCAAGAGGTGAGGGGAAGCAAAGAGCATTACAAAACGGGTAGATGAGGCTCGGTAGTCTTGGTCGACGACTCATCTAGGAGAAGAGGACTCCGAAATCAAACTCCCCTAGGAGGTCCTACTACGGTAGGTACGGTTTTGGCGTACTCGGAGCCCCGAGGCATACTCTCGATTGGGTTCCTCTAAGAGGTGAGAGGCACGTGCCAAACATCCCAATCAACTTTGGTCCACTTTTGTGTTTGACCTCCCACCTGATACCTCCCTGTACACAGTCGCAAGGGGTGACTGGGTAACCGCGTAAGTCCCAGACCTGGTTATCATGTAGGATCAGTGTGCGTATCCGCTGATAAAGGTCAGTTCCGGGGAGGGGCCATTGCATGAGCTGATGCACTCCTGAAGGCCATTGGGTCCCTCTGTCTATACATTGGGAGGTGACACCCTAGGGTGAGCAAGGTCTAGGCCTGGACTCTCACCTAAGCCGGGGTGGTGCCCAGGAGCATGTCATCGGAGACATTTGCAATGGTTGAGGATTAATGCGCCATTAGTTCCAAAACTCAAAACAAAAACAAACCAAAAATTATTGTAAAGGAAGTAGTCGAGTGTTCTGGTCCTCGCTACTAAGTAATTTCAAGGATTGAGAAAGGAAAAAAGGTTCTATCGGTACGCCCATTTGTAATCCAGAAGGGCCTGGATAACATAGCTGGTCCAGTGATATTCCTATTCTACATTGGAACATACGTAATATAAGAAGTCAACGTGCAGAGCTTGAGCTGTTTCTCAAAGAAAACGAACCACTGGTCGCATGTTTGCAAGAGACTAAGCTGCGTCCTCAAGACGTGTTCCATCTAAGGCGATACACCCCAGTACGGTGTGATGTTATACCAGAAGAGGGTGTTACGGCACATGGCGGTGCTATGATGCTTATCAGAGATGAGGTATATACGAAAACTGTACCCTGACATACGGGCTGACAATCAGTCGCAATAATGGTTATACTGCCAAACATTGTTTACCATTAGTAATATTTATCTGTCTCTCTCTCTCTTGTCGTCTTGCCTATTGATTTAGAGGATCTAGTTTCCCAGTTACCGACACCGTTTTTGTTGGAGGGAGTGCCTCAGGTTTCGGTGCTATGTGTCACGCTCTCTGCTATAGCAATTAACTCCATCTGGAAATGTGGAGTTTCGTCATGCCTATTCGTAGACAACTTCGCAGTCTATTGCACTTCTCAGCACACGGCGTTCTTACTACGGCGCCTGCAGCAATGTTTGGACAGCCTTAGAGAATGGAGCACCAAAGCGGCTTCCGTTTCTCAACTGAGAAGTCAATCTGTGTTAGTTTCTGGCGTCGTAGGAGACGATTACCACCTTCGCTCCGTTTCGGTCCAGATTTACTTCCCTTCGCAGAAGAGACGCGCTTCCTGGGTTTGATCTTGGACAGGAAGCTTAGTTGATCGTCGCATATTGCACAGCTAAGAGCACGATGTGACCGTTCCCTAAATATCATGCGAGTACTAAGTGGCAAATAGTGGGGAGCGGATTGGACAATTTTGTTGCGAATGTATCACGCACTGATCCGAACCAAACTAGACTGTGGGTGTATTGTTTATTCGTCACCACGACCATCTGTGCTGAGAAGATAGACGCGGTCCACAATAGGGGCATTCGTATTGCAACAGGAGCTTTTCCAACAAGCCCAGTGGTGAGCCTTTACGCCGAGTCCTCAGAACCTCCTCTGCAATATCGGTGTGACTTTCTCTGGACAAATTATGGTTGTGCGCTTAGAAGTATGCCTAAGCACCCTACTTTCGCTTCTTTCTTCACCACCACGCTAAGAGGACGATATAGGAATGACACCCTTCGTCCTAAGCCAGCGGGATGACCGCACACCAGAAGTCCACGATGCCTATTTCAAGTATCCGGACGTGTTTTTCTAGAATTTTTGTCATGCTACACTGAATGTCGATGTATTTATACCGACGGGTCAAAGAGCACCAACGGTGTTGGATGTGCTTATGTTTATGGAACTGAACCAAATACATTCGGTTTTCCAAATACCACTACCATTTTTGCTGCAGAGCTTTATGCAATTTACCGCGCCATTTTGTATGTGAGCCGTCGTAAATTAGCTGACTAGCTGATTTTGAGCAATTCCCTTAGTGCACTTCAGAGCCTTTGTGAGCTGTACAACCCCCACCCATTGTACAACGTATCCAGGATGCCCTCCATGGTTTACGCGCCTGTGGCGTTGACGTGATGTGTGCATGGATTCCTGGTCACGTAGGTTTGCCGGGGAATGAAATGGCAGATTTAGCAGCAAAGTCGGCAAGTACAGAACCCAGTATTACCGTCTCACGTGTTACTTCGGAAGACTTTAGGCTTGAAGTACGGAGTTGGGTGCTGTCGTCCTGGCACGACGAGTGGTCAGCTCTCCGCGGTAGTAGGCTTGGAGAAGTGAAAGAACTTCCGATAAATTGGGTAACCTCGTGTGGCATATCTCGCCACGAGGAGGTTAGTTTGGCTCGATTAAGAATAGGGCACTGCAATTTGTCGCATGGTTACCGATTTAAAAGGGACCCTGGCCCTCTATGTCCGCTGTGTGACAATCTTTTGTCTGTCCGTCACGTTCTGCTAGACTGTTCCTCTGTAGAGCACCTTCGAGATTCTCTGCAGCTGCCTGGCAGGCTTGCAGAGGTCTTAGCGGACGACAAAATAGCGGTTGATAGAGTGTTTTAAGTTTTTAGCGGATTGTAATATCAATTTGAGCATTTACATTTTTAGATATTTGTTTATACTTTTGACATATCTATTACCCTGTTTTATATCTGACTATTGCCACTGTATTTTACGTTTATGTGTATATTTTTATTGTTACCAATGATTTTATTCTTGATTGAAATTTATACGTCACCTGTGGCAAAGATGCCCACGAAGGAGCGTGCCCATGGGCTCCTAGATGTGTTAATTGTAGAGGTGCCCATCCGGCGACTTCCTGCTATTATCCACGTTACCTGGACCAGAATGCTATTCACGAGCTGCGGGTCAAAGAGCCCTTATCGTTCTCTGAGGCCCGCAAACGTCATCTTGCTCGCCAGCCGTCGATACTCAAATTTGGTACTTTTAGTTCAGTACCAAACCCCAGTACCAAAGCGGTATGTAGGTACTCAAACCTCCCCTGTAGCCATTACCGCCAACGCACCTACTCGTACACCATCCACAGCTACAGCCTCAACCAGTACCAGCTCCAAGACTCACTACTAGCCCTTAAGTCTGCAAGTTCCGAAGAGAGCCCGAACTGAGTGATTTTCTCAAAGGCCTAACTACCTCTCCCAGTGGGAAGTGTGCTCTCCCAGTCACTTCCCCCTCTCCCCTGCGCTAATGCTCTCAGGACACCAGAGGGGTGCAACGGGTCTCCAATTCCCTTTACCATAGACAACCGTTACACAGTCCTGTCTTCTGTTACTGGTGACACAACCTCTTCCGTCCGAACAGACCATGGAAGAACCATTTGCTCCAAAGAGCACTAGCCCCACTCGGTCTCAGAAGGGCAAATTAAAGCGCCAACCTTCGGTCAAGTGACCCTAGTCGATAGTTTGTCCCAGGATGTCCATTACATAGTGAAATACACGCGGCATACGTGCGCGTAAAGCTGAATTAAAATTACTTTCTAATTCGCTGTCCCTACTATTCTGTGCTTGCAGGAGACCAAGCTTCGCCTGCAGGACTCTCACCTATTCTGGGTTTATTCCGGTGCGTTATGACCTCCCAACGGAACCCGGTACTTCTGGACATGGAGGTGTCGGGCTCCTCGTTCGCAACAACGTCTTTTATGAGCCATTCATGCTCACCAATCCATTGCAAGCTTTGCTGTTACCTTGAGACTACCTGACTCTTGATTTACTCTCTATTCCCTTTATCTACCGCCTTGTTCCCCCCTTCGCAATAGGGGAACTGTCCCATCTAGTGTACGAGCTCCCATCCGTTCCTGGCCTGCGGATCCACAACACCACCATTGTTTGCCCTAGAACTGTAGCCCCTCCGAAGGAATGTCGCCTTACAATAAAAATAATAATAGCAACAACAATAATAAAATAATAATAATAGTAATAATAATATGAACAACAGTAACATTAACAATATAAATAAACAAGTAACCCTACCTTGGCTTGTTCCTGTTCTTGATTACGCAATCGTTGTTGCTGCATGTAGTGTGTCTGTAGGTAGTCCAAGTTCATCTTTATATCCTGCAGAAAGGCGATAGCTTCTTCTCTGGTCATCTGCAAAGAAAACGAAATGGTACAAGGCTACATAAAATTTATTCCACTTAAGAGTACAAATGACGGAGCCGGTACTTCCAAATTGGCAAGGATAACTATTAAAGTATTAGTGTGGAAGAAGGCTACCTAGGGACTAGCTCATGTAGTGCCACACCATTTATTTTACGTATAACGCGTTTGTTTGTGTTCAGGTACTTCCGGTTTATGATAGTGGAGTAAAGAAAAGTGTTTACAAGGAACATATTTAAGATGCCGGCGTCCATGTCTCACGCGCTCTTCCAAACGAACGCTTCCGTTTGTCATTACATCTACACAGCACAGCACAACAATGTGGGTCTACACCTGTAACACAAATTTTGGTTGTGCACTTAGACGTATGCCTAAGCACCCAAATTTCGCTTCTTTTTTCACCACCACGCTAGGAGAACGATATAGGAATAGCACCCTTAGTCCTAAGCCAGCGGGATTTCGTTTCCAAGATCTTCTAATGAAGCTTGGAGTGGAACTACCTAGGATGTTCGCCAAGGGTGAGAATCTTTACCCCCTTGGCTATCTGGCACGCCCCGTGTAGATCTTGGGATGACCACACACCAGAAGTCCACGATGCATATTTCAAGTATCCGCACGTGTTTTTTAGAATTTTTATCAGGCTACACTGAACGCTGATGTACGAGTATTTATACCGACGGGTCAAAGAGCACCAACGGTGTTGGATGTGCTTATGTTTATGGCACCGAACCACATACATTCGGTTTTTCAAATAGCGCTACCACTTTTACTGCAGAGCTTTATGCAATTTACCGCGCCCATTTGTATGTGCGCCGTCGTAAACTAGGTGACCAGCTGATTTTGAGCAATTCGCTTAGTGCACTTCAAGCCTTTGTGCGCTGTACAACCCCCACCTCATTGTACAACGTATCCAGGATGCCCTCCATGGTTTACACGCTTCTGGCGTTGGCGTGGTGTTTGCATGGATTCCTGGTCACGTAGGTTTGCCGGGGAATGAAATGGCATATTTAGCAGCAAAGACGGCAATTACAAAACCCAGTGTTACCATCTCACGTGTTCCTTCGGCTTGAAGTGCGGAGAGCAGTGCTGTTGTGCTCGCACGACGAGTGGTCTGCTCTCCGCGGTAATAAGCTTAGAGAAGTGAAAGAACTTCCGATAAACTGGGTACCTTCCTGTCGCACATCTCGTCGCGAGGAGGTTAGTTTGGCTCAATTAAGAATAGGGCACTGCAATTTTTCACATGGTTACCTATTTAAAAGGGACCCTGCCCCTGCCCCTCTGTGTCGGTCTGGGTGGCTCAGTTGGTTAGACGCTGGCCTACTGATCCAAAGGTCGCGGGTTCAAACCCGGCCCAGGCCGATGGTTTTTAAGTGTGCTTAAAAACGACAGCTCCATGTCAGTAGATTTACTGCCATGTAAAATAACTCCTACGGGACGAAATTCCGGCACACCGGCGACGCTGATGTAATCCTGGCAATTGACAGCGTCGTTAAACAACAAAATAATTTAAGTTTTTATTTCCTGCCCACCTATGCCCGGTGTGTGATAACCTTTTGTCAGTTCGTCACGTGCTTGTAGAGTGCTGCTCGCTAGCGCACCTTCCGGATTCTCTACAGCTGCCTACCAGACTTGCAGAGGTCTTAGCGGACGACAAAACAGCGGTTAATAGAGTTTTTGTTTTTAGCGGAGTGCAATTAGAATTTGAGTATTTAAAATTTTGGGTATATCTTTTTATGCTTTTCTACATATTTGTTACCTTGTTTCACATCTGGCTATTGCCACTGTTTTTTACTTTTTGCGTATATTTTCCTTGTTACTGGTATTTTTATTTTTGAGTGAAATTTATATCTGTATATTGCCATGAATCTTTTAAGGTCGCTGATGACCCTGAGGTTGAGCGCCCTTAAACCAAACCAATCTACCAACCTTGTTTCATATCTGGCTATTGCTACTGTTTTTTATTTTTTATTTTTTGTGTACATTTTTTTTTTGTTGCTAGTATTTTTAGTTTTGAGTGAAATTTATATCTGGCTATTGCCATGAATCTTTTAAGGGCGCTGATGATCTAGAAGTCATGCTCTGTAAATTTCGAAGAATTATGGTTTATAACAAAATTGTTCTTGTCGCTTTGTCTGTTTAAAGTTATGCCCTATCTGAAAATGACTGAAGTTAACTGATTAATAAAGCAGTAACAGTACTTACCAGCCCCTCCTGTAGAAATTCCTCAATAGCCACTGTAACACCTTTTTCGTCTCCAGTCCAGAAAACATACTCAGCCATATCCAGAGGGGAGTATTGTATTCCAGCATACGACGTGAATTTATCCAGCTGCAAAAATAAAACGTCTTAATTTATATTAGCATTGTAATGACTTACTAATAAACTGCAACAGGAGCAACAATGCATTTGCTTCGACGTTTAACTTATTTACAGGGCTTTAACAATGTTTCTTGTCATTGAAGCGTTTTCTTCTTAGTGTTACGGATTCTGAATAAATCGAATTTGGTGGGAAGAGGCAGTAATTAAGTTGTTGAGACTTCCAAACCTAATTCATGGACCTACTCTTATCAATTTCCACATACGATGTTAAGCAAAAGCAGCTTATCCTGCTCCACCAGGGAAGCTACCCACGCGGTAGGTACAGGCTAACGCAGTTTCTTAAGTCCTCTAAAATCATTCTAACTGAAAACAGAGCCAACAGAGTTAGACTTCACTTGTTACATAAACAACTGAGGAAAAATGGTCAATCACTGATGGCACAGCGATTGAAGATACAATGTATACACCGTGATGTAAAAGCGATTAAGATTTAAATGTAATACTTTAATAAAAATGTTCTAAGTGGTGATAACCTGAATTAACTGTTTGTTACAGGTCTGAATTGTGATTAGACCTTGTACGGTCGTTCATATTGCTTGGTCGTGGCTAAGGATTTCGACTATCATATACGGCGGATTCCTCTAAAC
Source organism: Tenodera sinensis (assembly GCA_030765045.1). Taxonomy (NCBI): domain Eukaryota; kingdom Metazoa; phylum Arthropoda; class Insecta; order Mantodea; family Mantidae; genus Tenodera; species Tenodera sinensis. The sequence goes on from CM060961.1 coordinate 110,968,609, forward strand.
AGCAAGCACCGATGCATACTGTCCCTAAGATTTATAAGAGCAGTGAAGGTCTGCGCCTCGTGCGTCATTAATAATCATTCATACATATTTACTCTTAATTTTAAGTATATTTCACGTGTTCATTTTGAAACTGAGCTTATAAGATGGATTTTCTTTAGAGATATATCTCAAGAGACCTATATCCTTTACCCTCCGAGCTATCTATCATGAACATTTCACTCATATTTCACTCCAGCATCTATCAGATACGATGCAGTCATGTACACCCAATTCACTCCCGCGTCTTTTAAATTGCTAGAGCATTTGCAACACTTTGTCCTGGTTGATTTATTCTTTCTTAGCAGCAGACATGTCTGCAAATAATAATAATAATAATAATAATAATAATAATAATAATAATAATAATAATAATAATAATAATAATAATAATAATAATAATAATAATAATAATAATAATAATAATAATAATAATAATAATAATAACAATAACAATAACAATAACAATAACAATAACAATAACAATAACAATAACAATAACAATAACAATAACAATAACAATAACAATAACAATAACAATAACAATAACAATAACAATAACAATAACAATAACAATAACAATAACAATAACAATAACAATAACAATAACAATAACAATAACAATAACAATAACAATAACAATAACAATAACAATAACAATAACAATAACAATAACAATAACAATAACAATAACAATAACAATAACAATAACAATAACAATAACAATAACAATAACAATAACAATAACAATAACAATAACAATAACAATAACAATAACAATAACAATAACAATAACAATAAGAATAAGAATAATAATAATAATAATAATAATAATAATAATAATAATAATAATAATAATAATAATAATAATAATAATAATAATAATAATAATAATAATAATAATAATAATAATAATAATAATAATAATAATAATAATAATAATAATAATAATAATAATAATAATAATAATAATAATAATAATAATAATAATAATAATAATAATAATAATAATAATAATAATAATAATAATAATAATAATAATAATAATAATAATAATAATAATAATAATAATAATAATAATAATAATAATAATAATAATAATAATAATAATAATAATAATAATAATAATAATAATAATAATAATAATAATAATAATAATAATAATAATAATAATAATAATAATAATAATAATAATAATAATAATAATAATAATAATAATAATAATAATAATAATAATAATAATAATAATAATAATAATAATAATAATAATAATAATAATAATAATAATAATAATAATAATAATAATAATAATAATAATAATAATAATAATAATAATAATAATAATAATAATAATAATAATAATAATAATAATAATAATAATAATAATAATAATAATAATAATAATAATAATAATAATAATAATAATAATAATAATAATAATAATAATAATAATAATAATAATAATAATAATAATAATAATAATAATAATAATAATAATAATAATAACAACAACAACAACAATATGAGCTACAGCGTTCTTTTTCGCAATTCTCAGCACCAGGACCAGACAGTATTCACGTACACACGTTACAACAGCTCTGTCCTGAAAGTAAGGCATTCCTGCTCGAGGTCTATAAATGTGTTTGGGTTGACAGTATACTCACAGAAAATTGGTGGGAGGCCGCCAGTATTCCTATCTTGAAGGCTGGAAAGGACCGTCATCTTCCCTGAAGCTATCGTCCTATTATCCTCAGCAGTTGCGTTTGCAAGGTAATGGGACGCATGATCAATGGACAGTTGGTATGGTGGGTAGAAGTTGTAACCTACTAACATCCAGTGGGGTTTTCGACGACACTTTCAATTGTAGATCATCTTGTGTAAATATCGACACAGATAATGGACGGATTTATGAAGAACTGTCAAACGGTATATTTTTCGATCTTGAGAAGTCTTATGATACGTGCTGGTGAGGAGGGAAGAATCTACGTTCCGTGTATACCTGGAACATATGCACACGTCTACCGCTGTTTATTCAGGAGTTTATGAAGGACCGCTTTTTTCGAGTAAAGTCGGTTCTGTTCTTCCTATTTATTTTGTTCAGGATGAGGGAGTACTTCAGGGTTCGGTACTAAGTGTCACGCTCTTTGCTACAGTAATTAGCTCCATCTGAAGTTTCGTCACGCCTATTCGTAGACGACTTCGATGTCTTTTGCACTTCTCCGCCTCCTTGGTCCTAAGCCTGCAGGTTTTCGTTTTCAGGAACTTCTAGCGAAGCTTGAAATGTAAGTGCCTAGGATGCTCGTCAAGAGCATCCCATTGGCTATCTGGCACGCCGTATGTAGATCTTGGGATGACCGTACACCGGAAGTCCACGATGCCTATTTCACGTATCCGCACGTGTTTTTAGAATTTTTGTCAGGCTACACTGACCCTCGATGTATTTTCACCGACAGTGTTGGCTGTGCCTATGTTTATGGAACGGAACCACATAAATTAGGTTTTCCATGTAGCACTTCCATTTTTACTGTACAACTTTACGCAATTTACCGAGCTGCCTGGTATGTGCGCTGTCGTAAATTAAGTGACTGCCTGATTTTTAGCGATTCAGAGCCTCTGTGAGCTGTACAACCCCCGCCCTATTGCATTACGTATCCAGGATGCCCTACATGTTTTACACGCTTCTTGCGTTGACGTGGTGTGTGCATGGATTCCTGGTCATGTAAGTTTGCCGGGGAATGAAATTGTGGATTTGGCAGCAAAAACGGGTGCTCAGAATCCAGTATTAAAATCACGGGTGTTACATGGGAAGACTTTAGGCTTGAAGTGCGAAGAGCGGTGCTGTCGTCCTGACACGAAGAGTGGTCAGCTCTCCGTAGTAATATGCTTAGAGAAGTGAAAGAACTGCCGATAAACTGGGTAACTTCCTATCGCATATCTCGCCGCGAGGAGGTTAAGAATAGGGCACTGCAAATTTTCGCATGGTTCCTATTTAAACGGGACCTTGCCCCTCTATATCCGAAATTCTCTGCAGTTACCTGCCAGACTTGCAGAGGTCTTAGCGGACGACAAAACAGTGGTTGATAGTGTTTTTAAGTTTTTAGCGGAGTGTAATATGAATTTGAGGCTTTAACATGTTATATATTTCTTTGTATGCTTTTTGACATATTTATCAGCTTGTTTTTTATCTGGCTATTGCCACTGTTTTTTACGTTTTTATATATATTTCCTTTGTTCCTAGTAATTTTAGTTTTGATTGAAATTTATATCTGGCTATTGCCATGAAGGCTTTTAAGGGCGGTGATGACCTAGAAGTTGTGCGCCCTTAAACCCACAAACGAACCAACGAACGTTATTTCATCTCTGAAGGATAACGATGAATCCCCGCCACTGTAATTTGCTTCTGAAGCATTTCTTCTGCCAGCTGAACGCTAGTGAAGAAGTTATCAACGAAGTATTTCTGGACGATGCTCCTATGCCAGATCTTTCGCCACATTCAATCCAAAAAATCTTATGTACAGGTTCATGTGGTTTCCTTCCCGTGTACACAGTTCCATCTAAGGCATATGCAGATGTAGCATCACATAACCAAAATATCTTTATGCGATACTTGACAGGTTTAGAGGACATATACTAGATAAATCTTTGTCTTCCAGGGAATGGCAATAATTGTTGAACTGTGAAATCGTACTATTTGTACATTCGTCAACAAACAGTTCCCGTATATAGAGAACAGCTGCAAGTCTACAGATCGAGATTCTCGGGTGCGCCTGTCATCGAATCTTATCATTTTCCTTATATCCTCAAATCTATTTTCTGACATTATGGCCTTATATGCAGGATTTCCCTTTTCATCCAAGAATAATTCTCTTACAGGGGCATATCAACTCTTCTCAACACCAAGCAGTTAAATACCAAGAATACCCTCCATTTCAACAAGTGAAACGTACTTCCATGTTTTAGCATGCGAAGCAGTAACCTCTGCCTTTCATATTTGTGCAGTTGATTGCATCATCTAGGATTTCGTTGGAGATGAAATAGGTCCAGGCATCTTTTGGTTTGCAGGTTTTCAATCCACGAGCTGGACCAGATGCCTTCTTTATAATATTGGGAACAGGCGTACACGAAGTTGCAGAGGGATCTAAATTCCAAATGGTTCCATTACGGCTAATGTATGCCCCTCCGAAGGAGTGTCGCCTTGCCGTGGCGGAGGGGCTCAATACCCGATCCAGACTGCCTACTAAGTGAGTCTTCGTGACCACTGGTAGGCAAGAGGTGAGGGGAAGCTAAGAACATTCCAACGGGTAGATGAGGCTCGTTAGTCTTGGTTGACAACTCATCTAGGAGAAGAGGACTCCGAAATCAAACTCCCCCAGGGGAACCTACCACGGTAGGTCCGGGTTTGGCGCACCCGGGGCCCCGAGCTGCTCACTATCACTTCACCCCCTCCACCTTCATTAACTGTGCCACGTGCAGCGTTTTATGTTGCTTTTTATATCACCCTCTTCCTCTTCTAGGCTTATTCTGCTTATTAGTTTGTAAGTTCCTAGATTTATAACTCCTGTATCACCAGCAGGGATCTTTCCTATCTCCGTGGTCCTGTCCCACGGTTTTCAGCGCGGCCCCCGACTTGTGTGCTCTTCGGAGGTCTCAGGCGCGAAGGTTGTGCGGACCCTTCACACTGCCCCCATGTGTAGCCTTAGGTGCGGAGCCCGTCCACACGTCATGTACACCCACGTAGCTCCTTGAGGGCACGGCCGGTGTTAATCTCCCGACGGCCGCGTGCCGTCGGGTTAGTATCACCGGCCGGACGTGTTACCGCTGACGGAGCCCCGGTGTAATCAAACCGAAGTCCCCTGAATCCACGCTGACTCCGTTGAGGCAGCGTGTGCTAAAGCGGGGAGCCACAGGCGGTTATTCCTGTGGTGGGGGCATAAAACCGGGGTGTCATGTGGTGAACGGTTTACCCATGCGGACAAGCAGTGGAGATCGGAGGGTAGCTCCTCTGAAGTACGCCTTGAGGTCAGTCATGGAGGGGTCTCCATGGCGGCACAGACCGTGGAGATTTTGGTGTCTTTTATCCTTTGACCCCCGGATGGCAGGCTGACGCCGACGGTTCCGGATGGGGGGACCAATTCATAATGCATCCGCGCAAAACCCCTTTGTTTGACTCGTTTTTAGTTCTGACATTGGCCTGTGAAGGGAAGACGATTAAAGATATCAGTCCATTCTACATAAAACGCCCCTCCGAAGGAGTGTCGCCTTGCCGTGGCGGAGGGGCTCAGTACCCGATCCAGACGGCCTACTAAGTGAGTCTTCGTGACCACTGGTAGGCAAGAGGTGAGGGGAAGCAAAGAACATTCCAACGGGTAGATGAGGCTCGTTAGTCTTGGTCGACAACTCATCTAGGAGAAGAGGACTCCGAAATCAAACTCCCCCAGGGGAACCTACCACGGTAGGTCCGGGTTTGGCGCACCCGGGGCCCCGAGCTGCTCACTATCACTTCACCCCCTCCACCTTCATTAACTGTGCCACGTGCAGCATTTTATGTTGCTTTTTATATCACCCTCTTCCTCTTCTAGGTTTATTCCGATTATTAGTTAGTAAGGCCTTAGTTTTATAACTCCTGTCTCACCAGCAGGGATCTTTCCTATCTCCGTGGTCCTGTCCCACGGTTTTCAGCGCGGCCCCCGACTTGTGTGCTCTTCGGAGGTCTCAGGCGCGAAGGTTGTGCGGACCCTTCACACTGCCCCCATGTGTAGCCTTAGGTGCGGAGCCCGTCCACACGTCATGTACACCCACGTAGCTCCTTGAGGGCACGGCCGGTGTTAATCTCCCGACGGCCGCGTGCCGTCGGGTTAGTATCACCGGCCGGACGTGTTACCGCTGACGGAGCCCCGGTGTAATCAACCCGAAGTCCCCTGAATCCACGCTGACTCCGTTGAGGCAGCGTGTGCTAAAGCGGGGAGCCACAGGCGGTTATTCCTGTGGTGGGGGCATAAAACCGGGGTGTCACGTGGTGAACGGTTTACCCATGCGGACAAGCAGTGGAGATCGGAGGGTAGCTCCTCTGAAGTACGCCTTGAGGTCAGTCATGGAGGGGTCTCCATGGCGGCACAGACCGTGGAGATTTTGGTGTCTTTTAACCTTTGACCCCCGGATGGCAGGCTGACGCCGACGGTTCCGGATGGGGGTCCAAATAATCATGTCTCCGCGCAACCCCTCTCCTTTTGACCCTTTCTTGGTTTTGACTTTGGCATGTGACGGGAAAACGATAAAGGACCTTAGCCCATTTTACATAAAACGAGAAGTCGACAGAATATGTGGCCCGGTTAAGAACGCGACCAGAGTTCGAGACGGTACGCTGTTGATCGAAACCAACACGGCAGACCAGACCCAGAAACTTTTAAAGGCGAGTTTGTTGGGCTCCTACACAATTCGGGTAGCCCCACACAAATCGCTCAACACATGTAGGGGAATTGTCACCACCTCCAGTCTGGACAATCTGTCGAACGATGAGATTACCACCTGTCTCTCCGACCAGCGTGTGTGTCAGGCTTACCGTCTTACCAAAAAGCAGGATGGCAAGGATGTGCCTTTGCGTACGGTGTTTCTGACGTTCAGAGGAACTAAATTGCCCGAGTACATCTTTTGTGGCTACGAACGTGCCGCCGTACGCCAGTATGTGCCGAACCCCATGCGTTGTTTTAGGTGCCAACGGTTCGGCCATACTAAGACCCTGTGTAATAATCCTGCTATATGTGAGCGCTGTGGTTTAGCAGCCCATGAGGACCCGACATGTACACGGGATCCCCTCTGTGTGAACTGTGAAGGGAAGCATCCATCCAGCTCGCGTCAGTGTGCGAAGTTCTTGGATGAGAAGTGCATACAAGAATTGCGCGTGAAAGAACATCTCACGTTTCCAGAAGCGCGTCGTCGCTTTGAGCAGCTGAAACCTGCTACCACCACAGGTTATGCCTTGGCTGCCCGACGCGCTCCTGCCAGCAGCGTAGCGATCCAGCACGTTCCTGTGTCAGATGCTTCTACACAGACTGACCTACCTGCGAATACCCCTTCACTGTCTCGTGCCACAGCTGCACCTGCTACTACATCTATAGCCGTGCAGACACCAGCTCACAAGACAACTAGCCGCAGCCAGCCTGTTGACAGCCATTATTCTAGGCCTTCTGGTCGCGCCAGCAGTCGCACATCGTCCATGAAGTCCCGCTCCCGCTCTCGTTCAGCGAGCCGCCGGGGATCTTCAGACTCCCGGACGTCGGCGGAGTCACCAGACGATGGCGAATTTAACCTACCCCGTCCGAAGTCGGTTAAGGTAAAGATGAAAAAGAAAAAGATGAAGACGAATCCCTAATTCTTCTTTACCATGGAAATAATCCAGTGGAATGTTAATGGGTTCCGGGCACGTGTTCCGGACGTACAGCATCTCGTTTCGCAACGGTCTCCATCAATCGTCTGTCTACAAGAAACGCACTTGCACCCTAACCACGCATTACAACTTCGTGGTTTTTCGGCATTTAGACATGACTCTGCAGCTGATAGGCGAGCAAGCGGGGGTGTTGCTATTCTGGTGGCGCATGATATCTCTGCCACCAGTGTGCCACTCAACACGCCGCTGCAAGCTGTAGCGGTGCGTGTGCAGCTGCAGAGCCTCTGTTTCTCCCTTTGTAATGTCTATCTGCCACCGGTCAGTGTCGTACACACGAACGATCTTCGGGCTCTCTTGGCACAGATTCCGCCACCGTTCATCTTTCTTGGCGATCTGAATGCCAAGCACTCTCATTGGGGCTCCGACATTGACGATGCCCGTGGGTGCCTTGTAGCAGACGTTTGCCATATGTCCGGCCTAGTCATATTAAACACTGGCGTGCCTACTTTCTTATCATCTGCCTATGGTACACACTCCGCACTTGACGTTTCTTTTAGCAGTCCGTCACTGGTACCTCTACTCGACTGGTCGGTACTTTCCGACTTATTTGGCAGTGATCATTACCCCATTAGCATTCACTTATCGGGCCACAATTCTGTGCCAACACGCTTTCCTCACTGGATTATTTCCAAGGCTGACTGGGGGAAGTTTCGTTCCCTCATTCACCTAACCGACGATGGTTTTACCACCATTGACGACATGGTGGAGTATTTTACTTACTCTATCCTTCGTGCAGCGGATTCCAGCATTCCTCGTGGTTCCACTACACCTCGTCACGTTCCTGTGCCTTGGTGGTCCGAGGAATGCCGTTTGGCTAGTAAAGCACGCAAGCGTGCATTGCGTATCTTTACATTACATCCTACGCAGGCGAACTTTGTCGCTTTTAAGCGTGCTCGTGCTAGGGCAAGATTTATACTTCGAGACGCAAAACGCAAATCGTGGGAAAAGTATGTATCTTCTCTTTCCCGTCGAAGTTCGGCGCAAAAGGTGTGGACTGCTGTTCGGCGAATGTACGGCAAGTGTCGCCGGACGACCATCCCCGGCCTTGCCGTACAGGGCTCCCGTTACACCAGCGAGCAGGACATCGCCGACGCCCTTGCCGAGTATTTTGCCTGTACTAGCCAAACCCAAAGCTATGATAGAGCGTTTTTAGCTATCAAGGAATCTGCGGAGCAGATAGGCCTTAGTTTTAACAGTGCCCAAAGTGAACCGTACAATGCACCATTTACCGAGGCGGAGCTAGCGCATTCCTTGTCCCTAGCAAAGAATTCTTCTCCCGGTCTTGATGACATCCACCGCCAAATGCTGCTTCATCTTCCACCTGCAGCTCTTTCCTTCATGTTGAGCATGTATAACCGCATCTGGCATCAGCAGGTTTTTCCGTCTTCCTGGCGAGAGGGCATTGTCATCCCTATCCCTCGACCAGGAAAAGACCGGACACTTCCCTCTAGCTACCGCCCTATCTGCCTGACGAGTGTCGTCTGCAAGACCTTGGAACGGATGATTAACACTCGCTTAGTGTGGTGGCTAGAGACGAATAACCTGCTGAGCAATGTTCAGTGCGGATTTCGTCGCTATCGCTCCAGTGTCGACAACCTGACGCGCATGGAGGCATACATACAGAATGCGTTTCTCCTGAAGCAGCATGTCGTGGGTGTCTTCTTTGATCTGGAGAAGGCCTACGATACTACTTGGCGCTATGGCATTCTCCGTACTCTACACGGTTATGGTTTGCGCGGTCACTTAGCCGTTTTCCTTTTTAACTTTTTACTCATTCGCCGTTTTCGTGTCCGTATAGGCAACACGCTGTCTCAAGAGAAGATCCAGGAGAATGGTGTACCCCAGGGATCCATCCTCAGTGTCACACTTTTCGCAGTTGCCATTAATGGCATCACTAGTGTTGTTCGTAGCGGTATCCCGATGTCGCTGTATGTTGACGACTTTGCGATCTACTATCGCTCTTATAGTTTGGAGCACATCGAGCGTCAACTACAGCTGACCATAACCTCCATCGCCGAGTGGGCATTACGCACGGGCTTTCGGCTGTCCCCTACGAAAACACAGTGTCTACACTTTCACCGACTGCGAGGAGTACACCCTCCTCCCGATCTTCATCTGCGCGACACACGTCTTCCTTTTGTACCGCACCTTAAGTTCTTGGGCTTACACCTCGACAGTAAACTCACTTGGGAGCACCATATCCGCTATCTTCGTGCTTCGTGCGATCGTTCGCTTCGGGTACTCAGGGTCTTATCTGGGGCATCTTGGGGCGGCGACCGCACCGTCATGTTGAGGTTGTATGGCTCTCTGGTCCGGTCCAAATTAGACTACGGCTGTTTTATTTATGGCGCGGCGTCTGCGTCTAAACTCCGGCTTTTAGACACAGTACATCACACTGGTATCCGTCTCGCTACTGGGGCTTTCCGCACCAGCAGAATCGATTGTCTGTATGCTGATTCTGGCGAACCTCCACTGTCTGTTCGACGCTCTTTATTACTTTGTTCTTACGTGGCAAGGCTGGCCGCCCATCCAGGTCACCCTTCGTTTCCACCCGTGTTGCGTCCAGACCTCGCGCACCGTTATATGCGAAATACAACCATCTCCCGTCCAAGTGGTATCCGGTTTCGTGAACTGCTTGCTGCACACGCCCTTCGACTGCCAGCCGTAGAGCGGCATTCACGTGGCCGATGTCCTCCCTGGCAACTCCAGCGCGCACGCTTTGACCTGGAGCTGTCGGGCTGTGTTAAGATAGCTACCCCTCATTCCGTGTTTCGCCAACTATTCACGGAACTACTGGGGCGATACCGGACTTCCTGTCCGGTATTTACCGATGGGTCCCAGACGGGTAGTTCGACGGGTTGCGCCTTTATATACAACGGTGTCGCTCATACGTACCGCCTACCGGACGCCAGTTCAGTATTTACCGCCGAGTTGTTTGCCATATTTTATTTCCTCCTTTTTATCTCCAGTTCAGGTCCTGGAAGTTTTATCGTTTGTTCGGATTCTTTTAGCGCTCTCCAGGCCCTGCAACAGTTTATCGGCACCTCGGCATTGGTTGTTAAAATCCAGACGTTGATTTCTCAGCTACTGTCTCGCGGATACCAGTTTGTTTTTACGTGGATCCCAGGCCATGTGGGTATTCCGGGTAACGAGGCGGCGGATGCGGCTGCAAAGTCTGCATGTCGCCTTCCGGAGTATTCCACCCGTACGCTGCCCTATATAGATGTGCAGAAATATTTCCGTCGCCATCTATTTGCTCTCTGGCAGGAATCTTGGGAAGCGTTATCCGGCACTCAATTACGGACAATCAAGGACACGGTACAACCCTGGCATACCAGCTGCAGGAATTCCAGGCGGGAAGAAGTGGTCTTAACCCGCCTGAGGATAGGCCATACCCGAGCCACGCATGGACACGTTTTGCGTGGTGATCCGGAGCCTGTCTGTACGACGTGTAACATTCCAATCTCCGTCGCACATGTCCTTCTTGATTGTCCGCGATACGCTCGTGAGCGCCAGTCCGTTGGCCTGGGCCTTACACTGTCGTCCGTTTTAGGCAACGACCCAGTATCTGTAAATACAGTGCTGCGGTTTTGTTCCATAATTGATTTTATGAAGCAAGTGTAAGGATATTTTATTTCAGAGATTTTAGCCTTTTTAGATGGCCGTATTTTTGGGTTTTTAACGTTTTAGTGTTTTTTTTTACTTTGTAGCAATTTTAAGTTTCTGTTTTTTAGCATTTTAAATGAAACGTTTTAATAGTTGTTTAGAGGTTTTTTATCTATTTTAACCGTAGATTTTTAGTTTTTAATGGGTGATGTTTTTAACACTTGACAGTATGTAATTTTACTTCTGGACTCGGGGCCCTAATGACCAAGTTGTCGACGGGCCCTTAAACCCGACACACTCACTCACTACATAAAACGCGAAGTAGACAGGATATGTGGCCCGGTGAAAAACGCGACGAGAGTACGAGACGGTACGTTGTTAATTGAGACCAACACGGCAGATCAGTCCCAGAAACTTTTGAAAGCGGCTTTGTTGGGGTCCTACCCAATTCGGGTAGCCCCCCACAAGACGCTTAACACCTGTAGGGGAGTGGTAACCACGTCCAGTTTGGACAATCTGACGAACGAGGAGATCGTCAGCTGCCTCTCTGACCAGCGTGTCTGTCAAGCCTACCGTCTTACTCGTAAGAAGGATGGCAAGGAGCAAGCTCTGCGTACGGTGTTTCTGACATTCAAAGGCACTCAATTACCTGAATTTATCTTTTGTGGCTACGAACGTGCCGCCGTACGCCAGTATGTACCGAACCCCATGCGCTGTTTCAGATGCCAGCGGTTCGGCCATACCAAAACCTCCTGCAACAATCCCGCCATTTGTGAACGCTGCGGTTTACCCGCCCACGAGGATACGTCATGCACAAGGAATCCTGTATGTGTGAACTGTGGCCAAAGCCATCCATCTAGCTCGCGCCAGTGTTCCACGTTTATGGACGAGAAGGCGATACAGGAGTTCCGTGTGAAAGAGCGGCTCACATTTCTAGAAGCGCGTTGCCGCTTCGAGCAACTGAAACCTGCGACTACCCTAGGTTTCGCTTCAGCAGTTCGCCGCACTCCTGCTCACACTGTGGCCGTGCAACATGTACCGGTCGCTGATGCTGCCACACAAACGGATTTACCGAACATCTCTCCACCGACCCGTGACGCTCCTGCACCGGCAACTACATCTTCCGCCGTGCAGACACAAACTCACCAAGCATCCTCAAGCAGTGGCCACACTACTTTGCCTGTCCCTGGCAATCGTTCGCGCCATAAACACCGGGCGAGTAGCCGTTCCTCCTCAAAGAAGTCCCGCTCCCGTTCAACGAGCCGCCGAGGATCTTCAGACTCCCGCACGTCAGCGGAGTCATTAGAGGACGGCGAATTAAACATTCCAGGTCCTAAGTCGGTCAAGGTAAGAATGAAAAAGAAAAAGATGAAGACCGTACGCTAATCTCTTTACCATGGAAATAATCCAGTGGAATGTTAATGGGTACCGTGCACGTGTTCCGGACATACAGCACTTAGTTTTTCAACGCTCTCCATCAATCGTCTGCCTACAGGAAACCCACTTACAGCCTAATCACTCTCTCCACCTTCGTGGATTTTCAGCATTCCGCCACGACTCTGTCGCTGATAGGAGAGCATGCGGTGGTGTTGCTACGCTGGTAGCACATAACATCTCTGCCACCAGTATAACCCTTAACACGCCACTGCAAGCTGTAGCTGTGCGTGTACAGCTGCAGGGCCTCTGTTTCTCCGTTTGCAACCTATATTTGCCACCGGTCAGTGTCGTACACGAGAATGACCTTCGGGCTCTCTTGGCACAGATTCCGCCACCGCTCATCTTTCTCGGCGATCTGAATTCCAAGCACTCTCACTGGGGCTCCAGCACTGACGATGCTCGTGGGTGCCTTGTAGCAGACGTTTGCGATATGTCCGGCTTAATCATACTAAACACTGGCGTGCCTACTTTCTTATCATCTGCCTATGGTACACACTCCGCGCTTGACGTTTCTTTCAGCAGCCCGTCACTAGTACCTATACTTGATTGGTCGGTACTGTCCGACTTATTTGGCAGTGATCATTATCCCATTAGCATTCACATATCGGGCCACCATTCTGTGCCAACGCGATATCCTCACTGGATTATTTCCAAGGCGGACTGGGGGAAATTCTGTTCCCTCATTCACTTGACCGACAATGTTTTTACCACCATTGACGACATGGTGGAATATTTTACCGGCTCTATCCTTCTCGCAGCAGATTCTAGCATTCCTCGAGGTTCATCTACACCACGACACGTTCCTGTGCCCTGGTGGTCCGAGGAATGCCGTTTGGCTATTAAAGCTCGTAAGCGTGCTCTGCGTGTTTTCCGAGCACACCCTACGGAGGCGAATTTTACTGCTTTTAAACGCTCTCGTGCAAGGGCTCGCTTTGTAATGCGCAATGCAAAACGCACATCCTGGGAATCTTACGTGTCTTCCCTTTCACGTCGCAGTTCGGCCCAGAAGGTGTGGACTGCCGTCCGGCGTATGTACGGTAAGTGTCGCCGGACGATCATCCCCGGTCTTGCCGTACAGGGCTCCATATACACCAGCAAGCAGGATATCGCCGACGCCCTTGCCGATTCCTTCGCCACTACTAGCCAAACTCAAAGCTACGACAGAGCCTTTTTACCGATTAAGGAATCCGCGGAACGGATAAGCCTAAATTTTAATAGTGATTGTAGTGAACCCTACAATGCACCTTTTACTGAAGCGGAACTGGCGCATTCTTTGTCCCTCGCTCACGACTCTTCTCCTGGTCCTGATGACATCCATCAGGACATGCTGCTTCATCTTCCATCTGCGGCTCTATCATTCCTGTTGAGCATCTGTAACCGCATCTGGCTTCAGCAGGTTTTTCCATCTTCCTGGCGAGAGGGTGTTGTAATCCCTATCCCTCGACCCGGAAAAGACCGTACACTCCCCTCTAGCTACCGTCCTATATGCCTGACGAGTGTCGTCTGCAAGATCTTTGAACGGATGATCAACACTCGCTTAGTATGGTGGCTAGAGACGAACAACTTGCTGAGCAATGTTCAGTGCGGTTTTCGTCGCCATCGCTCCAGTGTCGACAATTTGACACGCATGGAAGCCTACATCCAAAATGCCTTTCTTTTGAAGCAGCATGTCGTGGGTGTCTTCTTCGATCTGGAGAAGGCCTACGATACCACATGGCGTCATGGTATTCTCCGTACTCTTCACGGGTATGGTTTGCGAGGTCTTTTAGCAATCTTTCTTTTTAACTTTTTAGCCCTGCGTCGCTTTCGTGTCCGCATTGGCAATACGTTCTCACAGGAGAGGATCCAAGAAAATGGTGTGCCCCAGGGGTCGATTATTAGTGTAACTCTTTTCACCGTTGCCATTAACGGTATTGCTAGTGTCGTTCGTAGGGGAATAGCGATGTCGCTGTATGTTGACGATTTTGCGGTCTATTATCGATCTTATAGTCTCGAACATATAGAACGTCAACTGCAGCTGACCATATCCTCTATCGCCGACTGGGCCCTTCGCGCCGGCTTCAAGTTCTCCCCTACGAAAACACAATGTGTCCACTTTCATCGACTTCGCGGTGTACATCCTCCTCCAGAACTCCGTTTGCGTGACACACCCCTGCCGTTTGTTTCGCACATCAAGTTCTTGGGCCTTTACCTAGACAGCAAACTCACATGGGAGCACCATATTCGTCAACTTCGTGGCTCCTGCGATCGTTCGCTTCGAGTACTCCGGGTTTTATCTGGAGTGTCTTGGGGTGGCGATCGCACTGTCATGTTGAGGCTGTATCGTTCATTGGTGAGGTCCAAACTAGATTACGGCAGTTTTATTTATGGCGCGGCGTCCGCCTCTAAACTCCGTCTTTTAAATACTGTACATAATGCTGGTATCCGTCTGGCTACTGGAGCTTTCCGCACTAGCCGTGTAGAGTGTCTGTATGCTGACTCTGGCGAACCTCCACTTTCTATTCGGCGCTCGTTTTTATTGTGTTCTTACGTGGCCCGTTTGGCGGCCCATCCTGGTCACCCGTCTTTTAATCCTGTATTGCGCCCGGAACTCGCTCACCGTTATCTTCGGAATAGCACGATCTCTCGCCCAAGCTGTATTCGATTTCACGAACTGCTTAACTTACACGCGCTGCGCATGCCTGCTGTCGAACGGTTTTCCCTTGGCCGCTGTCCTCCATGGCAATTACAGCGTGCCCAGTTCGACCTGGAGCTTTCGATGCATGCTAAGTTGGTTACCCCTCCATCGGTGTATCGTCAGCTTTTCACCGAGATCCTGGGACGTTACCGGAATTACGCTCCGGTATTTACCGATGGTTCCCAGGTGGATGGGGCTACAGGGTGTAGCTTTGTGCATAACGGTGAGACTCACAAGTACCGTCTGCCAGACTTGAGTTCCGTCTTTACCGCTGAACTGTTTGCAATATTTTATTTCGTCCTTTTTATCTCCAGTTCCGTTCCTGGAAGTTTTATCGTCTGCTGCGACTCTCTGAGCGCACTGCAGGCATTGCAACAGTTTGTCGGCACGTCAGCGCTAGTTGTGAAAATACAGACACTCGTCTCTCAGTTGCTCTCGCGCGGATACCAGATTGTTTTTACCTGGACCCCAGGCCATGTAGGCATTCCCGGCAATGAAGCAGCGGATGAGGCTGCTAAGTCTGCCTGCCGTTTGCCGGAGATCTTAACACGCAGTCTTCCCTACACTGATGTACAGCGGTACTTCCGACGTCATATTTTATCAGTCTGGCAGCAATCGTGGGAAGCGTTGGATGTCACTGGCACGCAATTGCGGACAATCAAGGAAACGGTGCAGCCTTGGATAACATCTTCAAGGGATACCAGGCGGCCCGCCTGAGAATAGGTCACACGCGCATCACGCATGGACACTATCTGCGTGGTGAGCCGGCGCCGGTATGTTCCACCTGTGGCGTTCAGCTCTCTGTGGCCCATGTCCTAGTTGATTGTCCGCGCTACAATCGTGAGCGCCAGTTGTTTGGCCTGGGTTCTAGTTTAAAGACGATGTTAGGCGACGACCCGGTAGCTGTGGATTCAGTGCTGCGGTTCGTCGGCAGCATTGGCTTTGGTAAGCAAGTTTAAATTTTATTGTGTGGTTTTACTTTTTACCTTTTATATTTTATCTGCTTACCTTTTTAGATCATTTTACACGCTTTTAACTATTTTGAGCATACTTTTTAGACAAGTTTTAAGTTTTAACTTTTTTAACTTTTGGCTGTTTTAGCTTGCGTTTTAATATTTAACTTTGAGTTTTAAGTGGTGGTGAGTTTTATCCATTTTTTTTTTATCTTGTGACTTGGGGCTCTAATGACCTAGCTGTCGACGGGCCCTTAAACCCTAACCACTCACTCACTCACGCTAATGTATGTGCTGGCATCTCTGAGTTGTTGATGTGGAACTTCATTTTCAGAATCTGATGAAGCACTACTAACGGCAGTACAGTAATCTTCCATAACATTCGTATCAGCAGGTACAACATTTTATTCTTCACTACTTCTATCTCCAAAAATACTTCTCGTGATTCAGCTTCTTCAAACTGAGTGGCAACACTTTCAAAATTAGCTGCGGTTGCACGTACTAACGCTCGTTTTTCTTGATGAGGTCATGACTGTACTTACGTGTCACTCGAACAGCTGCTAATGCATAAGTAAACAAGCCACGAGGCCAATAATACCGGCATTGGGGCAACAATAAACTAAACAAACCATGGTTTTGAAAATAGCAACACAGAACAATGCTGTGCAACAATAAAGCATGTAGTTGCAAAAACCTCAAGGTATACCGACATTTCTAATACATGACCGTAGTTTCTATTTTTTCTGATCCTACTACTGCTGCTGCTGCTACTACTACTACTACTACTACTACTACTACTACTACTACTACTACTACTACTACTACTACTACTACTACTACTACTACTACTACTACTGCTGCTGCTGCTGCTGCTGCTCATACTACTACTACCACTACCACTACTACTACTACTACTATTACTACTACTACTACTACTACTACTACTACTACTACTACTACTACTACTACTACTACTACTACTACTACTACTACTACTACTACTACTACTACTACTACTACTACTACTGTCCCCACCACTGCCTCTGCTTTAGTTATTGTTGAATTAATAACTTCCTGAACAAATGTAGAAGTCAATATGAAATGGAAGTATGTATAACTGTAAGAGGGCTTCTAAAGCCCTGCATATTCATTAACGGGGTTTCGGCAAATATTTGGAATTATGCTAATGGGCAAGCGGAAGTACACTGGAAAGGAGTTTGAAATCAAATCAAGAATTACAAGAATATTTAAAAAGGAATATGTATATGGATCCTAGGGTTAATAGGTATTTACATGTAAGGGGGTTGGCAGCCCTTACAAAAGGTGGACGCTTTTAGGACATTGATAGAATCGCTGGAATTATTTATTTGTGTACGCGTTTGCGGAATGTCTTCCCATAAGTAGATCAACAGTTTTGTATATGGCACCGTTAACATGGCTACCGTACCAAAAATGCAAAATATCTTAACACATTTATTCAAATTTTACCAACATTCAAATAATTACTTTCAAAAGCCTCTTGCGTTGAATCTGGTATATTGGTTGTTATGCGGTGAGTTTATAGAGCTAATGAACATTTCTTATGTTTGTTCACGCATATGCTCGGCATAATTCCAGGTATAAGAACTCAGATATGACTTTGCAGCAGAAAAACACGAAAACAGAACGTAACATTTGAGTGCGCTTTAAAATTACAGAGATATAATTGAAATTTGAAAAGGGGAACTGGAAGTTTTGAAAAGCAGCGTTCCGGAAACAAATAGAATAGCTAAATATAAATTCTATGATAGATAAGCCTAACCCCTCAATAAATGCCTACGTTATTGTTATTGTTGTTCTGGGAAGTCCCATGAGCTGATCTCCTATCTCCGTTGTCAGTGAACTCTTGCGGCTGCTGTGATCCCTGCACAAGAGCAGTATGGATCCCTCTCGAAGGAATCTCAACTTCTGTCCGGACTTTGGTTGCAGGTGTTGTGTCTTCGCCTGCTCTTGCTGCGGAATCTACCTTCTGAGAGACTCTCGCTACCAGCTTTCCATCATTGTCAACTGTAAAGGAACGATAATAACATTTCACATACTATTTAAACTAATTTTTTCTTAATACTAGGATTCAGAGAGAAGGAAGAGGCATGTGCGTGTCGGTTGTCTTCTGCCTTGCACCAAATGAAGGGAACAAATTACTACCTTAAAAAAATCCTTAGACCCCAAAATAACCTCTACCCCGTATAACACTGATTACCGATCAAATAAGAACTCCGCTTAAAATTGAATCATCCTATCCTGCAGAAATATGTGATTCACTGGGTCATGTCGGTAGGTTTTCTCCATGTTATTTTTATTTTATATTACTTTCTCCTTTGTATGATTCTTAGCAGCGGTAAAGTAATACAAAATAATAACGTAGGTGAATAAATAATTATCACAGGCTTAATGATCTATTTTTAGGGGTAAGTGTTTTTGATGGTGGTCTTGCTGAGGTGCTCTTTACAACCACCGTCTTTGTAGAGGCTGGTGCGCTCAGAAGTACTGGTATGTGCGACTGATCTTATAAATGAATTTGTATCCCTGCGTCTTACCGATTCCAAGGTCACGGGTTGAAATCCAGCCGACACTGATGGCTTTAATTGCGCTTGAAAATGACAGCTCCACGTCAGTATATTTACTGGCATGAAAATGAATTCCGACACATTGGCGACGCTGGTATGATCCTGTCGCTAGACAACGTGATTGAACGACAAAATAATTGTTCATAGTGCATATAGCCACACATTTACAGTGGATCTTGAGCGGATGTTTTTCGCACCAAGCTTTCAATACCTCATTAAGGATATTTTATTAAATATTCCGCAAAGACATTGTTCCTTCGAGGTTTTCCTGTATTTAGAACTACGTATTTACTCATTTTTGATAGCTCCGATAAATTCTATGACTGAATCTGGAGTATGAAAACCTTATCAGGCGAAGTAGAACGAACACCCCAGGGTCCTACTACGGTAGGTATGGGTTTGACGCAACCGGTGTCCCGAGCCAACTGACTCCTTCGATGTGGGCTCCTCTTCGTGGTGAGGGAGTCAGTCAAAGCGCTCACCCACGTGTAAGCTGTGCGTGGAGAACCGTGTCGGTGGAAAGGATTATCCTGGTTGGTTGAGGGATGCGTGTCTGAGCCCGCTTCAGTTTCCCTTCTGAATTCGGGGAGGGTGCGCATTTCCTATACATCGCTTTGGCTTCTGCTTCACCTAAACGGGAGGTTAGGGATTAACGCCCCTTAGTCAATCGGCCAGGACTACGTATTCCACCGAACTCCAGGGTGCGTGGGTCGGCGAACCCATATCCCCTGTGCACCCTGTCATCCGAATGGGATGACCCTTTGTTGGGCTCCGTGGTGGCTGGGGAGAATTGGGGGATGACATTTTATTTACCGTTTTATGGCTACAACTACACCTAAACGCCGCAAAAAAGTTGAATAAAAAGAGATCCACATGTCATTCGTTCGTTACATAGTCGTTCATAGAATGGAAGAGGGTCAGACTTTCTTAAAGGTGAACCTTTTTATCATTCAATCGGGTCTTGAAAAATCGCCGGTCCCGTAAAGTCCTGTACTCGCTTGCGATGATCAATGGACGATTGGTATGGTTGTTAAAAAGCCGTAACATATAACATCCAGTGTGTTTTTGGGTGACGCCGTTCAACTGTAGACCATGTTTTGTCAATATCGACACATAATGGACGGATTTATGAAAAACTGTCAAACGTTGCCATATTTTTCGATCTGGAGACGGCTTATGATACGTGCTGGTGAGCACGAATTTTACATTCCCTGTATACGTGGAACATAAGGGGACGCTTACACCTGTTCATTCAGGAGGTTATGAAAGACTGCTTTTTCCGAGTAACGGTCGGCTCGGTTTTTCTAATTCTTTTGTTTGGGAGGAGGGAGTACACAGGGTTCGGTAACTTATGATACGTGCTGGCGAGCAGTATGCCTGGAACATACGTGCTTTTTGTTTATGTTTTTGAACCTCACACGGCTGATCACCCGTGAAGCCTTAATTATTAATAATACGAGTATTTATCACCTTGTTTTATATCTGGCTATTGCCACTGTTTTTTTTTCGTTTATGTGTATATTTTCTGTGTTAGTAATGTTATTTTTTATTCAAATTTATATCGTTATTTACGTTTAGGTTTGTTTTCTTTGTTGATAGTATTTTTATTTTTGATCCAAATTTATATCTGGCCATTGCCATGAATTTTTAAGGCCACTGATGACCTCGAAGTTGAGCACCCTTAAAACAAATCCTCCTCTTTGCACGCAGTGGATTACAGCATTCGTCGAGGTTCACCTTCCCCACGTTTCACAAGTTTTTAGCAGAGTGTAATATGAATTTGAGAATTTAAAATTTTAGATATTTCGTTTTATGCTTTTTGACATATTTATCACCCTGTTTTATATCTGGCTATTGCCACTATTTTTTACGCTTATGTGTATAGTTTCTGATTTAGCAATGTTATTTTTATTCAAATTTATATCTGGCTATTGTCATGAATTTTTTAGGTGAACTGATGACCTAGAAGTTGAGCGCCTTTAAAACAAACCAACCAACCCGCATGTTTCTCTACTTTGGTGGACAGAAGAATGTCGTTTGGCTATTAAAGGACGAAAGCGTGCTCTGCGTGTTTTTCTATTACATCCAACGAAGCCAAACTATTTGTTTTCAACGCTGTTGTGCAAGGGCGCGTTTAGTACTTCGCGGTGCAAAACGTAGCTCCTGGGAATGTTACGTCTCTTCCCTTTCCAGTCGCAGTACTGCACAGGTCTGGACTGATGTTCGGCGTGTGTATAGGAAGTGTGGCCGCACGATAATTCCCGGTTTTGCCGTGCGGGGATCCCATTACACCAATGAGGATATCGTCGACCCTTTCGCTGCCGATAGCCAAACGCTAAGTTACAATACCGCCTTTCTACCCTTCAAGGAATCTGAGGAGTGGATAGTCCCGATATTAACAGTAAGTGTAGTAAACCGCATAAAGGTCCTTTTACGGAAGCAGAGTTGTTGCATACTTTGTCTCTCGTAAGGGACTCTTATGGTCCTGATGACTTCCACCGTTAAATGGCGCTTCATCTTCCACCTGAGGCTCTCTCCTTCCTGCTGAGCATGTTCAAGCGCGTCTGGCTTTGGCAGGTGTTCCCATGTAGCTGGTATTGTCAGCCCTATCCCTCGGCCAGGGAAACACCGGTGATTACCCTCTAGTTACTGCCCTATTTACGTAATGAGTTTCATTTGTAAGACCTTGGAACGGATGATTAGCACTCCCTTAGTTTGGCTAGAGACGAATAACCTGAGGCTTACATTCGAAGGCGTTTCTCATAACGCAGCATGTCTTGGGGGTCTCCGACCTGCACAAAGCCTGCGACACTACATGGCACAGTGGTATCCTCCGTAATTTGCACGATTACGGTTTATGCGGTCATATAGCGATCTTCGTTTTTAACCTTTTACAACTTCACCAATTTCGTGTCCGCCTTAACCATACGCTCTCACGAAAAGGCATCAGGGAGAATGGTGTACCCCAGGGGTCGATTCTCAGTGAAGCGCTTTTCGTCGTGGCCATTAAGGGCACTGCCAGTGTTGTTCGTAAGGATTTGTGGGTTTAAGGACGCTCAACTTCTAGGTCATCAGCGTCCTAATAAAATTCATGGCAATAGCCAGATATAGTTGTTCGTAAGGGAATCCCGATGTCACTGTATATTGACTTGCAATTTACTGCCGCTCTTATAAGCTTGCGTACCTCGAACATCAACTGCAGCTGACCATAACCTCTACCGCCAACTGCGCTCTTCGGGGTTTCAGTTCTCCGCTACGAAAATGCAAACGTGTCCACTTTCATCGAGTTCGTGGTGTACACCCTCCACTTGATATTTATTTCCGAGGCACATTTCTACCGTTAGTTCCGTACATTGCCTTCTTTCCCCTCCAAAGGAGTGTCGCCTTGTCGTGGCGGAGGGGCTCAGTACCTGAGCCAGACGGCCTACTAAGTGTCATTTTGATTACTGGTAGGCAAGAGGTGAGGGGAAGCAAAGAACATTCCAAACGGGTAGATGGGGCTCGTTAGTCTTGGTTGACGACTCATCTAGGAGAAGAGGACTCCGAAATCAAACTCCCCCAGGGGCTCCTACTATGGTAGGTACGGGTTTGGCGTACCCGGGGCCCCAAGCCATACTCTCGATTGGGTTCCTCCAAGAGGTCAGAGGGCATATGCCAAACGCCCAATCAACTTTGGTCCACTTTTGTGTTTGACCTCCCACCTGTTACCTCCCTGTACACAGTCTGATGGATAACCTACGCGCGGGTCGTCGGAGGATGGGGTGACGCAAGGGGTGACTGGGTAATCGCGTAAGTCCCAGCCCCTGGTTATCATGTAGGATCTGTGTGCGTATCCGCTGATAAAGGTCAGTCCCGGGGAGGGGCCATTGCATGAGCTGATGCACTCCTGAAGGCGATTGGGTCCCTCTGTCTATACATTGGGAGGTGAAACCCTAGGCCAGGACTCTCACCTAAGCCGGGGTGGCGCCCAGGAAGTGAGCATGCCATCGGAGACATTTGCAATGGTGGAGGATATCATCGCCATGAGTCCAAAAACTCCAAACAACAAAAAAGCAAGTGGAAAAGAAGTAGTCGAGTGTTGTGGTCCTCGCTACTTAGTTATTACTAGAAAAGAGGAAGGTAAAAAATTCCTATCGGTGAGCCCCTTTACCATTCAAAAGGGTCTGGATAACATTGCTGGTCCAGTAAAGTCATGCACTAGTTCTCGCAAAGGCACGCTGCTGGTTGAAACACATTCATCCACCCAGGCAGCTAAAATACTGAAGGCGAATATGCTAGCCAGTTATCCTATCAGTGTGGAGATGCACAGAACTTTGAACTCCTCGCGCGGCGTGATAAACACCCGTGCATTGGATGATCTAAGTAATGAGGAGATTAAAGAAAATCTTTTGGAACAGGGCGTTACTAACGTTTACAGGGTTCAGCGTAAAGAGGGTGGTGAACTGAAGCCAACACGTACCCTGTTCCTGACCTTTGACCGGGTAGATCTCCCGCAGAGGATTAAGGCAGGGTACGAATCCATCGAAGTTCGGCCTTTCATCCCGAACCCGCTGAGATGTTTCAAGTGCCAGCGCTTTGGACATACAAGCGAGCTTTGCAAGGGACAAGCTACATGCCCTCAATGTGGAGATGAATCCCACGATGGTGCATGTACAGCAGCTCCGTCATGTGTGAACTGCAGAGGTGAACATCCATCCAGTTCCCGAGATTGCCCCCGTTTCGTAGAAGAAAGAGCGATTCAAGAGATACGGGTTAAAGAGAAGGTGCCCTTCTCAGAAGCCCGGAAGCTCTTGCGTTTACGCCAACCCTCTGTTCCAAGGTCCGGGTCCTATAGCTCAGTTGTAGCTAAACCGGTACCGAGCAGAGAGATCGCAACGCAGACCAGCGATTTTAATGGGGCAACAATATCTGAAAAGACACTTGTAGCCCGTAGCTCTATTCCAAAGCCTTCAACATCAGCGCGCACATCTATGTCAACGTCAACGTCCACAAAATCTTCAAGTGCAAAGAACATCACTGTTACATCATCATCAAGAGCACCAAGATCAGAGCAAAAAACTTGCAAGCCCGTAAGATGTGAAGCCTCGCCGATAAAGTTTAAAAAGAATTACACAAGGACCGACTTCCTCAAGGAAAATAGTATGTCTAATCCCAGTACATCGAAGGGATGTAAGGGTCCACGGACATCTCGAAGATCTCAAATATCCTCTTCTGGAGAATTTTCAGGGGTGGACTCTGACCGGCGTCTTTCATCTTCGCCGGTCTCCGTGTCAAATCGGTTCGAAGCTCTCGAACCAAAATTCAGTATTGGAACACGGACGTCCTCGGCAGAGGACATGGAATTGGAATCTGCCCACACTGGGAGACCCCCAGTAGAAAAAAGGCGCGAAAAAGCGCCAGACAAGAATGCCAGCCCCACAGAAAAAAAGGGCTAAGTTAGTTCGACAACCGCCTGCTCCAAAGTAATGAAGAGTTACCTTGGAACTATCTGTCCCATACACAATGCAATATGGCTATCCTAGAATGGAACATACGTGGAATTCGAACTCAACGGCCAGAACTTGAGCTTTTGCTCAAAGAATACGAACCTCTGGTTGCATGTTTGCAAGAGACTAAGCTGCGTCCTCATGACGCTTTCCATCTAAGGCGATACACCCCAATACGGTGTGATGTTACACCAGAAGAGGGTGTACCTGCACATGGCGGCGCTATGATGCTTGTTAGAGATGATGTGTATATGCAAACTCTACCATTGCACTCTGATATACAATCAGTTGCAATAAGGATTCTACTGCCAGACATCCATTTCACCATCTGTAATCTTTATTTGCCTCCGTCCCATGACTTCTCGCACATTGATTTAGAAGATCTAGTTTCCCAGTTGCCAACACCGTTTCTGTTGGCGGGAGACCTCAATGCGCACCACCCACTTTGGGGTTCAAGTCGCGCTTGTGCGAGAGGTACACTCATTTCCGATTTTTTGGACAGTCACAACCTAGATCTCCTCAACACTGGAGAGCCTACATTCATTTCGGACTCTCACAATAGTTTCTCGCATCTTGACCTTGCAGTTTGTTCACCTCAGTTGGCAGTCTCCTTACAACGGAATGTCATCTCTGATTTACACTCTAGTGACCACTTCCCATGTCTTATTAGTCTCTTGACGCAACATACATTTTCCACTCGTATGCCCAGATGGCGTTTGGACCATGCCAACTGGAACCTTTACACCCAGTTGGCTGTCTTTACGTACAACGAGCACGACTCAGTGAATAATTTGGCGCAGCATCTCACGGAGACGATTCTCTCTGCTGCTGAACAATCGATTCCGCGGTCGACTACACACCCCCGTCGATTTCCCGTTCCCTGGTGGACGGAAGAATGTCGGAATACCATTCGAAGGCGTGCACTTAGGGTTTTCCAACGTCACCCTACTTTGGAAAACCTAATCGAGTACAAGAAAATGCCCGCCAGGTCCAGACAAGTCATTAAGGATAGCAAAAAGTCATCATGGAGCAAATTTGTAGCTTCATTTAACCGACACACACCTTCCTCGGTTGTGTGGGATAGATTAAGGCGTGTTGCAGCTAAAACGACCCAAATACCAATAGCGGGACTAAAAACAGCCACAGGAGCTGTTGTTGATTCATTTGAAGTGCCCAATACCTTTGGCAGTGCTTTCGCACAAGTGTCTAGCTCGGAAAACTACTTCCCTGGGTTCCTTCCAATTAAAACTCAGGTGGAATCTCAAGCCTTCTCGTTTCGTTCTAGAAACGTAGAAGATTACAATCGCCTTTTCACGATGGCAGAGCTGGACTATTCCCTGAAATCTTCGCGATGTTCAGCACCAGGACCGGACGGTATTCATATACAAATGTTACAACGGCTCTCTCCTGAAGGTAAGGCATTCCTGCTCGAGGTCTATAATCGTGTTTGGGTTGACAGTATACTCCCAGAAAATTGGCGGGAGGCCACCGTTATTCCCATCTTGAAGGCTGGGAAGGACCGTCATCTTCCCTCCAGCTATCGTCCTATTTCCCTCACCAGTTGCGTTTGCAAGGTGATGGAACGCATGATCAATGGACGATTGGTATGGTGGTTAGAAAGTCGTAACCTACTAACATCCAGTGTGGTTTTCGACGACGCCGTTCAACTGTTGACCATCTTGTGTCAATATCGACACAGATAATGGACGGCTTTATGAAGAACTGTCAAACCGTTGGCATATTTTTCGATCTTGAGAAGGCTTATGATACGTGCTGGCGAGCAGGGATTCTACGTTCCCTGTATGCCTGGAACATACGTGGACGCCTACCACTTTTCATTCAGGAGTTTATGAAGGACCGCTTTTTCCGAGTAAGGGTCGGCTTGGTTTTTTCTAATTCTTTTGTTCAGGAGGAGGGAGTACCTCAGGGTTCGGTGCTAAGTGTCACGCTCTTTGCTATAGCAATTAACTCCATCTGGAAATGTGTTCCACCTGGAGTTTTGTCATGCCTATTCGTAGACGACTTCGCTGTCTATTGCACTTCTCAGCGCACGGCGTTCTTACAACGGCGCCTGCAGCAATGTTTGGACAACCTTAGAGAATGGAGCGTGACAAACGGCTTCCGTTTCTCAACTGAGAAGACAATCTGCGTTAATTTCTGGCGCCGTAGGAGACGATTACCACCTTCGCTCCGATTTGGTCCAGATTCACTTCCCTTCGCAGAAGAGACGCGCTTCCTGGGTTTGATCTTGGACAGGAAGCTTAGTTGGTCGTCGCATATTGCACAGCTAAGAGCGAGATGTGACCGTTCCCTAAATATTATGCGAGTACTGAATGGCAAATCGTGGGGAGCGGATCGAACAATTTTGTTGCGAATATATCGCGCATTGGTCCGATCCAAGCTAGACTATGGGTGTATTATTTATTCGTCAGCACGGCCATCTGTGCTGAGAAGATTAGACGTGGTCCATAATAGGGGCATCCGCATTGCAACAGGAGCTTTTCCAACAAGCCCAGTGGTGAGCCTTTACGCCGAGTCCGCAGAACCTCCTGTGCAATATCGGCGTGAGATTCTCTTGGCAAATTATGGTTGTGCGCTTAGATGTATGCCTAAGCACCCAACGTTCGCTTCTTTTTTCACCACCACGCTAAGAGAACGATATAGAAATAGCACCCTTAATCCAAAGCCTGCGGGGTTCCGTTTCCAAGAGCTGCTAGTGAAGCTTGGAGTGGAACTGCCTGTGATGTTCGCCAAGGGCGAGAGACTTTACTCCCCTTGGCTATCTGGTACGCCCCATGTAGATCTTGGGATGACCATACAGCAGAAGTCCACGATGCCTATTTCAAGAATCCGCACGTGTTTCTTAGAATTTTTGTCAGGTTACTCTGACCGTAGATATATTTACACCGATGGATCAAAGAACACCAACGGTGTTGGATGTGCTTATGTTTATGGAACCGAACCATATACATTCGGTTTTCCAAATAGCACTTCCATTTTTACTGCAGAGCTTTATGCAATTTATGGAGCCGTTTTGTATGTTCGCCGTCGTAAATTAGGTGACTGCCTGATTTTGAGCGATTCCCTTAGTGCACTGCAGAGCCTTTGTCAGTTGTACAGCCCCCACCCTATTGTACAACGTATCCAGGATGCCCTCCATGTTTTAGACGCTTCTGGTGTTGATGTGGTGTGTGCATGGATTCCTGGTCACGTAGGTTTGCCTGGGAATGAAATGGCAGATTTAGCAGCAAAGACGGCAACTACAGAACCCAGAATTATCATCTCAAGTGTTACTTCGGAAGACTTTAGGCTTGAAGTGCGGAGAGCGGTGCTGTCGTCCTGGCACGACGAGTGGTCAGCTCTCCGCGGTAATAAGCTTAGAGAAGTGAAAAAAACTTCCGATAAACCTGGTAACTTCCTGTCGCACATCTCGTCGCGAGGAGGTTAGTTTGGCTCGATTAAGAATAGGGCACTGCAGTTTTTCGCACGGTTACCTATTTGAAAGGGACCCTGCGCCTCTATGTCCGCTGTGTGACAACGTTTTGTCGGTTCGCCACGTGCTCCTGGAGTGTTACTCTCTAGCGCACCTTCGGGATTCTCTGCAGCTGCCTGCCAGACTTGCAGAGGTCCTAGCGGACGACAAAACAGCGGTTGATAGAGTTTTTAATTTTTTAGCGCAGTGCAATATAAATTTGAGGATTTAAAATTTTTAATTATCTGTTTCTGATTTTGGACATATTTATCACCTTGTTTCATATCTGGCTATTGCCACTGCTTTTTACCTTTGTATATTTTTCTTGTTGCTAGTATTTTTATTTTTTGAGTGAAATTTATATCTGGCTATTGCCATGAGTCTGTTAAGGGCGCTGATGACCTAGAAGTTGAGCGCCCTTAAACCAAATCCAATCCAATCCATTGCCTTCTTGAGCTTAGACCTCGACAGCAAGCCCACGTGCGAGCACCATGTTCGTCAACTTCGAGGTTGTTGCGATCGTTCGCTTCGGGTACTCAGGGTTTTATCTGGGACATTTTGGGGCGGCGAACACACTGTAATGTTGAATCTGTTTTTCTCGCTGGAGCGGTTCAAACTGAAATATGACAGTTTCATCTATGGCGCTTCGTCCGCTTCTAAACTCTACCGCATAGACACTGTTCACTGTAACCTTCCAGCTACTCGAGCTTTCCGCACTAGTCGTGTTGAGTGTCTGTGAGGAGTCCCGCGAACCACCTCTCTTCGGCGCTCCTTTTTGTTCTTTCGTGGGCAGGCTGGCCGCTCACCCTGGTCACCCTTTTATTAAACATGTGTAACGCCTGGACTCGCCACGCTTGACTTCCGAATACCTGCTGTAGTGCGATATTCTCTTCCGCGCTATCCTCGTGGCAACTTCGACGTGCCCGGTTTTATCTTGCCCTTTCGGGCTATCCTAAGGTGGCCACCCCTAAATCGGTGTTTCACCAACTTTTCACCGAACTTCTGGGCCTTTACCGGACTTACTCCGGTATTTACCGATGGTTGCCAGTTGGATAGGGAACACTACGGCATGTAGTTTTGTATATAACGGCGAGGCACACAAGTACCGCCTCCCGGACTTCAGTTCCATTTTTGTCGCCGAGATGTTCGCTATATTTTATTGCTTATTTTTTATTTATAGCTTAGTCCCTGGCAATTTTGTAATTTGCTCTGCCCCTGAGCGCTATTCAGACCTTGCAACAGTTCCTCGGCACGCCCACCCTGGTTTTAAAAATCCAGACACTCATCTCTCAATTACTCTCACGCGGGTAACATTTCGTGTTGACATGGACTCCAGGCCATACGGGCATTCCGGGCAATGAAGCTGGGGATGCGGCTCCTAAGTCTGCATGCCATTTTCTGCTGTCTTCTGTCATTTTACCCTATAAGGATGCTCAGTGTTACTGCCGTAGCCAATCGGTCTGGCAGCGGTCTTAGGAAGCGTTGGCTGGCACCCAGCTGTGGACCATGATAGACAGCGCATAACCCTGGCTGAGCTGCTGCAGGGATTCCAGGCGGGCTGAGGTTATTCTTACCCACCTGAGGATGTCATATGCGTGTTACTCACGGCCATCTTCTACCTGGTGACCCGGGGCCTGTGTGTCCGTCATGCTATGTTCGACTCAGCGTCGCACATGTGCTACTGGATTGTACGAGATACGCTTGTGAGCGTCACGCCATTGGTCTGCGGTCTACACTATCAATTTTTGGCGACAACCAAGTGTCTGTTCCCATCAACAGCGTAAGCTGAACTCCTTACAGTTCTTCCAAGAGTAGTTTGGAAGTCCAAAACATTTCGCCAAATATCCATATTTGGACCACCCATCAGCAGTGCCCAACGGCAGTTGCATGCTGAAAGTAACATCCGACGAGGAGCATAAAAATGCTACCTCCCAACAACCCTCAATCCTCATTCTTCACCAGCCATCCTATAACTTCCTAATCCCGTCATACAGTGGTTAAGCCCTAAAAGGGCAGGTACACGAATGACACACCTCGGGCTGTTCTCAGCCTGCCAGATTGTCGTGGTCGTTAGGTGTCTGTTGCCACGACTGCGGTTCGTTGCCTTGATTGAGTTTGCTAGGCAAATCCAACTTGTTTCTCAGTTTTTTTATGAGGTTTTAACTTTTAAGGTTTCACTTGTACTTTATTAACTCTGTTACATTTTAACTTTTAAAGTTTTAACTGTTACGTATTTTAATGCTTTAGCTTTCACCCTTTACCCTTTGTAGTACGTGACTATTTTGGGTTTTAAAGCTAACGCACTTATTTGCCGTGTGGTGATTTTAGCTGTTTACGTTTTTAGTTGCCTATTTTAACCTTCACCATTTAGCCCGCCAAGTTTGTGTTTAGAATTTTGAATTTTGACTTAGGGCTCAAATGATCATCCTGTCTACGGGCCCTTTAACTCCACTCACTATTGAGCTGAGAAATATTGGAGAATTATGTAACCCTAATATTCTGCTGTTCGTCCCCTCCGAAGGAGTGTCGCCTTGCCGTGGCGGAGGGGCTCAGTACCCGATCCAGACGGCCTACTAAGTGTGGCCTTGTGACCACTGGTAGGCAAGAGGTGAGGGGAAGCTAAGAACATTCCAACGGGTAGATGAGGCTCGGTAGTCTTGGTCGACAACTCATCTAGGAGAAGAGGACTCCGAAATCAAACTCCCCCAGGGGAACCTACCACGGTAGGTCCGGGTATGGCGCACCCGGGGCCCCGAGCCACTCACAATCGTCTCACCCCCTCCACCTTCATTAACTGTGCCACGTGCAACGTTTTATGTTGCTTTTTATATCACCCTCTTCCTCTTCTAGGTTTATTCTGATTATTAGTTTGTAAGTTCCTAGATTTATAACTCCTGTCTCACCAGCAGGGATCCTTCCTATCTCCGTGGTCCTGTCCCACGGTTTTCGGCGCGGCCCCCGACTTGTGTGCTCTTTGGAGGTCTCAGGCGCGAAGGTTAGGCGGACCCTTCACACTGCCCCCTTGTGTAGCCTTAGGTGCGGAGCCCGTCCACACGTCAAGTACACCCACGTAGCTCCTTGAGGGCACGGCCGGTGTTAATCTCCCGACGGCCGCGTGCCGTCGGGTTAGTATCACCGGCCGGACGTGTTACCGCTGACGGAGCCCCGGTGTAATCAACCCGAAGTCCCCTGAATCCACGCTGACTCCGTTGAGGCAGCGTGTGCTAAAGCGGGGAGCCACAGGCGGTTATTCCTGTGGTGGGGGCATAAAACCGGGGTGTCACGTGGTGAACGGTTTACCCATGCGGACAAGCAGTGGAGATCGGAGGGTAGCCCCTCTGAAGTACGCTTTGAGATCAGTCATGGAGGGGTCTCTATGGCGGCACAGACCGTGGAGATTTTGGTGTCTGTTTTCTTTGACCCCCGGATGGCAGGCTGACGCCGACGGTTCCGGATGGGGGTCCAATTTCAATATGCATCCGCGCAAACCCTCTCATTTTGACTCTTTTCTTGTTGTGACATTGGCTTGTGAAGGGAAGACGATTATGGATATTAGCCCTTTTTATATTAAACGTGAGGTAGATAGAATATGTGGCCCGGTGCAGAACGCGACAAGACTACGTGACGGTACGCTGTTAATTGAGACCAAAACGGCAGAGCAATCAGAGAAACTCTCGAAAGCCAAGTTGTTGGGATCCTACCCAATTCGGGTAGCCCCACACAAAACGCTTAATACCTGTAGGGGAGTTGTCACCACCTCAAGTCTAGACAACCTGTCGAATGAGGACATTGTCACCTCTCTCTCTGACCAGCGTGTATGTCAGGCCTATCGCCTTACGCGAAAACAGGATGGCAAGGAGTTAGCTTTGCGTACAGTATTTCTAACATTCAAAGGCACGAAATTACCTGAGTACATCTTTTGTGGATATGAACGTGCCGCTGTACGCCAGTATGTGCCAAACCCAATGCGTTGTTTCAGGTGCCAACGGTTCGGCCATACTAAGACTTCCTGTAATAATCCATCTATTTGTGAGCGTTGTGGATCACCAGCCCATGAAGACTCGGCATGTACACGGGATCCTCTTTGTGTGAATTGTGGAGAGAGCCATCCATCAAGCTCGCGTCAGTGTGCTAAATTTATGGACGAGAAAGCTATACAGGAGTTGCGCGTGAAAGAACGGCTCACCTTTTTGGAAGCACGTCGCCGCTTTGAACAGCTGAAACCTGCGACAACCCTAGGTTTCGCGTCAACAGTCCGCCGCACTCCTGCCCACACTGTGGCAATTCAGCACGTTCCAGTCGCTGATGCTGCCACGCAGACTGACTCACCAACGAGCGTCTCTCCCTCTCCACCGTCCCGTGATACACCTGCACCGGCAACTAAATCTTCCGCCGTGCAGACACCTGCTCACCAGCCATCCAGAAGCAGTAGCCACACCGTTTTACCTGGAAACGCTCACCATTCGCGACCTAAAGACCGGGTGACTAGTCGTCCATCATCAAAGAAGTCCCGCTCCCGCTCAACAAGCCGACAGGGCTCTTCAGACTCATCTGAGGATGGCGACTTGAACATACCAGGTCCCAAGTCGGTCAAGATAAGACTGAAAAAGAAAAAGATGAAGACCAAATACTTGGATTAAGCAGGTTTCACTTGTATTTTACTTTGTGATTTTATTTTTAACCTTCGCATTTTTATCTGTGTACATTTTAAGATCAGTTTTGAGGTTTTAACTGTTTTTATGTTATCTTTTTAGACCAGTTTTACATTTGAACTGTTTTAGCTTTTATCTTTCTTTTAGACTCCCCGTTTTAATATTTGATTCATTGTTAGGTGGTGGTGAGTTTTTCCCTTTTATCTTCTGACTTGGGGCCCTAATGACCTAGCTGTCGACGGGTCCTTAAACCCTACTCACTCACTCACTCACTCACTCACTCACTTCTGCTGTTCGTGCTCTAGTAATGGATTTGATGCACTCACCTTCCTCCCTGGTCTCCGAGTGTCCCTCACGGTGACCATTTACATTAGAGTATGCCGAGGCGTGTGTTTTCAGAACTGAAAACGTCTTCCCTGAAAAATAAAATAAATACCTTAGCTGTAGTTGCGTTTTAGTACTATAGGGTCCCTCAAGTCACTTCAAACTCTAAACTGTTATACACATAATATTTGAGATAGGAATAAGCAAAGAAAGTCACATACTGCACAATCCATGCGGTTTTATGAAACTTTCGGAAGATGTCCTCGGTTCCCTTGTTCGACGTACGCCATTCATTCTGACTCCATGCACACGTTTTGCAGAAAATATGTTGGAATATTAGCAATTTCTATTGAGATAGCAGTTTGCAGTTACTGCCCGGTTCAGAAATGCATTGAGATTCAGGCTAAGCTGTTCCTTAGAATTTCCAATTTCCAATTTAGTACTTGCTTGAGTACTTGCATGATGCGGACTTACTAATTAAAGATAAAGATAGCCAGTAATATCCTTGGGGTAAGAGTCTCCTAACGAGGTTAGGGCTAGCTCAATGGTAATCACTCAATGAGCTAGTTCCTCTAAGTTCATTTTCCTGTAGGTTAAATTCTATTGGCTTACATAGTTACACAGTTCTCGTGCTACCCTCTTCCAATGATCTCCAAACATTTCTCACTTGAAGAAATTCTTGAGATCATCTCTGTTGTGGGCGTTCTCTGCTTGTGTTTCCAGACTTGGGATTCCAGATCGTTTTGGCATAGGCCCATCTGCTTTGAGACATTCTGGCCACGTGTGATCCCCATCGCCCTTTAAGGGTTCTTGCTCTAATGGCCGCATCCTCAATTCCAATCTTCTTAGCGCCTAATTTGACACTTTGTTCCTGAGTTTCATCTACAATATCTTGCTTTCCATTTTCCGCTGACAGGCCAAGGATCATTTCGATGTTTTCTTGCAAATGCCCAAGTTCGACTGCCATAGACGAGCACTGGTATGACGCAAGTTTGCAAAGTTCCATATTTTGTTGCGAGGCTAGTTTTTTACGGTAGGCGTAGCCTAGGCCCCGAGCCGCTCAGCATCATTTCACTCCCTTCATGTCCATCAAACCTGCTACGTAATAGATGCTTCTGTTGCAATTATTCATCACCCTCTTCCTCTTCTAGGTTTATTTTGATTATTAGTTTGCAAGTTCCTAGATTTATAGCTCCTGTCTCACCAGCAAGGATCCTTCTTATCTCCGTGGTGCTGTTCCACGTGCTCTTCGGAGGTCTCAGCCGCGAAGGTTGGGCGGTGTAACCTTAGGTGCGGAGCCCGTCCACACGTCATGTACACCCGCGTAGCTCCTTGAGGGCACGGCCTGTGTTAATATCACCGGCTGGACGTGGTACCGCTGACGGAACGCTGGTGTAATCAACCCGAAATCCCCTGAATCCACGCTGAAACAATTGAGGCAGCGTGGCCTAAAGTGGGGAGCCACAGGCTGTTATTCCTGTGGTTAGGGAATAAAGCCGGGGTGCGCGTGGTAAACGGTTTACCCATGTGGACAAGAGTGGAGATCAGAGGGTAGTCCCTCTGAAGTACACCTTGAGGTCGGTCATGGAGAGGTCTCCATGGCGGCACAGACCGTGGAGATTTCGGTGTGTTGTATCCTTTTGATCCCCGAATGGCAGCCTGATGCCGACGGTTGCGGATGGGGGTCCAATTTGAATATGCATCCGCGCAAACCCTCCTCATCCGACACATTTTTGGTTTTGACTTTGGCTTGTGACGGGAAAACTGTAAGGGATCTTAGCCCCTTCTACATTAAACGGGAAGTTGAACGAATCGGTGGCCCTATGAAAAAAGCGAGTTTCTTGGCTACACGAAACACTGAATACATGCAGGGGAGATGTCACTACCTCCAGTCTTGGTGGTCTGTTCAACGAAGAAACAGTCACCTGCCTTTCAGATCAACGGGTGTGTCGGACGTACCGCCTCACTCGATGGGAAAGTGATCGATTTACGCACGGTGTTTTTGACATTTAAGGGCACTCAGTTACCCGAGTACATCTGCGGCTACGAGCGTGCTGCAGTTCGGCAATATGTACCGAACCCTATGCGCTGTGTTCAGTGTGAGAAGTTCGGTCATACTAAGCCTTCATGCACCCATCCTGCAGCTTGTATGCGTTGTGGTTTATCATACCATGAGGCCACTGCTTGCACCCGCGACCCTTATTGCGCTAACTGTGAAGGGAGTCATCCATCCAGCTCGCGACAGTGTTAGAAGTTTCTCGAGGAAAAGTGTATTCAGGAATTACGCGTGAAAGAACGGCTGGGGTTTATTGAAGCGCCGTCGATTTCAACAACTGCAATCTGCTACCACCGCAGGTTTTGCATCCGCTGTCCGTCACCCTCCTGTGAATATCTGCTATAAAGAATGTACCCATCGCAAATGCTCCGACACAGTTTTACCGGCGAGCACCTCTCCACCGCATCATGATACAACTGCACCAGCAACTACATCTTCCGCAGTGCAGACACGCTCACCACCCGTCCACAAGCAGAGACCACACCATTTTTACTGTTCCCGCAAATCGTCCGCGACCTAAATATCGGGTGAGTAGTCGTGCGTCCATTAAGTCCCGCTCCGCGAGCCGCCGGGGGTCTTCAGACTCCCCAAGGTCCGTGGAGTCGCCTGAGGACGGTGAAAAACCGATCATCGGTCTCAAATGCGCCAAGGTTAAGATGAAGAAAAAGATAGCCTATGCCTTAACCTTTTTATTATGGAAATAATTCAGGGGAATGTTAATGGGTTCCGGGCCTGCGCTCCGGACATACATTTAGGCTCGCACCTGGCGCCTTCAATCGTCTATCTACAAGAAACCCATCTAAAGGCTAACTCCGCCATACATGTTCCTGGTTGTTCGGCATTTAGACATGACTACAGCTGATTGACGAGCAAGCGGAGGTGTTGCTACTCTGGTGATGCATACCATCTCTGCCACCAGCATCCTGCTTAGCACGGCGCTGCAAACTGTAGCAGCGCGTGTCCAGCTGCAGGGCCTGAGTATGTCTATTTGCAATGTCTATCTGCCACCGGTCAATGTCATACACGAGAACGACCTTCGGACACTTTTGGCTCAGATTCTGCCCCCTCCGAGGAATGTCTTGACCTGGCGAGGGACTCAGTACTCGAAGATCCACACGGTCTACTAAGAGTCATCTTTGACTCTGGTAAGCAAGAGGGGAGGGGAATCTAAGAACATTTCACACATATTTTCAATCAGTAAGATACATGAAGTTTACACTGAATTTAAACATTATAATTGCATGCCTTGATGAAGTAGATAATTTTCTAGTGGTATTGTTGATCACCCAAAGCTAGTTGAGCGTTTTCAGGAACTCCATACAGAAGTCACTGGTGAATACATCTTGGGCAAACTGAGCAGATGCTGAACAGTGAGCATAGAATCACAGAGTACATTTAGTAGGTAGTTCACGGAATGGAAAGTAGGAATGAGTATGCGCATGCAGTTTGCTTTTGGGTGTAGTTGTTCTGTCTTCCATCTTTTGTGCTAAATCTGTCATCTCAACTTTTAAATCTCACAAACTATTATCCATTTTTTGAGATAAATTTGTCAAATAGCTATCCATTTTTTGATATAAATGTAACTTCGTTCCATTTTTTTAATTCTTACAAACTGCTATCCATTTTTTGGATAAGTCTAACTTCATTTCATTTTTTGAATCTACAATTTCATTTTTTAAATCCAACTTTCATCTCTGTTTAGTTAACGGTTGCATACATTCTTTCAATCCTATCTCACAAACCTTTTCCACTAATATTTCACTCTTTTCTCCCTATCTGCTATCGCCTAATTCCTTAACATTCTCCAACCTTGCTACTAGTTTCCTATTTCTTAATATCATTAAATTTGTGATACAAAATTTGGCTAATTTTTTTTTAATTTCACTGATAATTGGAAGTCTTTCTTGTTAAATGTTGAACTTCACCATTTTCTTCTCTCTTCTTACTACCTCTGCTGCCCTTGACTTCCCTCGTTTCTTCTTTCTTCACTCTTCACTTCTCACGTTGACCCATTTTGAGTCCAGCGTTGAGGCACCAATTTGCGACGTGTTCATTAAAGGGTTTGGTGTACCACTTACTTTGTTGCTCCTACCAATGCGGTAGGAAATTGCGTGGCTTGTCGCTTCCCCGACGGATCAGTGGTGGGCATGAGCGACTTTTAACCTTTCTTTTATATCTCTGGCGCAGTACGGGTCAATGAGTATATCAGTTAATCGCTGCACTAGATTAACTTTTAAAGTATTGAATTTATTTAAACTTTCAAATGCACATGTTGAGTCTATTATAAAAAAAAAATTATGTAGTCATATGGCTTGGCGTATTTTCAAATCTCGCTAACGGGTCTGCATGCACGGATTACACATTTTTATAAGTCAATATGTTTGCTTTTATTAGTGCCGCGTCGCAGAATTTACACTATTTGATGGACTGTCACTATGTCTTTCGCCACCACTAAAAATATTCGTTTGAAATTCACTTTATATTCAGAAGTCACTCAAATTCTTGCTGACACTTACTATTTCTCTTGCAAAGCCGCCTCATGCCAAGCCATTTAAGAGACAATCGAACTTAGTCTTTGCTAACTAGATTTACAATTGATGGTATCAGTAGGCTTTTCTGTCGCCTTTACAATCTCGTATTTAATTGTTCTAGAGGGCTTACGCGGAAATACTGCCTCAACTATATGGTTTCTTAGGTAACTAATTCGCTAAATAAATTGCATACTTACCAAACGAATGTTTTAAGTCCTCTAGTTGTTTAACTTCGTCGAAGTCCTGTAACAAAAAGCACAAAAGAATTAGTAAAATGAAGCTGTTAAATGTCATACTATTAAATGACCTAAACATTGGTCTACACGCAGATGGCATCGCTACGTAACATATCAAATACCTTACCCCTCCGAAGGAGTGTCGCCTTGCCGTGGCGGAGGGGCTCAGTACCCGATCCAGATGGCCTACTGAGTCTTTGTGACCACTGGTAGGCAAGAGGTGAGGGGAAGCAAAGAACATTTCAAACGGGTAGATGAGGCTCGGTAGTCTTGGTCGACGACTCATCTAGGAGAAGAGGACTCCGAAATCAAACTCCCCCAGCGGAACCTACTACGGTAGGTCCGGGTATGGCGCACCCGGGGCCCCGAGCCGCTCACAATCATTTCACCCCCTCCACCTTCATCAACTATGCCACGTAATAGCCGCTTCTGTTGCTATTTTTCGTCACCTTCTTGCCCTTCTAGATTTATTATGATTATTAGTTAGTAAGGCCTTAGTTTTATAGCTCCTGTCTCACCAGCGGGGATCTTTCCTATCTCCGTGGTCCTGTCCCACGGTTTTC
The DNA here is from genome assembly GCA_030765045.1 of Tenodera sinensis. Lineage (NCBI taxonomy): Eukaryota > Metazoa > Arthropoda > Insecta > Mantodea > Mantidae > Tenodera > Tenodera sinensis. Next base: position 111,006,688 of record CM060961.1, read on the forward strand.
AGCGCGGCCCCCCGACTTGTGTGCTCTTCGGAGGTCTCAGGCGCGAAGGTTGTGCGGACCCTTCACACTGCCCCATGTGTATTCTTAGGTGCGGAGCCCCTCCACGCGTCATGTACACCCACGTAGCCCCTTGAGGGCAAAGCCGCGTGCCGTCGGGTTAGTATCACCGACCGGACGTGTTACCGCTGACGGAACCCCGGTGTAATCAACCTGAAGTCCCCTGAATCCACACTGACTCCGTTGAGGCAGCGTGGTCTAATGCGGGGAGCCACAGGCGGTTATTCCTGCGGTGGGGGCTTAAAGCCGGGGTGTCACGTGGTGAACGGTTTAACCATGCGGACAAGCAGTGGAGACCGGAGGGTTGCTCCTCTGAGGCACGCCTTGAGGTCAGTCATGGAGGGGTCTCCATGGCGGCCCAGACCGTGGAGATTTTGGTGTTTTATCTTTTGACCCCCGGATGGCAGGCTAACGCCGACGGTTCCGGATGGGGGTTCAATTTCAATATGCATCCACGCAAAACCCCTTTCACTGACCCATTTCTTTTTGTGAACTTGGCATGCGACAGTAGAACGATTAAGGACCTGAACCCTTTCTACATTAAGCGCGAAGTGGACAGGATATGTGAACCCGTAAACAATGCGAGCAGACTATGCTACGGCACGCTACTTTTAGAGACCAATAATGCAGAACAAAGCCAGAAAGTTCTAAAGGCTAGTTTGTTGGGGTCCTACCCGATTCGGGTAGCCCCTCACAAAACTCTCAACACCTGCAGGGGAGTCATTACTTCTTGTCTCGACAGTCTCACTAATGAGGAGATAGCTGCCTGTCTGATCAGTGAGTCTGTCAAGCGTATCGGCTTACGCGCAAGCAGGATGGCAAAGTCGTACCATTGCGGACAGTGTTGCTCACGTTCAAGGGCACTGTCTAGCCGGAATATATCTTTTGCGGTTACGAACGTGCCGCTGTCCGGCAGTATGTTCCTAACCCTACGCGATGCTTCCAGTGCCAGAAGTTCGGACATACCAAAACATCATGTAACCATCCTGCTGTTTGTGAGCGTTGTGGCCTACCGGCACATGAGGGCACGCGTGTACCCGTGACCCGCACTGTGCTAACTGTTGGGGGAGCCATCCACCCAGCTCTCGACAGTGTCCGATGTTTCTGGATGAAAAGTGTATTCGTGAACTGCGTGTGAAGGAACACCTCACCTTTCCAGAAGCGCGTCGTCGCTTTGAGCAGCTCAAGCCCACCTTGGACTATGCCTCTGCTGCCCGACGCGCAGCTGTGAACACAGTCGCCATACAGCACCTTCCTGTTGCAGACGCTTGTACCCAGACAGAGCCACAGGCAAGTACCCCTCCACTGAATAGTACCACACCTGCATCGACGGCTACATCAACCATGCAGACAAAAGCTCATAAGTCATCCACAAGTCGTAGCCAGCCTGTTGATAAACATCGTTCCAGGCCTAGTGTTCGCTCCGGTAGTCGCTGTCCCGCTCTCGCTCCGCGAACCGTAGGGGATCTTCTTCCTCACACACATCTGAGGAATCTCCAGAGGACGGCGACTTTCACATCGTAGGTCCAAAGTCAGCCAAAGTAAGAAAGAAAAAGATGAAGACAAACCCTGATCTCTTTCTTACTATGAAAATAATCCAGTGGAACGTTAATGGGTTTAGGACACGTGTTCCGGATATACAGCACCTCGTTTCTGAACGCTGTCCATCCATCGACTGTCTACAAGAAACCCACTTGAAGCCTAATTACGCTCTCCATCTTCGTGGGTTTTGGGCATTTAGGCAGGACTGATGCTGATGGGCATACAAGTGGCGGTGTTGCAATTCTGGTGGCGCACATCTCTGCCACCAGTATACCACTGAACACGCCGCTGTAAGCCGTAGCGGTTCGTGTACAGCTGCAGAGCCTTTCTCTGTTTGTAATGTCTACATGCCACCCGTCAGTGCCGTACATGACAACGATATAAGGGCTCTCTTGGCACAGATTCCGCCACCGCTCTTCTTTCTCGGCTATCTGAATGCCAAGCACACTCACTGGGGCTCCGACACTGACGATGTTCGTGGATGCCTTGTGGCAGACGTTTGTGATATGTCCGGCTTAGTCCTATTAAACACTGGTGCTACTACCTTCTTATCCTCTGTCTATGGTACCCATTCCGCCCTAGATGTTACCTTCTGCAGCCCGTCGCTGTTACCCCTTCTCGATTGGTCGGTTCTTTCCGACCTATTTGGCAGTGATCACTATTCCATTAACGTTCACATATCCGTCCATCATTCTGTACCCACACGATATCCTCACTGGATTGTTTCCAATGCTGACTGGGGAAAATTCCATTCCCTCATTCACTTGACCGACAATGTTTTTACCACAATTGACGACATGGACTATTTTATATGCTCTATCCTTCTCACAGCAGATTCCAGTATTCCTCGAGGTTCATCTACATCACGTCAGGTCCCTGTGCCTTGGTGGTCCGAGGAATGCCGTTTGGCTATTAAAGCACGTAAGCGTGCTCTGCGTGTTTTCCGCATACACCCTACGGAGGCGAATTTTATTGCTTTTAAACGTTCTCGTGCAAGGGCTCGCTTTGTAGTGCGCAACGCAAAACGCACATCCTGGGAATCTTACGTGTCTTACCTTTCACGTCGCAGTTTGGCCCAGAAGGTGTGGACTACCGCCCGGCGTATGTACGGCAAGTGTCACCGGATGATCATCTCCGGTCTTGCCGTACAAGGCTCCATATACACCAGCGAACGGGATTTCGCCGACGCCCTTGCCGATTCTTTCGCCACTACTAGCCAAACTCAAAGCTATGACAGAGCTTTGTTACCGATTAAGGAATCTGCTGAGCGGATATGCCTAAATTTTAACAGTGATTGTAGTGAATCCTACAATGTACCTTTTACTGAAGCGGAACTGGCGCATTCTTTGTCTCTCGCTCATGACTCTTCTCCTGGTCCTGATGACATCCACCGCCAAATGCTGCTTCATCTTCCACCTGCGGCTCTTTCCTTCCTTTTGAGCATCTATAACCGCATTTGGCTTCAGCAGGTTTTTCCCTCTTCCTGGCGAGAGGGTGTTGTGATCCCTATCCCTCGACCCGGAAAAGACCGGACACTTCCTTCTAGCTACCGCCCTAAATGCCTGACAAGTGTCGTCTGCATGACCTTTGAACAGATGATCAACACTCCTCCTGTCGGTCTGGGCGGCTCAGTTGGTTAGACGCTGGCCTACTGATCCCAAGGTTGCGGGTTCAAACCCGGCCCAGACCGATGGTTTTTAAGTGTGCTTAAAAACGACAGCTCCATGTGAGTAGATTTACTGGCATGTAAAAGAACTCCTGTGGGACGAAATTCCGGCACACCGACGACGCTGATGTGATCCTGGCAATTGACAGCGTCGTTAAACAACAAAATAATTTAATTTTTTACATCCTCCAGAACTCCGTTTGCGTGACACCCCTGCCGTTTGTTTCCCACATCAAGTTCTTGGGCCTTCACCTCGACAGCAAACTCACATGGGAGCACCACATTCGTTAACTTCGTGCCTCCTGCGATCGTTCGCTTCGAATACTCCGGGTTTTATCTGAAGTATCTTGGGGCGGCGATCGCACTGTCATGTTGAGGCTGTATCGTTCATTGGTGAGGTCCAAACTAGATTACGGTAGTTTTATTTATGGCGCAGCGTCCTCCCTGTAGTGACACCATCAAAACCATCGCGCAGGTTAAGCCGTATGACGGCTAGGCACTGCGGTAAAGACACTCGAGCGGGGGAAACATCATCTCATCTCCGCTCGACTCGAACTCCGTCTGGCGTCTGGCGTCTCCAAACTTCGTTTTTTAAATACTGTACATAATGCTGGTATCCGTCTAGCTACTGGAGCTTTCCGCACTAGTCCTGTAGTGTGTCTGTATGCTGACTCTGGTGAACCTCCACTTTCTATTCGGCGCTCGTTTTTATTTTGTTCTTACGTGGCCCGTTTGGCAGCCCAGCCCGGTCACCCGTCTTTTAATCCTGTATTACGCCCGGAACTCGCTGACCGTTATCTCCGGAATAACACGATCTCTCGCCCAAGGGGTATTCGGTTTCGCGAGCTGCTTAGTGCGCAGGCGCTCCGCATGCCTGCTGTCGAACGGTATTCTGTTGGCCGCTGTCCTCCATGGCAATTACAGCTTGCCCAGTTCGACCTGGAGCTTTCGACAAATGCTAAGTTAGCTACCTCTCCATCGGTGTATTATCAGCTTTTCACCGAGATCCTGGGACGTTACCGGAATTACACTCCGGTATTTACCGATGGTTCTGAGGTGGATGGGGTTACAGGGTGTAGTTTTGTGCATAACGGTGAGACTCACAAGTACCGTCTTGCAGACTTGAGTTCCATTTTTACCACCGAGCTGTTTGCAATCTTTTATTTCGTCCTTTTTATCGCCAGTTCCGATCCTGGAAGTTTTATCATCTGCTGCTACTCTCTGAGCTCACTGCAGGCATTGCAACAGTTTGTCGGCACGTCAGCACTAATTATGAAGATTGTGACACTCGTTTCGCAGTTACTCTCGCGTGGATACCAGATTGTTTTTACTTGGACCCCAGGCCACGTAGGCATTCCCGGCAATGAAGCGGCTGATGAGGCTGCTAAGTCTGCCTGCCGTTTGCCGGAGATTTTTACACGCAGTCTTCCTTACATGGATGTACAACGGTACTTCCGTCGCTATCTTTTATCTGTCTGGCAACAATCATGGGAAGCGTTAGACATCACTGGCACTCAATTGCGGACGATCAAGGAAACGGTGCAACTTTGGATAACATCTTCAAGTGATACCAGGCGGGCAGAAGTCATCTTGGCCCACCTGAGAATAGGTCACACGCGCATCACGCATGGACATCTGCGTGGTGAGCTGGTGATGGTATGTTCCACCTGTGGCGTTCAGCTCTGTGGCCCATGTCCTAGTTGATTGTCCGCGTTACAATCGTGAGCGCCAGTTGTTTGGCTTGGGTTCTAGTTTAAAGACGATGTTAGGCGTTTTTTACTTTTTACCTTTTACATGTGCGTTCGTTTTTAGATAACTTGACACGTTTTAACTGTTTTGAGCTTACCTTTTAGACAAGCTTTTGTGTCCGCATTGGCAATACATTTTCACAAGAGAGGATCCAGGAAAATGGTGTGCCCCAGCGGTCGATTCTTAGTGTAACGCTTTTCGCCGTACCCATTAACGGCATTGCTAGTGTTGTTCTTAGGGGAATCCCGATGTCACTGTATGTTGACGATTTTGCGATCTATTATCGATCTTATAGTCTTGAGCATATAGAACGTCAACTGTAGTTGACCATATCATCAACGTCGACTGGCCCTTCGCACCGGCTTTCAATTCGCCCCTACGATAACACAATGTGTCTACTTTCATCGACTTCGTGGTGTACATCCTCCTCCAGATCTTGGTTTGCGTGACACACCTCTGCCGTTTGTTTCGCACATTAAGTTCTTGGGCCTTCACCTCGACAGCAAACTCACATGGCAGCACCATGGTCACTTATGGTCTATTGCGTGGCGACTGGCCCGTCTGTATTAAACCTGCAACTCTCTGAGCCGCACATTTTGATTTATTGTCCGCGATTTACTAGAGCGTGTCAATACCCTGGCCTGGGATTTGGTATGCGGCCAATTACTGTGACAACACAGTATCCGTGCATTTGTCGCTTAAATTGGGCGAGAGAAATTTACCTTGTGTTTTAGTTTGAGCTTTCATGTTATGGTATTAGTCACACTTCTATTTTATTGCTTAACATTTTTAAACGTTTTAACCGATTATTCTTTTTACATTCACTTTTTAATTTTTTAACGTTTTAATTGTTTTTATTTTGAACGTTTTACCTGTTTACTGTTGCATTGTTGTCTAAGCTTTTGCCTTTTAAGCCCATTAGTTTGTTTTAGACATGGAACTTTCAGTTCGGGCCCAAATAACCTAGATGTCGACGGGCTCTTAAACGCAACTCACTGAGTCACATTTGTTTTTTGATGTTTTATCTGTTTTATCGTTTTACTTTTGTGTTTTAACTTAGCCTTTTAACAAGTTTTAGAGTGTTTTAGCCTTTAAAATTAGACTTCGGGCCCAAATGACCTAGATGTCGACGGGCCTTAAACTCCACTCACTCACTCACTCCCTCCCTCCCTCCCTCCCTCCCTACTCACTCACTCACTCACTCACTCACTCACTCACTCAAACGCTTCGAATAAATGCAACAGGAAAATGTTCTTCAGGGCACCATGGTGCCAACAAATCAGAGTTCAAAAGAGACGGTGGACGGATCTTGAGTTTAACGAATCAGTTTGTACTCTTTGCACTAATTACAGTTTCATTTCTTGCATGTTCTGTCCGTCATAGATATTCATCACTTCTCATTTAGTTCGGAAAATCCTCGATACACGCCGTTTTGAATCCTAGGGTAAGATGAAGCAGAATTGTATCAAGCAAAGTAGTATTTACATTTGCGCTGCAAGAAACTATTGAAAACTGATTTGATGCTTGAGAAGTCCCTCACACTTTCTTCAACCAATATTGATTTTAGGACGAAAAAAGAAGTAAACTTACGTCAGGAGGAGAAGCTCCGCTGCCGTGCTCTTCATTGTCACCTGCAACAAAAGAATACTTTAATTCAGCTGAATCGCCTAAAGAGTGTGCTAGAAATACCAATGGCTTTAATGTTATTATTTTACTTGTTTAAGATTGCTTTGACCGCGACCATTTTTCTATAGTTCATTTGGTAAACATGATTCATATATGGTAAAAGTTCCCACACCGCTGCATTGAGTAACTTACTGGTGGACGGTCTGGGTTGTATCGTTATCTTCAGTGTTATTTAGTGATTCATACTGGTATGGCCAAGAAGTAGATTATGATGTCGTGTAATTGAAATTGTATGTGTTTCATATACATACACAATCTGAATAATGCCGTATGACTGAACTTACCATCGGTTACTCGACTTTGTTATAATACCTTGGTCATCGAATTCAGAGAGAGAGAGAGAGAGAGAGAGAGAGAGAGAGAGAGAGAGAGAGAGAGAGAGAGAGAGAGGGGGGAGGGAGAACAGCGTATGCCCCCCTCCAAGAAAAAAAACGAAAAATCGAACGAATACCACACGTATTAAAAGTATGCATGATGAAGATTTGAACCTGATAAAGTGCAATTGAAGTGCAAGGTAACATTGAAATTGTCCGTTTTTTTATTTTCTAAAAACGGTTTCAACGAATTTCTTTGGAATACTGTATAAGATTTGTGCATGATGAATTAAATGCGTACCATGAATTTTGTGTGAATAAGTTTTCCTTAAACGTTATTGGGTTTTGTGTGATTTTGAGTGATTTGTAACCATAACGGATGGAGAAAAACGTAGAGTTTATTGAAATATGCAGTTTATATTAATTTTTGTAACATTAGCCGTTTTCAAAATATTTGTTTTTTAATCTTTAATCAGCAGCATCTTATGGTACATCAACTGCTCTTGGTAAGCCATATCTTCTTCTTACTGCCATGAAGCTTCTATTTTCATTTATTTATTTTAATATTTAATTCGGGTTAAGTGGTGTTGAGCTTTTCCGTCTTTTATCTTTTTCACTTGAGGCTCTAATAACTTTTTTTTTTGGAAAGGGGAAACAAGAAGAGTTGGAGGGAAAAGAGTGGCTTATTTCGCCAGGTAGGGAAGAAGGGAAGGGAACAAGTTATAACAAATTTATTTATTGAACTTTCGAGGGTTTGCGCAGTCCCGCATAAGCACCTGCGGTAATATCGGTGAGTGTTGCGCTGCCTTCGAGGGAAGCCTGAGGTCGTGAGTTCGAGTCTCGGCAACCGCAGTCAAATGTGTCTGTAGTAGAGGACGGGGAGGGCCCACGTAAAATAATCGGTGTGATGGCACGCGTGGATGATGACGGGGTATCATTTGACGGTGGTTGTATGGATTTTGCTTCTTTTCTTAAAAAACTACAATGTAAATTGTAAAAAAAATAATTTTGTACAATTCAGAACATCTCAAATACATATGTTTAATTGGTGACGAACAGTATAACAAGAATATAGCAGAAAAGACCGTTAAAAGTATTACAAGTAGGCAAAAATTGCCTATGTCCATTATAATGAACACCGGGACTGAAACGGTTAAAGCTCCATGGACGTCGGGCTCATTTCTTTTTTGTTTGTTTGTTTGTTTCTTTCTTTCTTTCTTTCTTTCTTTCTTTCTTTCTTTCTTTCTTTCTTTCTTTCTTTCTTTCTTTCTTTCTTTCTTTCTTTCTTTCTCTCTTTCTTTCCCCCCTCCGAAGGAGTGTCGCCTTGCCGTGGCGGAGGGGCTCAGTACCCGATCCAGACGGCCTACTGAGTGAGTCTTCGTGACCACTGGTGGGCAAGAGGTGAGGGGAAGCTAAGAACATTCCAACGGGTAGATGAGGCTCGTTAGTCTTGGTCGACGACTCATCTAGGAGAAGAGGACTCCGAAATCAAACTCCCCCAGGGGAACCTACCACGGTAGGTCCGGGTTTGGCGCACCCGGGGCCCCGAGCTGCTCACTATCACTTCACCCCCTCCACCTTCATCAACTGTGCCACGTGCAACGTTTTATGTTGCTTTTTATATCACCCTCTTCCTCTTCTAGGCTTATACTGATTATTAGTTTGTAAGTTCCTAGATTTATAACTCCTGTCTCACCAGCAGGGATCTTTCCTATCTCCGTGGTCCTGTCCCACGGTTTTCAGCGCGGCCCCCGACTTGTGTGCTCTTCGGAGGTCTCAGGCGCGAAGGTTGTGCGGACCCTTCACACTGCCCCCATGTGTAGCCTTAGGTGCGGAGCCCGTCCACACGTCATGTACACCCACGTAGCTCCTGGAGGGCACGGCTGGTGTTAATCTCCCGACGGCCGCGTGCCGTCGGGTTAGTATCACCGGCCGGACGTGTTACCGCTGACGGAGCCCCGGTGTAATCAACCCGAAGTCCCCTGAATCCACGCTGACTCCGTTGAGGCAGCGTGTGCTAAAGCGGGGAGCCACAGGCGGTTATTCCTGTGGTGGGGGCATAAAACCGGGGTGTCATGTGGTGAACGGTTTACCCATGCGGACAAGCAGTGGAGATCGGAGGGTAGCTCCTCTGAAGTACGCCTTGAGGTCAGTCATGGAGGGGTCTCCATGGCGGCACAGACCGTGGAGATTTTGGTGTCTTTTATCTTTTGACCCCCGGATGGCAGGCTGACGCCGACGGTTCCGGATGGGGGTCCAATTCATAATGCATCCGCGCAAACCCTCCTCATTAGACACGTTTTTGGTTTTGACTTTGGCTTGTGACGGGAAAACGGTAAAGGATCTTAGCCCCTTCTATATTAAACGGGAAGTTGACCGAATCTGTGGCCCTGTAAAAAATGCGACCAGAATACGCGACGGTACGCTATTGATAGAGGTGATTACTGCAGACCAGTCGCAGAAACTACTGAAAGCGAGTTTATTGGGCTCCTACCCTATCCGGGTAGTCCCACATAAAACACTGAATACTTGCAGAGGAGTTGTCACCACCTCCAGCCTTGATGGTCTGTCTAATGAAGAGATAGTCACCTGCCTTTCAGATCAACGGGTGTGTCAGGCGTACCGTCTCACTCGAAAACAGGATGGAAAAGTGATCGATTTACGCACTGTGTTTTTGACATTTAAGGGTACTCAGTTACCCGAATACATCTTCTGCGGTTACGAGCGTGCCGCAGTTCGGCAGTATGTACCGAACCCTATGCGCTGTTTTCAGTGTCAGAAGTTCGGTCATACTAAGCCTTCGTGCACCCATCCTGCTACGTGTGAGCGTTGTGGACTACCATACCATGAGGGCACGGCTTGCACCCGTGACCCTTACTGCGTTAACTGCGAAGGGAGTCATCCATCCAGCTCGCGACAGTGTCCGAAGTTTCTCGAGGAAAAGTGTATCCAGGAGTTGCGCGTGAAAGAACGCCTGACGTTTGTTGAAGCGCGCCGTCGCTTTCAACAACTGCAACCTGCTACCACCACAGGTTTTGCATCCGCTGTTCGTCGCCCTCCTGTGAACACTGTTGCTATACAGCATGTACCCGTCGCAGATGCTTCGACACAAACAGATTTACCGGCGAGCACCTCTCCACCGCGTCGTGATAAAACTGCACCAGCAACTACATCTTCCGCTGTGCAGACACACGCTCACCAGTCGTCCACAAGCAGAGGCTACACCGTATTGCCTGTTCCCACAAATCGTTCGCGACCTAAACATCGGGCGAGTAGTCGTACCTCCACGAAGTCCCGCTCCCGCTCCGCGAGCCGCCGGGGATCTTCTGACTCCCGAAGTTCCGAGGAGTCGCCTGAGGACGGTGAAAAGCACATCATTGGTCCCAAGTGCGCCAAGGTTAAGATGAAGAAAAAGATAAAGACTATGCCTTAACCTTTTTATTATGGAAATAATTCAGTGGAATGTTAATGGGTACCGGGCCCGTGCCCCGGACATACAACACTTAGCTTGGCACCATTCACCTTCAATCGTCTGTGTACAAGAAACCCATCTGAAGCCTAACCACACCTTACATCTTCGTGGTTTTTCGGCATTTAGACATGACTCTGCAGCTGATAGACGAGCAAGCGGTGGTGTTGCTACTCTGGTGGCGCATACCATCTCAGCCACAAGCATCCCGCTAAACACGCCGCTGCAAGCTGTAGCAGTGCGTGTCCATATGCAGGGCGTGAGTCTGTCAATTTGTAATGTCTATCTGCCACCGGTCAGTGCCGTACACGCGAACGACCTTCGGGCTCTTTTGGCTCAGATCCCGCCACCGCTTATCTTCCTTGGTGATCTGAATGCCAAACACACTTTATGGGGCTCCGACACTGACGATGCTCGTGGGTGCCTTGTAGCAGACGTTTGTGATATATCCGGCCTCCTTTTGTTGAACACTGGTGCCCCTACCTTCTTATCATCTGCCTATGGTACCTATTCCGCCTTAGACGTTAGCTTCTGTAGCCCGTCACTGGTACCACTTATTGATTGGTCGGTGCTCTCCGACCTCTTTGGCAGTGATCATTTTCCCATTAACATTCACATTACTGGTTTCCATCCTATTCCAACACGATACCCTCACTGGATTATTTCCAAGGCAGACTGGGGGAAATTCCGTTCCCTCATTCACCTTACGGACGATGGTTTTACCACCATCGACAACATGGTGGAGTATTTTACATGTTCTGTCCTGCTTGCAGCAAATTCCAGCATTCCTCGCGGTTCTACTACACCTCGTCATGTTCCCGTGCCTTGGTGGTCCGAGGAATGTCGTTTGGCTGTCAAAGCCCGCAAACGGGCTCTGCGAGTTTTCAGTGCACATCCTACGGAAGAGAACTTCATTGCCTTTAAGCGTGTGCGTGCCCGGGCGCGTTTTGTACTTCGCAGTGCAAAACGCACATCCTGGGTAACTTACGTCTCTTCCCTCTCTCGACGCACTTCAACACAAAGGGTGTGGACTGCGGTTCGGCGTATGTACGGCAAGTGTCGCCGGACGATTATTCCCGGTCTTGCCGTACAGGGCTCTTATTACACCAACGAGCAGGCGATCGCCGACGCCCTTGCCGAATCTTTCTCTGCTACCAGCCAAACCCAAAGTTACGATAGGTCGTTTTTAGCTATCAAGGAATCTGCGGAGCGGATAGTTCTTAATTTTAACAGCGACGGTAGTGAACCATACAACACGCCTTTTAGCATAGCAGAGCTGATGCACTCCTTGTCTCTGGCGCACGACTCTTCTCCCGGTCCGGATGACATCCACCGACAAATGTTGCTTCATCTACCACCTCAGGCTCTTTCCTTCCTGCTGAGCATCTATAACCGAATCTGGCTCCAGCGGGTTTACCCGTCTTCCTGGCGCGAGGGTATCGTCATCCCTATACCTCGGCCCGGGAAAGACCGGGCACTTGCCTCTAGCTACCGCCCTATTTGCCTAACGAGTGTCGTTTGCAAGACCCTCGAACGTATGATCAACACTCGTTTAGTGTGGTGGCTAGAGACGAATAACCTGCTGAGTAATGTCCAGTGCGGTTTTCGTCGCCATCGCTCCAGTGTCGACAATCTGACAAGCATGGAGGCCTACATACAGAATGCATTTCTCTTGAAGCAGCATGTCGTGGGTGTCTTCTTTGATCTGGAGAAGGCCTACGACACTACATGGCGCTATGGCATTCTCCGTACTCTACACGATTATGGTTTACGCGGTAACTTGTCGTTTTTTATTTTTAACTTTTTACTAATTCGCCGTTTTCGTGTCCGCATAGGCAACACGCTCTCCCAAGAGAAGGTTCAGGAGAATGGTGTACCCCAAGGGTCGATTCTCAGTGTTACGCTTTTCGCCGTTGCCATTAATGGCATCACCAGCGCTGTTCGTAGCGGAATCCCGATGTCGCTGTATGTTGACGACTTTGCGATATACTATCGCTCTTATAGTTTGGAGCACATCGAGCGTCAACTGCAGATGACCATAACATCCATCGCCGAGTGGGCGTCTCGCACCGGCTTTCGGTTTTCCCCTACGAAAACACAGTGTCTCCACTTTCACCGACTCCGTGGTGTACACCCTCCTCCTGATCTTCATTTGCGTGGCACACGTCTTCCATTTGTTCCGCACCTGAAGTTCTTGGGCTTACACCTCGACAGCAAACTCACATGGGAGCACCATATTCGTCACCTTCGTGCTTCCTGCGGTCGCTCGCTTCGGGTACTCAGGGTCCTGTCTGGGGCATCTTGGGGCGGCGATCGCACGGTAATGTTGAGGTTGTATGGCTCACTGGTCCGGTCCAAATTAGACTACGGCTGTTTTATCTATGGCTCTGCATCAGCCTCTAAACTCCGCCTTTTAGACACAATTCATCACACTGGTATCCGTCTCGCTACTGGGGCTTTCCGCACAAGCAGAGTGGATTGTCTGTATGCTGATTCTGGCGAACCTCCACTGTCTGTTCGACGCTCATTGTTACTTTGTTCCTATGTGGCAAGGTTGGCCGCTCATCCAGGTCATCCTTCGTTTCCACCTGTATTGCGTCCAGACCTCGCGCACCGTTATATGCGGAATAAAACAATCTCCCGTCCAAGTGGCATCAGGTTTCAAGAAATACTTGTCGCAAACGCCCTCCGACTGCCAGTTGTAGAGCGGCATTCATTTGGCCACTGTCCTCCCTGGCAGCTCCAGCGTGCACGCTTTGACCTGGAGCTGTCGGGCTGTCCAAAGACCGCTACCCCTCCTTCGGTGTTCCGTCAACTCTTCACCGCAGTTCTGGGCCGATACCGGACTTATACTCCGGTATTCACCGATGGCTCCCAGTTGGGTAGTACGACGGGTTCCGCATTTATATACAACGGTGAGGTTCACACATACCGCCTTCCAGACGCCAGTTCAGTTTTTACCGCCGAGCTGTTTGCCATCTTTTATTTCCTGCTTTTTATCTCCCGTTCAGTTCCTGGACATTTTATTGTGTGTTGCGACTCCCTGAGCGCTCTTCAGGCGCTGCAACAATTTGTTGGCAACTCGGCATCAATTATTAAAATACAGACACTTTTATCTCAATTGTTATCTCGCGGATACCAGTTCGTTTTTACGTGGATCCCAGGTCATGTGGGTATTCCGGGTAACGAGGCAGTTGATGCGGCTGCGAAGTCTGCATGTCGCCTTCCGGAATATTCCACCCGTACGCTACCCTATATAGATGTGCAGAAGTACTTCCGTCGCCATCTATTTACTCTTTGGCAACAATCTTGGGAAGCGTTAGCTGGCACTCAGTTACGGACAATCAAGGACACGGTACAACCCTGGCAAACATCTTGCAGGGATTCCAGGCGTGAGGAGGTGATTTTAACCCGCCTGAGGATAGGCCACACTCGAGCCACGCATGCACACCTTTTGCGCGGTGATCCGGAGCCTGTCTGTGCGACGTGCAATGTGCCACTCTCCGTTGCACATGTCCTTGTTGATTGTCCGCGGTATGCTCGTGAGCGCCAGTCCTTTGGCCTGGGTCTTACACTGTGCACCATGTTAGGCAACGACCCAGCAGCTGTTAGTACAGTACTGCGGTTTGTTGCGCGTATCGATTTTGGTAAGCAAGTGTAAGGTTTCTTTTATCTTGGCGGAAAAATACTTTTAGGATGTTTTACTTGTGTTTTTACCCTTTTTCAACAGTATAAGTAGTTTAGGGTTTTCTTAATATGGTTTTATTGGTTTTTAATTTTCCTTTTTTACCTGTTTTTAGCTCTCTTTTTAATGGTTTTAACGTTCATTTTTAGGTATTTTAACTTTCACTTTTTAGCTTTAAAGCGGGTGAGGTTTTATTTTCTTTGATTGCTTTTACATTGGACTTCGGGCCCTAATGACCTAGTTGTCGACGGGCCCGTAAACCCCACTACTCACTCACTCACTCTTTCTTTCCTTCTTTCTTTCTTGCTTCCTCCCTTCTTTCCCTGCCTCCTTCATTTCGTTCCTTCCTTCTTTGTTTCTTCCTATTTTCTGTCATAAGTGCAGATTCAGCTACGTTGGCGATAATACACATTCCTCACGTATCCATCTATACTCATGTCTGTCATCTCTTTACTAGTAAGCCTCACACACACACTCTTTATCAGTATAATATCCATTTGTTATTCTATGTAATTTTATTGTAGAATCATTATACAGTATACCCTTTGTGACATAATTTTCCATAACCGATTTTGTTTCAAGCTAACAAATTCTCTTTCATACTCTATTGGGACTACTCTTAGAGTAGCCTATACTTTTTGAACAATTAGTTTAATAATGTTAATAATAATAATAATAATAATAATAATAATAATAATAATAATAATAATAATAATAATAATAATAATAATAATAATAATAATAATAATAATAATAATAATAATAATAATAATAATAATAATAATAATAATAATAATAATAATAATAATAATAATAATAATAATAATAATAATAATAATAATAATAATAATAATAATAATAATAATAATAATAATAATAATAATAATAATAATAATAATAATAATAATAATAATAATAATAATAATAATAATAATAATAATAATAATAATAATAATAATAATAATAATAATAATAATAATAATAATAATAATAATAATAATAATAATAATAATAATAATAATAATAATAATAATAATAATAATAATAATAATAATAATAATAATAATAATAATAATAATAATAATAATAATAATAATAATAATAATAATAATAATAATAATAATAATAATAATAATAATAATAATAATAATAATAATAATAATAATAATAATAATAATAATAATAATAATAATAATAATAATAATAATAATAATAATAATAATAATAATAATAATAATAATAATAATAATAATAATAATAATAATAATAATAATAATAATAATAATAATAATAATAAACTTAGTTTCAATGAAGAGAGCGAGATGAACAGAAACCTGGCACTACGGTCAGCGAACATTATCGGGTTTGTCTGCTGACCGTGAGACCTCAGAAACAAGATTGCGTAGTGCCGATAGTTCATCTCTGAGGAATATAACTGCCTCTGTATACGCCCTTGTAGTTTCGTGTTTCGAAATTCAGTTTCAATGCAGTAATCATACCCATCTCTATCATTCACAGTCTAATTTGAACTGCGTAGTCTGAACTCGATGTAGGGTAAGTGAAAGTGGTGCATAAAACTTCACTCAGGCAATCTGAACTCATAAATGGCCAAAGTGACATTCTCTAGTAAGCATGTAATGTCTGTTAAAGTTATTTTAGGGTGTTCATGTATATAAACATTTTACGGTGAATAACTGAAACGTTACACAAAACGGGAGTGAAACGTTTCTGAGTAGGGAATACATTTACAGGTTTATCGGTTCAGGGACAGGTAAGATGGCTGAATGAGTTTGGGATAGAAGAAACAAGTGTACTACTTTTAATCCAGTATATTATTAGTGTTAGTTAATTTCTGTACATATAATACAGTAACTAAAAAACTAATTCATCAATACGCTCCAGTTATTGGAAGTACAATATGACTAAAAATCTGACGTGTTGCACTCAAATGACTTTCTCTACTCTTGTACTGACCATTCTTACAAACTCTTGTTCCTTTATCTTCTTCATGTTAGTTGAAATAAACATTTGCAGAAATTATCTTATTGCATATTTGCCTCCAAGTCCGAGGAGAATATGGGAATACAGTAGACTTTCAGCGATAACCAAATCCTTTAAAGCTCATCGCTATATGAAGGCTTTGAAATTCCGTTCTCTTTACACGGCCAAGAGATATAGTGAATAACGACACACCACAACACAAAAACGAGTGAGTGGCGTTTAAGGGCCCGTCGACAGCTAGGTCATTTGGGCCCTCTCAAAAACGAAAAGTCAGTTAAAGTTTAGCATCTTCCAAGGATTCGACACGATGATTTGTAATCAAATCCACCCACCCTTACATATATATTTTTCCAACAGTTTTATTTTCCCAAAAATAGCTGAAACGATTTTAATTATGCGATAGGTTTAAAATGGTTTTATGAGAAATGAAATGTGTAGGTACCTGTACCTTTAATCTTTTGGGAACAGCCTCTGAAGCGCTCTTCATTCTGAACATTTTTTTTCCTTAAACCGCAAGAGTTAAGCAAAATCTTACTACACAAAACATGTAGATTTCGTTATAGCACGCAATTTATGTCAGATCCCCTCCTTTTTTCAACATGTTTCTTGTTATTGCGTATGTCGTTTTCTACTGGGTATGTAAATAAAATGACATTTCATTCATTGCATCACATAGCGACCAGCTCTTAAAAGATTTGCCTATCTCCCTGTTTGCTTTGTGCCCAAAGAAAATATGAAATAAAGCCATTCATTGATAAAAAAAAAGAATATAAATGAACAAATAATAAAACATGACAAATATAACACGATCTAACATAATTTATATCTATGGCACATAATTATTTCTGTTACTGAAATCATTAAACAATTTCAATCCTTATTAACTTATTGATAGGACTCATTGGTTTTCCAATTTACGGTACGGGGTGCAAATTCTGCTAGTCACAAGTAAGAATAACTTTGGTTCTTCGGAGCTGCTGAGCACTTGAAGTCAATAGCCAAAACATGGAAGTCTAACGTGTCAAAGATTTAAACACAGAAACGCGCATATTTTGCTAGCGAAGTCACTACGCATTCGAATATTTAAAACGTGCCGTTATTAACGATAACACCAGAACATGAATCTCCCTCTTGGTGTCTGTAGTCAAAGCTCTGCGGTTCGTTATCCAAATTGGGTTTGCTAAGCAAGTCTAACTTGTCTTTTTAGTTTTTTGAGGATTTAACTTTTTACGGTTTAGCTTGCTTGGCAAGTCATCTCTACAGAATAGGTATCTCAGCCTCACCAATATGTGTCTTGTGTAACGATCCAGCAGAAATGAATGAAGAACACTTGAAGACCTGTGAAGCATTAAGATCAGAAGAAACTACAGTTCAAAAGTATTGGAAAGCACGAACGCTAATGGCTTCATTGCCAGATGCAAGACACTAGAAAACAACAACAACTTTTTACGGTTTCATTTCTAGTATTTAACCCTGTTATGTTTTACCTTTTAATGTTTAATTAATGGTTTAACTTTCACTTTTTAGCCGTTTTAGTGCGTGGGTGCTTCAGGTTTTAAATTTGGTGCACTCATTTACCGTTTGGTGTTTTTACCTGTTTATGTTGTAGTTGTCTATTTTAACCTTCGCCTTTTAGCCAGCTAAGTTTGAGGGTATTTTAGATTTTGAATTTTGACTTTGGGCCTAAGTGACTTAGCTCTTGACAGGCCCTTAAACTCCACTCACTCACTCATTACTCACTCACTCACTTCATCTCCCTCTATCAATTGCAATGACGTATTACCCCCATGTTCTCCCTGTTCCGTACCAGATAATCGAGAGATTTTGCTTCATTTGCAACCCTGCCTACGCGATGTCGCGTCTCATTTCCTCGCCAATATATGGTACCACCCACTCAGCAGATATTCTGTGGATGAAGGATGTGGTTCAAGTGCGCAGCTCCGCCTCCTACTCGATATGTTCCTCATGCCCTTTCTGTAGCAAGAGATATCTCTGGCTGCATTCAGGGCTTCTGTTATGCCACAACCGGGCCGTCCAGGACATAAGAGGCTCGGTTCAAGGATCCATGAACATAAGTCGAAGGGGGTGATCTAGCTAAAAGTTCTTTATTGATATAAGTAGTAGAGAGCAAAATAAAATGACAGGTCTAGGTGCAAAGAAGTATAAACTGTCTCACAAAATATGCAGCTCGAAACATTAATAAGAATCTAAATGAAATTACACAGAGACGCCTTCCAGGGTTTGTATGCCAGACAGTGGAAAAATCACTGTCTAAAATTACATTATCTACACTCTGTTCATCAAGAGATTAGAGGAGGTATAAACAAAGCACCGGTTTGTATCACTCCGCGGCCACGTGCTTTCACAATGACGCAACACGGTTACCTACCGCTACGCGTAGGTATAATATGCATTTTACACTACTAAAGGATATATTTACGCGATCCAAATAACATGTAGCACATGGAAATTAACTGCTGCTTACGTCTTCTCTGTCCACAATAACACTTTTTCATTTCCTGCTCACAATCTCGAAACCAATCTCCAGAAGCAGCTTGTGGAGGGAAGTTCGTTTTAAATCTGGAAGATCGGGATCAGAGTTAACTGCCAACAGCACTTTGTTTAAGGTAGTGGTTCATTGTTAACAAAGAACTGGTGAACTTTTCGACGGATTGCAGATCTCACACTCACAAATTCGTCGCAAACTACATCCACCATTTATCTAGCACGTGGTCGTTTTTACCGGTATCTTCACCAACTGACGATTGTTCTTTGGGTGAACTGTAAATACTTGCAACTGACACACCGGTAAACTCGGATGTTAATTTCATCACGTCTTCGATAGCAAATTCAGGATATTTCTCGTAGAACTTGTTAAATATGTTCAATATTGTTGTCTTTTCAGCACTTCGCAACGGTTTGCCGCACTTATGTTTTACAACATTCACTTGTTCCGCCATGTTACTTTCACACTGAATAATGCACGCGCAGAATGAATTAGGCTGGTTACAAATTCACTTAACTGCGTATTCTTACAGTTTAACTATGCTTATTACACTTAGTTTATGCTTTAGCAAACATTAAATGACATTTCAGACCTCAGTAACATTATTTCTTCAAGGGACTATTTACACGGTGAAAGCGTCAAGAGGGCGCGCTGTGGTCAAAACGCACGTGGCTTTGTTTACGTCTCCTCTAATCTCTAGATGAACAGAGTATAGCGTTTATTTGCACAGAATTGTTTTATGTTTGTGTATTTGTTTCCAAATATTTTCCCTGAAATATGACATACCTTTCTTATAATGGTCAGTATCTACACCACATATACACTAAGTCAGTAAAATCAAGAATTGTTTTTTCCAAAATCTTCATAATAGTAGCTGTAACTCTGGGCTTTTACAAATGCATTTTCGAAATAAGATGAGATCACAGTATGAAATGGTGTATAATGTATAATCCTTCCCTACAATCTGCAGTTAGTCTTGGAATATATGTATACATGAAATCTGTTTTTTCTTTTGCCCCTTCCCTATAGAAGTTTAGTAAGTAGGAGTTGCTGTCACCCTGTAGACTTCGGATTGTCAATCCTTAGATGATGAATGACTGGTCACCAAGCAGCTCTCTATTGTCCATTGGGAATACTGTTCCTTTGAGAAAGTATCCGCGCCATCTGACCGGCACCGCCAAACGTCAGAAGGCTAGAAACTTGCCTCAAATACGAGAAGGTAAGGGAATGAGAACTAAACGATAAAAAGCAAATCATGGTCGATAAACCATCTTAACAAGCCTCTACCGACCACGGAAAATCACGGAAAGCATAAGATCAGAGTGCGCAATGGACGGAAATCGAATGTGAAATCTTTCGAATACGAGCCTCAAAATCTACCAGCGAGGTATGTCATTAGGTTTTAAAGATAATAAGAAGTAACAGTAATAATACTTTATTACCAATGTGCGCAGACATGTTTATTGGTGTTACCATAATTGAGTACTTTCGTTGATACAGAGCTAAGTTGATACAATTTTAATTCTTATTCACACGTTTCCCGTTAGTTCCGTTTATACTCTTTGGTAATTTGTAACAAAATGTCTTTACAATAGGATGTTCTGCAGTCAGCGTATTTTCCACGAATATTTTATTCAGTCCTGGTATAATGGCCGTGTACGCCATTGTTTGGTCAATTAATACCACAATCATCCTTAACTAAGGATATAAATAACAATATATAAATATAAAGAGGATAGTTATATTCAAATAACCCGTATTAACGTCCACTAGATTCACGCCTAAGTAAATATCTTCAACAATTCTCTTTCTAAGGCTAGACCTTTAACAATTCCCTTTCAATCCTGAATTATTATTAATGGTAAAAAAAATCCAATTACGATAGAACCTATTAGATAATGCATAAAGGAAGTGTGATAAATATATTTTATTGATTTTCCCTCATAGATTAATTTTTTAAGGGTTGTTGCCAAATGGCAACATTGGGCAATGATGACAACATTTGTGCATTTAGAGGAAAACATTTTATTAAACTTTTTCATATTAAAACATAGTTTTAGCATAATATAAACATATTTTACTGTACCTGCTATTTAGAAACTCAAAAATTAACACTATTTGGAAAACTAGTTCACGGTATTACTGGATTTTGGCTACCATATTACTTGTGATGCCAAATATAGAAACAGTTTTTGTCTTTGGTCAAACATAACATAGTGTCACATTTTGAGCAAGCTGTACTGGAAAATCCACTTGAACAATTCTTGCATCTTCCCCTTTTTTTCTGATGGAATTGGCCAATGACCTATAGCATCATAGCGGACATCATCAACAGGCCTTACAGTAACTACATGTTTCTTCTTTTCTGCAGCAGTTCATGAACACTTCGCCTTCCTCGCTTCCTTCCTGTTTCTTTTCCTACAGATACAAGACCATAAGTTCTTTCTCTGCGATGAACTCTTCCCCTTTCTTATGAATTTCCAAATTACTTGAAATTCTAGTTCCCTGATTGCTGGGATGGCTTTCAGGTTCATCTTCATTATGTGAAGAAAATCTGCTAAATTCCGACAGTTCCCAATCAGGTAGTAAAATCAACTCCATCTCTTCATCAGAAAGGGATTTATTCATTGTGTTATATTAGATAATCCTAGAAATAAAATAAAACTCTGCGGAAACATGTTGCTCATATGGCTAAATGTTAGGTTATGTAGCTCAGCACTTCGCAGGGAAGCTCCTGTTGTAGCCAATTGGCAATAACCTATTTTAAACCTCACTAGTTATTCATTATAGATGATTAGCAGCTTATTATATCAATATGACCTAACTTTAGAGCTTCTATTATGATAAAAGCCACTACTTAGAGTTGCAGATGCAATTAAATTCACACTAAAGGCATTACACGTAGTACCTGCTCCACTATCTATGGTTTTGCATGAGCAACTATGTAAATCACAAGAGATGACTTCCTGTTTACTGATTGCTACTGCCATCTGCAGGTGTATTCATCAACTAAATGCATCGTAGCAGGACCCTCTAAATACCGGACCTGACACTGTGATTCAAGATGGCGGCCTATGTGGTGGGAACTACTTATAAACAACTCGTCTATAGGCTACGATTTTAACGCAGTAAAATAAAAATGTGTAATAACACGCATATTTTGTGAATATGGGCTGTGTTAAACACAAAAACACTGTCTTAAACATAACCTCAAGTAAACAAAAAACGATGACATTTAATATTAAACGATAACCAATGGGCAATGAAATATATAACCTTAAATATCATTCATGCAATCTACAGGTCTACATGCCATTATGTAACTGCATTACACACTCAATTTACAAAGAAGATAGACAAAACTGCAAGCAGCATGTTACTTAAATAAAACAGAAGTGTTGACATTGAGTTGACTCAGAATTATTAATCATTGTTTACACTGTTTGTCACACTTGTACAATCTACATAATGTTATATACCTACACAAACATACTATACTGGATGGCTGATATACAAATGCTGCCATTTAGGATAATTAACTACCTACTAAATTCAAAAGCTTTAGGGTGGAAATTTGCTTTTACTATTACTGAAAACGTTTGATTACTCGGTTTGCAACAACATATTACTCAGCACTTCATGACACTTTATTTTACAGGGGGGATCCAAAAAAGCAGATTAAATATTAAATATATTATATATAATAACCGTAAAACAGCACTGTAAATGAAATACATATATGAAATACGTATCCTTAAATCATCATTGTAAAGCAACTTTGGATAATTATTTATAAAATCGGCCGCTCGAGAAAACGAATGAAACAGTGCAATGGATGCAGTTTTTATTGCTAATTACGATTTTGAAAGTTTTATTATGCGCTTAAGCTTTGTTTTTTATGTATGGGCAAATTTTGTATGTGCTATGCAGTGGTTTTATTTCGCGTATGCGGCGGATATTTAGCAAATAAATGTTTATAAACGAGTATAATATATGCTAGAATGATTGATTAATGTATTTACGTTGAAATTGTTATTGCTGATTACGGTTTTGAAAGTTTTATTTGCCGGTCAAGCTTCGTTTTCGTTTTTCCTGTGTTAGGTTAGGTTTAGTGTATGTATATGAGTGTAGTAACAGGGTCCTATGTTATCGAAATTTTGCCCGTGTTAGGTTAGGTTAGTGTATGTATATGAGTGGGGTGCCAGGGTCCGGTGTTATCGAAATATTTACAATTTGGGCAGTGTTTATGCAATAATTTCAACGTAAATGCATTAATCAATCATTCTAGCATATATTATACTCATTTACACACATTTATTTACTAAATATCCGCCACATAAGCGAATTAAAACCACTGGAGCGCACGTACGAAATTTGCTCATAAATAAAACACGAAGCTTGAGCGCACAATAAAACTTACAAAATCGTAATCAGCAATAAAAACTGCATCCATTGCACTATGTTTCATTCGTTTTCTCGAGCGGCCGATTTTGTAAACATTTTCCCAACTTTGCTATAGTCTACGGTTTTACATGCAGCAACATAACACATTTCTTCTAAACTACAGCTACACATTTAAATTACAAAGACAAAAGATAATGTATAAATACAAGCAGCATACTACTTACATGAAACAAACGGTGTTGCAGCTGTCACTAATTGAGTTCACTCGAAATTATTGTCTTTCACTATTCACATTATTCACCATGTTATATATACACCGGCAACTAACACACATAACGGTTCAATTTATAGTAATTAAATACTGAATTTACAAGCGTTACGTTTCAATTTACCTCTTGTTTTAACTGAAGGTCTCTGATTTTTAATTTGCATCCGGGAATGCAACAGTTACGGGGCATTGTCATGTTTGAGGTTAGGTTGTAGTATGGCAACAATAACATACACTACTGGAACAGTTTTTCTTCAACAACCACTCACCACTGTAATTCAGGCGCGGCTGCTCAGGGTAGGCAGGGTAGGCACTGCCTACCCTATCGTAATACATCAACAAATAATGTTTAAGTATGATTCTGCATTTTATCATTTGAACCGTCATTTTTCCCTAAATTGCAGTTCAAGAAAGGTTTTCTCGGTAATAATGATCAGCGCATGGTCAAATCCTTTAATCTCAATTCCGATTTATCAAAACTGCGCTGCGTGTTTGAAACGCGCGGCAGAAATGATACGCATGGAACCTGGGTAGTGGAGAGCAGGCTAGCTTAACCTCTGCCTGCCCGGCCCCCTTTCCTCAGTACGAGGCCCTTGAACAGGGATAAGGAAACATTCGGTCTGTATATGCACTCCGAGCATGCGTAGACGCGTCTGCCAGCAGTCCGAGCACTTGCCGGCCCAAATCCGAATTTATGCGACATTTTCCGAACAGCCATACTCCACGAACGAAGATCTCAGAGATCTGACTGTCGTTATCTCTGTGTAATACCAGTATGACCGACTTAATTAGTGAACTATTACAAATTTCGCTTTCGCGGCGCACTAACAATGAAAAGAGGAGTGATTTAGCTATTTAACACAAAGCTGCAGTCAGACAATTTTTCAATTTCTTAATCTATTTTAGTCATGGGTGTAGCGAAACGGGGGCAAGGGGGGCCACGGCTCCCCCTTGGAAGTTGGTGAACTTAATGTGCAGTCAGTTACTGACCTTTAAACTATTATTTTAATTTTGATGTAAAGAACAATTTTTGTTTAGCACAAATTAATACGGTTATCTGCAACAAATACTATAAATTTTGACAGTAAAATAATGATTTAATATTATATGATTGCAAATTTCCAACATGTGCCCCCCCCCCCCCTGGAAAAAAGTCTGCCGACACTCGTGATTTTAGTTTTGGCGGTAATTCGTCCGTAAGTCACACTCATTCACTCTGCTCTTATTAAACAACCAAACAATATATTGTTTGCGTTATCCGCAATGACTTCGCCCCCTATATTTGGATAAACGGGGTTTATTATTATTATTATTATTATTATTATTATTATTATTATTATTATTATTATTATTATTATTATTATTATTATTATTATTATTATTATTATTATTATTATTATTATTATTATTATTGTTGTTGTTGTTGTTGTTGTTGTTGTTGTTTGTTGTTACTGTTACACTTTGCCTACCCTAAAATTTTGACTGCGAGCCGCCACTGCTGTAATTGTGACACAAATTGTACTTGCAAACAGATAAATAACCACACTATACGGCTAATGTAGCCATAGTCTTAGATGAAACACAATAAACATGAACACGTGGTTAAACACACGGCACAGTCAACACGTTATTATATTTATTCCCTTTCCCTATACTGCCCAAATAAGTTTTTAAACACCCACTTTGCTAATATGAAGGCAAACTTACATAGGAATTATTATAACAAACAATAACTCGAAGACTTCGAAAATAATACGAAAAACAGCGTGTGGAAACACCTTAGAAATCACTGCCACCAGCCGACGCCATTTTTGTACAACTTAGATGGCAGAGTCAGGTCCGTTAATCCAGAGGGTCCTGATCGTAGCCAAATTAAAACTGCAGGAGAATGTTCTGAGATGGGAACTGTCTACATTAGACCATGTTTAATATCATGTTGCCATTTGGCTACGATAGGACTGAAAGGGCTAGAGAGGGCCGTAAAAGCTTCCGACTACTCAAAGTTCTCTTTTTCTATACCATTACTTTGCAAATGTACTTGCATGAGCTCTAAGAGGTTGCGGAAAATTTGGGGCCATATTTCTTTAGTAGTTTTTAAAAATTATAGAGCATAAAAGCATGATGAACATCGTCAAACAAGCTACATTCATATTTTGGGGAAGAAAGTTTTAAATCCAGCCCTTATTTACAATTATATTAACACTCCGGTTATGTCCCCAGTCCAGGGCAGTGTTGCACTACTTATAAGCTTATGAAATTGCAATATCTATAGTGATGGCCCACAGCAGTGTTGCTTATATTTATTGAACATTTTAAAATAGATTTTCTGTCCTGGACCAATTGCATCTATGAGAAACAAGCAAATGTTCCTTGGTCTAGTGCTGTAAATATGAACAGTTTTGCAACATAGGGAATTCATCTTGTCGCAACTGGGGTTGCGACTGGGGGACGTAGTTCTGAGAAGCAGATGGTAAAGCAAAAGACTGTTTTGAATGATCACTATTATTGTCAATATTAAAGCAACAGCAAAGCAGTGTTGCTTTACAGTAAAGAGGGTGCTATCAATTATCGTTAAGACTTACATATTTATATGACATACGGTTTTAGAAGGCACATGAGCTGAACCAATATGTGCACACGTTGGCTGCACTGTTGCCAAGCGATGTGCCCGAGAGCGGAAGTTACGGGGAGGGAACCAGGAAAGAAACATTTGTCGTGTCACAAATTGTCAGAACGTAAACTTACGCAGCAAAGGATAATGATGACAACATTATAAACTGTAAGACTCAATATTAACGTGCTTATTTACACGCACACTACCTGCGCACACTTCGCTAAACACAATGTAAACATGTGACGTTTCTGCTTATTGTCACAGTTACACAAAGCACAATTTGCGTTACGGATTGGTCTTGAACCGAACTAAAGACATCGCGCGCGACTGCAGTGATCCGTGGTCAGTCATTTTATGAACTAAATATACGCAGTTCCTAACGACACTTCGTAATGTCTTACTCTGCAACTGCGTAATGAAGAGGAATAAAACACACATGCAAGATTGAAAGTTGCATACATAAACATAAACACGGGAGTACGTTGTTTATTCTCGAAGCGATAACTCGAGAACCATACGTCGTACAAAAATGATCTTTGTACAGGCTGCCTCAAAAATTCTTGCCGCATACACCAAGGCACATTAGAATGTCGAACTTCCAGTAATAATTTTGGGCGCATGAAAAAGAGAAATCGCTGTAGCTCACGCTTGTGCTGTGAGTTCCGAACTAGGCAACACTGCTCGACTATGGTAGGACAGTCGCTCTAGGCGAGTCCCCTCGAGCTCCACCACATGTGCCTTTTAATACCGCACGTCTTATAGTTAGAGCGAGGACATATATCCACTGAAGAAGAAATCAGGTTGACTGCACGGCGAATTGCTTGCATAAGCTGAGAGAAGTGAAAGAACTTCCAATACACTGGGTAACTTCCTGTCGCACATATCGTCGCGAGGAGGTTAGTTTGGCTCGATTAAGAATAGGGCACTGCAATTTTTCGCACGGTTACCTATTTAAAAGGGACCCTGCGCCTCTATGTCCGCTGTGTGACAACGTTTTGTCGGTTCGCCACGTGCTGCTAGAGTGGGTTTGGATTTGGATTTGGTTTAAGGGCGCTCAACTTCTAGGTCATCAGCGCCCTTAACAGACTCATGGCAATAGCCAGATATAAATTTCACTCAAAAAATAAAAATACTAGAAACAACAAAATATACAAGGTAGAAATCAGTGGCAATAGCCAGATATGAAGCAAGGTGATAAATATGTCCAAAAGCAGAACAAGATAATTAAAAAATTTAAATCCTCAAATTTATATTACACTGCGCTAAAAAATTAAGAACTCTATCAACTGCTGTTTTGTCGTCCGCTAGGACCTCTGCAAGTCTGGCAGGCAGCTGCAGAGAATCCCGAAGGTGCGCTAGAGAGTAACACTCCAGGAGCACGTGGCGAACCGACAAAACGTTGTCACACAGCGGACATAGAGGCGCAGGGTCCCTTTTAAATAGGTAACCGTGCGAAAAATTGCAGTGCCCTATTCTTAATCGAGCCAAACTAACCTCCTCGCGACGAGATGTGCGACAGGAAGTTACCCAGTTTATCGGAAGTTCTTTCACTTCTCTAAGCTTATTACCGCGGAGAGCTGACCACTCGTCGTGCCAGGACGACAGCACCGCTCTCCGTACTTCAAGCCTAAAGTCTTCCGAAGTAACACGTGAGATGATAATTCTGGGTTCTGTAGTTGCCGTCTTTGCTGCTAAATCTGCCATTTCATTCCCAGGTAAACCTACGTGACCAGGAATCCATGCACACACCACGTCAACGCCAGAAGCGTGTAAAACATGGAGGGCATCCTGGATACGTTGTACAATAGGGTGGGGGTTGTACAACTGACAAAGGCTCTGCAGTGCACTAAGGGAATCGCTCAAAATCAGGCAGTCACCTAATTTACGACGGCGAACATACAAAACGGCTCGATAGATTGCATAAAGCTCTGCAGTAAAAATGGAAGTGCTATTTGGAAAACCGAATGTATATGATTCGGTTCCATAAACATAAGCACATCCAACACCGTTGGTGTTCTTTGATCCATCGGTGTAAATATATTTACGGTCAGAGTAGCCTGACAAAAATTCTAAGAAACACGTGCGGATACTTGAAATAGGCATCGTGGACTTCTGGTGTATGGTCATCCCAAGATCTACATGGGGCGTACCAGATAGCCAAGGGGTGTAAAGTCTCTCGCCCTTGGCGAACATCACAGGCAGTTCCACTCCAAGCTTCACTAGGAGCTCTTGGAAACGGAACCCCGCAGGCTTTGGATTAAGGGTGCTATTTCTATATCGCTCTCTTAGCGTGGTGGTGAAAAAAGAAGCGAACGTTGGGTGCTTAGGCATACATCTAAGCGCACAACCATAATTTGCCAAGAGAATCTCACGCCGATATTGCAGAGGAGGTTCTGCGGACTCGGCGTAAAGGCTCACCACTGGGCTTGTTGGAAAAGCTCCTGTTGCAATGCGGATGCCCCTATTATGGACCACGTCTAATCTTCTCAGCACAGATGGTCGTGCTGACGAATAAATAATACACCCATAGTCTAGCTTGGATCGGACCAATGCGCGATATATTCGCAACAAAATTGTCCGATCCGCTCCCCACGATTTGCCATTCAGTACTCGCATAATATTTATGGAACGGTCACATCTCGCTCTTAGCTGTGCAATATGCGACGACCAACTAAGCTTCCTGTCCAAGATCAAACCCAGGAAGCACGTCTCTTCTGCGAAGGGAAGTTCATCTGGACCAAAACGGAGCGAAGGTGGTAATCGTCTCCTACGGCGCCAGAAATTAACGCAGATTGTCTTCTCAGTTGAGAAACGGAAGCCGTTTGTCACGCTCCATTCTCTAAGGTTGTCCAAACATTGCTGCAGACGCCGTTGTAAGAACGCCGTGCGCTGAGAAGTGCAATAGACAGCGAAGTCGTCTACGAATAGGCATGACGAAACTCCAGGTGGAACACATTTCCAGATGGAGTTAATTGCTATAGCAAAGAGCGTGACACTTAGTACCGAACCCTGAGGTACTCCCTCCTCCTGAACAAAAGAATTAGAAAAAACCGAGCCGACCCTTACTCGGAAAAAGCGGTCCTTCATAAACTCCTGAATGAAAAGTGGTAGGCGTCCACGTATGTTCCAGGTATACAGGGAACGTAGAATCCCTGCTCGCCAGCACGTATCATAAGCCTTCTCAAGATCGAAAAATATGCCAACGGTTTGACAGTTCTTCATAAAGCCGTCCATTATCTGTGTCGATATTGACACAAGATGGTCAACAGTTGAACGGCGTCGTCGAAAACCACACTGGATGTTAGTCAGTAGGTTACGACTTTCTAACCACCATACCAGTCGTCCATTGATCATGCGTTCCATCACCTTGCAAACGCAACTGGTGAGGGAAATAGGACGATAGCTGGAGGGAAGATGACGGTCCTTCCCAGCCTTCAAGATGGGAATAACGGTGGCCTCCCGCCAATTTTCTGGGAGTATACTGTCAACCCAAACACGATTATAGACCTCAAGCAGGAATGCCTTACCTTCAGGAGAGAGCTGTTGTAACATTTGTACATGAATACCGTCCGGTCCTGGTGCTGAACATCGCGAAGATTTCAGGGAATGCTCCAGCTCCGCCATGGTGAAAAGGCGATTGTAATCTTCTACGTTTCTAGAACGAAACGTGAAGCCTTGAGATTCCACCTGAGTTTTAAATGGAAGGAACTCAGGGGAGTAGTTTTCCGAGCTAGACACTTGTGCGAAAGCACTGCCAAAGGTATTGGCCACTTCAAATGAATCAACAACAGCTCCTGTGGCTGTTTTTAGTCCCGCTATTGGTATTTGGGTCGTTTTAGCTGCAACACGCCTTAATCTATCCCACACAACCGAGGAAGGTGTGTGTCGGTTAAATGAAGCTACAAATTTGCTCCATGATGACTTTTTGCTATCCTTAATGACTTGTCTGGACCTGGCGCGCATTTTCTTGTATTCAATCAGGTTTTCCAAAGTAGGGTGACGTTGGAAAACCCTAAGTGCACGCCTTCGAGCACGAATGGCATTCCGACATTCTTCCGTCCACCAGGGGACGGGAAATCGACGGGGGTGTGTAGTCGACCGCGGAATCGATTGTTCAGCAGCAGAGAGAATCGTCTCCGTGAGATGCTGCGCCAAATTATTCACTGAGTCGTGCTCGTTGTAGGTAAAGACAGCCAACTGGGTGTAAAGGTTCCAGTTGGCATGGTCCAGACGCCAGCTGGGCATACGTGTGGAGTGTGTATGTTGCGTCAAGAGACTAAGAAGACATGGGAAATGGTCACTAGAGTGTAAATCAGAGACATTCCATTGTAGGGAGACTGCCAACTGAGGTGAACAAACTGCAAGGTCAAGGTGTGAGAAGCTGTTATGAGAGTCCGAAATGAATGTAGGCTCTCCAGTGTTGAGGAGAGCTAGGTTGTGACTGTCCAAAAAATCGGAAATGAGTGTACCTCTCGCACAAGCGCGACTTGAACCCCAAAGCGGGTGGTGCGCATTGAAGTCTCCCACCAACAGAAACGGTGTTGGCAACTGGGAAACTAGATCTTCTAAATCAATGTGCGAGAAGTCATGGGACGGAGGCAAATAAACATTACAGGTAGTGAAATGTATGTTTGGCAGTTTAATCCATACAGCAACTGATTGTATTTCAGAGTGCAAAGGTAGAGTTTGCATATATACGTCATCTCTGACAAGTATCATAGCGCCGCCATGTGCCGGTACACCCTCTTCTGGTGTAACATCACACCGTACTGGGGTGTATCGCCTTAGATGGAAAGCGTCTCGAGGACGCAGCTTAGTCTCTTGCAAACATGCGACCAGAGGTTCGTTTTCTTTGAGCAAGAGCTCAAGTTCTGGCCTTTGAGTTCGAATGCCACGTACGTTCCATTGTAGGATAGTCATATTGCATTGTGTATGGGATAGGTAATTCCAAGGTAACTCATTACTTTGGAGCAGGCGGTTGTCGAACTAATTTAGCCCTTTTCTCTCTTGGGCTGACGTTCTTTTCGGACGCTTTTTCGCGCCTCTTTTCCACTGGGGGTCTCCCAGTGTGGGCAGATTGGTCCAAATCCATGTCCTCTGCCGAGGACGTGCGTCTTCCCATAGCAAACTTGGGTTCGAGTGTCTCGAACCGGTTGCTAATGGGGACCGGCGAAGATGAAAGACGCCGGTCTGAGTCCACCCCTGAAGATTCTCCAGAAGAGGATTTTCGAGATCTTCGAGGAGATGTTCGGGGACTCTTACATCCCTTCGATGTACTGGGACTAGACTTTTTATTTTCCTTGAGGAAGTCGGTCTTTGAGTAACTCTTTTTAAATTTGATCGGTGAGGCTTCATATCTTACGGGCTTGCTAGTTTTTTGCGCTGATCTTGATGCTCTTGATGGTGATGTAACGCTAATGTTCTTTGCGCTTGCGGATTTTGTAGACGTTGACGTTGACACAGATGTGCGCGCTGATGTTGAAGGATTTGGAGTAGAGCTACGGGCTACAAGTGTCTTTTCAGATATTGTTGCCCCATTGAAATCGCTGGTCTGGGTTGCTATCTCTCTGCTCGGTACCGGTTTAGCTACAACTGAGCTGTAGGTCCCGGACCTTGGAACAGAGGGTTGGCGTATACGCAAGAGCTTCCGGGCTTCTGAGAAGGGCACCCTCTCTTTGACCCGTATCTCTTGGATCGCTCTTTCCTCTACAAAGCGGGGGCAATCTCGGGAACTGGATGGATGTTCACCTCTGCAGTTCACACATGACGGAGCTGCTGTACATGCACCATCGTGGAATTCATCTCCACATTGAGGGCATGTAGCTTGTCCCTTGCAAAATTCATTTGTATGCCCAAAGCGCTGGCATTTAAAACATCTGAGCGGGTTCGGGATGAACGGCCTAACTTCGATGGACTCATACCCTGCCTTAATCCTTTGCGGGAGATCTACCCGATCAAAGGTCAGGAACAGGGTACGTGTTGGCTTCAGTTCACCACCTTCTTTGCGTTGAACCCGGTAAACATTAGTTACGCCTTGTTCCGTAAGATTTTCTTGAATCTCCTCATTGCTTAAATCATCCAATGCACGGGTGTTTATCACGCCGCGCGAGGAGTTCAAAGTTCTGTGCATCAGAACGCTGACAGGATAACTTGCTAGCATATTCGCTTTCAGTATCTTAGCTGCCTGGGTAGCTGAATGTGCTTCAACCAGGAGCGTGCCATTGCGAGATCTAGTGCATGACTTTACTGGACCAGCAATGTTATCCAAACCCTTTTGAATGGTAAATGGGCTCACCAATAAAAATTTCTTATCTCCCTCAGTTCGAGATATAACTAAGTAGCGAGGACCACTCGACTCAGCTACTTCCTTTACACTAACTTTAAAATTTTTTTTGTTGTGAGTTTTTTGTGAACTCATGGCGATGTCATCCTCCACCATTGCAGATGTCTCCGATGGCATGCTCACATCCTGGGCGCCACCCCGGCTTAGGTGAGAGTCCTGGCCTGGACCTTGCTCACCCTAGGGTCTCACCTCCCAATGTATAGACAGAGGGACCCAATCGCCTTCAGGAGTGCATCAGCTCATGCAATGGCCCCTCCCCGGGACTGACCTTTATCAGCAGATACGTACACAGATCCTACATGATAACCAGGGGCTGGGACTTACGCGATTACCCAGTCACCCCTTGCGTCACCCCATCCTCCAACCCGCGCGTAGGTTATCCGTCAGACTGTGTACAGGGAGGTAACAGGTGGGAGGTCAAACACAAAAGTGGACCAAAGTTTATTGGGCGTTTGGCATGTGCCCTCTCACCTCTTGGAGGAACCCAGTCGAGAGTATGGCTCGGGGCCCCGGGTACGCCAAACCCGTACCTACCATAGTAGGAGCCCCTGGGGGAGTTTGATTTCGGAGTCCTCTTCTCCTAGATGAGTCGTCAACCAAGACTAACGAGCCCCATCTACCCGTTTGGAATGTTCTTTGCTTCCCCTCACCTCTTGCCTACCAGTGGTCAAAATGACACTTAGAAGGCCGTCTGGTTCAGGTACTGAGCCCCTCCGCCACGACAAGGCGACACTCCTTCGGAGGGGCTGCTAGAGTGTTGCTCTCTGGCGCACCTTCGAGATTCTCTGCAGCTGCCTGCCAGACTTGCAGAGGTCCTAGCGGACGACAAAACAGCGGTTGATAGATTTTTTAATTTTTTAGCGGAGTGCAATATAAATTTGAGGATTTAAATTTTTTAATTATCTGTTTCTGCTTTTGGATATATTTACCACCTTGTTTCATATCTGGCTATTGCCACTGATTTTTACCTTTGTGAACTTTCCTTGTTGCTAGTATTTTTATTTTTTGAGTGAAATTTATATCTGGCTATTGCCATGAGTCTGTTAAGGGCGCTGATGACCTAGAAGTTGAGCGCCCTTAAACCAAATTTTATTTATTTATTTATTGACGTCATCGCTGCTGCCTCGGACTGAGGGGTGAACAGCGTGCTGTGGTTCAGTATGACAGCTGTACCGTTCAGATAAGGGAGTGTTATTTTCTGTGCGATCCGTGCTTACATGGATGGAGTAGCTGGCTAAATGCTGCTGCATATTATGCAGATTATTATGACAAAATAGTTAAAGTAATCAATGTTTTGGTTAGTGAAGACAGCTGTGCTATTAAATCTCCCGAGTCACTGATTTCAGGCAATTTACGTAAACATTTGTTATTTATTCAAAAGTATTTTCCAGTTCTCACCAAAACTATTCTGGATTTAGAATCAAGAAATCACAAACTGTCATAAGCTTTACAATTGATAGAAGAGCTTTATATGGAAATTGAAAATGTAGATCCTGCGCCTGTAACCGAAACAGTGCAAAATAAACTGAAAACCGTGTTGGAGAGAAACCCTGGCTACGCTACAATGGTTCGTATAAAAATTGGTTTACAACATCTAGACAAAACGTCATCTACGTATGACGAACACAATGCAAAATATCTTACGTTTGCTCCCGTTACATCATGTGACGTTGAGAGAAGTTTCTCGCTGTATAAATATTGTTTGAATGATAAGTTTTTCTTTTGAACAATTTAAAAAGTGTATTATTGTTCACTGCAATGTTTTTGAGGAACGAATAGAAGACGATATGAACTGATGTAAATGGACTAGAGCTTCTTACACAGCCCTGCCCTTTTGTTTACGTGTTCTGAACTCCTGTACTACGCCGTCTGCCAGTCACCACGGAGCGTGTATAGTACGAGCGCGCAAACATTGTAGGCGATGGGATATTTATCCTCGCTCTACTTATAGTGTAGAAGATGCTTACCACTAAGCGTGCTGTGAGGTTGCTGTTGATGAAATACAGCTGTGTAAGCCGAGACGAGGCCACCCCAACGACCGCAACCAAAGTGGCGTGGAGCAGAGCACATAGCAATTCCTGAAACTGACTCCCTCGAGCGGACTCTAAGCGCCCGGTTATATCGAGTCTAGTGTGCTATGGGGGTCTTGCCATTGAAATGGCGCCTTTTACCATATTTGGTATGTTACCGTCCGAGTGAACAGGATCTTCTGGAACATTAAGACACGTGACATCTCCCAGGTTGCATGAAGCAACATGTTTCCACCAGTTGCTATGCGGAAGGATGCCATCAGAGAAAAGTTCATAGAAGTGGTAGGCCAGTTATGTCCTGGCACGTATACATCTTCACAACGATGCTGCAAGCTATTAGAATTGTAAAACGTACAATATGATTTCTCACAACTTTAGAAGGTGCTGAATGTTTAATAAAGTGGTATAACTTAATATAAAATGTGTACCCTTCAATCACATAGTGACAATAATAGTTCGCTATAAAACTTTCAAACTTTTTTTCGATTTCGTAGCCAAGGAGTTGATAACGGACCAATTGATAATGTGTATAACTTGGGCACATATAGAAATGTGCCAAACCTAACCTATCTACTTATAACAGTTAATGTTTTGGAACTAATTAACCAGTGGAATTCATAGTATTTCATATATCTGCATGCAGCGCTTTATGCCAGAAATAAATGTTAAATGCTGAGTGAGTGAGTGAGTGAGTGGTGTTTAAGGGCCCGTCGACAGCTAGGTCATTTGGGCCCTTAAATGCTGATATTGCTTCATTTTGTGGTGACTTAAGAGTTATTTGGAGAGGTAAAACTCTACTGACTGCATCACAGTTAATATCAACCGCCTTAGTCATGGGGAATTTAAATTATATTAGTATGCTATCTATGGTATAACGATTGCAAATTTAAAGTATTTCCCAGAAAAGGTATACATTACGCTTTAACTTGACGACTTACCACAGAGTAATTCGTTGGTGTAAAACAACTACGGGGGATATATGAAATCCATTTTCATTTTCTCTCATCTTTGGGAAATCAACACCTGAAAAGTTTCACGTTTTGAGTAATTGCCTGTGCAACCTGGAACGCAGTATTTGGCAATTCTGACTAGAAAAGCACTACAAACTATGTTTAGTTGTATGCAAACAAATGCTCATAAGGAATGTTATGGCACCATGCAGTGAAGTCATAGCGATGGCCTGCATGACTAATAAAAAAGACAGGTTGCGGTGCGAATCGGAGTTACTTAGTAGTGCTAGCCTGATACTTGGCTAATATTGTATACCATCATTATAAAATGTATGAATTCAATGAGCAAATTTTTTTGGTTGTTTAGAATATGGATGCATTAGAAGATCGTGGTTTTACTTCATTGGGCCATCACCGAAGTAGAATTACGCCGTATTCTATCTTTTTCGTCAGCCATGGGCTGCCTGCTTCCATTGTGTGGCCTGTATGGTCTGTTGGTGATTGCATACAGCACTCACCAAACCGTGCTCATCCCGTTTGAAAATGGCAAAAATAAATGCTGTGGTATTACCCAGTTGAAACCATTTATATTTTTTAGATCGAATTGCAAGGAAATATTAATGAAAAGAGAAATCCGTACATCCTTTAAGAATCGGAATTTTATTTACATTACAAGATAACTCAACCGTTTCTACAGCTTGTAAGCAAGGAGGATGACATTCGGAGTGCGCTTGAGGTTCATGAAGCTTTAATATTCAAAGCCGATGTGCTGGAGATTAGCTACTGAGACAATGTCACTAGTGCTCGGAGTTTCGATCAATAACTGTAATGCCTTCATATGACAGCCCAATTTCCTCAGATGAAAGAACCCGATAGAAGTTGGTACTTGATTCAAGAGTTATCTACAGGCTGATGATTAAATTACAGTCCTCATCCGCCAACCATAATAATTAAGAACTACAAGGGATGATTAAATGCCTGAAGGTGTACTACACATAAAAATCTAAGTGGAGATAAAATCGCGAAGCAGAGCGCGCAAGAAACGGAAAATGTGAAAGTAGAATGAGTAAATACCGCATGTGGAGGGACATCTTCCCTCTTAGATTGGAACTATATGTATTTCCTTTAAAATCTTTGAATAAACAGAGTAGAGAAAATAAGGCGTGTTTTCACTAAATCCCGTGAACTGCTCTCCCACATTTGATGCCGAAACCCGGGATTTGAGACGAGAATCGCCACTGAAACAGGTACACAGAGAAACAAAACTACACTTACGGTAAGCCTGTAATATTTTATTATGAATATTAATTGCTTTTATGGTGAATTTTGGAATAAAGCAGAATTGTGCAAACACCACTAAAGCGTGGGCTGAGCGACACCTGTGGGTGAACTGTGTAATTACGCATACGACGTGCCCTCAGTCGTTAATACAGCCGCGCCATCTGCTGCATAACCACTAAACTCGGTGCAACCTACGGAACGCCCTGCTCCTTGCGACCAGACTCACAAGCCACCTGTGAGAGTTATGTTGTACTATTAATAATATCATTCCAGGACCTTCTAGATTAACGGACCTGACACTGCCATCTAAGTTGTACAAAAATGGCGTCGGCTGGTGGGATTTATTTCTGAGGTGTTTCCACACGCTGTTTTTCGTATTATTTTCTATATCTTCGAGTTATTGTTTCTTATAATAATTCCTATGTAAGTTTGTCTTCATATCAGCAAAGCGAGTGTTTCAAAAGTTTTATTTGGGCAGTATAGGAACAGGAATAAATGTAATAACGTTTTGACTGTGCCGTGTGCTATCCACGTGTTCATGTTTATTGTGTTCCATCTAGGACTATGGCTACATTAGCCGTATAGTGTGGTTAATTTATCTGTTTGCAAGTACCATTTGTGTCACGATTACAGTGGTGAGAGGTTGTTGAAGAAAAACTGTTCCAGTAGTGTATATTAATGTTGCCATACTACAACCTAACCTCAAACACGACAATGCACCGTAACTGTTGCATTCCCGGATGCAAATTAAAAATCAGAAACTTTCAGTTAAAACAAAAGGTAAATTACAACATAAAGCTTCTAAATTCAGTATTTAATTACAATAAATTGCAGCGTTATGTGTATTAGTTGCCGGTGTGTATATAACATGGTGAATAGTGTGAATAGTGAAAGACAATAATTTCGAGTGAATTCAATTAGTGGCATCTGCAACACCAACAGTTTGTTTCATGTAAGTAGTATGCTGCTCATATTTGTACATTATCTTTTGTCTTTGTAATTTAAATGTGTAGCTGTAGTTTAGAAGAAATGTGTTATGTTGCTGCATGTAAAACTGTAGACTATAGCAAAGTTTGGTAAATATTTACAAAATCGTCCGCTCGAGAAAACGAATGAAACATAGTGCAATGGATGCAGTTTTTATTGCTGATTACGATCTTGTAAGTTTTATTGTGCGCTCAAGCTTCGTGTTTTATTTATGAGAAAATTTCGTACGGTCGATGAAGTGGTTTTATTTCGCTTATGCGGCGGATATTTAGCTAATAAATGTGCATAAACGAGTGTAATATATGCTACAATGATTGATTAATGCATTTACGTTGAAATGATTGCATAAACACTACCCAAATTGTAAATATTTCGATAACACAGGACCCTGTCACCCCACTCATATGCAAAACTAACCTAACCTAAGCTAACACAATGTTGCTTTACAATACTGATTTAAGATTACGTATTTCATGTATTTCATTTACAGTGCTGTTTTACGGTTATTATTTTTAATATTTCATCTGCTTTTGTGGATTCCCCCTGTAAAATAAAGTGTCCTGAAGTGCTGAGTAATATGTTGTTGCAAACTGAGTAATCAAGTTCTCAGTAATAGTGAAAGCAAAATTTCACCCTAAAGGTTTTGAATTCAGTAGGTAGCTTTAGGTCATTCTAAATGGCAGCATTTGTATATCAGCCATCCAGTATAGTATGTTTTGTGTAGGTATATAACATTCTGCACATTGTACAAATGTGAAAAACAGTGTAAACAATGATTAATAATTCTGAGTCAACTCACTGTCAACACTTCTGTTTTATTTAAGTAACATGCTGCTTGCAGTTTTGTCTATCTTCTTTGTAATTTGAGTGTGTAATGCAGTTACATAATGGCATGTAAACCTGTAGATTGCATGAATGATATTTGAGGTTATATATTTCATTGCCCATGGTTTATCGTTTAATATTAAATGTCATTCTTTTTTGTTTACTTGAGTTTATGTTTAAGACAGTGTTTTTGTGTTTAACACAGCCCATATTCACAAAATAGGCGTGTTATTACACCACATTTTTATTTTACTGCGTTGAAATCGTAGCCTGTAGACGAGTTGTTTACAAGTAGTTCCCACCACTTTGGCCGCCATCTTGAATTACAGTGTCAGGTCCGGTATTTAGGAGGTCCTGATCATTCGCATGTAGTGTCTGTCGCGACCTGCGTCAACTGCTACTTGTGTCATCCACAAGACACACTAGTTACTTCTTGTGACCGCTGCAACTTGCGACACGTGCTACCTGTATTGTCCACCTTTTTACACAGATACTCTTAGTGGCCTGTGCTTGCGACCAGTGATGTTATACACATCGGTTACACCACGCGAGCAGTGATTATACTATTTCCTCAAATATCTCCTTATTACGGAGAAACGGACACAGATTTAGTCCTCCACAACTTGAAACGGAAAAGGACGAGGGAAAGGAAAAACACCACTCGTTTCTGCACGAGCATCGACGATTTCACGGAGGACGCCTCCACTGAAGAATTCGCTATTCACGATGTCCTGCCGGATGACGAATATGAAACCGATATCGTGGTGTGTGAGTATGTAGACAAGGCGAAACGCTCGATCCAAAGGGCAAGAAAGGAGATGGAGAAGAAATTACCGTCTTTTATTGCCCAGCTGACACTGCAACAACACCCCGCCCCAGTGCCTTCTCTAGTGATGAACTCATTAAGATCGGTGAAACTTCCGACTATAAAATTAGAGCCTTTTGCAGTTAGTTTTGTGGGTTCAAGGGCGCTCAACTTCTAGGTCATCAGCGCCCTTAAAAATTCATGGCAACAGCCAGATATAAATTTGAATCAAAAATAAAATTACTAGCAACAAAGAAAATATACACATAAACGTAAAAACAGTGTCAATAGCCAGATATAAAACAAGGTAATAAATATGCCAAAAGTCATAAAATGAGATATCTAAAATTTTAAATCCTCAAATTGGTATTGCAATCCGCTAAAAACTTGTCGCTGTTTTGTCGTCCGCTAAGACCTCTGCAAGTCTGGCAGGCAGCTGCAAAGGATCTCGATGCTGCGCTAGAGAGGAACACTCAAGCAGCACGTGACGGACAGAAAAAAGGTTGTCACACAGCGGACATAGAGGGGCAAGGTCTCTTTATTCCCCTCCGAAGAAATGTCGCCTTGACGTGGTGGAGGGGCTCAGTACCCGATCCAGACGGCCTACTAAGTGTGGCATTTTTGACTACGCGTTTGGCGTACCCGGGGCCCCCGAGCGATACTCTCGATTGGGTTCCTCAAAGAGGTGAGGTCCTGGTATGAGTATTTCGTCATCAGCCTATTCTTGATGCTTCGTACCAAAGCTCGCCGCATGATACAGGCCAGTAAGAGGGCATCGTGTCACCGGTTTGTGGAGCCGTTTGGTCATTCTATTCCATTGTCTGTCGTTTGGGACAAGCTCCAGCGTGTGGTGGGCTAAGTCTCACGTCCTAACGTTCCGGGTCTTCGGCTTCAAAATGACACCCTAGTTTACCCTAGGGATGTTGCTGATGCTCGGTGTGAAACTTTTGCCAGTTTTTCTAGCTCATCGTATAATAATGACCTTCCATTTGGGGGAGGCTCAAGCATTACAAATCTCACACGAATAACAGGGAGTATCTCCTACATGGTTCATTCAACAAAACGCATTTGAACATAAATTGTGTGCTGTATTGATATCACACTTTTTGTGTAGGAAGATTTGGTCTATCTCTTATGGTTTGCCAGTTATGCAAAAGTTATCAAGAGTAAACAGGTGTACATAGGCTCTACTCAGAGAGTTCTAAATATGCGTTCCATGTGCCATAAAAATATCTTAAGCGTATGGCATTTTAATTAAAATCGTTAGTCATTTTTGGGAGAATCAAAAGTTTCTATGAAAGTTCCATGTAAAGGGTAGTTTAAAGTGGAGAAAGATGCGCGCGCGCACACACACGCACACACACAAACACACACAAACACACACACACATAGGGAACTTTTTCTATGCTTTCTTTCAAGGATCTCAAAACATGTTTCCGATGAAATCTCGACTTTGAATTCTTAGGTTGAATACAATACTTCCCCTACTTACTGTATATGGTAGTGAAGTAACAAAGCAAAATACTTCACCAAACACCGCAAATTTGTTCCATCTATATAACGCTCTTGCCACTCTTCTATGATAATTCAAATCGTAAAGAATGGTCTATATTACGCATCTTGTCCGCACTGTATCTACATTTGGTTATGAAGCTGATTTCGAATTTATCGATCCACAGCAGCAGTGCACTGAAGAAAACCCTTAACCTAAAGGATCCGTAGCGTGTAGTACAATCATAAATGACGGTAATAAAGCAGGAAATAATGTTGGAAGCTGATTTACTTAGCTAAGAGCACGCAACCCTCTGGCACGGGTAGTAATACCTTTTCTACCGCTTCATAAAAGGCGGTGAGCTGAACAATGAAGGTTCTGGCTTCAAATTTAATTTAATTCTAGCTCTTGTTACCGCCGTTTACTTAGGCAA
Source organism: Tenodera sinensis (assembly GCA_030765045.1). NCBI lineage: Eukaryota > Metazoa > Arthropoda > Insecta > Mantodea > Mantidae > Tenodera > Tenodera sinensis. The sequence continues at coordinate 111,047,795 of CM060961.1, forward strand.
CGGTGTTTCTCATTTGATTTTGTCCCAAGGCTAACACCTCGTGCTTTAGCGTTAGTAACCCTGGTTAATATTACCTCCATAATACCTACCCGCGCTGCTTACCCATTAGGCATTTCATGCGAGGGCTGTTTACTAAATCTTACGATTCTTCTCTTTCATTTCATCTCGTTCTCACTAGTCAGTATCGCCCTGTTCTTGTTTATTTCTGTTTTCATTGAAGCTGACATTTTTTAACATATTTGGTCAATCAACTCCGATTATATTTTGACGTTTAGTGGATCACGGAACTCAAAAACTGTTTACGTATGAGGGCAATATATAAGTTATTATGACAAATAGCAAGGTAACAGATCCCGCATCTGACACCAGTGTGACAAAATGACAAAGTGCAGTAGCCTTTTTCTTACCACTTCTCTTCTAAAACTGAAGCACAAACGCACTGCTCTATTTTAGCGTGAACAATCTCTACAATTCGCTGTTACCTTGCATCTCACAGACTGCTCGATTCGACGATTACTTTCACCAGTACTGCTTGACACACATACACACAAACACATACAAAAAAGCTCTGACGTCACGATTAAATGTCTATAGCTTTTTCTTACCACACACACATTCTCTAAACACTGACTAAATACACTTAAAACTAACTAATGCTTTTCCTGTCCCCTGGAGTACAGTACCTACTTAATATCTATATATTTTACCAACGATGTACTAATATAATGAATAATTAAAAACAGAAAGAATTGTATGGATGAATTAAAATTACGAATGTTGCATAAAATATACATCGTGCTGTGACCTTTAAGAGTTTGCACCATATACCCTATCCCTTCACTCTTCCTGACAACTTCCATCCGAAGGAATGTGGCCTTGATGTGGCGGAGGGGCTCAGTACCCGATGATCCACTAACTGGTCTACTAAGTACGTCATTTTTGACCACTGGTCGGCAAGAGGTGAGGGGAAGCAAAGCACATTTCACAACGGGTTGATGAGGCTCGATATAGTCTTGGTCGACGATTCATCTAGGAGAAGAGGAATCCGAAATCACATTCCTCGCGGGGACTCTACTACGGTAGCTACGGGTTTGGCGTACCCGGGGCCCCGAGCCATACTCTCGATTGGGTTTCTCTAAGGGGTGAGAGGGTACCTGACAAATGCCCAATCAACTGTGGTCCACTTTTGTGTTTGACCTCCCGCCTGATACCTCCACGTACACGGTCTGATGGATAACCTACGCGCGGGTTGTAGGCGGATGGGGAAACGCGTAATTCCAAGGCCCTGGTTATCATGTCTGATCTGTGTTCGTATCCGCTGATAAAGCTCAGTCCCGGGGAGGAGCCATTGTATGAGCTGATGCACTCCTGAAGGCGATTGGGTCCCTCTGTCTATGCTTTGGGAGGTCAGACCCTAGGGCGAGCAAGCTCCAAGCCAGGACTCTCACCTAAGCAGGGGTGGCGCCCACGAGCACGCCATCGGAGACATTTGCAATGGTGGAGGATAACATCGCCGTTAGTTCTTCGAAAAATCAAAAATACAAACAGAACAATGTTAGGGAAATGAAAGTAGCAGAGTTGAGTGGTCCTCGCTACTTAGTTATAACAAGAACACAGGAAGGTAAAACATCTCACGTGTTACTTCGGAAGACTTTGGGCTTGAAGTGCGGAGAGCGGTGCTGTCGTCCTGGCACGAAGAGTGGTCAGCTCTCCGCGGTAATAAGCTTAGAGAGATGAAAGAACTTCCGATAACCTGGGTAACTTCCTATGCCTTATCTCGCCGCCAGGAGGTTAGTTCGGATCGGCTAAGAATAGATAACTGCAATTTTTCACATGGTTACCTATTTGGAAGGGACCCTGCCCCTCTATGTCCGCTATGTGACAACCTTTTGTCAGTTCGCCACGTGCTGCTAGAGTGTTGCTCTCTAGCGCACCTTCGAGATTCTCTGCAGCTACCTGCCAGACTTGCAGAGGTCCTAGCGGACGACAAAGCAGCAGTTGATAGAGTTTTTAATTTTTTAGCGGAGTGCAATATCAATTTGAGGATTTAAAATTTTAGTTATCTGTTTATCATATTTATCACCTTGTTTCATATCTGACTATTGCCGCTGTTTTTTTACCTTTTGTGTATATTTTTCTTGTTGCTAGTACTTTTATTTTTGAGTAAAATTTATATCTGGCTATTGCCATGAATCTTTTAAGGGCGCTGATGACCACGAAGTTGAGCGCGCTTAAACCAAACCAAACCAAAATCTCAATCTGGGTTTGCTGTCTCCGCCGAAGTTTTCAACGCCAGATTCAGTCCTTCGTTCTGTCTTTTTAGATATTCAGGCGCAGTCCGGTTCCTGCTATTTTATATACACTGACGGCTCGAAGGACGATAGGGGAGTAGGATGTGCTTTTGTTCACGATCGCCAGTTTTACCTTTCGTGTTTTATCGTAGTGCTCGATTTTTACGCAGAGCTTTTTGGTATATACCAGGCCCTTTTATATGTTCGTCGGCAGTCCTTGGAGAGGTGTATTGTTTGCTCGGATACTTTTGAGTACCCTTCAGAGTCTGCGCATGCTGTACTAATACCATTCACTGGTGCAGCATGTGCAGGACAGCCTTCACTCACTCCCTAGTGCTGGCGCTAGCGTGTCCTTATGTGGGTGCCTGAACATGTAGGCCTGCAAGATAACGAAATTGCCAATTCTGCTGTAAAGGCAGCAGTTTTAACTCCTAGGCTCTCTAGCGCTGGTGTTCCCTCAGACGTTTTTAGTGTAGTTTTACGCCGTGCCCTCCTTTCACGCTGGAGTACTGCATGGAGTGGTCTTCAAGAGAACAAACTTAGGGAGATCAAGCCCCTCCCTGTGGCCTGGAGGACTTCCCCACGCACCTCTCGTCGCGAGGAAGTGATTTTAGCGAGATTGCGCATCGGGCACTGCCGTTTTACTCATAGTCACCTATCTTCAGACGCTGCGCCGCCCTGTGTTCACTGTAATAACCCTTTGACGGTGCGGCAAGTTTTACTTGAGTGCCAGTTTTTAGCTCAGCTATGTGTGTCATTGAGTCTACTAGCCGCCCTTCTTGAGATGCTGAAGGACACTGTCAGTGCGGCAGAGCGATTGCTCACTTTCATTCGGCTCAGCGGTATGGGCGGCCATATTTAAACATATTTGCTCGTATCTCTTTGTTCGGTCGTTTGCTCATGGATGCGATTCGCTTTTGTCTTCGTGAGCCTTCGCGTTTTATCTTACCTTGTATAGGCACTCTTTTGGTGACTAGTTGATTGTTGAATCTTTTAACTTTTCAGTATGCAGGTGTGGGACCTGCACTATTTTTGTTCGCTTGTTTGTTTAGGGTGCTAATAACCCTCGCAGTTGTGCGTCTTAAACTATACTACTGCTACTGCTACTACTACTACTACTACTACTACTACTACTACTACTACTACAACAACAACAACAACTACTACTACTACTACTACTACTACTACTACTACTACTACTACTACTACCACTGCCACTGCCACTACCACTGCCACTGCCACTGCCACGACCACCACCACCACCACCACCACCACCACCTCCCCGTAGTTGTTTGCAGAGCGGAACAGATGTAACATTTAACATTTTTCTCAACCTTCAGTAATGTGGTATGAAAGTTCGCCGTCATTTTTAATACACTTTCACGATGACAATGACAGTAAAAAACGTAGTAGTTTTATCCATTCCTACCCTGTTTTGTTTGTGTACGCGTAATATAAATACGTCAAGATAGAGCATTGCATGTGTGCAATATTTCCAGTTTTCATGAAAATGGGAGACATGTATGAGCCAGTGAAGCACAAACTTCTAGGTTTATTGTAAACCTTCATGTTCATGGCACATTTAGCAGTCACGAGACGTGTAACAGTGTAACAACAATTTGACAAAATGTGCCCTTTTAATGTGCTCGTAGATTTCGGAAATGCTCGCATATTAACTTGGCCGAGTGTAACAATGCAGTAGCTTAATTGCAAGTATAACATTTCCCCAACGATCTCCATTAATAACGGTGATCCAAAAGTCGCAAAACGCTCTAAATTTAATTTTCAACCTGAGGTTTTACCTGCAATTGCCTAAATGTTATTTCGTCCTTTAGCTAATTTTGTTCCCCCAAAAGTATCTTAGATATAAGTGATACACTTGTACCTAACACAGTATTTGTAGACATAAGTGAGGAATTATAAATAGTATATAACCCTTTAAGTCCCGAGATGGCCGCGCCGTAGCCGAGTGGTTAGACCATTCGCTTCTTACCAAAGCGGCCCGGGTTCGATCCGAGGCAACGGCTTGTGAGATTTGTGGTGGACGAAGCGGCGCTGGGGCGGGTTTCCTCCGGGTTCTCCGGTTTCCCCCGCCATTTCACTCCACCGATGCTCCATCTTCATTCCTTGCACCATTATCAGTGCCACCGCCTACGGTGCCATATGTAGTAAACGCGAGCCTTAAACACTACTTACTTCAGTCCCTAGTTAAAGCTATTCACGTAAATTGGAAACTTTTGATTAAATGAAGTACTTACATGACTAAATAACAAAATTAACCCATTTTTGTATTTTACGGTTATGGATATCTTGTCATGGATGGTACACATATTTGCACGTAGGTATCGAGGATGGTATTTTCCTGAGGCTTTGGTAGGAATTTTGATATTAATGAAGGAAAAATGGCAAGTGAATGCAACTTTTTGGTATTTGTATGGAGTGTTTTGTTTTGTTTATTATATCAGTAACACAAAGAGCAGTTAATTTATAAACACTGCGCCTAATAGTTAATCTTGTGTGGCATTTTAAGAAGCAGTTATTTTTCATGATACATAAATACATTTCACATTTGGAACATTTCACTCTAGACCTAGACTTACAAGCTGGATTTCTGCATTTGAATGCCGAATTTTCATTGTAGTAAACAGGTAAATGCCCAGCTTCAACATACCTGATATTTTTGTTGGGCTGCCTAACTACTTTTCTATACTTCTTTCTAGGAGATGTTTCCTCATCGGAGGAACTCTCATCTTGAGTTGCTGAATTCACCGTTAGGCTAAGGTGTCACTTAACACCTCGGATTGAACTAGCAAACTTAACAAGGGTTATGACCAAATAAAGCCTGTAACAAATTAATGACAATTGATCCTTTTTTCTAGCTCTTAAAATTTACAGAATCTTCTGTATATTAGCCAGTAGTTGACAATAACTAGATCAATAAAGTGATTAAATCCCCTCATTGGTCATTTTTAGTGCGTACAGAACTCCTGTAGTAAGCAAGAAGTCTGTCACATAGGTCAATGCCCCCCCTCCCCCCCATCATTTGGTATGTAGGATTGGACAATAGTTGGACATTGTATAACTACCTTTTTCCCTTCCTCCTTTGATCACCGTTTACAAGATCCAACAGGTTCACTACCAGTGCAAGATAATTTCACACATTGCCTTTCCACTTCAAAAGGCATAAATTATCATCTTCTCTGACAATTTCATGTCATTCACTCCTTTTTAGAGATGTCATCATATAATTTGGAAACGGCTGGACCTATTCTATTCCTCAACACTGTACCTGTTTGATATCCTATTTTCTAGTAACAGTTCCGCACATTTCACACTCGTAAAAATAAATAAAAAAAAAAAGAACAACAACAAACAAACTGTCAGTATAGATAACATGGTTTCCATTCTTAGGAAAAGTAACAGATAACAGTATGACAATGGCAGCTCCTAGCCCGAGTGTTTTCATATCATTCTCTGAAACAGTGCCTTTACCCACATATAAACAGAAGTCCAACATCAAGCCATCACTAGCTGCTAGTACAAAGTTTTTTGACCTAATGGATTTGGTTTCGAAGGAACGTCCTGCCTAAAGCCACACCTACCTGCAAAGGGAATCATCTGCTCATCTTTTGACAAATGGACATTTCTAGGCAAGGTTATACATTTTTCTCTTATTGCGTCGACAATGGGTCTAATTTTCCATAACTTATCATTTGGAAGATCACCCAGAAGTGCAAAATCAGCAAAATGCAAGCTGTTTCTAACTTTAAAGTAGCTTAGAGACTGTGCTTAAAGACTGAAGAGGTTAAGGGTAATGCGGTACATCTATTTTTCATATTGCAATACGCATTCGTACCTGCATGACTGAGCTTATGATGGGAAGATGAGAGGAGTATATTCCTGTCACTTGGGAATATCCTTTATGAAACGAATCCCATTGTGAAAGAGTTCCAGGCATGGCTTCTTCAATGGGCCTTTTAGTGGAACTTTGTCCACAAAAGTAATTTTTGTTGTATACTATCGCACTCTGGAACTAGGTGGATTTGTATATCCAAACCCATTTGTTGTGATAAACTTTGGTGTTTTACATTTTAAATGACATAAAATTTAGTAATAGGTAGGATTCTTAGCTCATTATGTACCACACATTTTGTAAAATAGGTGCTGAAAATCACATTTCATAATTTAGACGCATACAGCTACATACCTCGGTGGTTGTCTACCGGTGCAGGATCAACAAAACTTCTCCTGACGTCGGCCACTAGCAAGATCACCGTCAACATAAGAAGGGGCCGCATGATGATCAGAACGCCTTTGGCGTCGTAATACCTGAAAAGAATAAAACACAAATTAACGCTAGTTCAAGAGCAGTCACATGATATATCATTTACATAGATTTTGATACACATTTTCGCAAAAGGCAAGAAAACCCATTCAAAGTGTGTGTTGTGCGGTTTTTAGTTTTTAAATGGCTTAATGGAACTGTATAGAAGCATAAGCGTAGAAATATAATCCATATTTGTACAGCATTAAAATAACCAAGCGTACAAGATCTAAAAATAATGCGGTAACAAGGTAATCTTTATTGTGGTTTATTCGTAGTTATTGGTAAGTTATTTTAAGAATACGGTGCAACGATGTTAATAAAATGTTTCCAAATACAATATATAACTTAGGTCTCTGCTGATTATTTATATTTGAAATCAAAGTTCGAAACGTATTCATTAAAATCCTCTCAGACGAGATGTAGGTTTAAGGGTGTTCAACTACATGGTCATCGCGCCCTTAAAAATTCATGGTAAAAGCCAGATATAAACTACAATCAAAGACATAGTTACTACTACAAATGAAAATATATAAATAAATATTCAAAACAAAACAGCAAAAGCCAGAAGTAAAACAAAGTGACAAAGATGTCTAAAGAGCTTTTCCAACAAGCCCAGTGGTGAGCCTTTACGCCGAGTCCGCAGAACCTCTTCTGCAATATCGGCGTGACATTCTCTTGGCAAATTATGGTTGTGCGCTTAGATGTATGCCTAAGCACCCAACGTTCGCTTCTTTTTTCACCACCACGCTAAGAGAACGATATAGAAATAGCACCCTTAATCCAAAGCCTGCGGGGTTCCGTTTCCAAGAGCTCCTAGTGAAGGTTGGAGCGGAACTGCCTGTGATGTTCGCCAAGGGCGAGAGACTTTACCCCCTTGGCTATCTGGTACGCCCCATGTAGATCTTGGGATGACCATACAGACACCAGAAGTCCACGATGCACATTTCAAGTATCCGCACGTGTTTTTTTTAGAACTTTTGTCAGGCGTCGATGTATTTATACCGACGGGTCAAAGAGCACCAACGGTGTTGGATGTGCTTACGTTTATGGAGCCGAACCACATACATTCGGTTTTCCAAATAGCACTTCCATTTTTACTGCAGAGCTTTATGCAATTTACCGAGCCGTTTTGTATGTGCGCCGTCGTAAATTAGGTGACTGCCTGATTTTGAGCGATTCCCTTAGTGCACTGCAGAGCCTTTGTCAGTTGTACAACCCCCACCCTATTGTACAACGTATACAGGATGCCCTCCATGTTTTACACGCTTCTGGCGTTGACGTGGTGTGTGCATGGATTCCTGGTCACGTAGGTTTGTCGGGAATGAAATGGCAGATTTAGCAGCAAAGACGGCAACTACAGAACCCAGTATTACCATCTCACGTGCTACTTCGGAAGACTTCAGGCTTGAAGTGCGGTGAGCGGTACTGTCGTCCTCGCACGACGAGTGGTCAGCTCTCTGTGATAATAAGCTTAGAGAAGTGAAAGAGAACTTCCGATAAACTGAGGTAACTTCCTTTCGCACATCTCGCCGCGAGGAGGTTAGTTTGGCTTGATTAAGAATAGGGCACTGCAATTTTTCGCAGGTTACCTATTTAAAAGTGACCCTGCCCCTCTATGTCCGCTGTGTGACAATCTTTTGTCTGTCCGTCTCCTGCTACTGTTGCTCTCCAGCTCACCTTCGAGACTCTCTGCAGCTGCCTGCCAGACTTGCAGAGGTCTTAGCGGACGACAAAACAGCGGATGAGTTTTTTAGTTTTTAGCGGATTGTAATATGAATTTGAGGATTTAAAATTTTAGATGTTTGTTTATGCCTTTAGACATATTTATTACCTTGTTTTATATCCGGCTATTGCGACTGTTTTTTACGTTTATGTGTATATTTTCTTTAGTACTAGTAATCTTATTTTTGATTAAAGTTTATATCTGGCTATTGCCATGATTTTTATAAGGGCGATGATGACCTAGAAGTTGAGCGCCCTTAAACCCACAAATCATCAATCACCCCCCTCCTGCCCCGCTCACCTTAGTTTGTAAGGTCTTAAGTCGATAACTGTCTCACCGGCAGGGATCTTATCTATCTCCGTGGTCCTGTTTCACGGTTTCAGCGCGGCGCCTCGACATGTGTGCTGTTCGGAGGCCTCCGGCACGAAGGTTGGGTGGATCCTTCACTTGGACCCCCATGTGTAGCCGTAGGTGCGGAGCCCGTCCACACCATCATATATATCCCGCAGCTCTCTGAGGGCCCGGCCTGTGTTAATTCCCCGACGGCCGTGTGCCGTCAGTTAATATCACCGGTCGGACGTATTTTCGCTGACGGAACCCCGGTGTAATCAACCACAAGTCCCCTCAATCAAGGCCGTCTCTGTGTTTACAATCCTAGATGCGAGATTCGTGGCGTTACAACCTGAGGCCCACTTTCCAAGCAATTCATATAGAATAATTACGTGTTTTACAGCATTTTTCCGGTGGAAGAAGCATGCGTTCAATTGTATTTTCAAATTTTCATATTAAAAGTCATTGTGTGTAACCATGTTAGCGCAAAACATGCCTTCCATAGTTGTTAATGGCAGAGCATGCTTCTTACCAGCTCATTACGAATATATCTTGCATTTTCTCTGTAGATAACACCAAACTCTGTTTATAAATACAGTAGTAGTTTTTCAGAAGAAGTTGGCCATTACTTTTACTATTTTCCTCGTCAAAACTACACTCGCTAATTCGCAATCTCTTGCGTTATATTCAGAACCAATGTTATTAATTTCGCGTGTTTCGATAACTAAATGTAGAATTTAGTTTCTCTGGTTTTCTACTTAAAAGAATTCTTGTTCAGAAATTAAGCAGTGATATATAATGAAGATGCATGTTATTATATCATACGTGAACTGTGATGACTAGTCCAGCTCTCCTCTGAAACAATTTCACCCAGCCACAAAGTTATTAGTTTTTCGCGATCACTGAACATTTTCACCGTCTCTAATAAATGTCTTAAATGCAATGATTTCGAATTACTCTTGGGACTGAGGGTTTGAGAAAGTAGTCTGAGGTAATCAGAATGGGTTAAAGAAAGTAAATTGGAATGACGTGTATGTGTGTAAACTGCTGATTGAGAAAAATGAATTGAGAATGCTCATAACAGGGCCCCTCCGAAGGAGTGTCGCCTTGCCGTGGCGGAGGGGCTCAGTACCCGAACCAGACGGCCTGCTACGTGTGTCTTTGTAACCACTGGTAGGCAAGAGGTGAGGGGAAGCTAAGAACATTCCAACGGGTAGATGAGGCTCGTTAGTCTTGGTCGACGACTCATCTAGGAGAAGAGGACTCCGAAATCAAACTCCCCCAGGGGAACCTACCACGGTAGGTCCGGGTTTGGCGCACCCGGGGCCCCGAGCTGCTCACTATCACTTCACCCCCTCCACCTTCATTAACTGTGCCACGTGCAGCATTTTATGTTGCTTTTTATATCACCCTCTTCCTCTTCTAGGTTTATTCCGATTATTAGTTAGTAAGGCCTTAGTTTTATAACTCCTGTCTCACCAGCAGGGATCTTTCCTATCTCCGTGGTCCTGTCCCACGGTTTTCAGCGCGGCCCCCGACTTGTGTGCTCTTCGGAGGTCTCAGGCGCGAAGGTTGTGCGGACCCTTCACACTGCCCCCATGTGTAGCCTTAGGTGCGGAGCCCCTCCACACGTCATGTACACCCACGTAGCTCCTTGAGGGCACGGCCGGTGTTAATCTCCCGACGGGCGCGTGCCGTCGGGTTAGTATCACCGGCCGGACGTGTTACCGCTGACGGAGCCCCGGTGTAATCAACCCGAAGTCCCCTGAATCCACGCTGACTCCGTTGAGGCAGCGTGTGCTAAAGCGGGGAGCCACAGGCGGTTATTCCTGTGGTGGGGGCATAAAACCGGGGTGTCACGTGGTGAACGGTTTACCCATGTGGACAAGCGGTGGAGATCGGAGGGTAGCTCCTCTGAAGTACGCCTTGAGGTCAGTCATGGAGGGGTCTCCATGGCGGCACAGACCGTGGAGATTTTGGTGTCTTTTATCCTTTGACCCCCGGATGGCAGGCTGACGCCGACAGTTCCGGATGGGGGTCCAAATAATCATGTCTCCGCGCAACCCCTCTTCCTTTGACCCTTTCTTGGTTTTGACTTTGGCATGTGACGGGAAAACGATAAAGGACCTTAGCCCATTTTATATAAAACGAGAAGTCGACAGAATATGTGGCCCGGTTAAGAACGCGACCAGAGTTCGAGACGGTACGCTGTTGATCGAAACCAACACGGCAGACCAGACCCAGAAACTTTTAAAGGCGAGTTTGTTGGGCTCCTACCCAATTCGGGTAGCCCCACACAAATCGCTCAACACATGTAGGGGAGTTGTCACCACCTCCAGTCTGGACAATCTGTCGAACGATGAGATTACCACCTGTCTCTCCGACCAGCGTGTGTGTCAGGCTTACCGTCTTACCAAAAAGCAGGATGGCAAGGATGTGCCTTTGCGTACGGTGTTTCTGACGTTCAGAGGAACTAAATTGCCCGAGTACATCTTTTGTGGCTACGAACGTGCCGTCGTACGCCAGTATGTGCCGAACCCCATGCGTTGTTTTAGGTGCCAACGGTTCGGCCATACTAAGACCCTGTGTAATAATCCTGCTATATGTGAGCGCTGTGGTTTAGCAGGCCATGAGGACCCGACATGTACACGGGATCCCCTCTGTGTGAACTGTGAAGGGAAGCATCCATCCAGCTCGCGTCAGTGTGCGAAGTTCTTGGATGAGAAGTGTATACAAGAATTGCGCGTGAAAGAACATCTCACGTTTCCAGAAGCGCGTCGTCGCTTTGAGCAGCTGAAACCTGCTACCACCACAGGTTATGCCTTGGCTGCCCGACGCGCTCCTGCCAGCAGCGTAGCGATCCAGCACGTTCCTGTGTCAGATGCTTCTACACAGACTGACCTACCTGCGAATACCCCTTCACTGTCTCGTGCCACAGCTGCACCTGCTACTACATCTATAGCCGTGCAGACACCAGCTCAGAAGACAACTAGCCGCAGCCAGCCTGTTGACAGCCATTATTCTAGGCCTTCTGGTCGCGCCAGCAGTCGCACATCGTCCATGAAGTCCCGCTCCCGCTCACGTTCAGCGAGCCGCCGGGGATCTTCAGACTCCCGGACGTCGGCGGAGTCACCAGACGATGGCGAATTTAACCTACCCCGTCCGAAGTCGGTTAAGGTAAAGATGAAAAAGAAAAAGATGAAGACGAATCCCTAATTCTTCTTTACCATGGAAATAATCCAGTGGAATGTTAATGGGTTCCGGGCACGTGTTCCGGACGTACAGCATCTCGTTTCGCAACGGTCTCCATCAATCGTCTGTCTACAAGAAACGCACTTGCACCCTAACCACGCATTACAACTTCGTGGTTTTTCGGCATTTAGACATGACTCTGCAGCTGATAGGCGAGCCAGCGGGGGTGTTGCTATCCTGGTGGCGCATGATATCTCTGCCACCAGTGTGCCACTCAACACGCCGCTACAAGCTGTAGCGGTGCGTGTGCAGCTGCAGAGCCTCTGTTTCTCCCTTTGCAATGTCTATTTGCCACCGGTCAGTGTCGTACACACGAACGATCTTCGGGCTCTCTTGGCACAGATTCCGCCACCGCTCATCTTTCTCGGCGATCTGAATGCCAAGCACTCTTATTGGGGCTCCGACATTGACGATGCCCGTGGGTGCCTTGTAGCAGACGTTTTCCATATGTCCGGCCTAGTCATGTTAAACACTGGCGTGCCTACTTACTTATCATCTGCCTATGGTACACACTCCGCACTTGACGTTTCTTTTAGCAGCCCGTCACTAGTACCTCTACTCGACTGGTCGGTACTTTCCGACTTATTTGGCAGTGATCATTACCCCATTAGCATTCACCTATCGGGCCACAGTTCTGTGCCAACACGCTTTCCTCACTGGATTATTTCCAAGGCTGACTGGGGGAAGTTTCGTTCCCTCATTCACCTAACCGACGATGGTTTTACCACCATTGACGATATGGTGGAGTATTTTACTTACTCTATCCTTCGTGCAGCGGATTCCAGCATTCCTCGTGGTTCCACTACACCTCGTCACGTTCCTGTGCCTTGGTGGTCCAAGGAATGCCGTTTGGCTACTAAAGCACGCAAGCGTGCATTGCGTATCTTTACATTACATCCTACGCAGGCGAACTTTGTCGCTTTTAAGCGTGCTCGTGCTAGGGCAAGATTTATACTTCGAGACGCAAAACGCAAATCGTGGGAAAACTATGTATCTTCTCTTTCCCGTCGAAGTTCGGCGCAAAAGGTGTGGACTGCTGTTCGGCGAATGTACGGCAAGTGTCGCCGGACGACCATCCCTGGCCTTGCCGTACAGGGCTCCCGTTACACCACCGAGCAGGACATCGCCGACGCCCTTGCCGAGTATTTTGCCTGTACTAGCCAAACCCAAAGCTATGATAGAGCGTTTTTAGCTATCAAGGAATCTGCGGAGCAGATAGGCCTTAGTTTTAACAGTGCCCAAAGTGAACCGTACAATGCACCATTTACCGAGGCGGAGCTAGCGCATTCCTTGTCCATAGCAAAGAATTCTTCTCCCGGTCCTGATGACATCCACCGCCAAATGCTGCTTCATCTTCCACCTGCAGCTCTTTCCTTCATGTTGAGCATGTATAACCGCATCTGGCATCAGCAGGTTTTTCCGTCTTCCTGGCGAGAGGGCATTGTCATCCCTATCCCTCGACCAGGAAAAGACCGGACACTTCCCTCTAGCTACCGCCCTATTTGCCTGACGAGTGTCGTCTGCAAGACCTTGGAACGGATGATTAACACTCGCTTAGTGTGGTGGCTAGAGACGAATAACCTGCTGAGCAATGTTCAGTGCGGATTTCGTCGCTATCGCTCCAGTGTCGACAACCTGACGCGCATGGAGGCATACATACAGAATGCGTTTCTCCTGAAGCAGCATGTCGTGGGTGTCTTCTTTGATCTGGAGAAGGCCTACGATACTACTTGGCGCTATGGCATTCTCCGTACTCTACACGGTTATGGTTTGCGCGGTCACTTAGCCGTTTTCCTTTTTAACTTTTTACTCATTCGCCGTTTTCGTGTCCGTATAGGCAACACGCTGTCTCAAGAGAAGATCCAGGAGAATGGTGTACCCCAGGGATCCATCCTCAGTGTCACACTTTTCGCAGTTGCCATTAATGGCATCACTAGTGTTGTTCGTAGCGGTATCCCGATGTCGCTGTATGTTGACGACTTTGCGATCTACTATCGCTCTTATAGTTTGGAGCACATCGAGCGTCAACTACAGCTGACCATAACCTCCATCGCCGAGTGGGCATTACGCACGGGCTTTCGGCTGTCCCCTACGAAAACACAGTGTCTACACTTTCACCGACTGCGAGGAGTACACCCTCCTCCTGATCTTCATCTGCGCGACACACGTCTTCCTTTTGTACCGCACCTTAAGTTCTTGGGCTTACACCTCGACAGTAAACTCACATGGGAGCACCATATCCGCTATCTTCGTGCTTCCTGCGATCGTTCGCTTCGGGTACTCAGGGTCTTATGTGGGGCATCTTGGGGCGGCGATCGCACCGTCATGTTGAGGTTATATGGCTCTCTGGTCCGGTCCAAATTAGACTACGGCTGTTTTATTTATGGCGCGGCGTCATCGTCTAAACTCCGGCTTTTAGACACAGTACATCACACTGGTATCCGTCTCGCTACTGGGGCTTTCCGCACCAGCAGAATCGATTGTCTGTATGCTGATTCTGGCGAACCTCCACTGTCTGTTCGACGCTCTTTATTACTTTGTTCTTACGTGGCAAGGCTGGCCGCCCATCCAGGTCACCCTTCGTTTCCACCCGTGTTGCGTCCAGACCTCGCGCACCGTTATATGCGAAATACAACCATCTCCCGTCCAAGTGGTATCCGGTTTCGTGAACTGCTTGCTGCACACGCCCTTCGACTGCCAGCCGTAGAGCGGCATTCACGTGGCCGATGTCCTCCCTGGCAACTCCAGCGCGCACGCTTTGACCTGGAGCTGTCGGGCTGTGTTAAGATAACTACCCCTCATTCCGTGTTTCGCCAACTATTCACGGAACTACTGGGGCGATACCGGACTTCCTGTCCGGTATTTACCGATGGGTCCCAGATGGGTAGTTCGACGGGTTGCGCCTTTATATACAACGGTGACGCTCATACGTACCGCCTACCGGACGCCAGTTCAGTATTTACCGCCGAGTTGTTTGCCATATTTTATTTCCTCCTTTTTATCTCCAGTTCAGGTCCTGGAAGTTTTATCGTTTGTTCCGATTCTTTTAGCGCTCTCCAGGCCCTGCAACAGTTTATCGGCACCTCGGCATTGGTTGTTAAAATCCAGACGTTGATTTCTCAGCTACTGTCTCGCGGATACCAGTTTGTTTTTACGTGGATCCCAGGCCATGTGGGTATTCCGGGTAACGAGGCGGCGGATGCGGCTGCAAAGTCTGCATGTCGCCTTCCGGAGTATTCCACCCGTACGCTCCCCTATATAGATGTGCAGAAATATTTCCGTCGCCATCTATTTGCTCTTTGGCAGGAATCTTGGGAAGCGTTATCTGGCACTCAATTACGGACTATCAAGGACACGGTACAACCCTGGCATACCAGCTGCAGGAATTCCAGGCGGGAAGAAGTGGTTTTAACCCGCCTGAGGATAGGCCATACCCGAGCCACGCATGGACACCTTTTGCGTGGTGATCCGGAGCCTGTCTGTACGACGTGTAATATTCCAATCTCCGTCGCACATGTCCTTCTTGATTGTCCGCGATACGCTCGTGAGCGCCAGTCCGTTGGCCTGGGCCTTACACTGTCGTCAGTTTTAGGCAACGACCCAGTATCTGTAAATACAGTGCTGCGGTTTTGTCGCACAATTGATTTTATGAAGTCAGTGTAAGGTTATTTTATTTCAGAGATTTTAGCCTTTAAGATTACGGTATTTTTGGGTTTTTTAACGTTTTAGTGTTTTTTATTTTGTAGCAATTTTAACTTTCTGTTTTTAACATTTTAAATGAAACGTTTTAATAGTTGTTTAGAGGTTTTTTTATCTATTTTAACCGTAGATTTTTAGTTTTTAATGGGTGATGTTTTAACACTTGACGGTATGTAATTTTTACTTCTGGACTCGGGGCCCTAATGACCAAGTTGTCGACGGGCCCTTAAACCCGACACACTCACTCACTCACTGATCTGGTCGTCTTGGGGGTTGG
The DNA here is from genome assembly GCA_030765045.1 of Tenodera sinensis. Classification (NCBI taxonomy): domain Eukaryota; kingdom Metazoa; phylum Arthropoda; class Insecta; order Mantodea; family Mantidae; genus Tenodera; species Tenodera sinensis. Next base: position 111,063,694 of record CM060961.1, read on the forward strand.
TCCATTCTTTCGGCGCCACACGTTGGGAAGCCAATTTGAAGCTGTATAATCGTTGTGTCCTGGTTATTGGATCGCCATTTGAAGCTGTAGTCGTTGGTGACGTGACGTTGCCCTTCGATGTAGCTCGCCTCGGCTAGTTCTGCATAAGATCTCTTTATCTCGGGTTTGCGTAAGTGTAATGGACAACCCAAGAACAACTTTTCATATCCTTTATTTCCTTTTTAAATATTTTAAGGAGTTATGCCGAAAATATTTGTATAGGTAGAGGAATCACCCTCACATCCGCGCAGCGCGACCTCCCGTACTGGTCTCTGGTTGAGTACTGCCTGAATGACGCTTCTCTCTTACCCACGCTAAGAAGACCGTTCTCTTCCTATTTGAATGTCATGACGTCATCCAAGAAAGCCTCGCATCCAAAATGCTATTTCCTTTTCCCGCAATTTAGAAATGTCCCTTTCTATTATAACATGTTCTTTTATGAATTTCGAATATATAATTACTTTTTTAGGATTAAACGATGTTTACTTTATATTTTATTAGATATCTCACGCGACTTTTAAGGTTTGTAGAACTAACTTTCGAACGTGTATTTAAACTATGTGGTATGACGTCATGACTCGTTAATTTCAAACCAATAATGCGTTTATACTACAAATTTAACGACTATCATTTACTCATATCTTGCTCACCTTACAACACTTCCTGCTATATTATCTATTTATGTTATTACTCAATATTTATCGCAAATCTCATATCCGGCAATTAAATTAAAACGTGTCTTTTTCAAAAGCCCATTCGATCGGAAATCTAAATTTCGGTATCACATGGCTACTTTGCCCCTTTACTAGTGACTCACAGAAGTCAGCAATGTCTGCATTCTGTCGGAGGAAAAGGTTTTAAATAAAGTTTGGAGATCTTTTAGATCTTTTAAATTTAGAATTTTGTTGAGGGTTTTGGATTTTGAGCCGAACAACCCTTTTTTGGGACTATATTTGGAGTTTAGCTTTTTCTGCTGTTGGATTAATTACTTGGTTATGGGATATACCCACGAACCATGCGGGGAACCCTGTACGACCTAAAGCGGCGTATTCTTGGTTCATAGTCCCCAAGAGACCTAACCAGGGCGCTTTCATGAGTTGGTAACTTGTAGAATTTTGCTGCCCGGTGCCTAATTTCATCCTCCACGTATGGAAGAGATGAGGCTTCGTGAAGTTGTCTCACGTGGAACGGTAAGGGGACAGAGAAGATGGGCGGAAGTCTCCTGTTCTGCGCCCTCTGAAGCCACAGCAGCCAAATACCTGCTGCCATGCCCCACACTTCACAGGCGTAAACCATGAGGCGGATTATAAGAGCCCGGAAGAGGTGTAATTTCAGGCGGACTGGCATCTCAGCATAGGTTACAGTGAGGCAATAGCCCCCTGCATCCGTGCCGAGAGGTTTCTAATGTGCCTGCGGAAGGTTAGATCCCTATCCAGTTTGACTCCTAGATAGGTGATGGAGTCTCTCCACTCAATCCTTTGACCCCGAAGTTGGAAAGTGGGGCAGTCTGCGGGGATGGGGCACCTCGTGAAGAGAATGGCACGGACATTCGCCATCGCCAGCACCACTCCTGGACAAGGCGGAGGTGTCTCTGTATGGGGTTGAAGGCTCTGAGGATGTGTTTATTGGTGCAGAACAGCAGCACGTCGTCAGTGTATTGAGCTATGCTGTCAGCTGTGGCTGAGATGGGAAATCTGCCATGTAGACACTGAATAGCGTGTGGGACAGCACAGAGCCTTCGGGGACTCCGCCTCTTGTTGGTCTGATTGTAGATGTTCTCCCCGTGACAGTGACTTTTAGTGTTCGGTGTCTGAGGAAGCTGCGTAATATGTTGATTAATTGTGTGGGTAGTCCCAGTTAGATGAGCTTGGCTAGGAGCCCTGCATGCCAGGTCGTTGAGAAGGCCTTTTCTACGTCCAGAGACACCGCAGCAGTGAAGGCGCGTTCCTGGAAACCCAGGGCAACAGCCTCCACCACCCGCAGCAATTGCTGAGGCGTAGAGTGCCCAGGACGAAAACCGAACTGATGTGCAGGGATGGCTTGACTGTTTCCCAGTAATAGGGATAAGCGATTTAAGATCCTCTCGAGAAGTTTCGAGAGGATAGATAGGAGGCTTATGGATCGGTAGTTGGAGGGATGCACCGGGTCTTTCCCAGGTTTCAAGATGCAGATCACCCGAGTCTCTCCACTCAGGTGGGAAGTGGCCCAGGGTAAGACACATGTTGAATACCCTAGTTAGGAAGAGAACGGCGTTGAAGGGAAGATGACGAAGCATGAGGGGTGTTAGCCCATCAGGTCCCGCCGTCTATTTGAGTTTGAGGCGCTGGAGTGCGCGATGGATTTCGCTGGGGCGTATCACTGGGAGTCGTTCCGCATCCCCCGCGGGGCGTCGAAGAAATCTGCGTACGTCTCGGCGAGTACGTTCTGAGAAACGGTAGTCCTAGGGGTCGTCTCTTGGACACATGGTGCGTTCCAGATAGTCGGCAAACAGGTTGGCTTTGGCTTCAGGTTCATAGGCCAGCCCTCGGGTGCCCTGAATTGGAGAGTTGTATTGGCCGCGACGGTTTCGAAGACATTTGGCGATCTTCCATAGGTCCCCACTTTCAGTGTCCAGACTGGCAATCTTGTCCTCCCACGCTTGCACTCGGTGCTCGCGCAGTCGGGCTCCGACCAGTCGGCGCAATCGCCGTAAGTGGGCTCTGTTGTGGGGGGTGCGGTGCCTTTGGTAGAGTTTCCGTGCCGCCCAGGACCGGCGGATGAGTAGAATTATGTCAGGTGGAAGGACGTCTGGGTGTAAGGGTGCTGGAGCGTGGATTGTGAGGCTATGAGCAGTTCTTGCCACAATGGATGTCAAAGAAGAGACTGCCGCCTCGAGGGTTGTAATGTCAGTGATTCTGGGGTTGGGTGGGATGGAGGTGCGGAGGCAATTACGAACGCCTTCCCAGTCCGTTTCTCGAGCATAGGTCGAGCTGACATGACTGGCAATGACTGACTGATTTCTTTCAGCACTGGGTTGTGGTCTGATTTTAGTGCGTTTATTGACTTCAGGGTGAGATGAAATGGGAAATGCTTGATGATCGCAAAGTGTATGACAGAAGGTAGTCCTCGACCATTAGGATGATGTGTGGGTTGCCACGGGCCCTGTACCCGAAGTTCTGGGTTCGTTTTGGTGAGGCGGATGATGGCATTGCCTCGGGCGTCCGCTCTTCGACCACAGTGCCAGCGTTTAAGCTTGCCATTGAAGTCGCTAGCCAGAATGGCGTTGGGATAAATGGCTAGGATAGAGAGGTAGTCGTTAGGTACGAACTGCCTTCGGGGAGGGTGGTATACAGAGACTATCAATATCTGCGTGCCGTCAAGGTTCAGAGTGATAGCCGTGGCCTCTAGGGTTTGAACAGGTAGTAGCTGGTTTGGACGGTGGGCCACGTTCTGCCTCACGAACACCGCCGTTCCGCCTCCAGGACGGCCTTGACGGTCAGTTCTGTGGCAAACGTAACCCGGTATGCGGAAACGGTCGTTTGGACGGAGGTGTGTTTCACTGACTAAGATGGCGTCTAGGGCATAGGTTCGGGCAAAGTGGGATAGCTCCCCCGCCTGGCCGGCCAATCTGCATGCGTTCCAGAACCCAAACTGAAACGAGGGCATGACCTAGTTCGACTGGCTATTCTGGGCGCACTGTAGTAGAGAGGTCAGGAGGGCAAGCCCCTCCATTGCGATGAGCGTCTGAGCTGTTGGGTCGCTCGCGGTGCAGAATCTGGCAATTAGGTCGCAGATCCTATGCCCATGGGTCTGCAATACTAGCTGCACCCACTTGAGCAGTTCAGCGAGGTCAAAGCCAGGGGTTGAGGTTGTGCTGGGTGTAGAAGGAAGAGGTGCTGGAATCTCCTCAGCCCTAGCCTCCTCCTGAGGACGTCGAGTGGTGGAAACATCAGCCCCCTCGGCCACTGTGGGTGCACATTTAGGCTCCCGGGGTTTTCTGCCCCTCTGCGGTCTTGGGTTTGCTTGTAGGGAGGTTTTTCTGAGACTGTGTTGTGTATTGTGTGGTGGTTGTGGATGTTGCTCTCCAGACGTCTGTGGGCCACCCAAGGTGCGCTGAGTGGTTGGGCATAAGACCCCTTAAGGGCATTGGCTGACTGAGGTGTCTGAGGATACGAGGTGGAAGGTCTCCTTTGGTCTCCCCTGACCGAAGTTGAACCCTGGGATACCTGTGGTCGCTTGGAGGCGATCACTCTCTTTCTTGTGGGACATCCTCCTTAACAGGCCACATGTTTGCCCTTGCAGTTTGCACAGGAAGGCTCATCCGTGATTACCCGAGGACAGGATTCTTTATGATGCGCTTCGCCACAGCGAAGGCATCGCAGATTTCTGTGACAGAAGTGGCTAGAATGAAGCCAAGACACCGGTAGCACTGTGAGAGAGCTCCTCACCGCCTCCACCTTCACCCTGAGGTAGCAGAGAGACGTGACTCCGTCGATTTTCATCTCCGGATCACACACCCTCTCCACCACAGCCAGGAAAAGGGGAATTGGCCTCTTGCCTTCTCCATTCTCACCCGGTTTGGTAAGCTGCCTCACCAGCCGAGGGGTGATGCCTTTGTGGATGAGATCCTCCTCGATGTCGCCCACGGGCGTGTCCACCGGAAGTCTTCTAATGATGCGGTGGATGTCTCGAGTCTTATCTAGACCAAGGGTAAATGAGGAGGATTTCTCCCCTCAAGAACAGATAAGATGATCTTATAATCCTCCACATGTCTCGCCTGGAAGACATCGGCTCTTCCTCCTCGTCACCGAGCACGACCCTGAGAGCGTTGCATAGCTTCCTTTAGGAAGCCTTCCATAGCCCTGAAGTCGTCCACAATGATAGGCGGAATATGCTGCCGGGCTGGTTGTTGTGGAGCTGGACCATCGCTCGAGATAGTTGGTGGGTTCTGCCGCCGCTTCTTCCGGCGGTTGACCACTTCCCGAAACTTTGCCTCGTCCACCTCCATGTCGGAGGAGCTTACCTCATCTTCGTCCATCCTGGAGGGGTCAGACGGGACCATGGTCTCGTCAGTATTAGATTCCGCGTCTGAATCTTCGCGGGAACTGTCAGAGTCTACCTCTGAACTTTGACTTACCCGTGACTTTAATGCCCGTTTAGTGCCTTGGTTGTATGTTCGGCTAGGGGCAAACGTTTGGTGTTGCCATTACCACCTTGTTGAGGCTTTCGGCGTCGCCGGTTGACTATCTCCTGAACTGAGCTCCCGGAGGCGTTGATTGTTGCGCCAGATGTGCTGGGGATTGGTGAGTCCTGTGTTTTAGGTCTGGGCTTATTTGTATTTAAGGTAGGATTGGGTGCGGGTAAAGATTACTTAGGTGTAGGCATATAGCTCAGTACTCGAAGGTGCAGCGCGCGTACAAAAGTATCGGGCTGACCACTTACCTCCAGCAGCGGCTGCTAAGAAGCGTCGCCAACAGAGGACCGGACACCCAAAGGATGCGCCTATAACCACCCGAAGGTGTTGGCTTTGGCCTTGTTGACTGAACCGCTACTGTTTTGATTGAAATGCAGTCGTTATTTTGCCCATACGTTGTCACTAAGAATTAAACCAAACAAAATTCTTCTCGGCTTCTAGTACTAGGAGATCAATCCCGGTGCTTGATACAAGCACCAATCGGGATCTCCAATGCAAACACCAATCAGGAGTCAGCTTTTGTTACCACTCCAGGAAAGCTTGCCTTGGGTGAGCTCTAAAGCTTGCTTTTCAAGCTACTTTTAGAGCTACACCAGTTGTCTTGACTAATATAATTGTATTAGTCCGAAGATTGAAGCTCGCGCAATCCACCGATTTTTATTGAAGCACTCCACTTCAGTCAGTACGGGATCTCCTACTCCGTCAAGATGGCTGAAATAGTCTTTCCACCAGTGTCTACTAAACACATGCGTGCTGTTCAAACACCAACGGATTTGAATATGTGCTGACTAGCCAAGAGCCAAGAGCCAAATCAGATCGCCCAGGTTTACCCGGGCGGGATGTATGCCCACGGTACCTATCCATTTAGTATGGATTTACCCATGAGGTATAAAAGGTGTAGTCAATTTTCACAAGCTATTTAGGTCAGTGTCAGCCAATGGTGATGATTGGCTACTCTCTCTTGCTATAGACTTGGGATATGAGTGTCAATTAGAATGTCTACCCATCCTGGGGCACCCATGCCCCTCTCTGCTCACTTAGCAAAGCTCAGCTTGTCTAACCAGCAAGTCAAGGAGTGTCAAATAGCGAGAAAACGAATGCATTGGAATGTTTGGTGAAATGAGGAAGCAGCAAAGCTAATTAGCCCAAGACATCCTTGGGTAAGCGATAGCTTTTGCGCCTCCTGGGAAGATGGTGATTATATTGACCCAGGGTATTTACCAGCTGGTTAGGGTGTGGCGTAAGTTTTGCATACACAGAGCGGGCTCTATCTCGCACAACATCCACAATATATGGAATACCAGAGTGAGTATGGAGAATATGGGAAGAAAATCTACGGTCAGTATCGTAGATCATCCTAAGGGCCCTGTTCTGCACAACTTGCAGTCTGCGGATGGTGGTTTGAGCCACGAATCCCCATGCCTCGCATCCATACAGGATCAGGGGAGGGATGATCGCACGATATATGCGTAATTTAAGATGTGTAGGCATAGTGGACCTAAGGATGGGATAGAGCTTTCCTAGAGCTCCGTGACCATGGGCAGCTTTAGCTGTGACATGCTTGTTGAAGATAAGTCCTCGGTCAAGTTGTGCACCAAGGTACTTGGCTGTGTTGAACCAAGGGATTATCTTGTGACCAAGTGTCAGGTCCCTATCTGGTCTGCAGGTATGAATTTTACCTAACAGAAAAGCAGAGCTTTTCTGTGGACTGATTCCCATCCTCCACTTTTCACTCCATCTGTCAATGGCGTCAAGGTGTCTTTGTAATGGGGGAAGGCAGTAGCGTAGATTTTTGTTACGGGCCAGTATGAGCACATCATCGGCATATTGACACGTAACAGTGCTGGATTCAACGGGGAAGTCAGACATGTATGCGGCAAAGAGCAGTGGCGATAGAACACTACCTTCCGGGACTCCGGCCGCTATTGGTCTGATAGTTGATAACCTGCCCTCCACTCGCACCCTGAAACTGCGGTCACGAAGGAAACTGCCTATGAGGGACAGGTAGGGGGAGGGGAGATTGGCATCTCTGAGTTTGTACAGTAGGCCCTGGTGCCATGTTGTTGCAAAGGCCTTATCCACATCCAGAAGTACTGCGACAGTTTTGAAGTTTTCCTGGAAACCCAGGGCAGCCCTCTCAACAAGACGCAGGAGCTGTAAGGTAGTGGAATGACCTTGACGGAACCCGAACTGATGATCCGGAATGACACTCCTTTCCTCAAATAGAGGAGTTAGGCGGGACAGTAGAAGTTTTTCAAAAATTTTGGAAATGATTGGGAGTAGACTAATAGAACGGTAACTTGATGGAAACTTGGGATCCTTGCCTGGTTTTAATATGCAAATCATCCTCGCTTCCTTCCAAGCAGTAGGGAAGTGTCGAAATACAGGCAAGCATTGTAAATCCTCGTCAAGTGGATAATGGCTTTGCGAGGTAGGTGTAGTAACATATGTGTCGTAACACCATCATATCCAGGGGATTTGTTGGGTTTGAGACACCTAATTTCCGAGGAAACTTGCCTTGGGGTGACAATTGGTATGCGAGTCGCCTCGTGTGGTGGCGGAGGATCCTCATAGAGGTAATCCACCGTTGCCTCAACTAGTTCAGAAAAATCCTCGTCTTCTACGTCCTCTCGGGGCTCAAATTGGGACTCTAAATAGTCCGCGAAGTCAGTGGCTTGCTCTTGCGGTTCGAAAGATAATCTCCCGCGAGTGCCATGTATAGGATGCTGATATAGCGTTTTGTCCCTTCTCAGGGATTTAATTATCTGCCAGGGCTTCTTTTCTGAGAGGTTTACGTTCCTCATGGTGTTTTCCCAGGCCTCTTTGCGATGTGCACGTAAGAGGCGCCTAGCCAGGGTCTTAAATCGCAGATAAATTGCCTGCAATCTGGGATGGCGGAAACGCTGCCAAAGCTTCCGAAGTGTTGACTTAGCTCTTAGTAACAGTCGGAGTTCATTTGGGATGGTTGTGGGATTAGGAGTATTGCAAGGAATGCGGTAAGTGTGCCCTCGTATCACATTTGATATTTGTCGGGAGAATGCATTCGCCGCTAATTCTAACGACTCGATAGAATTTATATGCGGTCTGGGATCCACTGGTTGGTTCAGTTCAAGGACGGCTGCATCCCAGTCTACCTCGTACGACCAATCAGGAGTTACCAATGCTGACATGTTAACATTGGTGTCGATTAATACAGGATCGTGGTCAGAATCCAGTTCATTGACTGTCGTGAGGTCTATGTGGAATATAAAGTTTTTAGTGACCATAATATCCAGCACGTCCGGTCTCTCTCGGGCAGGATGAAAAGTGGGCTCTCTCGGTCCATGCGCTATGAGGCTTGGGTTACCGCTTATAAGGCGGAATAGTCCTCGCCCCTTCGCATTGGTGGCACGACTATGCCAGTTGGCATGTTTTGCATTTAGGTCACCTGCAATGCAGACCACAGGGTGGAGGTTTAATAAAGCCGTGTAATCTGCTTCATAGAAGCGGTGATCAGGGGGGTCATATGCCACAATCAGCAATGTATCTAGACCACCTAAAGATAGCCTAATAGCACAGGCTTCTACATGCTGAAGTTATGGAAGAGGGAAAGGCTTATGTGTGATGTTTGTAATAAAGATGGCTGTACCTCCCCCTTGTCGGCCAACCCTATCAGACCGATGGGTGACATAATTAGGGAGGGAGAAGTTGGTGGCAGCATCCAAATGAGTTTCACAGACCATCAGAATGTCAATTCCGTAATATTGTGCAAACTCAGTGAGGTTAGGGTATGACTCCGAATTCCGTTGGCGTTCCAAATCGCAGCTCTGAATGGTCTCCGGACATGTCTTCCGTCCATTACTGAGCGGAGTTGGGGTAGAGTTGCTCCAATGTCTGAAGCAAGATGGAATGCTTCTGCATGGGAGTCAAGTTGGGGTTGTTCAACTGCATCTTGCAATTTCTAAGAGCAGGTAACGCCTTGTTTATTAAATCCCCAATCCATGAGGATAAAGAGCTAAATTGCTCCAGGTCTCTTTGCGAAATAGTCGCAAATGTGGAGGAGGTTGTCGCCGTGTTAGGCACTGGTGCAATAGGGGTAGGGGGTATATCCCTATCCCGGGAAATAGGCTCTGGCTCTACAGATGTTTCTGTAATTATTTCAGGAGCTTGTGGTTCTGAAACTACAATGGGAGCAGTTTTGCTCGGCCTAGGTTTCCTGTTCCTCCTCTTCCTGCGTGGTTTTGGTGCAGGGGGTTTAGGCACTGTTGCCTTTTCTATGGGACCTGGAGGTGGTGGCACAGAATTTGATGGGGAATCACTCTCTGGTGTAGCAGCCTCTTGTTCCACTCGACGCAGAGTGGACTCTGCCTTATTTAAGGTAGTGGCAAAGGACACACCTGGGCAAACCACTTGATCATCGGGGCGGTTCTTGCGGCGGCTCTCTATTATCCTTTTCCTTGTAGAGCAATGTTTGTACACACTTACGTGTGTACCGTCGCAGTTAGCACACTTGCACTCTTCCCTAGGTTTAGGGCAGTTCTCAAGCAAGTGGTTCCCTGCACACCGCAAACATGTAAGCTTACGCTCACACATCATGCTGGAATGGTTGTACCCCATGCATCGATAACACTGCACTGGTCCCTCTCTGCCGTAATACCGTTCCACTCTTACGACAGTGAAAATCAGTTTTCTCACAGTGTCAATTGGCTGTATTTCTTGGTTAAGTACTTTGTCAAGTACTACCAAGAATAGTGGCATAGGAACTTTGTTAATACCCCCCTCGGTATTAACGGTTCTCTTCAACTGTGCCACTGAGTTGACAGTTATGCCATGTTCTTCTTGTAGTGCAGTTTTAATTTCATCAGGGGTGCATTCTGAGTCTAAACCTCTGATGACTCGACGCTCAATGTATGGACGTTGTGGTGAGTACGGGTAGAACGTAATGTTCATTTCTCGTAACACCAACTTGGCGGTTTCTAAGTCAGCCAAGCTGTGGGTGAGAATATGCACGCTCTTGGGTTTTCTTTTTGCCTCAAAAGTTTGTTTGAGATGTTTGGCTTTGGTTTGGTTTGGATTTGGTTTAAGGGCGCTCAACTTCTAGGTCATCAGCGCCCTTAACAGACTCATGGCAATAGCCAGATATAAATTTCACTCAAAAAATAAAAATACTAGCAACAAGGAAAGTGTACAAAGGTAAAAAACAGTGGCAATAGCCAGATATGAAACAAGGTGGTAAATATATTCAAAAGCAGAAACAGATAATTAAAAAAATTTAAATCCTCAAATTTATATTGCACTCCGCTAAAAAATTAAAAACTCTATCAACCGCTGTTTTGTCGTCCGCTAGGACCTCTGCAAGTCTGGCAGGCAGCTGCAGAGAATCCCGAAGGTGCGCTAGAGAGCAACACTCTAGCAGCGCGTGGCGAACCGACAAAACGTTGTCACACAGCGGACATGCCAACGCAGGGTCCCTTTTAAATAGGTAACCGTGCGAAAAATTGCAGTGCCCTATTCTTAATCGAGCCAATCTAACCTCCTCGCGACGAGATGTGCGACAGGAAGTTACCCAGTTTATCGGTAGTTCTTTCACTTCTCTCAGCTTATTACCGCGGAGAGGTGACCACTCGTCGTGCCAGGACGACAGCACCGCTCTCCGCACTTCAAGCCTGAAGTCTTCCGAAGTAACACGTGAGATGGTAATACTGGGTTCTGTAGTTGCCGTCTTTGCTGCTAAATCTGCCATTTCATTCCCCGGCAAACCTACGTGACCAGGAATCCATGCACACACCACGTCAACACCAGAAGCGTGTAAAACATGGAGGGCATCCTGGATACGTTGTACAATAGGATGGGGGTTGTACAACTGACAAAGGCTCTGCAGTGCACTAAGGGAATCGCTCAAAATCAGGCAGTCACCTAATTTACGACGGCGGCCAATATTCGCATGACCCTAACGTGGTTAGGGAATACATCCGCAATGATTGTCGGAATTCTTGGCCCCTTCTTGGCTTGGGATGATGCAACATTCTGAGTTGATACATCACTCTGGGATGATGCAACATTCTGGGCTTGTTGCGTCAGAATGTTCGGCGATGGCGTCTTTCTACCCCGTTTACGGTTTTTCACAACCGTAAACTCGCCCAGCTCCATGTCAGACTCGGAGTCAGAGTCGGGTAGAGGATTATTTGAACCCAGGCTTTCCAGTTCTACCACGGGTAAGTGTCGCGAAGTAGAGCTCTTACGCTTTTGCATTTCAGTTTTGGAGCGCTTTGTAATAGGCTCCGCTGCTTCAGGGGATAATGGTCTGGTGTAGGATGAAGTAGATGGAAGTTGTGCATCATCGGCGTCAGTAGTAGTCATCGCGGTTGCCCTCCGGCTGCTCACAGAGGACCGCACCTCCTTTAGGCGGCGCCTTTGCGAGCCATTTCAGCTCGAGGTTTCAGGCAAAAAGCCGTCAACCCTTGGCTAGGATCTTGTGAGCCCGCTGTCTCGTTAGTAGCCAGTCTAATGTCTGTCAGGAAAGAAAGAATAAAGTAATAGAGTAGAAAGAAAAGAGAACACCTGAGAGTAGCTCTTTATGCCACTCCGGGAAAGCTTGCCTTGGGTGAGTTCTAAAGTTTGCTTGCCAAGCCCCTTTAAGAACTTCACCAGTTTGAGAGTGACTAATATCAATGTATTAGTCCGTCGACTGAAGCACATGTGCAATCCACAGATGCACACTACAACACTCCACCAAGTCGGCACGGGATCTCCTGCTTCGGCGAGTCAGCTTGGATATCGTCTTTCCACCAGTGAGAAGCAAACACGTCCGCTCTGGTCGAACAACAACGCTCGAATTAATGATGGCGATGTGCTGACTCCTCAACTTCTCGCTTATTTATATCTTGGCCGTAGAAGTTAGAGCCGCCCCTCTCGTTCTCATTGACTGATGGTCCGCCACTCCTCGCGTTCTTATCAATGTTTGCCAAATAGTGTGGAGATGTCTTCCACTATTCCTGTTGATATTTTCTTTTAATTTAAATATTTCTATGCTTTCTCTCTCCATTCTATAAGTAAAATGGTCAGAGTTAACTAGTAACGGTATTTGGTGGAAATCTATATGGTGCTTTATGGATATGGCATGTTCAGCCAATGCTGATTTTTCGGGTTGGTTTAGTTTTAAACTTCTGATATGTTCTTGCCGTCTGATTTTTATTGATCTGCCTGTCTGCCCTATATATGTCAATATTATTATGGACACTGGCCGCCGAAGCTTACGTAAGTTACTGGGTAACTTCCTGTCGCACATATCGCCGCGAGGTTAGTTTGGCTCGATTAAGAATAGGGCACTGCAATTTTTCGCATGGTTACCTATTTAAAAGGGACCCTGCCCCTCTATGTTCGCTGTGTGACAACCTTTTGTCAGTCCGCCACGTGCTGCTAGTGTTGCTCTCTAGCTCACTTTCGGGATTCTCTGCAGCTGCCTGCCAGACTTGCAGAGGTCTTAGCGGACGACAAAACAGCGGTTGATAGAGTTTCTAAGTTTTTAGCGGAGTGCAATATCAATTTTATGATTTAAAATTTTAGTTATCTGTTTATGCTTTTGGACATATTTATCACCTTGTTTCATGTCTGGCTATTGCCACTGTTGTTTTGCTTTTTGTGTACATTTTCCTCGTTGCTAGTATTTTTATTTTTGAGTAAAATTTATATCTGGCTATTGCCATGAATCTTCTAAGGGCTCTGATGACCTAGAAGTTGAGCGCTCTTAAACCCACAAAAACAAACAAAACAAACGAGGAAGCTGTGTATCGGTTAAATAAAACCACAAATTTGCTCCAAGATGACTTTTTGCTATCCTTAATGACTTGTCTGGACCTGGCGCGCATTTTCTTGTATTGGATTAGGTTATCCAGGGTGGGGTGACGTTGGAAAACCCTAAGAGCACGCCTTCGAGCACGAATGGCATTCCGACATTCTTCCGTACACCAGGGGACGGGAAATCAACGAGGGTGTGAAGCCTACCGCGGAAATGATTGTTCAGCAGCAGAGAAAATCGTTTCCGTGAGATGCTGCAACAAATCATTCACTGAGTCGTGCTCGTTGTACGTAAAGACAGCGAACTGGGTGTAAAGCTACCAGTTACCATGGTCTAAATGCTGTCTGGGTATACGTGTGGAATGTATTTTGCGTCAGGGGACTAATAAGACATGGGAAGTGGTCACTAGAGTGTAAATCAGAGATGACATTCCATTGTAAGGAGACTGGCAAATGAGGTGAACAAACTGCAAGATCAAGGTGCGAGAAACTATTGGAAGAATCCGAAATGAATGTAGGCTAGCTAGGTTGTAACTGTCCAGGAAATCAGCGAGGAGCTTGCCTCTCGTACAAGTGCGACTTCAGCCCCAAAGTGGGTGGTGCGCATTGAAGTCTCCTACCAACAGACACGGTGTTGGTAACTGGGAAACTAGTTCTTTTAAATCAATAGGCGAGAAGACAATATCATTACCTGGACCACCAATACTTAGGGAGCTCCCGCATCCTACTCTCTTCTGGCGTTCGGTTCCATCGCTGCTTCAGTGCAGTGTTACGTCGTGTCATCTTTTCCCGGTGAAGTTGTGATTGGCATGTCCTTCAGGGGTACATACTTTGTATAGTGAATCCCCTTCCTGTCGCCTGGAGGACTTTCTCGCGCGCTTCTCATCGCGAGGTGATTTTAGCACGATTGCGTATCGGACACTGCCGTTTTAGCCATGGTCACATTTTATCTTCTAACGCTGCAGCGCTCTATACTCATTTCATGAGCCTTTAGGTGCTCCATGTTGTTCATTGGCAGTTTCCAACTCAGCTCCGTGAATGGCATGCGACCCTGGCTGAGGTGCTGGCAGACAGTGTGCGGTAGAACGTGTCTAATGTTTTACCAAAGTGGAATGGGCGCTTGTGTTTGACTAGCGTAATTTATCTTTTGTCTTATGTTTGGCCGTTAATGCGAGTTTTTTCCAGTCCTACTTTTATTCTATGGTTCCGTTTTCGCTTCTACAGTTTCTGGCACTGTAATGGTGACCTTTTTACTGTTTTAAAGCTTTAGTTTTAGACTTGTTCGCTTAGATTCAACATTTTAGCCTCCTGTTTTGCTTAGGCGGTAATGACCTTAGCAGATGTGCGTTCTAGAACGCCACTACTATTCTACTACTCTAACCAACTGTCTTAAACTGCAGTTGACGTCAAAGTAACGATAAAGAACGCGGGGAATATTCGACATATTATTAGAAGCTTCCATATACCCAAGCTAGGAATCGTATTTTTATTTTCTCAAGAATTGCTTCTACGATGTTAGTTCAAGTAGTACATTTTCTAGTTATTTTAATAAAGTTAAATCTTAAATTTTCTGTAAAAGGTTTGAGAAGTCATCTACTGAATATCATATACTTCCGGGAAACGATAAGGGATATGATTTCCCATAAACTCATTCATTAAATTATGTAGAACTCATTCGAATATATAGCTTTACTGGTAAAGTATAATAATACTTTTTCATTTAAGTTAATTACTAACAAATATGTCTGTTGGTTAGACATGCGTGCAATCAAATTTTCTGTTATCAAAGAATTTCTAGGCAAACGTTCATCGTGACTAACATAACGTACATAGTTATATTCCTTTATATTAGTAGCGTAATATACATTGAAGTTTTTGTTAACTACTAACGATATAACCCAATGAAAATTATACTTGTGTTACTGTTTTATTATTTTAATGTTTTGCTTACATGAAACTGGTACTCATCCGGTTTTTAACATTCTTTAAGTAAAGCCTGGGTATTATGTCTCTGAAATAGTTCATTACTTGGTGGCTATAGATTTCCATGTGATTTTGCGGCTAGGTAAACGCATCGTTAGCGATTTAATGTCATGACATCTGTAAGGAAGCGATCGGTAGCTACAGCCATGTTTGCTGGAACATAACATGAGCTAATGAATACTGCCTTGGTGGCGCCGTGGCCGAGCGGTTAGACCGTTCACCTGCCACCTAGGCGACCTGGCTTCGATCCCCGGGATCCGCATGTGTTCGTGGTGGACGAAGTGGCGTCTGGGCAAGTTTTACCCGGTTTTCCCCGCCACACATTCCACCTATTGCTCCAAACATTCATTTCGTCTGCATTTCATATCATCCTCTTCCTACTCTCATACCTGGTGCTGAACTGATGACCCACTTCCAGGTCTTCGCTCTGTCCAGTCCATAGGTTCCTCTGTTCCCCGACAGGCGTCTGAACCTTATAAGTCCTAGGCGTGTAATTCCTACATAAGGGGAGGGTAATGAGCTGGAGAAGGCTGCACATTTAAGGAGGCACTAGAGCAGTAAGCAAGGTTAGTGAAACCGTCCATAAATCTTTCGCCATATCGGCATTACGACACTTGAAATGCCAGACGGTGACGTTATAACACAGGGATTCATAGCTTCAAAGTAACGATGGATGTTCAATATATTTATAACTAGATGCTGCATAGAACGATTAATTGAATTTTACTTGTAAATGCATGTAGGGAGTGAGGTAATTTAATTTAATGTTTCCTCTCTGAAGCACAGTGACGCTCCAAAGGAAAGCACATGTGTAATATTGGAGAGCGCTACAGTCGTTTGTCACTTAGCAAGCAATTAACGTCAAACGCTATCCGCTGACCGTGTGTGGGAGATACCAAGTCAAGTTCAACATCACTTCCACGTTGTTGAACACAGCGGCGCCCATGGCTTTCTGACTGAGGTAGTTATCTCCGGCAGGTGACTGTTCCCTAGGGAACAATCAGTGTTTGTGTTTGTCCAGGACAAACACTCAGCTCCGTGCTACATCATTAGTAACATCACCACCTCCTGGTAGCCCTCTGCATCTTGCCCCAGCTAATAAGCCAAGTTTCTTTTCTTCTTATGGTAGGGAGAATTTAAGGCCTCCCTGTGTTTGGCAAATTCTCATGCTCCCTTTCACAATCACTTTTTTTTCTGTCTCACTGTTTACACAAGTTTCAAATTGACAAGTTGTTCCACGATAATAATCATTTGCATTTTCATGAATATTTAGGATTTAGAATGTACTCTGTTCATTTAAACTGAATTTAAGTGCCGTTATATCACCATCGTCTCCGTGGACATTGTCTCTTTTCCCACGTGGGCTGCAGACCCTGACCAATTTCGAAAATCGATGAGTATCCATTTTTTCAGTATAAGAGATGCTGATAAAGTTTATTTCGCCCACTACGTATATTTTTATTTTCTCCACCACAGTAGAGGAAGTATTGTACCCTACCTAAAATTTCGTTGTCCAAATTTCACCGGAAATATGTTTCGAGGCCCCCTAAATAAAAAAAAAAAAGATTTTTAGGAAAAGTTCCATGTGTGTCTGTCAATCAGTCTGTCAGTCTGTGGGCAGCAGAACTCAAAAACTTAAAGTTGGTTAGAAACGAAAGTTGGTATTTAAGTTTAAGGATGCGAGACGAAGATTTTCAGGAACATTCCTTCACCCTAAGCTACCCTTTAAATAGAAAATTGCTGTAACGATTCTGGTTAAAATGCCATATATTTAAGATATTTTTGTGGCAAATGAAATGTATATTTTGAATTTTCTGGCTATAGCCTATGTATTCCTGCTTACTTTGGATGACTTTTGCATAACTGGTAAACCAATTTACTCCACGTGTATTCTGGACATTCACACCGGATACTGACGTCAGCTTAAGTCTACTGCATCAACAACTTTCGTAAGCTCTGCGTCTTGGATGTTCCTTATGCCGCTTCTCTGCTCAGCCACTTATCCATCAGTCCAGTTTGCCGTTTCGTATAAATGCATTGAAACCTTGTCTTCTCGCTGTCCTCCTTTCTTCAATCAGGTAGTATTGAGTTACTGACATGAGTGGTCGCGGAGTCTTTAGTTTGAATCTCTCTCTCTCTCTCTCTCTCTGGTGTGTGTGTGTGTGTGTGTGTGTGTGTGTGTGTGTGTGTGTGTTTGTGTGTGTCAGCTGCGTGTGCCTTCGCGTCGTGAAGGAAGACAGCGAGCATTTATGGCTGCTGAGTGATTGTATCGTCAGCTTTAGGGACAAAGAGGATAAAGACATAAAGGTGAGAGTCAAGTTTCCGAGAAGAAAACAGTCGTGAATTATAATTTCACGAAAGACTGTGCACTGTGTTGACGTTGGGAACAGAACTGTGTTTTTGTGCAAAAGCTTTAGAAGAAAACAACGTGAATAAAAAGTAATTGGATTGGACTTCGGCCATTTTGTCACAATGTAAAATAGTTCGTAATATTTTATTGTGGTTTAGTTTTATTCTATGAGTTGGGAAACCGTAGAAAAGCAAAGTTATGTGTTGTCGATGTCTCCGAGAATCTTCCTAGATAATCTTAAAATAAAAAGTGTCACATTAGGTATCAACGTATATGCTTCTATTCAAGGTAGACATGAAGACACTACCTGCGTTTTATATAAGTAGTTAACTTAATTCACAACAATTGTCCATAGAATACTTCGCATGGAAACTATCTCTACCAGCTAAAAGTGATCTCAGCAATGTTGAATTAATAAACTTTGGTTCTACATGTTTCTGCGCTGCACGGCATTATGGTAGAATCGCATCATTCCTATGACTTGAAACCGAATGTGAAATCACATAAAACGGAGGGCATATGTTGGTCCGCTCATTATTCCGGTCTTGTCTCTTCTTAGCCATTTCATGTATAGAAAGTGGAGAAGCTGAATCTCGCAGTGATACCTACCTCCGAATTTGAAGACATCGAAGATGTCTCAATGACTCTTATCATCCAGGAAATAACGAACAGCTTGAAGGAACTACAGCAACTTTATGCATCTCATAGTTTAAACAATTCAATCAATACCCACAATGCATATAAGTATACTTTGAGCGGGAAAAGAGTCTGAATTTATTCATCTAATGAAAAAGAAAACACAAACACAGAACACGCAGTTTTAAAATGCAATGAAGAGAAAATATAAGTTGTTACCGGTTACGCTACCTAAAGTGATTACAATAGGAGAAGGGTTATTTTTATTTTAGGTTATTACATAGTGATTATCATGGAAGTGACTTATTTTATTTCTCCTAACAGACACACAATTTAAACACATAGTACCTACATTAACATAACAAACATCACACTGAACCTGGAATATGAAGGTAGAATTCACATTCCTGCCGTGTCATGGGTATGTGATGTTTCGAAATCTTCGATTCTCCCTAAAATGACTCCAACAATTGTAATTAATATACCCTACATATGGAAAGGGTAGAGAGAGATGGAAAAATTCAATGCCTTGACCGGGATTTGAACCACGAATCTACCGATTACCGTCCGGCTGCTCAAACCACTAAGCACTTACAACATTGCAAGTCGCCATTTAGCTATGTTATCTCATACTAATTGAGGTCTCCTTGTGTAATTTACCGGAAAAAAAATGTGAGAGTTGGAGATCGTAATGTATCATCATACTGGCTCTGATAGCTTAGTGGTTAAAGCAGCAGGATGGTAACCGGTGGATCCGTGGCTCACATACCGGTCATGGTATTGAACTCTTCTGTCTCACTCTAGCCTTTCCAATCCTGCCCTACTCACGGTAATTGTGTGGAAGAACATTAATTACATACCGTACATATGATTAATATATTTACATGACAAATGCATGTCTTTAATTCTTTTGAGAATAGCCTTTCAAGTCCTCTGTATCGAAAATTTAATTTTTACTTTCTGTACTACGTAGTAAATAGGGGAAGTATACCATATTCGAACCAAAATTTTGATGTCGAGAATTCACCATAAATATTTTAGAGGTATCCTGAATCCAAAAGAGCATTTTTAGGAAAAGGCCTGTGGGTGTGTGTCTGTCTGTGAACAGCATAACAGAACGAAAAGTCGGTTAAAAATCATAGTTGGTATTCAAGTTTAAAATCTTGCAAGGATGCTACACGAAGATTTTGAAGAAAGGTCCTCCACCCTAAACTACCCTTTACATGGAGAGTAGAGAAAGTCATGTGAGTGCAACACATCAGATTTTTCATATTTAGATAGGGGTGTTTAACGACGATGTGCCCTTAAATAATACGAACAGTTTGGAACCTACGCAAGTCTGATACAGAACGCTCATCTGTCCCAGGTTTGAACTCTGAGAACATAAATGTTGTACTGGGCGATACTTATATACCACAGAGAGGCAGAAAGGGTTGATTGCCCTCACAGTGAGTGCATTTATATAGGAATCCAAATGAGAGCCCCTACAGCGTACCCTGCGGTGCAAACCATCCGTTCTCTTAATACTTGCTGTATCGATGGCGCTCACACGTCCGTATATAGAACCCTCTTGACTGCGCAATATACTTCTGTAGCATTCAAAATATTCATATCCTAACTGAAAAATATCCGCAATACTCAACTTGCAGAAGAAAATGTATCGATATACTTGTTACAAGGGCTCTTTACTTGGAAATACCTCCTGCTCTGTAGAACGACAGAGAGTACTTAAAATAACTGCTTATATAAATGCTATTTAGGAGGTTGAATATGTATTTTGACTTTTTCAACCAGCGATATCGCTCAAGCGCAGTAGCTTGAGCTTCACATCGCAGGCCTTCATCTGAAATCCCGAGAAACGACCACAAGGGCATGACGTTAATTTTAGTTTTCATCACTTGCTCATGGGGATGCTGACAGAAGTTTTCAAACTTTTTATGATCTTTTTGCAACTTCCATAGCACTTTGCCCTTTAGTTGTTTTTGTTTTTATGTCTTAGCCATGCATGGATAACGGACTTTCAAAGCTATCACATAGTGACCAGCTCTTAAAGATTTGAATGTCGTATAAAGGGACATTAGTAACGACTTAAAGCGACTTAAAGTATTTCCATATTTACCCTGCACCTACAAGAAAATTAACTATTAAGAAAATCTCTACAAATGTGTATCTAGATTAACATGCAGCAATATTTTTGGTAGTGTTTAACGCCGGCTTTTACTACATGCGGCACCGCAGGTGGTGATACTGATGGTACATGGAATGAAAATAGAGCACTGATGAAATGAGATGGCGGGGGAAACCGGAGAACCTGAAGGAAATCCGCCTCTACACTGGTTCGTCCACCACGAATCTCACATGCAGTCACATGGGATCGGAACCGTAAAGCTTTGGTGAGAGGCGAATGGTCTAACCACTCTGTCAAGACGCGACCAACATGAGGTGGGCCGATGAATAAGCGTTTATAAGAATAGTTGTAAAAGAGTAGTGAAAGCCATCTGAGTGCAACATGTCAGAATTTTTAGAGGCGTTTAAACCACGCGTTTAGTGCATACGGTGACACAGGTGTTGGAAACTGATGAATTATTGTTGATACTGAAATGAAAAGTTTAAGGTACCTTTCCAGCATTGGCCAGTTATGAAGACTGCGGAAAACGTTGAAAAAAATAGCCTGTTAAGGAAGTAGGCGTTGACAGGATTTGAACCGTGTGTATTAAACCTCAGTCACTCATATCGGTCGCTCTCTCTGTGCGGTGTATATGTCACAAACTGCACAAAGAAAGAGATAAAGAGGGGAGGAGAATCTAGTAGCTATATGTAATTTTGTGTAACTTCTAAACCAAGATTGACAGATATAAAGTACACTAAAATATATACACATTATTAAAGCACACAAGTTCAACCGAAGTTTTGGGGAGCGTTTACTATTTCCAATAAATCGGTTTCAATTTTAAAGTATGTGCACACAGGTAGGGATTATATTGAAGAGCGGTAGAGAAAGTCATACGAACTCAGCACGTCAGATTTTTTGGTGGGTTTAGAATACGAATTTTTTATTTTTGGGTATGTAAATGTACAACCGCAATGAAACAGTGATGGATATAAAACGTGTTACGGTTACACATCACATATTAAGAACGTTCTGGTCGGTAGGCGAATGCTGGGATGTTATTCATCTACCGCGATTTTCTTTCATCATTTCACCTTTATTCCGTTTCCTTCTCATTTTTCAGGGTGTTTCTAGGTTTCGTTACATATGCTGGTGCCTAAGAGATGGTGCGGATGTTTACACAAGGAGACAGTACTGGAACCTAGGCGGCTGTTTGGTCGACGGGTCGTTCAGAGCCATCTCTAAACAGCCCAAGCAGGGCAGGGTTTTGGAGCCGGGAACTGTTAGGGACTTCGCGCGTCTCTGTGGTCTGTCTATGCTCTCTATCCTCCTGTGGTTCCTTTACTTTATACCTTTCTCCTGGAGCTGATAGCCACAATATACCTATGTAGGTTGCGGCGCGCGAGGTTTCCCCTTTTATTGTATAAACCAAAAACTTAAGTGTGGTATCAACTACATATTTAACGACATTATTTTTGCAAAGAACTTAAAAGAACTGAAACATTTGCGTTCCCGCCATTGACAATAATACAGTGAAAGGCGTAAAACTCCGATTTTATTTAAATTTGAGGTAATTGTTTTACCTGTCCGAGATATTGGAACCCTTTCTTTGTTAGATACCTTTTAGGAGATTATTCTGACGTGTATATAGCGATATTTGGTTCCTGCAGGCAGTTTCGTTTTCCGTTCCTCTCCAGGAAGGCTATTTTAATTATGATAATGACATAGCCCTCTAGTGCCAACTCGTTTATCTCACAGAACTTCCATTCGCACTGCTGCTGGACAGATGATAATTGCATACTTCATTTTCAATTTGCACTCCAGTTGGCGAACCACATTAAGCCAGGACGATGGAGCAGTTACGAGAAAAAGAGAAAACGAGCCAAGATGTTACTTCCGAGACCGGAATTCATTACTTGGTTTAAGTGAAAAATCTTGTGCTTCATTCACATGAACACAAACTTCTACAAACCATTCATATAAGACCAGCTTTGCAAAATATTCTTCTGTTTGTTTATAGTTAGTTGATGTAAATGTTTGCATAAATAGTTTCACTACACATTCGTTAAAGATCGAAATTTACTATCTTGACTTCTGGTTTTATAAGTAAGGCTGCAAGTTACGTAACTTAGTTATTTTCTAAACAATATTCTATGTTTAAGTTTTTATATGCTTATCAATTTTTAATATTCTTCCAACATTCCAACACTAAGACAATTTTCTTCAGAATTCTCAGATTAATTTTGAGTACCAGAAACACTCTGTTTATATTCGCACCTTCTTTTATTATCCTCCCTTCCCACTCGTATCTAAATTATCAGAACTCGAGCTTCCTATCAAATTCTCTCTACTCAATTCTGTTTTCTCTCTTCACTCGCTCTTCCCGATTTAATCTGTCATCTTAATTGATGCATGTCCAAATAATTTGTCTTATTATCATTATTCTTCCCAGCGCGTAGCTTTTTTTTTTTTTTTTTTTTTTTTTTTTTTTTTTTTTTTTTTTTTTTTTTTTGTGTGTGTGTGTTTAAGGGCGCTCAACTTCTAGGTCATCAGCGCCCTTACAAGATTCATGGTAATATCCAGATATAAATTTCACTCAAAAATAAAAATACTAGCAACAAGAAAATATACACAAAATTTAAATAAAAGAAAAAAACAAAAACAATGGCAATAGCCAGATATGAAACAAGGTGATAAATATGTCAAAAAGCATAAACAGATAACTAAAATTTTAAATCATCAAATTGATATTGCACTCCGCTAAAAACTTAAAAACTCTATCAACCGCTGTTTTGTCGTCCGCTAAGACCTCTGCAAGTCCGACAGGCAGCTGCAGAGAATCCCAAATGTGCGCTAGGAGGCGAAAAAGGCTATCGGTGAGACATACAATCTGTGAAAAAAGCGGCCAAATTTCTGGAGTAGGTACACGAACAGGGAAATGAGGGGCGGAGTTAGAAATTCCAGTGTGTTAAATCACAAATTAGTCTCATTTATTTTAGGCTTGCTGCCGTACATTAGTAATTAAAATAATATTGAAAGATAACCAACCTTGACCTTAGGTGTACCTATCTGCTTTGAATAGTGCCGCGATTAAAACAGCGATTTCCATCAAAATTTACCAGACTTTGGATTGGTAAAATCATGTTTAAGAATTCTCTTCCGGAGCTCTGTTTTTCGCCTCATAAGTGCGCCTTTTCACATCTAGGAAAACTTATTGGGGTTCCTCCCAAATTATGCTCTAATACTCTCAAAATGTGATTCCTCTCGACAATCATCCGTTGCCTTTTTGGAAGTTTCTTTCACTAGATGCATTTTATAACACCGTCTAATGTTTCTCTGTACTTCCTCCCCTCCGAAGGAGTGTCGCCTTGCCGTGGCGGAGGGGCTCAGTACCCGAACCAGACGGCCTGCTACGTGTGTCTCTGTGACCACTGGTAGGCATGAGGTGAGGGGAAGCTAAGAGCATTCCAAACGGGTAGATGAGGCTCGTTAGTCTTGGTCGACGACTCATCTAGGAGAAGAGGACTCCGAAATCAAACTCCCCCAGGGGCTCCTACTACGGTAGGTACGGGTTTGGCGTACCCGGGGCCCCGAGCCATACTCTCGATTGGGTTCCTCCAAGAGGTGAGAGAGCACATGCCAAACGCCCAATCAACTTTGGTCCACTTTTGTGTTTGACCTCCCTCCTGATACCTCCCTGTACACAGTCTGACGGATAACCTACGCGCGGGTTGGAGGATGGGGTGACGCAAGGGGTGACTGGGTAATCGCGTAAGTCCCAGCCCCTGGTTATCATGTAGGATCTGTGTACGTATCCGCTGATAAAGGTCAGTCCCGGGGAGGGGCCATTGCATGAGCTGATGCACTCCTGAAGGCGATTGGGTCCCTCTGTCTATACATTGGGAGGTGAGACCCTAGGGTGAGCAAGGTCCAGGCCAGGACTCTCACCTAAGCCGGGGTGGCGCCCAGGAAGTGAGCATGCCATCGGAGACATTTGCAATGGTGGAGGATATCATCGCCATGGGACATCCCAAACAAAATATAAAAAACCAGAAAACGATTGGAAAGGAAGTAGCAGAGTTGAGTGGTCCTCGCTACTTAATATTTACTAGAACTGAGGAAGGAAGGAAATTTACATCGGTGAACCCATTTGTCATCCAAAAGGGTCTTGATAAAATAGCTGGCCCAGTGAAGAACTGCACAAGGTCTCGCAACGGCACGCTCCTGGTTGAAGCTAATTCAGCATCCCAGGCGGCTACTTTACTTAAGGCGAATATGTTAGCTAGCTATCCGGTACGCGTAGAACTGCATAGGACTTTGAACTCCTCCCGTGGAGTTGTGAACACCCGGGCATTGGACGGCATGTCCAATGAGGAGATTCAGGAGAACCTCGAAGATCAAGGTGTAACAGCAGTATACCGGGTTCAGAGAAAAGACGGAGGCGAATATCTGCCTACCCGTACCCTTTTCCTTACCTTTAATCGGGTAGATCTCCCACAAAGGATAAAGGCTGGGTACGAGGCCATTGAAGTAAGACCATATATTCCGAACCCGATTAGATGTTACAAATGCCAGCGCTTTGGTCATACAAGTGACACATGCAGTGGTAGAGCTACCTGCGTGAACTGTGGAGGCATCGCCCATGACGATGACTGTACATCACCTCCCAGTTGTATTAACTGCAGGGGAGAACATCCAGCAAGCTCTCGAGAATGTCCCCGTTATGTGGAGGAAAGAGCTATCCAGGAGATCCGGGTTAGAGAGAAGGTGTCCTTCTCAGAAGCCCGAAAGCTCTTACGTTTGCGACAGCCCACTATCCCGAATTCCGGTACCTATAGCTCGGTTGTAGCTAAACCAGTACCGTGTCGGGAAATCGCAACTCAAACTAGCGATGAATGCGGGGTAACAATTTCAGATAAGATTCTCGTAGCTAGGTCACCTCCAAAGCCTCAGACATCATCTAAGTCCGCCAGAGCATCTACAAGCACCGCAGTTCAATCCAGCAGACCAGGAAGGTCGCCAACAAAGAAACCGAGCTCTAAAAGTAGACCGATTGTATACGATGTGTCACCGATGAAGTTTAAGACCCAGTATCAAAGATCTGATTTCCTCAAAGAAAATAAGATATCTCCCAAGGCACCAAAGGGAAAGAAAAGCCCAAAGACATCTCCCAGGAGATCCTCTTCGGAGGAATCCTTTGGGATGGCAACAGACCGGCGAATGTCATCTTCGCCGGTCTCCGTGTCCAATCGGTTCGAGTCTCTCGAACCAAAATTCAGCATCGGAACACGGACGTCCTCGGCAGAGGACATGGAGTTGGAATCTGCCCACACTGGGAGACCCCCAGTAGAAAAGAGGCGCGAAAAAGCGCCAGACAAGAATGCCAGCCCCAGAGAAAAAAAAAGGGCTAAGTTAGTTCGACAACCGCCTACTCCAAAATAATGAAGAGTTACCTTGGAGTTACCTATCCCATACACAATGCAATATGGCTATCCTACAATGGAACGTACGTGGAATTCGGACTCAAAGGCCAGAACTTGAGCTTTTGCTCAAAGAAAATGAACCTCTGGTTGCATGTTTGCAGGAGACTAAGCTACGTCCTGATGACGCTTTCCATCTAAGGCGATACACCCCAATACGGTGCGATGTTGCACCAGAAGAGGGTGTACCGGCACATGGCGGCGCTATGATACTTGTCAGAGATGACGTATATATGCAAACTCTACCTTTGCACTCTGATATACAATCAGTTGCTGTATGGATTAAACTGCCAAACATACATTTCACTATCTGTAATGTTTATTTGCCTCCGTCCCATGACTTCTCGCACATTGATTTAGAAGATCTAGTTTCCCAGTTGCCAACACCGTTTCTGTTGGTGGGAGACTTCAATGCGCACCACCCACTTTGGGGTTCAAGTCGCGCTTGTGCGAGAGGTACACTCATTTCCGATTTTTTGGACAGTCACAACCTAGCTCTCCTCAACACTGGAGAGCCTACATTCATTTCGGACTCTCACAATAGTTTCTCGCACCTTGACCTTGCAGTTTGTTCACCTCAGTTGGCAGTCTCCTTACAATGGAATGTCATCTCTGATTTACACTCTAGTGACCACTTCCCATGTCTTATTAGTCTCTTGACGCAACATACATATTCCACACGTATGCCCAGATGGCGTTTGGACCATGCCAACTGGAACCTTTACACCCAGTTGGCTGTCTTTACGTACAACGAGCACGACTCAGTGAATAATTTGGCGCAGCATCTCACGGAGACGATTCTCTCTGCTGCTGAACAATCGATTCCGCGGTCGACTACACACCCTCGTCGATTTCCCGTCCCCTGGTGGACGGAAGAATGTCGGAATGCCATTCGTGCTCGAAGGCGTGCACTTAGGGTTTTCCAACGTCACCCTACTTTGGAAAACCTAATCGAATACAAGAAAATGCGCGCCAGGTCCAGACAAGTCATTAAGGATAGCAAAAAGTCATCATGGAGCAAATTTGTAGCTTCATTTAACCGACACACACCTTCCTCGGTTGTGTGGGATAGATTAAGGCGTGTTGCAAAAAAAACGACCCAAATACCAATAGCGGGACTAAAAACAGCCACAGGAGCTGTTGTTGATTCATTTGAAGTGGCCAATACCATTGGCAGTGCTTTCGCACAAGTGTCTAGCTCGGAAAACTACTCCCCTGAGTTCCTTCCAATTAAAACTCAGGTGGAATCTCAAGGCTTCTCGTTTCGTTCTAGAAACGTAGAAGATTACAATCGCCTTTTCACCATGGCAGAGCTGGAGTATTCCCTGAAATCTTCGCGATGTTCAGCACCAGGACCGGACGGTATTCATGTACAAATGTTACAACGGCTCTCTCCTGAAGGTAAGGCATTCCTGCTCGAGGTCTATAATCGTGTTTGGGTTGACAGTATACTCCCAGAAAATTGGCGGGAGGCCACCGTTATTCCCATCTTGAAGGCTGGAAAGGACCGTCATCTTCCCTCCAGCTACCGTCCTATTTCCCTCACCAGTTGCGTTTGCAAGGTGATGGAACGCATGATCAATGGACGATTGGTATGGTGGTTAGAAAGTCGTAACCTACTGACTAACATCCAGTGTGGTTTCCGACGACGCCGTTCAACTGTTGACCATCTTGTGTCAATATCGACACAGATAATGGACGGCTTTATGAAGAACTGTCAAACTGTTGGCATATTTTTCGATCTTGAGAAGGCTTATGATACGTGCTGGCGAGCAGGGATTCTACGTTCCCTGCATGCCTGGAACATACGTGGACGCCTACCACTTTTCATTCAGGAGTTTATGAAGGACCGCTTTTTCCGAGTAAGGGTCGGCTCGGTTTTTTCTAATGCTTTTGTTCAGGAGGAGGGAGTACCTCAGGGTTCGGTGCTAAGTGTCACGCTCTTTGCTATAGCAATTAACTCCATCTGGAAATGTGTTCCACCTGGAGTTTCGTCATGCCTATTCGTAGACGACTTCGCTGTCTATTGCACTTCTCATCGCACGGCGTTCTTACAACGGCGCCTGCAGCAATGTTTGGACAACCTTAGAGAATGGAGCGTGAGAAACGGCTTCCGTTTCTCAACTGAGAAGACAATCTGCGTTAATTTCTGGCGCCGTAGGAGACGATTACCACCTTCGCTCCATTTTGGTCCAGATGAACTTCCCTTCGCAGAAGAGACGCGCTTCCTGGGTTTGATCTTGGACAGGAAGCTTAGTTGGTCGTCGCATATTGCACAGCTAAGAGCGAGATGTGACCGTTCCCTAAATATTATGCGAGTACTGAATGGCAAATCGTGGGGAGCGGATCGAACAACTTTGTTGCGAATATATCGCGCATTGGTCCGATCCAAGCTAGACTATGGGTGTATTGTTTATTCGTCAGCACGACCATCTGTGCTGAGAAGATTAGACGTGGTCCATAATAGGGGCATCCGCATTGCAACAGGAGCTTTTCCAACAAGCCCAGTGGTGAGCCTTTACGCCGAGTCCGCAGAACCTCCTCTGCAATATCGGCGTGAGATTCTCTTGGCAAATTATGGTTGTGCGCTTAGATGTATGCCTAAGCACCCAACGTTCGCTTCTTTTTTCACCAGCACGCTAAGAGAACGATATAGAAATAGCTCCCTTAATCCAAAGCCTGCGGGGTTCCGTTTCCAAGAGCTCCTAGTGAAGCTTGGAGTGGAACTGCCTGTGATGTTCGCCAAGGGCGAGAGACTTCACCCCCCTTGGCTATCTGGTACGCCCCATGTAGATCTTGGGATGACCATACACCAGAAGTCCACGATGCCTATTTCAAGTATCCGCACGTGTTTCTTAGAATTTTTGTCAGGTTACTCTGACCGTAGATACATTTACACCGATGGATCAAAGAACACCAACGGTGTTGGATGTGCTTATGTTTATGGAACCGAACCATATACATTCGGTTTTCCAAATAGCACTTCCATTTTTACTGCAGAGCTTTATGCAATTTATCGAGCCGTTTTGTATGTTCGCCGTCGTAAATTAGGTGACTGCCTGATTTTGAGCGATTCCCTTAGTGCACTGCAGAGCCTTTGTCAGTTGTACAACCCCCATCCTATTGTACAACGTATCCAGGATGCCCTCCATGTTTTATACGCTTCTGGTGTTGACGTGGTGTGTGCATGGATTCCTGGTCACGTAGGTTTGCCGGGGAATGAAATGGCAGATTTAGCAGCAAAGACGGCAACTACAGAACCCAGTATTACCATCTCACGTGTTACTTCGGAAGACTTCAGGCTTGAAGTGCGGCGAGCGGTGCTGTCGTCCTGGCACGACGAGTGGTCAGTTCTCCGCGGTAATAAGCTTAGAGAAGTGAAAGAACTTCCGATAAACTGGGTAACTTCCTGTCGCACATCTCGTCGCGAGGAGGTTAGTTTGGCTCGATTAAGAATAGGGCACTGCAATTTTTCGCACGGTTACCTATTTAAAAGGGACCCTGCACCTCTATGTCCGCTGTGTAACAACGGTTTGTCGGTTCGCCACCTGCTGCTAGAGTGTTTCTCTCTAGCGCACCTTCGGGATTCTCTGCAGCTGCCTGCCAGACTTGCAGAGGTCCTAGCGGACGACAGAACAGCGGTTGATAGAGTTTTTAATTTTTTAGCGCAGTGTAATATAAATTTGAGGATTTAAATTTTTTAATTATCTGTTTCTGCTTTTGAACAAATTTATCACCTTGTTTCATATCTGGCTATTGCCACTGCCTTTTACCTTTGTATATTTTGTTGTCTCTAGTATTTTTATTTTTTGAGTGAAATTTATATCTGGCTATTGCCATGAATCTTTTAAGGGCGCTGATGACCTTGAAGTTGAGCGCCCTTAAACCAAATCCAAATTCCAAATCTGTACTTCCTGCATGCGTAATCTTGCGAACCGCACATGATTTCCCTTTATAAAAGCCATTTCCTGCACAACTACTCAATCACTGTCAGCTAAACATAAGTTAACAATTTTATGGTCAAAATGGTAATGTGTGATATCATACACGTGATGTATGACATGCAGTGTACCATAACTGACATGCTTTTTCATATTCATGGATTCCTTAAAACCAAGCCAGTCACACTCAAACACCAAGCTGTCCTCTAATCGCTTTTTTGGCAATATATCTTTCCAGAATGCTTGCCGCGTTTTGCTTTGAACTTCCGTGTTCTTTGTATGCAATCGACAGAAACAGCTGAAGGTTGGCAGTGCTTCATAAAATGGATAAGTAGTGAACAGTTTAAATCAATAACGGATATCTTGGTTTTGGCTGACTTTGCAATAAGTTATTTGGGTTAATTCTATTCTCTTAAATATGTCTACATTTTCTTGTTTATTACGTTTTTGCCCTGACGCTTATGCTCACCGCTTAAACAAAATTGTATAAAACTGAATCCAAATGAAGAGGCTATTCCCAGAACATTTAAGATATACATTTCAGTGTGATGTGAATGCTTTTAGTACATGGTGTCAGAAAAGTCGGTTGTAGAGGAAGTAAATCTTTTTAAAATTGCTGAATAAAAGGGTAGGTTGGGTAGGGGATACGAAATGAAACTCTTTAGGTCGGATCTTTGGTAGATGGGGAACTTAAATACCAAGATGGGTGTTCATCTAAAATTTCGTTTTTGAGTTAAGTTGTTCGTGAACTCGCGCGCGCGGATCTTTAACTATTTATGCAGCTCCAAAATGTATATTTTCAGTAAAATCTGGTTATCGAATTTCTATGTGGAATACAGTACTTTGTCTTAACTATCATAGGTGACTAACCCCGCTGCGTAAGAGCCCTTTCCGGGTCAAGCCCTACGACCGGCCACTATGTGCCCCCACCTCTGCCCACTACAGGCATCATTAGTGCGGTGCAGTACTGGAAGGTGGGACGTGGTCAGCGCCCCAGTCCCTGCCGGTCGGTAAGGCAGTCTTCGCAACCAGGGACTGCTACTTTTCAGTCAAGTAGCTTCTCAGTTGTCCCCTCAGGGACCTAACGAGACTGAGTGCACGCCAGACCAGTTCGCCCAGCAGGAGAAAATCCCCACGCCGGTACCGGAAATCGAACCTGGGTCTCCCACTTGGTAAGCGGCAGCGCTAGCACCGCGCTAAGGAGACGACCACCTATCGTAGATGGTTGGTACAAAATATACGCTACCTTAGTACTAGTAATTGGAACAGCAAAGTTTGAGTGTGTATTAAGATTATAGAGAGAGGAAAATAGAGGAAACATATGTTGGGGTACGCTCAACTGATTCACCATAGAAAGGGATTGCCTTTCTGGGGATGGAACTTTATTATGCCTACATTTTTTTCTTGGGCGCTTAAGTGAGTTTCAGGAATTACAGATTAGATGTACTACTAAAGGAAACACTAGTTAGGCAGTACACTTTTAGCCAGATAATTTTGTTAGTGCTGACATATTTGTCACTGTTTCAACTGATGTATATGCAACCAAAAGGGAACCAAGCGGACACCCAAATTTTTGAGTACTGTTTGTTACTTGAAGTAATAGTGCGCAAGTATAAACTTCTGACCGTTTGTAAAGTGAGCTGATTTAAAGCAAAGTCTGCCCTACTGAGTAAGAACAATTTTGTGCATGGTCACAAAACGAAACCCTGTTCCTCTCTAACGCACCTTCGAGTTTCTCTGCAGCTACCTGCCAGACCTGCGGTCAATAAACAAGCGGTGGACAGAGTTTTTAAGGGAGTAACATGATTTTGAGGATTTGAAGCTTTAGATACGTAGTTTTTATTCTCCTTAGAAATCTTTGTTTTAATCTTGGCTTTTGCCACCCTGTTTTTATATTTATGCATATTAACTATACATTTGCTTTTTACTAATAATTTTATTTATGATTGAAGTTTATATCTGGCTTTTATTTTTAAGGACGCTGATGATCAAGTAGTTGAGCGCCCTTAAACCTATATCTCTTCCTCTATTCATTATTTTTTTTAGGGGGGGCCTCCAATGACCTAGCTGTCAACGGGCCCTTAAACCCCAATCACTCACTCACTCATTCACTCACTCAATTCATTTTTCTTTTAAGAAACACGATAACATTTATTTCTCAATTCCCCTTCAACACAAAATTCATACACTTTTCTATGACTGAAATAGAAATGTAATATACGATTTTCTCTAAGCAGTTTACTTTTTTGAAACACAATCACACTTCTGTCTGTACTCCCTCTTCTACATACAATTCATACATTTTGCCATGTGTTTGAAATTGAAATGCAACGCATTACATTCACGCGGTTATCTTTACTCATGTTTCTTTTGCAAAACATTTCTTTCCCTACTACCTCTTCTACAATTTTCTATATGATTGACACAGAAATGCAACATATTACGTCTACACAGTTTGCTCCATTTTCTTTTGTTCCTGTGGCATTTAGTATTGTTCATCAGTGGTTTTGCGTATATTTTTATTTATTTTGGGATCTTTATGGTATTCAACGTAAGTGTAAAAGTTGTAGGGATAAAATCGTCAAACCACGGGCAACGCCGGATATTCCAGCTAGTATTTTACATATTTAAAAATTGTCCCATAGATAAACTTTTAGATGCGTGAGCTGTTACAGGAGCTGTAGATTATCGTCTCCTTTCTTGGCTGAAACAATACGTGCCGTCATATCAAGGAGAGAATATCCGCATATTCAAGAGCCCATAACCACAGGATGCTTTAGAAACCTCCTCCCACCCCCATCCCCACCCCTCCACTAGGTCGCTTCTCTCTCACCCTTTCTTTTGTTTTCCGAAGTTTACTTTAGATGAAGTAGGTAGTCTTGAGGCACAAAGACTAAGATTATACAGTCAACGTGCGCGCAGTAAGAAAGTTTATCGTTTAACATCCCCTTTAAACTCAGATTCTCCTTGTCAAGTTTCATATTTTCTTGTTTCGAGAACCTCTTAAAGGAGGGCATTCGGTAATAACAGCGATGCTCTCTCAGAGCACTCAAATAGAAGTTATAAACTTTACCGTGCAAACACAGACGTAAGTGCTGGTTATAAAGAATTTATGAGAAATGTTTTCTCTCGACCCAGAGCAAAAATATGAAGCTCTAATTAAACATTGAAATGTCAGTTTTTGTTTGTTTTTACACAAGCCAGTCTTCAGATGCTGATATTATTCTGATTAATGATAAAGAAAGTGTGCGAATTGGGATCTGTGTCAATAAGGTGTCTTGTAAGACAGTAATATTTCATTTACATTGATTTTGAATTCTTCAAGAGTCGTTGCATTTTTAATCTTAAATACTTTCTGTTGATTTATTTGGATATGTATTTAAAATGGAACCGTTTCTTATCAAGCTCTTAGTTACCGTGAACATTTTATAAGTACAAAAGTCTGCTATAGCTAAAAGCTGAAGAAACTATCATTCAGGAGTGAGTGCTATTATTCACCGATGTACTAGTGTAAATGAATCAGATGTAGATTTTTATTTTCTGTGCTAAATACTTTAGAGAGGGTGTAATGCAATCAAAACTTCTGTGCCGAGATTTCATATAAATACATGTTTTGAGACCTGAACCCAAAATGTGTTTAGAAAAAGGTCTGTGCCTTGTAATTGCGAACAGCGTAACGCAAATGCAAAATGTGCTATAAATACTGGTACGTCGGCTGCGGCCGCACTCCTCAAAGACTCAAGATCAAGTGGTCAGAACAAGGACGACTAGGAGTGCGGCAGAACAAGACGTTTCCAGATTGTTCGAGAGAAACTGAATTTTCAAAACAAATCAATGCTGCGTCATTCTCGCCTATATGAGTGCAGCGAGAGAGGAGTTCTGCGGAGTCGTTAAGTGTTGAACGAGACAGCTGTTGGCAGTTAGTTTTAAATGTGTGTGCCGTTAGTGTTGAGAAAATATGTGTACCGACAGAGACACCTGTAGACATTTAATTGTCGCGTCGGAGTTGTGTAAAGCAGTTTTAGTGAATGTAATCGTGGAAGCCAGCAGTTTGAGAGAGTATACAGATGGTGAAAGTAGAACTGAAAGACTGTGAAGTACGCGTCAAGGTTACGATAAGTCTGAGTAGCTGAGAGATGCAAGGTCACGACGAATTGTAGATTGTGTTATCCATAAAACAGAACTGTGCTTCGTGCCGAAGATTTTTAGAAAGTCTCCCAACACCAAAATACTCTTTGAATGGAGGAAGTGATTTTAGCGAGATTACGTATCGGGCACTGCTGCCGTTTTAGTCATGGTCACCATTTATCCTCATGCTGCGCCGCTTTGCTCTCATTGTAGTGAGTATTTGACGGTGCATGTTCTAACCCAGTGCCAGTTTTTAGCTGCATTACATGTGTCTCTGGGACTGCCAGCTAGCCTTCCTGAGGTGCTGGCAGACACGGTAAGTGTGGTTGACAGTTTGTCAACTTTTACCTATCTGTAGTAGCGATATGGATGGCTATGTTTGAATCCCCGATTTTAGAGTTTGTTTTTATTTGATCATTTGACTGTTGATACGAATCGGTTTTCTGAGTTCGGCTTTGGGTTTTTGTTACTGTTTTAGCTCTACCCTTACAGTTGCCGGTACTATTTTGGTGATCTTTTCATTGTTGCAAGGTTTGCAAATATTGACAGATTGCTACGTGCACGTGTGACGAAAGCTGAGGTGCTCTGCCTCTATGCTGTCCGTGTGGGAGCAGCTTCCTGGCACATGGTTACAATGTATTATACTCCGCGATGCTCTTATAATTTCTCTTCTGGAATCGATAAATTATCTTCCTACTCTGCAGGAAGTGTGTGGCTGCTTATGATCTAATTTCCTGTGAGGAAGCAGTAGTATAGGAATTTTACAACCCGAGGCACTTCAGATAATTACTGCTTTATGGGACACATATGAGTAATAAAATAAGCCGTAATTCGAGCATATACAACACAATTTGCAGCCTGATACCCTAGAGCAACATACTGTCGCAGCAGAACAACAAACAACATGCATTTGTAATCGAATCATCGAATAGTCATCAAGTAAACGGTTGTATTACTAGCTCAGAAACTAGTTCATTAAAAGAGCACGCCACTGTAAAGTTAAACTGGCGCTAAGCTAATATGGACTTTTGGTTCAGGCTGTCTTAAACAGCTGCTCGTTGGACTCTTAACAAAAAAAAAAAAAAAAAAAAAAAAAAAAAAACCAACAAAAAAAAATTGATGTGTTTCACTCGCACAGTTTTCTCTACTCGTACACCAAATAGCCTTACGTACTCTTATCCCTCTATGTCCGCAGTGTGATAACCTTTTGTCAGTTCCCCACGTGCTGCTAGAGTGTTCCTCTCTAGCGCGCCTTCGAGATGCTCTGCAGCATAAATTTGAGGATTTAAAATTTTAGATATCTCTTTATGCTTTTGACATATTTATCACCTTGTTTCATATCTGGTTATTGCCACCGTTTTTTACTTTTTGTGTATATTTTTCTAGATGCTGGTTTTTTAAATTTTTGAGTGAAATTTATATCTGGCTATTGCCATGAATCTTTTAAGGGCACTGATGACCTAGAAGTTGAGCGCCCTTAAACCCAAAAATTATCGTTATTATCTGAGAATCTTCCAAGAAGATTCTCAACCAATCATCAGCGGTTCAGGAGGTCACACAAGGTACGTCTGTCTCGTATCAAACCGCAAAACTGTAATCGGCATGTTGCAGCATATCGTGTAGTGGGGTCGTTAAGTGGTTGCCCTCCCTATGGGAGGCGCCCTTGACTATGACCATTCCGGGATTTCATCCCTTGCTGGTTTGAGTTAGTGTTTAGATAAAGATGGTAGTTAGATGGTGGGAATTAGTTTTATGGATGAAGAGTTATAAAGATGGTATAACTGAATATTGGGATGAGATTCGGGTATGGAAATACTGATGATGGAGATGATCAATCGTCAATTATTGATATGTCAAAACAAGTCTGGGTCGTTTATAAGTCCTATTCCTATTCCCACGGATGAGACGGTCGAAGCTGGCAGGAAGTCTAGCGTAGAAACTGTTGGATAGGCTCTTGATGTAGTCGATTAGCGTCGGGAAGGATAGGTCTGCAAGGATATTTTCATTCGGTATGTACCAAACGGCAGCTACAGATGTTCGTAGGTAGCGATTCTGCAATACCTGCAGCGGGTAGAGTTTAGTCTTTGCTGCAGCGCCCCAGACTTGGCAGGCATATGTGAGAGCAGACCGTACGACCTGCTCATACACCAAGAGTTTGTTTCTTAGTGACATGGGCGATTTATTGTTGTACAAGAGGTACATCAAGGCCATGCGTCTGCTGACTTTTTAAGCTAGATGTCTGATGGGTGGTTTCCATGTCAGGCGCATGTTCAATTGTATTCCTAGATACGTGACTTCCGTAGACCAGAGAATGTTTCCACCTGATAGACGAAGATCGTCTACGCTTTGAAGATGGCGTCTCGTGAATTTGACGGCTGTCGATTTGCTGTTGTTGATTTTCAGATGCCATGCGGTAATTCCACCATGGTTGAGCCTCTTGACAAAAACCATGTCAGGACTAGGTCCTTTACTGATGGACTATGGTTGGGAATGTATGCTGTCCCTGGTGATAACAAACGTGCGATTTGAAAGGAAACTGCTGATGAGAGTTGCACAGCTCCATCCACTGCTCCATCCACTGTCACACCAACAGTCACAGAAGCAAACAGATGCGCAAACAAAAATGCCATCTAACAACTCGGCAGCAACAACTAGGACACAACAACCTGCCCAACAGCGAGTGGCAAGGCAACAACGAGTACCTCGCCAGCAGCAGCCACCTATAGGCTTAGCTCCACCACAACAACCTCAGCAGAACTGCTCTAGCCTTCCCACTTTTCCTAATGAGGCTTTCCTCAACACTCTATGGCCTCTGCAAACACTAACGTTGCCTCGTGTTGTCTTGTAGTGGCCGCTGCATAGCTTGGGAAATTAATCGGAGTTTTGCAAGGAAGTCCGGGCCATCTTACTCCGGTGAAAGCCTCTCTTGGCAGTTCCGTGTTATGTGGAACTCGGGGCCGGGCATTGTATTTGGACATCTGTCCTTGCTTATTTGCCATGAGCTCCAATCGCGCTTCTTGCCACACTGGACACTTGGCGTATCTGCAAGAGTTTCATCATCGTGGAGTGGAACCTGGGACAGCTAGTCTTTGGCAGTTTACTCTTCTATGGCAGTCTCCCCACAGAAAGGGCAAACTGGTTGCAGCAGACAGCCAGCAGCATTATGTGTGAATTGTTGGCAGTTGGTGCACTGTTGTGGTCTTGGTGGGGGTTTGAAGTTTCAGCTCTAATCATAGCATGAAACATGTGTGTTTCTTTATAGATGGAAGGGTGTGTGACAGGGCGCAACATAGGAGCGTAGCTAGGTGGTTGGGGATAGAGGGAGCAACTCATGGCACCAACACAAATTACAAAAATAGACTTTTAATCAAATAAGATAGATTATAGAAAAGCAAGCAAGCCGTTATTTGGATAATATAGGTTACCTGAAAAGCAGCTGTAAGTTATGAGTCCAGGTTATGGGTGGTGCCTCGTAGAACACATAGCACCCCTTGCCTACCCTGCTGACCCTCCGAACATCCCACCGACGTGGATTCCTTCTGCACCTCAAACTGGTCCCTCAGCTCGATGACAGTTCGGGATTTTTAAATGTACTAGTATGAACTTCGCTTACCAGGCAGCTTAGTCAATACTTGGTCAGCAATATGTCAGTAATGACTGCGGGTGAAGGACCGAGGTAGGTGCATGACCTATCCGTGCAAGTGATCTTGCAGGAAACGACTTTTAGAATAACCTGGCTCATACGTTACATTTGCCCTGGGTATCAAAAGAGCACACTTCCACTGTGTGTTAATAAAGTAAAACAATGGTGCCAAGTCACACAAATTTACAGACAGCTTGATACACTAACAATAATGACAACAATAATTATTACAAAAATGAGTCATATAGAAGGTCAAGATATAGAAGTCAATGACAGTGAGTGCTAGAAAACGTGTGGACCCTTTGTTCATCGGTATCAAACTGCGAACCACAAGTTGCGAACTCATACACGTCCTGTAGCATTGGTAAGTATTGGCACACGCTGTATAGAGTTTCCTCAATTCATCGTAGAACACAAGTCTCAGTATCATGTAAACGATGTGGCTATGCTGTACTGAGCTCAATGCTTTCACACAGCACTGCACACACAAATGTTCTGGTCATGCAATTTATTACTGAATAGTCCCTTATAGGTGACCAGACGTGAAACTGATGTCGTTGCAACATCCATAGCCAGTACAACACAGAGGTACATTCTCAAGCTCACATACTCCTTTATTCACCAACTTTCATTGTTTTGTATGTGACGTTGACGAAGACGGGATGCCATTATTTACACCAAACACTTATCACACATTCACTACACACAGAAAATTATAAGAGAATATCCATAAAATCAATACATTAATAATGCGCAAATGAAACGCATCAATACAATATAATACTTTGTGAAAAATTAACAAAGGTTAGGTAAAACAACAACAGTGCTTTATGTTTGTTGACTTAATACCAGTGTGACATCTAAGAAACTTGTATCATTATTTAGCAGTTACATTATCGTTAACTTTCAATATAAAAAAATGTAGAT
Source organism: Tenodera sinensis (assembly GCA_030765045.1). NCBI lineage: Eukaryota > Metazoa > Arthropoda > Insecta > Mantodea > Mantidae > Tenodera > Tenodera sinensis. The sequence goes on from CM060961.1 coordinate 111,101,880, forward strand.
AGATTTCATTAATCAGGTGTACAAATATAACACTCTGAAATGCCATAACGGTACCCATGGGCTTAAAAATTCATCAACAAACTATATCAATGTTTTAAGTTCAGCAATAGTCGACTAAAATTAACACAATACACTATCTACCTCAGTGTACCAACATTATCTTTGTATCGGGCGTAGTTCTCTTTGTTTTCTGTTGTTATTAATCTTAGTTCAAAAGCACCTATTTTCTTCAGCTTTCACCTACTTCTTTATTAACTCCATATCTCTTAATGTATTATGTATTGAGCATTGTCAAATACCTAATACTCCCCCCTGGACACAACAAATCCAGGGTGCGCCAAGAAGATTCATCGCATGATTACAAAAATAACTTCAATGTTAACCACAAATCATTAGAAAATACAATCACATACTTGTGCACAGTATGATCCCATATTAATGATACATTACCTCTGAAGGGCCATCAGGCATACCCTAAGAGTTAAACACTTACCCAAAAATTATACATCGTATCCCATAAATCAACGTCGTCATAGCGAATCCGCAGCGCCATCAAGCTATACTGTGGAGCTATGTATACCAGAACAACATAGCGAACCTTCAGACTGTTCCATACTTACCACTAGTGAAAATAATATATCTAATAAATAAATATAATTACCTAATTCTAGGGAAGCGCTTCCGTGTCTTATTACTAAAGTATTATTCTAAAATTACCGACATATACTTCATATTCTAAGGGATGGGAGTGAGTTCCGACCATAACCTAAAGCATTATATACACCTGGAACATAAAGAAATGTTCAAAATTACATTAGAGAAAACATGTTGAAATAAAAATTGTATGTGCTGAATAGTCATAGGTGATCATGGTGGAAAAACTTCATCAAATCAATGTATTTTAATGTTTCTGAGGTGGAGATGATCGAACAAGAGCAGAGTACAGAGTTCGAATCCTGACTGTCACAGTAGGTAGCCGTCATAAGCAACTGTAAGCCAAGTTATCCATTCTGTGAACAAACTACACAAAGTAATTTAGAGAATATTCCTAAGTATTAGAAGTTAAGAAACAAACAATTATCTACATCTAGAGTTCAATGATAGGATTTGCGCTAAGTGTATCCCTCTATCCAACAGTGGCACGGTACTTGCTTCCAACTTCACTTGTGACATTGTGTCGATTACCATGAGGGGATGGTGGCTTAGGGAAAATAAGGGGTTGTAATTGAGGGACGTCTTGAGTGTATACGTATGCCAAAACATATGAGCGTAAGGACGAATGTATAGAAACATCTGTATAGACACATGTGAAAAACTCGGAGATAATTATTATCAGACGTATAAAACAACGCTAAAACAGGGTCTAGAGGTTTGTCGCGATCTATAGAAGTAGCAGGCTGCTGTGTCAGTAGAAAGCTTTGCAGCTTAAGGGCCCGTGTACGTACTTTTGATTTACTATGCTTACAGCACTTCCAGTGTCCATCAAAATATCAATATTCATGCCGTCTATGGTACCACTTGTAATTAAAACATTTGCAGGTTGAATGGTATTGCAATGCTTATCAATGGTCAATTGTGAATCTCGAGCCACGAACACTACGTCCATGGTTGTTATAATGTCTGGTTTGGTGAGCGCTGGTTAGCTCGGATTACAGAGGGCCGGACCAAAAGGCGCCTTATCAGTTTTTAAAAACTGATGGCTAAGGCCTTGTAATCCTACCCCCGGTTAGTAAACTGTTTTGGTGTGCTTTAAAAGCACAAAAATAGTCGTGGAGAAGGGACAATTGGTACAGAATTATTGCACCAATCGGTCAATCCAATACAAGAGCCAATCCCTTGGCTTCCTTGTGCATTATAATGATGAAATTTAAGGAAAAATCTCGCAATCTCTGCTCCGCTGTTGCATTTCACAACTGAAGTGCATGCGCCAATCGGCGCGTAGCAAGATCACTAGTGTAGTTACGTCCTCGTTGCAGCATATGTATCAATTACGTCAGGTGGGTGTCACAAGAGGGATTCCACCGTGGTGGAGCCTCTAGACATGCCATTCGCTGATGACCTAGAAGTTGAGCGCCCTTAAACCAAATCAAATAGACATGCCATTCCAGGACAAGTGCTTTATCGTAGCGGGGTCACTGAGGGGTTATGGTCCCTATGGGAGGCGCCCTCTGACTCTTGCCATTTCGGGACAGTCCTCTACTGGTACATGGTGGTAAATTGAAGATACTGATGGTGGGTGGCAATTTATGCCAGGGATTTTTTTTAATGGTATGAAATTGTGATAAAAGCTGAAATGATATAATTGATGAGGATAGTTGTATTTTTTTAATGGTTATGGATTACATGTTGATGGTGATGAAAGTTGTTGTCTGGTTATTGTGTTAATGGCCTAGTAAAAGTCTGGGACGCTTGTATGTCTCTCCGGGGTCAATGTCATATTCCCCGAGGCCGCGGATGAGATGGTTGAAGCTGGATAGGAGTTTTGCATAAAAGCTCTGGGATAGGTAGACCATATAATCTGTTAGGGTGGGGAAGGATAGGTCGGAATGGATATTTGCATTGAGTATGTACCATTCGGCTGCGGTTGCTGTCCGAAGGTAACGGTTTTGGAGCACTTGAAGGGTGTAGAGGTTGGTTTTAGCGACAACTCCCCAGACTTGACAGGCGTACACCAGAACTGGTCGCAGAACTTGTTTAAACAGTAAGAGCTTGTTCCTTAACTCATGGGGGATTTCTTATTGTAGAGCGGGTACAGCATGGCCATTCTGCTGTTCACTTTCGTCGCCAGCGAAGTTATATGCACCTTCCAGGTTAGGCGCATATCCAGTCGCACTCCGAAGTAGTTTGCCTCAGTAGACCAGGGGATTTGTTCACCAGCCAGGTGTAGATCTTCAACGTCTTGGAAGTGGCGCCTAGTGATAGTGATGGCTTGTGATTTGGCAGCGTTGATCTTGAGTCACCAAGCAGCAAACTAACCTGTTAACATATTGGCATAGCGCTGAAGGCGTTGGGTCGCTATGTCATGGTGGGACGAAGCAGTTGTTATTGCGGTGTCGTCAGCAAACAAATAGACGTTGCAGCCCTGGAGAGAAGGAAGACTATTTATATAGGTAAGAAATAGCAAGGGACCCAAGGCACTCTCTTGGGGTACCCCTGCATTAACGGAATATGTTTGAGAATGGATGCTGTCCCTGGAGACAACAAAGGATCAGTTTGAGAGGAAACTATGGATAAGATGAACAAGATAGGGAGGAATATCGTAATTGATGAGTCGGTGTAGGAGTCCTTCATGCCAGACGGTTATCAAAGGCTCGGGAGATGTCCAGGAATAGAGCTGCAACATAGTGTCTATTGTTAAACCCGCGTATTATTCGTCCACCAGGCGCAACAACTGGTGTGCTGTGGAGTACTGTCGTCTAAAGCCAAACTGTTCTGGACGTAAAACATTGTGCCGTTCAAGTAGACTCAGCAGGCGTGACTGGATTATCTTCTCAAACAGCTTGCTTATGGCTGGTAACAGGCTGATTGGTCTGTGATTACCCGGATGTTGTGAGTTTTTACTTCGGCAGTGTTATTATCTTTGCATGCTTCCAAGCAGCAGGGAAATAAGCCAGGCGAAGCAAGCTGTTAAACAGATGTACCAGCAGTGCAATCCACTGTGATGGTAATGCTTTGAAGGCAGCGTAGGGCACGTTATCATTGCCAGCTGCTTTAAAGGGGCGAACGGAAGCCACAATGGTACTGACCTCTTCAGTCGTGGTAAGGACCAATTCCTCATGTTGGAAGGGAGCAGAGATGTATTCTCGCACCACAGTCTCGACATCACTGACAATCTCATCAAGTGGATCAGCCGGATGGAAAGTGGAGGCCAGATGTTCAGCCATAAGTTCTACTTTCTCCCTTGCAGATTGGGCAACACTTCCACTGACGATTAAGGGAGGGTCTGAGGAAGGGATGCGCAGTAGTGCCTTGGACATTCTCGCGAGAGAAGAATCTTCTGTGTCCAGAGTGCCCAGGCGTCTTTCCCACTCCTCATTTGCAATTCAGTTTTCACTATGAACTGAAGGCGGTTCCACTTCCTTTTGTCTAGTGGATTGCGCATCTGTTGAAATTTGCGCCTGGCTTTGTTTTTTGCTGCTATCGGTTGCCGAAGTTCATATGGGAGAGGTTGCTGATTGATGATAGATTGCCGTCGAGGGGGGGGGGATCGCTTCTGCCATGTCAGTTGACATAGTGGCAGTGATGGTAGCTGCTAGCTCTTCTGCTTCCGTGGTGCTTTGGCACGGCTGAATGTTGGCAGGCTTCTCAGCCATTAAGGCGTTGTATTTGCTCCAGTTGGTCCTTCTAGGATTGACTGAGTTTGCAGGGGCTTTGGCAATAGGCCTTGCCCTGAATATAAGGATTATCGGGTAATAATCCGAGGAGAGCTCTGGAAGAGAAAATACTGTCGGATGTGTGCGGATGTTCTGCAGGATGGCAATGTCCAGCCAATCTGGCGGATGTCGGTCGCCATGAGTAATGGTAGGTGACGCTGGAGCAAGAACGGCGAGTCCTCTACGATCTAGGTAACTCTCTACTACCATACCTCGATGGTTCTTGATCGTAGAGTTCCACAGCTGGCTCTTGGCATTATAATCACCCATAGCTATAGTGGGTGTGTCGGTGATAAAGACAGCATCCAAGTCCTGATGACTGATGGGTCGTCCTGGTGGTATGTATATAGAATATACATTTAGAGGCCCTTTGCTCGTGGCCATTTGGATACCTGTCCCTTCCAGGCCAGCTGTGGTTGCCAGATCTAGGCGATGATGTTTGAGATTGCGGCTGATGTAAACTGCCGTGCCGCCAAAGCCATCATCTCTGTCGCTCCTATGGCAAATCATGCCCGGGATGGTGGCTTTCTGGTCACCAGAAAGGTGAGTTTCCTGGACCAGAAAGACCTGGATTTTATTAACTGCAATGAAGTGTTTAAGTTCATGCAGTTTAGCACGTACGCTGTTGGCATTCCACGAACATATTCGCAGACTGAGGAGATCGACCACTACTTTATTACTGTCCGCCATATTGGGCCATAAACACAAAGACGGTGTGCACAAGGATAGTTTCAGGTGCAATGGTGGTCGGTCTTTGTGCAAGAGTCTCTGCCAGCACTGCAGTGAAGTCTGCTTGCAGGTGTATTGGTATTTTGTCCATGAGGTTCAAGAAGTTGGCATTAGGGACTAATGGAACTCGGCGAGATGGTGTGGTAGTTGGTTGGGCCAGTAGCCGTTGCTGGGCAGGTTGCCGGGGTGGTAGTGGCACTTGTTGAATTGGAGCAAGAGGTTGAGTGCCCCCAGATATTCTCAAGGGTTTAGGTACGGCCGAAGATGGAGACCTATGAACCGGGGTCAGTCTAGGAGTGACCTTGGGGACTGTGGAAATGGTGGTGGGTTGCTGCTTCTCCATTGGAGGTGACAGTCCTGAAGCAGAAGTACAAGGTTGCTGTGATTGGCTGCCACATGTTAACGCAGCAGCCTAATTTTGCGCTGTATTCTCTGCAGAGATAAAAGGCCTGGAAATCTTGCACCCCTAAAGGCTTCCTTGGGGAGACCTAAGGGATTTCTACCTCTGGGCACAGCGTCAAATCTCGCACGTTGTCCATTTTAGTTGAGGATCATCTCAACACGTGCCTCTTGCCAGACTGGGCACTTTGCATATCTGCAGCTGTGTTCACCACCGCAGTTGCAACATTTGGGTTTCGTCCCTTGCATTCCTGGGAGCTGTAGTCCTTATATTGGTGTCCACTCTCGGCACAGAAAGAGCAAATCGTTTCTAGCCAGCATCCTGCAGCACTGTGGGTAAACTGCTAACACTTAGTGCACTGTAGCGGTCGTGCAGGTGGGCGGTAGCTCTCAACACGGATTATGGCATTGAACATCCGCGTCTCTTTATAGATGTTATTAGAGTTGGTTTCCTTCCTCAGGGCAACTCTGAAGTGCGGAATGGGCTGTGGTGGTTGGGTTCTGTTTGACCGCAGTTGGCCAACTCTCTCGACAGGGTATTCTAAGCCCTTTAATGTTTCTGCAACCTCAGCCTATGTTACATACATAGGCAGATCTTTCAGCGCAACATATAGGAGCTTTTCATCTGGCAGGAGTGTAGTGAGGTATTCAACTTTGTTATCAGTTAATACCCGCCTAATCTGACGGTGGTCATCTAGGGTAGAGGGCATGAAGGCCACTGTATCACTCATGTTTTTGATTTTATATTTTACCTCAGGATGGGAAGAGGCTAGAAATTTAGTTAAATCACGGGCCTTTTTAGCTCACTTTGTTTCCTCGCAGCTATTATATTACAAGATGCCGACTACTGCGACAATAGTAACAATGGTAACAATCAATTTCTTCAGTCCTTGTAAATGCCCAAAGCGTTACGAGAAACGTGACACTGGAGTTCAACATTGTCGAGCGGCAAATAATATAAATAGACAACAATCAGAACGAGGCGAAGCGGTTATTAACGCATTCTTAATTTAACTTGCATCCTATTTCGCAGATTTTTGTTGCTTTCAGCAAAACTTGTGAAAACAGTAGTTTATAATGTGACCACAATATTATTTTAAAAAATAATAAAATTGTAACGAAACCCAGAAAATATGTACGTTTTATGTAACATCGTTGAAATATATAGAAAAGTGCAAAATATATAAAAAATGTAAAATAAAAATTTGTAAGGGGGTCCCAAATGACGTAATTCGCCAACATTCTCACTTCTCATTGAAATATTATGCAGCTTTTAAAATATGTAATTACATAAAAATCCGGGCTCTAGTGATAAGTCACGCCACCTTCAACAGGTTTAAAGCAAACACTCGGTCATAATTGTCATAAAACAAGAATTATAAACCGACTTGTTTTTTTACATTAATCATAAACTGCACCAGTATTTTTCACAAAATAATTAATATAAAGTAAATTTAACTCTAACATCATTTTATTGTTTGTCAGAAACCCTTTATAAAGATAAAATATTTACTTCGGAATATGAAAGTGAAAGTGACAATGCTTAGCACATTTCAAATATTCCCAGAAAATGAAACATGTGGACTGTTTGTCATATTTTCTTTTGAAACAAAGCCGGTTTAAGCGTAGAGTACTTGAAGTGCAGTGAGGAAGCATTCAGTCTTTGAATTTGTTTGTAAAGAAGCCAGTATCACAATTTTAATCATAAGAGGGACACTATTATGCTTCCCAGTATCTTCCTCATACTGCAGCTCCGATTCAATTTTTCTGGCTCAAATTGAAATGTCCTTGGATTTTTAGTCATGCGTTCAGTCACACGCTTGTTTAAAAACGAGCGCTGAGAATAAGCAGTGCCATCTACATCTGCATCTCGTATGGTTACGGTCAAGACTCCCTAGGAGGCATTGGTACGGTTCATAGGCAGCATATGGCTAACCCACTAGGGTGCTCTGTGTGGCTAACTTTGCCTGTTATACTTAAAATACAGTACTTATATTTACATTTATTTGTTTATTATATATATTTGAGGCGGTGTTGACTTGAATTACATATAAAGTTTGTTATTTGTGAATCAGGTAACCAATATATTGGTAAATCATGTAAACGATGTTTTATTGTGATATCTCTATTATATTTTAATTATAGACTGTTTAATTTGGCATTTCTAAAGTAGGTGTGGCAATTTAAATGCCACTTTACTGTGCACTTAAACATTATCATTTTTCTTGATGAAACAGATTTCAAATTTTCCTCCTAAAGTGCTGCAAAGTTCAGTGTTTGTATGCTAGATGGATAATATGACAATTGTAAATCTAGAATGTGTAGGCTATGTTAAAAAAGGAATGGAAAGTTTTAGAACTACAGTGGAGGAAACTGCCCCAGGTAGATCAAATTCTTTATACTCAGTTTCCCGCTAATTAGATTTTACTTTATAAAATGAACCTGTTCTCAGGAGCTATTGGATAGAACTGCATGCACTTTTTGTGGTTATTATTAGATATATGATTTTGACACTGAACCTAAAATATTACTCATTCTCTAAATACTGAATGTAAAAAAATCAAAGACTTGGAAGTTGGATTAAAACATTTAAATATTAGTTAAAAATAATTAAAACACAAGTTGTAAATATTATAGCTTCAGGTTATTATGCATGTACGTGACATACTTCATATGCGTTGGTGCTATGAGTTTCCATTACTTTTACCTTTTAGTTTTTTGTTAACGGATGAAACATCTTTAGACCGATTTGCATTACGTATAAAATATTGAAATCTGTACAGTAGTTACACAGTTATCGCTTAATAATAATAATAATAATAATAATAATAATAATAATAATAATAATAATAATAATAATAATAATAATAATAATAATAGTAATAGTAATAGTAATAGTAATAGTAATAATAATAATAATAATAATAATAATAATAATAATAATAATAATAATAATAATAATAATAATAATAATAATAATAATAATAATAATAATAATAATAATAATAATAATAATAATAATAATAATAATAATAATAATAACTATACCACATTTCAAACGAATTGGATATATCTACGCAGAGATATGATTTTTCCTATCATTCTGTCATTTTGCAAGTTAACGCCACTTTAAGGGAGATTTTACTAAAAACAGTTGTGTACACCACGTGTGTAAAAGCTTTAGCAACTCGTTCAGCATTTTGTCGATACACTTAACTCGCCCGCTAATATCTTAATTTGCATACTTAATAAACATGTTAAGTATTGTCACCGCGCCCGCCGCATCTAATTGCCGACAACAGCAGTGTCACCCATCGCATTATTGTCGGCACTACCGCAAAGGAGCCGAATGAAAGAGACAGAGAATGGCCGCATTGTTGAGGCGCTTGCCGAAAGAGCGAAAAGGATAGAGACTTCGGGAATCTTCTGCTTTGTATTTCACCGCAATAACTGAACTTTCCAGAATAGTGTCTGGGAGATATAAATAACGGTAAAGTGCGACAGAAGAGTCAGTCAGACGTATGTGAAGCGTTGAGGAGTCGTGCCGACGGAGAAGGGACAGTTCTTTGTGTTACGAATTCGGAGTCGTGCTGTTGGAGAATCGGAAAAGACTTTCTTGCTGTTGCAACGAGTGTACAAAGTGACTGTTTACGGAGATAAAAGTGTTTCTTCATCTCGACTACATCTGTCTACTTTACTTCACACCCACCAAAGTCACAGTATAAACTCCATTAACATCTCAGGTCATATCGGCGGCTTTTTATTTTTGGAACAATTGCTCATCAGCAATGGAGTTCACACATTTTTACAGTTGGGTGGTATTACTTTCGGTACTTAAATTTACACACACATTCACACTTTCTTTCATACTTCCAGACTTTAGGGAGAATGGGGAGTAATGTCGATTAAAACAGAAGATCCCACTCTCCAGCACAGAGGGAGCTCTAAAAAGCTTGTCACGTAAGCAAAATTTCAATTTGTGAAGGGAATCATTAAAGTTTTCTTTCGACATCTTTTTATGATTTACCCGTTACACAGAATTCCTTCCCAGAAAATTTAAGATATGTTTTCTATTCCTCATGTAAATATCCTAAATATCTGCTACTTTAACCAAAGTTGTTACAGCCATTTTTGAGAAAATACAAAATAGCAATACTTTCTCCAAGTAACGGATAGTTTGGAGTGGGGGAAAATTTTAAAAATGTTCGTATCCCATTTTTGTAGAGATACTGAACTTAAATACCAAATTTTGTATCCATCCGACATTTTTGGGGTTATAGTCATTACACACATAGACACATTTTTATGGATTCAGGGGCCCTCAAAACACGTACTGCAGGTGAAATCTCAACATCGAAGTTTTGGGCGGAATGCAGTATTTCGTTGTACCTATTATTGGTAACCGAGTTGAATCGCACAGGGGGTTTAGTCTGCGGCCCGCTTTCGGAAGGCCGCGGGTTCGATCCCAGCAGCCAGCTGACCCAAGATTTTCGGGGTTTTCCTGGGTCACCCGACGAATGCCAAACACCCAATACAAAGTGAAGTGAAAATGGTTCAGTGCCAGAGCTGTGTGTGTGTGTGTGTGTGTGTGTGTGTGTGTGTGTGTGTGTGTGTGTGTGTGTGTGTGTGTGTGTGTGTGTGTGTGTGTGTGTGTGTGTGTGTGTGTGTGTGTGTAAAGAAACAAAAACTTAAGACATAAACAATATCTACAACAAAAGACTGTTCTAAAGTTGGACACCGTATGGGGGCTTTTTTTAAACAAGAAAACTGTAAATGCTGTAAATTATGCTAAATATAAGTCCATCCTAAATTTTATTCTGTAAGCCGGGCTTAATGTACCGGCACCAGGCAAAGGCTTGCTAATAAGGTAACTGGAACGAAACTGCCGAATCCCCTCCGTGTCCCTCTATCCTATCCTATATCATATCCTATCCTATTCTATCCTATCCTAGATGTAAGAAAGTAAAACGCACTAGGAATGCTTAGAAAAATGGATGTAATATGGTGCCTTCTTTGTTTTTATAGAATGATCACCTGAAGAGAGTTCTGTTTAACTCGTTTTTCTGCAAACAAAAGAGTTAACTTACGAAACAATTGAAAGATACAGTGATGTAGCAATAGTCCCTCCATGTTATGCAGTGACAGAAAAATAATTTAAATCGCTAATAAAGACATAATTATGCAATAGGGGTATAAAGCGATCATATTCAAACCACGAAAGCTGCGACAGCTGAACTCAATTATGCACGAGCTCATACGGCTATGACATTAATTACTTTATCATTAAAATGCAAATGTGATTTACTCATAACAGATATTTAGTATATTAATATTACATTGAGCTATCAGTAACACCAAACACCGCCTGGGTGACAGGTTTAGACGTGAGCCAAATAACGACATGCTATCTGCAGTTAGTATTTGATTAAGTGCACGCAAAGCAAGTCTAGCATGAAACATGAATGTCATCACGTCGGGGAGTGGCCGTAGGTCTTCGACCATGACAAGCAGAGTTTATAGAAAACTGATGTGTTACATCCACATCAATTTCTGTTTTTATTTTTCGTGTACAAATTACGCTTACAAAAGCTTATTATTCTGTTTCTTGTTAATCTAGACAGACCTTCAATTTGCATTTACACATTTCCCTTTAGGATGTAGCAGAAAAAGGATATTAAAATTTTTAAGGACCGAGTCATTTTGTGATGGTTTTGAAATTCAAGCTTTCGGCATAATCGCGAGAAAAAAAATAGCGGCTTCCCGGTTGGGAACGTCATGAAATAGTAACCAACAGCAAGGATTATTTCGAAATGGTCAACCCCACAAAAGGTGCACATACATATTGTGGCAAAATGACAATTCGAGGAATTCCACTTCTGACGTCATTGTGACAAAAACGGCAAAAATCCAGGCCAGTTAATTTTGCTCACTTTATTTTCTTCTAACTGAATGCGCAACGCAGTTCTCTTTTATTGACTTTAACACAATCTACAGCAGCGCTGTTCAATTTTATTTGCTTGGGCACGTTTAACTCCTGTCCAAGGCACGATTGTCATCACAACCACAGTTGGGGCACGTCGGGGTGAGTGAGTGTGTTGGGTTTAAGGGCCCGTCGACAACTTGGTCATTAGGGCCGGGGCACGTCGGGGAGTAGAGACTTACGCCATCTGTTGGTGTTATGTTAAGACTAGATTGTGCTGCCCTCTGCATTGGATAATATAACCAATTTAGCTATTAGTTTTTGGTAACCCAGGAAACAATGTTCTGTAAACGGACATTATGATTATAAATGTGTGTTAACTAAGTTTTGTTGCCTCGATTCCTTTATTTCAAAGTGTGTAGCAACAGGGCAAGTACTCTTCTTTTGAGGAAATAGGGGAATCACTGGTTAGAGAAGTAATGTGTACAGCTGTAGACGTTCAAAAAATACTTTATGTGTGTGTACTGTGAAGATTGTAGGAAGGAAATTGAAATGTTAACTAATATTAGAAGTCGTCGGAGTAAAAATTTGCTTATGAAGGTCGCCAGAAAACCACATGTCGTCCGCAGGCACCGCGTTGGACAGTCTACAGTCTTTCGTGATATTACAACTCACAACTGTTTTCTTCTAGTAACCTTGACTCACTCCTTTCCTTATTTCTTCACCCCCTCTCTCTCTTAAATAGCTGCACTTGACGATACAATCAACCGAAAATCATTAACTCCTTCGCTATCTTCCTTTTGAGACGACCACACACACACTGAAACAAAAAGCCGACTCACTGCCGTCACCTCACCCCGTTATATAACGGGGATGATGTAACACGGTCCCTTTCTCGAACTTTTACAAATACGCCGGTCTCCAGAGTAGTACCGTCAAGTGCAGGGAGGAAACTTCATAGCGCAAAGTTGAGTGTTCTGCCGCAACAAACCGACCGCCGTCGCCTGGTTCTAGAGCGCTGAAACAGACGGAAAGAGGTAATGGGAACAGCAAACGATAGACTGCAAATTCGTAGTAAAAGGGACTCTAGTATTCGTCTATCGATCAGGAGAAGTAACCAAAAATGCCCGTGCTCAGAGTGTCGGCCTGTCGGGAATTGAACCCACGACTGTACGCGTTATCGCGAAGCCATCTCATTTGGAAAATGCACTTCATAGTAAATCTCCAAGGGAAAAAGAAAAAAAAAAAAAAAAAAAAAAAAAACATACCGGTACCGAGAGTTGAAGCTCGGTCCATTCGTTTCGCTGCAAAGCTCTTTACGTGGATAGTATTTCTCTACAGTTGGGTCTTATATCAACAAACTATCCATCCATATGTTCAGCTACGAATTATTATTATATTAATATTAATCATATGAATAATAATAATAATAATAATAATAATAATAATAATAATAATAATAATAATAATAATAATAATAATAATAATAATAATAATAATAATAATAATAATAATAATAATAATAATAATAATAATAATAATAATAATAATAATGATGATGATGATGATGATTAAAGCTACTCTTAAATCCTTTGTTTGTTACGTTTTATATATATTCACTCCAAAAGGATTTTAGTTTATAAGCTTTTATTGAAGCATTTTTAACTGTGGATTACTCCCAAATTTATGTCGCTATCCGTCGTTCCTGAGAGTTTGAAACTTCATTCAATAAATCCTGTGTATTTTATCCGCTTATATATCACGGAATTTTGCTGTATTGGCGAGCCTCTCTGTGCATTTATACAGCTACCAAAATTATCCGCAGTTATGCATCAGCAATGTGAATCGAGTGCTGCGTTTGCTGACAGAACAAAATGAATGTGAAAATCCAGTCGACAGATGTACCACATCGATTGTTCTGCTAAAGCTGAAATCGACTGTGATAGATAACATAAAAAAACGGAAAGGTAAAGGAGCTTAGTCGCAAGTAATGGAGGCAATAAGTTCTTTCCACACGTCCTGCATCTGTCATGGTGCTGCAGGAAAGCAATTTGGAACGGAGTCAGTTTTGCCGAACTTCGTTTTCTGCCGCGTACTAATTCTCTGTTACTTCTTAAATCTTAGTCATAATATCATGTGCTATGGATAGTAGGTTGTTGGATAATATTAATAAAACAGGAAGGATAAATTCCCGTATGTCTAAATTTAAACCAGGGAAATAGGAAGGAATATCTAAACATCAGCATTTTGATTGAATGCCTTTTTACTTTCTCAACTACGTATAGTAAGTAGGGGAAGCATTGTACTGAACTCAAAAATTCTATGTTGGCATTTCACCGGAAATATATATTTTGAGGCCCCCTGAACACCCCCCTCCAAAAGAAGTATTTTAGTAAAACAGTTCTTCCGCAAGTATGTATTCATTTATTATATTTAATCTATGAGTCTATATCTATAATCTATATCTTTGCAAATATTTTATAGCATGTATTTAAAAACACATGCCTCTAAACTTCTGACATTCATCCCTATTTCCTTTTTTAAAAATAGAATATACTTTTCCTCACTTTAGAATTAATGTCAATTACACTGGATAGTGTTCGGCGATGACACCGAATATGACACTAAACATATCTCTATCCCGGAAACGATTCTGAAACATGGATTCATAGAGATAATAGGCGAAGAGGGCATCGCTGGTACCAAAATGGCGCCGAATTTTCCTCTTCATCTTCATCGGCAAGTTTTCCACGTTCTGTGTGTGTGTGTGTGTGTGTGTGTGTGTGTGTATATGGAATCATCTTCGGGGTCCACGAAGTTCCGCTCGTGAATGATCACGTCGTCGATATACACGTCGTCGTTGAGGTTCCTGATGGCGTAGGAAGCCCAGCCATCAGACACGATGCGGGTTCCCGGTAAGATATGTGTGAACAGTGCTTCCAGGGTTTGTTCCCTCCTGTTCGGCACTCCCACCAGGGAGCACTTCCCAGTGCCTCTTTCGATGCCACCAAATACCCAATGGCCCTCTCGCCACAACCCTCTGTGGTACTTGCGGTAGAAGAATTTGGATTCATCTATTTCCACCGTGATTGGTTATTTTCGTCCATCCCACCGATGACATGAGGATTATCTTCGAGCCACCACTCTCATTCTTCCCTCAGGAAGTTGCTCCAGTCCACAGAGGTGTGACAATTGGCCACCTGGGCATCCCACCTCGTTACTATCTGTAAGTGATCTAATGCCCACGGATATACCACAAACAGCACCTACTCCAGCTTCAGCCTGCTTCCAGAGAAGAAGGAACCATCTTTAATTGACTTTCTTCCCCTGCAAGCTGGACAGGCCCGCCACTGTCCATCGATGCTCCTAGTGTAATTATTGTGCAACGCACCTGGCTCGTTGCAGTTATTACAATATCTGGTGTTGGCGATTAATCGCCGCTGGGCCAACCACTGGCCCGTCAATTGTACGGCCAGGACGGGCATGATCCGCACTTCTGCCCTCACCACCTTGCAAGCGAGGATTTGATCTGCAGGTACAAAATGAAAGATACGTGCCTGAGCCATGTTTGAGTATAGCTTTTGGTTGCCTCCTTCACGAATGAAAATGTTAAATGAGTCAGATGTGAGTTACAGTTCTGTGCCAATGAAGACTAGATGCACAGTGGTTATCTGGACAGCTAGCAAGTTTCCAGTTTTCTTTATTAACAAGCTTTTGCCTGGTGCCGGTACATTAGGCCCGGCTTACAGGCTACAATTTAGCATGGAGAGAGATAATCATGATGATAGCCGCCCTAGCTAGGGTTTCCCAAAAGAATCGGCCAACTAAAATGTAATTAAACATTTGAATGTATTAACAGAATGGAAAGCATAATATTAAGTGAATTTAAAATGAATATAGAAAACAATTTTAGGAGATTAATGATATAAAAAAGAATTTAGTGAGAGCGGCTATTTTACAATAACATTTTTAGAACATTACAATATATCTTTACAGGATGTTTGGGGAGAATACAAATGATATCGTATAATTTGGAGTGAGAATTTTAAAATAGTAGAGGATATTGCCATCAGTGCTGATTCAGCAATTTTGAGTTTCCGAAGACATTCCAATGTTAGCTGCGGAATTGATCCTCTAGCTCCAAACATGATACCAGTAACTTCCCAATTACTGATGTATTTGTTACGTATATATTGACAGCATGGTTCGTAGATGTTTTTCTTTCCCAGATTTACTTCATGTGGTTGCTGTTCATTTACTTCGTATCGTACAGTTGGATCTATGACAGGACCCGCGTCCTTTTTATGGTCCATTACCATAATATCTACACGCCGAGTTGAGCCATTTGTGGAAAGACAGGTTACTTCTTCATAAATCTCATATTCGGGCTTAAGGCGGAGATTATCTGAAATCAGTGAGTGAACTGTGTTGTGTCTATCTATACGTAACAACTCTCCCTGGTGGTAGGAACCAAGCACATGTGCGAGGGTTTCTTGCTCGTCGCATCTTCTGCAACGGGTAGTGACAAGACTCCTACCAGGAACAGTTCTCACAGGAATGACATTGCAGCTCATTTTTATGGCTTCAGTCCATTGACTGCTTGAAAGACCTTTCCTATTAGAAATCCAGGCATTTCCCTTCTTCCAGTGTGAATAGAGTTTCACTCCTTTTCCTTTAGATGGTAATTCTGTCCATTGTTGAAAAGAACTTTCACGCAGATGTTTCCTAATGTTTTTTGGTTCTAGGTTTACAAGTTGTGTAGGGCTGAGTGATAAGCGACAAATACTCTCATCAATTTCTTCCTGTAAATGTCTGGTGATTTCAACATAGGGATTGCCATGTGATTGAAGGCGCCTACAGATGTTTATATGTTGAATGAATGCTTCCCATCGTGCTATTAGAGCTCCAAGACCTCTTAGGCTTTTGGGAGCGTAAAGCATAGCATCAGGAACGTCTGCTGGTAAATTCATAATTTCTTTTGTAGTACTGCGGATGAGCTTATCAATATCATTCAGAAATTTGTCTGTGAGATCTTTGAGGGGTGCACACTGAAAAGGGTATATAATTTGAGGCCAAAGGTATTGATTTACGATATTTAGTTTTTGATCAGGTGTTAGCAAAGGCGAAGTAACCAGATTGTTTAGGTTTTTATTTAGATCTTCTATTATCTTTGCTGCATTAAATTTAATTTCGTCATTGAAGTTAACTCCAAGATATCTTATAGTTTCTTCTGATGTAATACTTGATATTTTATTGTCTTCAGCTGTGGTAATCAGAGAACGGTGAAGCTTTCCTTTGCGGAGCGAAATAATTTTGCTCTTGTTAGAATTAACTACTAAGCCGATCTTGTTTAAGGAGGTAGAGACAAGTGATATTAGATGTTTTGCTGCAGTTTCGTTCTTACACAGAAGGGCTATATCATCAGAAAAAGCCAGAACAGATATGTTTTCTAACGTAGGTGTTATGCTATATCCATACTCCTCTTTAATGGTTTTATCATTTAATTCATGCAAAATGAAGTCTATTGCTAAATTGAACAAAATAGGTGACAGCGGATCTCCTTGGGCGACAACTTTCTCTAGTGTAATGTAGCTTGTCCTTGTGGTCCTATTGATGTTTATGCTAGTAATATTTCCTTTCATAAAGGCAATGGTAAGATCTCGTAATTTAGATGGAATAGAACATTTATTTAGAGTTAATTCGACGTGTTTATGTGAGATGTCGAATGCTTTAGATTTTCATTTGAATGTCCATAATCATCAAGTATATGGTTATTAGTTGTTTCAAAAATGTTTTTGTAGTATTTAGATACCTCCGAAAGTGGTATTTGACATTCAACTGGTGGAGAGGAAGACATTATGTGCCTCACTACCTTCTTACGTTGATAGTAATAACAGAATTGAGCTAGTTCAAAATTGTACTTGTTTTTCCGTCTATCAGCTATTCGTTTACTGAGCTTTTTAGGATTCTTGCTTATTGCATGAGTTATATCATCTGGATTAATTTTTCTTGCTCTCCGCTTTTTATAATATTTAACTGATGGATGTTGAGGACCTTTACAGCTCAGTATAGAATCTTTTAAAAATGTACAATAGCTACTTACTGTTTCGTTGAATTGGTTGTTATCTGGTGAGTCTGTAGTGGCCAAAAATTCAAACATCTTTTCCCATTCGAGTAGATCTTGGTTAGTAGGTTCAGGAGTAGACACATCTTTTTCAGATTTATGTTGTGGAACACACAGACTGATTTATTTGATTTCTATATGCCTCTGGGTGGGAACGAAATAGATGGCGATTAATACTCTTGAAAATGTTACCGCAAATTTCACACTTCTTCAAGTTATCGGATCTGGTTATTTCGGAAACACTTTCATTTTGGTATAAATTGGATGTTAAATCTTCTGCTGATTGTGATGTGTTATCTTCTGCATTGCATTTCTTAATATGTCTGCTAATCCCTCTTGTAGTGAATTGCTTTCCGCAGGTTTTACAATTACTGTAATTTTTATTTTGTATTTCTATAGTATTGGAGTTGTCTTCCATAAGTATGTTTTGATCGAATAAATTGAAAGTTAAACATATAACCTAAATATCATATATAAAACAAATGGTTATTTAGGCACAAAATAACAGTCTGTAAAAGTAGTTACAAAAGTTCACTTTTACTAAAACATTTTGACTTTGAAAAGCATCACGAACATTTCCAGGTATACTAAAAAACTAACAAAATATAATGAATATAAATACTTCGCAGAAAATATTGTAGAAATAAAATTATAACTGATTTAAAGCTTGCAGCGCTTAGGTTATCTTGCATGGATTATTTATGTACATATGAACCTCCATTGAATTTTTTGTATTTTATAGCAACAAAGCAGTGAGTAATTATTAACAACGTCCAGGAATACCGTTCTAAACAATTTTCGTAGTAGTTCTGAGGCAAGTTTGTAATACATAATTTTAATGTCCTCTAATTAGACAGGTTGATGCCACCTAGATTGAAGGTGTGGTGAATGCTAAAATTAACCGGTTTTGATAGGCTTGTATTGTTTAAAATATTTTGTCTTTGGATATAGGAAGCGCACGAGAGAAAATTTACCCACTCACCGTAATTGACTTTGGAACTCGTACTGTTCTTATTAAGAGGTTGACACGCTATGATACCTCGATTTTGATTTTTGTATCTGATAGTAGTTCAAAAGTATTTTATAACAAGGTCCACCAAATGTGAGTTTACTGTTCTGTAGAGAACAACAAGGTGAGTTTTGGTGCTTTTGGCAATCTAGATTTATTTGTTAAAATTGTACACATTCATTCTGAGGCCTAAAAAAGAGTGGGTTAAGGGAAGATGTGTTAAAAGTATGGTAATTGACCATGATTTCTCAATAGTTAACTAGGTATCATGGAGAAGCCACTATAAAACCTGATCAGTTGTGTACTGCTTGCAGTCAAATGTTTTTAGGAAATTAATTGTTCTTTCACACTAGTGTGTAGGACAAGGTTGGAAAGAGTGGGCTTAGACTGAAAACTTCAGTGAATTCCGTTTTTTTTTTTTTTTTTTTTTTTTTTTCCATTCATAACAAAAGAAAAACGGCTTAAATAGGACATGAAATGGTGCAAACAGAACATAAAAATGATAGTGGCATGTGGGAAAGTTGGATTAGATTTTAAAAAGGCAATATCAGAGCCATGACTAGAAAGAAACAATTTGAACTTTTTAATTCTGATTATACATTCCTACTTAGTGCCTGCTTGTGTAGAAAAACAATTATCAAAACAAAGATAGCGGCATGATATCGAAAATGCTTGCAAAATATGGTGGCGGTATAAAGATGTAACATAAGAGCCTATTAAGTACTGAATTAATTTTATAATAAAATAAATTGCTTAATATATCGTTTCTTTTTAGACATTAAGTCGGGATACACCTTTCTTAAATTGTTTAGAAAAAACTGTCTCAATACAGGATCACATGCATCTCAAATGAAGGAGGGGACAAAGGGGAACCAAGTGTGACTCAGCAGCAGATTTCCACACAGTAATCAAACCCTCGTTATATTCCTTCCAGCATATGGTGTTAAAGGAATGTCAATTTCTCGATTCCTGGACAATTTCCTCTACATTTTTTGTTCGCGTACTCACACTGACCTCCACGATTCAGTTTATTCAAATGTTTAATTCGATGAATTCCAGGGTCAAATTCCCAGCTAGTGCTACATCAGATGATAATAATAGTAATAACAATAGTTATAATTAGAATAAAACTAAATAGAAGACTGAAAGTTAACATACAAAGGATACTAGGACATCGCTCTAAAGCTACAAATGCAACGAGTACCCCAAGCTAGCTATTTTTTCTCTTCCTTTTGCGTATTTCAATTCAGAACTTTAAGAAATAGTTGCAATTTAGTTAAGCTCCGTTCTTAAACATGGGCTTTACGTACACCTTTACATTCATGCATCTTTTACAAAATGGAAATGGTAAACGATATTTCCTATACCCCAAATGAAGAAGTCAGTGAGAACAAAGAATAATAATTAGGGGATACAGTTAAATTTAAGTTCAGTTTCACTGTCACTTTACTGCTTTGCGCCTAGCGGCGTAGTTAACCATTCACGGAGCAGTCTCCCGGGTTCGATCCCAGGGACCCGCATGTGGTATTCGTGGTGGACGAAGCGGCGTCAGGGCGGGTTTTCTCCGGGTACTCCGGTTTCCCCCGCCATCTCATTCCACCGGTGCTCCATCTTCATGTATCATCAGTGTCACCGCCTGCTGTGCCGTAGTAGTAAAAGCGGGCGTTAAACACCACAACACACACGGAGCAGTCTATTTTCTTTCCTTCTCTCTCGTTGCCGGACGAGCTGGAGAGTCGAACACTGGACTATCTTCTAACGCATGCCGAGTAGCATTTATTGTCCGTGACAACCTTGGTAGAAGAATGCACAGTTACCAGCATTTTATATCGTATAAACATTAAAAAAAAAAAAAAAAAAAAAAAAAAAAACTATTCGGTAATGCACTGGCTGAACAATTCGCGAACATGTTTGCATATATGTAACTGTCGGAGTCACAGAATGTTCCCGGGAGGAAGGAGAGATCTACAAGAATTGATTAATTGTCTCTAGGCTTCTGGGATATATATTTGCTGGAGGAAATTCCTCCGCATTCTTCCGGCCTGCGCCGTAGGACACACCAATATAGCTTTTAGGCAGTTTGGGGTCAGATAATGTGAACCTCTTATAAAATGGAGCTACATATTTCCTATGGTGTTGGAAGAAAGAAATTCCTGTACCTGTAGCAATGGTCATCCTTTCATCTTATACTGTCTGCATATTCAACAATATCGTCGACTGTCTTTGTAAAACAAACTGTAATATATTGGGAAACCGCAAACACTGACTGATTAGTGGCATGCATGTCAAAGATGTATTGTTTGGTTTTTTATTAATAAACAAATAGACCAGTATGTTTGCCCAGTATCCCTGTATACAATCGTGAAAAATACTTGCTATAACACTTAACGAACATAAATGAATAGCTAGGATGCATTTTCAAGTGTGAAATAACAGTAAGAAGCAGCAACTAATAAACATACAATTTCTAACTATGGAGAACAAGAAAGGAGCACATGGAACATCTTGCAAGTTATGATAATAGCTTGTGCAGTGCGCAACAGGTGTTCACAACGACAGGAACAGGGAGGGCGTTTTATGTACCTAGTGAGACGTAAACTCTCTTGGTAGTTGCTTCCAAGATCTTTACTGGACCATATATATTCCCGTGGGTTTTACAACCATCTCTATCTTCCCGCAACCCTCGATCCCGTGAATGCTCAACCTTTAAACCTCATTACCATCACTCTAGCTTCCTTGCATATCCACTTGAGGCTTTCCAAGCGGTGGACTTCATAAACAGGAAGCAAATTTAATTTTCCTCTCAAGTATACTGACGTGATAAACATCATAATGGAGTGCCGGAGTGATGTTCTCTGTTTCTCTGGACCAGAAGAGTACTTACCCCTCTCCCCCAAAAATATGGCCAAATTATTAAAGAGTAACACTGCAAACTAATTTTTCTTTTTTTAAATGTTAAATATATATGACCAACCCCAGCGAGTGGTGGTGCGCCTGCCTTCGCCGCGGCCGACGCGGGTTTCTTCCCAGGTACCGGAATGGAGATCTTCCCCACTGGAAGGTCTACCCCAGGGTGCACTCAGTCTCATGATGTCAAACGAGTGGCTGTCCTAATGGAAAGGTAGCGTCCCTAAAAGTTCAAGTAGTCGCCTTACGGTCGAGGGAGTCGCGTTCTGATCCCTACCACCCTTATCTTTCACTCCTTGGTATTGGCTATGGCTGGAGTAGGCAGCGCCCGGGCGATAAGCGTACCGTTGTGTTGGGGAGACGCCACATGGACTGTATACATGCATTTGTATCCTGCCATTAACATCTAGGTCGTAACGGCGGCTTTTAACCTTTGGTGCAATGGCTTAATTAATTGACAATTACTAGGATCACATCAGCGTCACCGGTGTGCCGGAATTTTGTCCCGCAGGAGTTATTTTACATGCCAGTAAATCTACTGACATGGAGCTGTCGTTTTTAAGCACACTTAAAAACCATAGTTCTGGGCCGGATTTGAACCCGCGACCTTGGGATCAGTAGGCCAGCGTCTGACCAACTGAGCCACCCAGACAGGCTCTTTGGAGCAATAGCTCGTTTATGGTGGTGTTAATCTTTGGGTTAGTATTTATTTTTGGTTAATTTGCGTCGAAGTCACACACATACACATTCGCACTCCAACACACGCGCTACTCACGGCTATCCTTTGCATGGTGACCCGGTACCTGTCCGTTCTATGTGCGGCGTACAAGTCTCGTGTTCCACGTTTTACTTGATTGTCCCGATACGCTGAAGAGCTAACAAGGGAGTGGAACTCCAAATGACTTTATGGATGGGCGCTTAAGCCCACACTCCGTAGACTAAAATAGGAATTAAAATTAAGTTTGTGTCGCTAATACAACTGCAACAATAAACCGCAACTCTCGGTCTCCCATGCTTTGCTTGCCCGGTATGCTAGAGAGCGCCAATCCGTTGGCCTAGGTTTTACTCTGCGGTCAATTGTGAGCGACGACTGCGTATCCGTAGATAGGGTGCCGCGGTTCGTCACCCAAGTTGACTTCGCGAAACACGTTTAATATGGCGTTTGATTTTCCGGGTTTACAGTACGAACTTTGACTTGTATTGTTGTTACTGACTCACTAACTTACTCACCCGTTCATTGGTTCGATTTTGCATCCCTGATTTTTTTTTCAGTCACATAGAGAACAAATATTACCTGACGTTCATAATGTAAGCCTTACGGAGCTTCAAACACTATCGCGATCTAGAGGAGTGGGTCCGTTTTTATGCACGTCAGTGTAAATTTGCGCTGTCGTCGACTCGCATAAACTTAAACTAGGTTGCATGGCAACATATGGTTTCTAATAAGAAAATATGGGCTGTAACAGAGGTGCTGGTGTCAGCGTTGCTTGGGAGAACCTTTTGTTGGGAGAAGGTCGTTACTCAAAGAAAGCCCCTTTGACATGTCTGCCCTAGAAGTATGAAAGTCTTCCAAGTTTATACTTTTACTGTGGTTTCATTTATAGCACCGCTTTTATTGAGTGGATTTATTGTTAACGTACCATTAACGGGTTTAAAAATCGCCATCTAAAGGGAAACATCCTATCCTATTTTTCTCTTAACTCTTACTTTTTTTCTCCAATGTTTACACCTACAATAACCGTAGCAATTAGTTATATATGTAACTAGTGTATAATCTGACTATAACACGGCTATATTTTTAACGCGTGAGCTTAAGCTCACGCGCTAATTTTTACGAGTGTCACAAAGAAAAGATAGTCCACATATTACATATAATGTTTTGTGCAATTTTAGCATTAAAATACATAAAAATAACTAATAAATTTGCTAAATGTAAAATGATAATGTATCAGAAATTAGATATATGACGTAATATGTTACTAAGCAAATTTTTCATTTGTTTCAAGACTTGTAGTGGGAAATGGAAGGTCATGATAAAACTATTGAAACTATGGATTGTATTCCACTTGACATTTTAAACGAAGCCAAAAGTACTGAGTTTACTGATTCCTTAAAAATAAACAAATGTGTACCAAAAAGGATATGAGAAGGTTTGTAGACGGCGGAACGAAAAATGTGTTAGTTGGTGAGAGTGATGAGTTCAGGTTTTCTTACTGGCACACATTGAAGAAAATTATATTGTGGTGCTGATGACATTGCTGCCTTGTTGTCATGGTAATTATGTCATTCATTTTGTGACGCTGGCGCCAGAAAGAGGGCCATTTCGCACGATTTAAGCCGTCATAACAAGCCTTTTCAATGCTGCGATTGCATATAAAATATTGTGTACCACGTAGAGCCCCGTTTGCTATTTTATTTTTATTTGTTACATAACATTAAGAAATGGGTGTTTTTTAACGACACTGTCAATTGCCAGGTTAAGCACACTTAAAAACCATCGGTCTGGACCAGATTTGAACCCGCAACCTTGGGGTCGGTAGGCCAGCGTCTAACCCACTGAGCCACCCAGACCGACGAAATGGCTGATTCTTACACAAAATCCTCGCTGATTATACTGTTCGACAAGGGTCATTTTTCTCATATGGAAATATGTTTCCAAAGGATTTTCATGTGAGAAATTCAAATCTGAAATCAGAAACTCGCTATTAGACACAGTGTTTTAGTTGTCTAATGTAACTGATAATTTTTAGATGTGTAAAATTTATGACATTTGCTTTGCAGAAGTTGGCAACAGTTAATTTTGTTTGTCAATTTACATTTTCAGTCGTTTCCCTTCCTGTTGTCAATAGAATTATCTCATTATGCAAGTCATTAGAAAATGCCTCATCGCAGAACCCGTAGAAATATGCCTGACAGCTTCTGCTACATCTGCGGACAGTACACATTTGCTAGGCATAGGAAGAAGATTTCGCCTATTGTAAATAATGCCTACAAACACTATTTTGGAATACAACTTGGAGATGAAGAGGACAGGCCACCCCACATTTGTTGCGGTATGTGCTATATTACATTGATAAACTGGTGGAAAGGTAAAGGTAGCTGCAAATTGTTTGCAGTGCCAATGGTATGGAAGGAACAAAAGGGCCACGTTACAGACTTAGTTTTATATGACAGATGTTCATGATTATACCAATCGTAAATCTGAGACATATAGTGAACCCCAATGTGACTTCTGCAATCAGACCAATCCCACACTCAGAAACTCTTCCAGTACCTACTAAACCAACAAATGAAGGAAATGAATCAGATACCGACAATGCAGAAACTGACTGAAGAACTGGCATCATCTCCTGAAAAAATTATCCATCATATCAGTCCAGAAGCTCTTCTACTCCACGTTTCATAACACAAGCCTATTTGAACGATCTAGTTTGTGATTTAGGCCTAAGCAAACAAAAATCAGAACTACTGGCGTCGAGCTTGCAAGATTGTAATCTATTAGAATCAGGCACCAGAATGAGTTTAGACATAGAGAACAAATCTTTCTTCCCTATTTTGCAACTGAAGGCATGCTGGCATACTGAGGTGATGTTCCTGACCTCATGAATGCTTTGAACTTAAAAATATGTGTCACAGAACTGGAGACGTTTCATAGATGGCTCCAAATATAGTCTGAAAGTAGTTCTCCTTCACAATGGAAATACAATGCCTTCTGTTCCAGTTGCGTATGCTACTATGACTAAAGGGTCCTATGGTGGTCTGAAAAATATGCTGCAATTAATTATGAGAACCATAAGTGGAAAATTTGTAGTGACTTAAAAATAGTTGCTATGATCTTGGGAATGCAACAAGCCTACACGAAATATGAACGATTTCTGTGTGAGTGGGACAGTCGAGACAGAAATTCCCACTATAAAAGAAAGCTTTGGCCTCAAGGGAACTGGGAAGTGGGAGAAAAAAATTACAGAATGAAAAATTGGTAACCAGTGAAGATGTTCTTCTACCACTTCTTCTCATCAAGCTAGGCCTTATTAAACAGTTTGTAAAAGCCATGAACCAATCTGGACAATGTTGAAGAATGCCTTTCACCCAAAGAAAAATATGCATGGGCCTCTTTTAAGAATGTAACCCAAAACTTTCTGGGAAGAAAAAGAGCTGACTACTATGAACAATTGGTTCAAGAAATGATAAATGCATATAGGGATTTAGGATGTAACATGTCATTAAAAGTGCATTTTCTAGATTCACATCTAAACTATTTTCCTGAGAGCTGTGGCGATGTTTCCGACGAACATTGTCAAAGGTTCCATCAAGACATAATGTTCTTGGAAAAGCGTTATGAAGGGAAATGGATGCCGGCAATGCTTGCCGACTACTGCTGGAACATCATTTGAGAATGCGCCATTGTTCACAGGAGAGAAAAAATAGAGCTGTAATACATCGCTTTTTATAATACACAGCATAGACATGCAAATAGAACATTGCCTATAACTTGAAAACTATGCCTGACACGGAAAGACTAATTACAGATTTGAATTCAGGAGGCGTGTTTCCATAAGAATCACATCTGAAACCCCCCCCCAAAAAAAAATATTTTTTTTATTTGTAGAACAGTGATTATTAATTGGTTGTCTAAAGTCACCCAAATGTGGATTAAACTTGATTTTATATTAAGATTTGGAACATTTGTGACGTATGCTAAAATTTTGGTTTGGTACACGCCGAACAGATGACATGTTGCATTATCATCTCCATAAACAATTTGTTAAAACAATTTAGCTAACACTCATTTTATTTCTCTTTATTTTAATCAGCATGTGGAGCATTTGATTAATAACATTGTAATATCCTATTCCGTATTTAAATGGTGGCAGAGCGAGCGTACACACACACACACGGACACGCGTCATGTTGGTTGGTACCCCGTAAAAGGGAGTGGTACTCTAACTCTGACGAGGTTGAAGGCCCCCAACCTCCAGGACCTTTTGATCTATATTTGCACGAGGTCTGCCTGGTGAAGCACTATCCAGCTATTATCCACGTGGTTCACTGAAAGCCTTTGATGCGTTTTCATCATGCACCTGCACATACGTGATAGCATGAAGCGTCGCATGTTTTTTCTGTTTTATTGCAATTAGAGAGACATAATCCTATCTACTGTGCAACGAAGCAATGAGTGTTTAACACAATGTCTCTCTTTCCTCTCTCTCTCACACACACATACAGACACACACACAAACACACTTACACACACACACACACAAAGAGAATGCCATGTCCCGACGTATACCACACGAAAGTTCCATTTCTGCTTTCACAAAAAGTCTTGCCTTTTCAAATAAAATTACACTGTGATTTTCCGGGAATAATCTGTGGCGTCACCTTCATTCAGACACAATATTGTATAATCTTGTGTAGCTGGTAAACGATTAGCGATAGGCGATAAAAATTACAATTTATTTCAAATGACGTTTTTGTGGCATCAGCCATTTCCGAGATAAACATTATAGTGGTAGGAATTTATTAATTTTGTTATTTTTAAAGTGCTTTCGAATAATTGAGTTTCTCACGATATGCATGGAGCGAATATGACATTTTAAGGTCAGTACATAGCGTCCAGTTCTCAAACATTTGGCTATCACTGTTCCGTTTGAATTTTACTATAAGGAAATGTGTAATGTAGCTGTTCCTGCAAATTTTTGTGAAACAGATAGAAAATTAAGTTTTCGTAAGTGTACTATGTATATCCACTGATAAGTGATAGAGACTAGATAAAGTCTTGTGAACACAAAACATTATTTAATCTAATGGTCAGACTTTTGGTACAATTTACCATTGGTCTTCTCACTTCCCAGTATAACTGTCGGTCTGCCCCGTTCCAAAACAGTGCACTACACTTTGTCAGATGTTCAGAGTTCATTATGGCGTTGCCTGTACATAGCTTGCAGTTTGGAAAGTCGATTTTCATGCGATGGAGATGTTCTGCAAGACAATCATGACCGGAGATCAGGAAGAATGCTGTCACATAATTACGAGACCCAACTTTTGTCTTCACTTATCCTACTTCCATATTCAGGTCTTTCGGCTTAAATTTAGACTGACTGTTGACTATCATGATATTCCTTCATCGAGTTTAAGGAAATGCAATGATTATGTTGGGATCTAATAGCAATAAAACAAATTTGGTCCTACCTACTTTTTTCGTTGTTAAGGAATACAACTTCAAACTCTTCACCTTTGTCATTGATACGTCCTGAAAAATGAGAAGTGGCTCTTTGTTTAATCTACAGTTTCAGTGTGGTTCGAATGGTTTGCATTGTTTGTTTCGAGGATAAGTTTTAGGCACTAGCGTTGCTAACAAAATTGAATATCTCATTTGAGGATTCTGTACAGAGTTTATTGCAGAGGAGGTCTTGCAACACACCAAAATGTTAGTATAGAAGCTTCATCCAAAATGAACGCCTTGAGGTTCTCTAGAGGTCATTGAAAAAGAAAGAAATCAAGACGAAAACGCGTACATGTGAGAGAGAGTGAGAGAAAGAGAAGAGAGAACAGTATAACACACACAAAAAAAAAAAAAAAAAAAAAAAAAAAAAAAAAAAAAAAAAAAAACAGAACGTCGAATAAGTGCTACATCTTAAATAAGAACCGCTTTGAGAATGCAGGCGAAGATTCCTAATAAAATCCCCCACATGAACCACCCTCCATTTTTAATTTTCTCAAACATGACTTCACCAGTTCTGATTAAAACAAACTATGTATGAGTTAGTAGGATAGCACATGAACTTTATATCTTGCATTTTTTCGACTCTCAAATTTGACCTCGTTCTTGTTGAGTTTTATATAATGTAATTAGGAAGCTTTAAGAAATAGATTGTCTTCTCTCGCAAAAGAATTTTATGGTAGCATTAATCATTCTTGATAAATTCATTCTTGTTTATGTGAATTTTCCAGCATTCCATGCAATCCATTTTCAAGTGTCATTTTTTGCATTTTCTGAACTCATGTAAGAATGTAAACCATATCAAGTGAGGCATATTCAAAACGTTTCACTGTGCATCCCTTGTTGCTCTTGTATAACTGTTTATCAGAACCATTTGTAAATTTATCATGATTAACACGAAGCAGGTAGAAAAATAAATCTATTTTTATATTGTATTAAAATTAGGGTTACTGTGCTTATAAAACGCCAATTCTATTGCTGTCTGAAGAAAAATGTATTTTGTTATGTAGTAAGTCTGAGAAAACATCTATCTGGAATGCAAATTCCCCAATAGCACAGTTGTGTGTAGGTAAATATTTAACTCGTGTAAGTAAAACTTTAGATGTCAGATGTTCATCATTATCATCTTGATCATCATCAGCAGCAACAGCATTACGTAAAGCTTGAAACTCGTTCTTCTCTCGGGAATTATTCTATCAGTTCCAGGGGTCTTTAGGAATCAATATGCTCAATATCTGTTGTGTATTGATACCATAGCAGTTTTTCCTCTGCCATATTTCCAAATAGGAAATACCATGTGCTCTATAATTCCTTATCTTGTCTATTGATTGTACTCT
Source organism: Tenodera sinensis (assembly GCA_030765045.1). Classification (NCBI taxonomy): domain Eukaryota; kingdom Metazoa; phylum Arthropoda; class Insecta; order Mantodea; family Mantidae; genus Tenodera; species Tenodera sinensis. Next base: position 111,130,901 of record CM060961.1, read on the forward strand.
CAGTTCTTTTGGGATCTGCCTGCTCTTGTGTTCTCTCTGTCCCGTCTCTGTCTCTCTCTCTCTCTCTCTCTCTCTCACTGAATTTAGGAATCTCAAACTTGATGTTCATTTTGGGATAACTAACACTTAATTGGTTCTGAGATAAAATGTTTCCCTCTGTGAGAAGCGAACATGATTACATGACCATTAGACGCTTTGAACCTGAAAAGGCCCGAATGTAGAATTTCGCTTCAGAGACCGTGCTTAGAGAAACATCTGAGTGGAACGGCGATAGCTGATATCCCTGCCGATCTGTATCAAAGGAGTATCCCGTATCCCATCGGCAACTGTTGCCCCTAATGAGCTTTATGGTAAATGCTTAGGAAAAGTTTAGCAGGAAAATAATACTGAAAAACTTTCTGACCACATGCCCTTTGGAAACATTATCCTTGCAGTGAGCTATAGGTTTACTGTAAACTGAAACAAATATACCGGGTGAATCACTTAAAATTACTCACGCGAATATTTGCTTAAATCGACGCGCTTTATTTACAGAATTAAAAATGAATCTATAAGGATACCCATTACGTGCATTTCAACCATGATTAGTGTGTTTCGAGCAAAACAAGATAAAATCAGAATTCTAATATGCCTTGCAAGTTTCTGTCCCAATTGAACAAAAATATATTGTTGTATGGAGCTTTTAAGCAATTGTCTGTCTGCCCGAACTAGCTTGTTTATACCGGATGAACCAAAAGGTGCTGACAATTTTTGAATCGAGAGAACATTGACATGGTGAAAGGTGTTGCTATATTTTGCTTATGGCAAAGAACAAATGTAACTGAGCGAATTCAAGATGTTCTCGGGCTTCGAGCCGGGTGTAGTGATGAAAAGCCATCGACGTTTCGGGAGTGTACATTTCTCCCATCATCAGGATGATGAATATGCCTAATTGAGCGAATCTTATTTTCGGATGATAACACTAAGCAGACGTGGAGATGTCGAATAGTTAAACGTTGAGAAGTTGCCTGAGTTACTGTTAACCGGCACTCGGCGTCGTTGGCTTCCTGTTTACTTATCTTTTGTTGTTAGCGTTCCTATAATTTGTTTACATAATGCATAAGTGTGTCTTGGCGAAAACATATCCATGTAGACCCTTGTTGAACCTGTACCACGCGTTTTAAGAAGCATCTTTACTGAAAATGCCCTACTTAGCTGCAGTTCAAAGGGCATCAGCAGCGACATACGTTAATGCCCTCTGATCTCTTCGCAGTTCCCACCAACCTAGAACATCAGATCTCTTTGTCGAATACTATGCCTTAATTTCAGTACGAATATATAACTTTATCATGCCTTTCGTTTTCAGGTGCTTTAATTTCCAAAACGGAGGGGTGAGTGAATGAGTTATGTCTAAGAGTCCGTCAACAACTAGGTCATTAGGGCCCGAAATCCAAAAATAGAAACAAGCAAACAACTAGTAAGAGCTCACCCCTAAAAATTTAAGATCTCAAGGTTAAAATAACTAAAAAATGAAAGTCAAAAGCACTAAAACGAGAGTTAAAACGCTAAAAGTCAAAACAGGTAAAAACGTAATTTACTAAAAACTTAAGCTAATAAGACCGTTAAAAGGATAAAAACACCAAAAGTAAAACATCCTAAAATTCTAAATCCGCCATGATAAAAAGCACCTTACACTTGCTTGCCAAAATCATACTTGGCAATAATCCGCAGTACTGCATTTACAGCTACTGGGTCGTTGCCTAAAACGGAGTACAGTGTAAGACCCAGGCCAAGAGACCGGCGCTCACGAGTGTATCGCGGACAAGCAAGGACATGTGCGACGGAGAGTGGAACGTTGCACGTCGCACAGACAGGCTCCGGATCACCGCGCAAAAGGTCCAGAACGGAAGTCATTTTAGCTTTCATGTTTTGAGTGAACTTGCAACTGGAAGCAACACTCTTAACTATACAGGACTACTAAACATTAATCACAATAACATAATACTAAATAACTAAATAAATAACTAATACCGTTCTACACAATAACTAATACTAAACATTAATCAAGTTGTTTGTGCAGAGCCAAACTTACACCTATTGGTTTCTCAATCAAGAGCCAGGTAAATTTCTAGCGTTGTGGAGTATATTCTACGTATATTCGCCCTTTTCACGCCGTTTTTCACTTATGGGAAGTTTCTACAGATGTAGACTATCAGAATAGACAAATACTGTTGGCTCTTTAATAATAATAATAATAATAATAATAATAATAATAATAATAATAATAATAATAATAATAATAATAATAATAATAATAATAATAATCGTTGTGATAAATAATTTTATTGCTCAATTGACAGAAACTTGAGAATTGCGCATATCAAAGTATCACAAATTTGAGCAGATTTTGGGGATTATTGTATAAGTGGTTTTTAAGTTTTTTTTTTCCTTTTTTTTTTTTTTTTTTTTTTTTTTTTTTTTTTTTCAGAATTCGCGTTGCTTTAAATATTTAGCCAGAAATACAGAGATTTTCCTTTGCTGGAACTGATATTCCTACTTGTTTTGCTGTTGGCATTTGTTATTTCTCTTCGGAAGTAAAGAAAGTGTATGGATATTTTGTTTCGGACATCAGCTGACCAGGACTCCCCTTATGTTCTAATGTTGATGTAGAATATCCTGAGTATTGCTAATGTCAATAACACCAGTGTCTATTATTACTTTTAGGAAGTACATTCAAAATCTTTCTGTTACATTGCCACGGTTTTTGTTGGTGAATAATTAGTTTAAAATCTAATATATTTAAACGAGCAATTCTTGGTTATACGAGATAAATATATTCCGTCCATCTTGGAAACGGCTTTAACGATTTCGATCAAATTTTGCATTCATTTAGGGTTTTGCTTTTTAAGTTTATCTATATAGATGCCATTCCTGAGAAAACGCGATTTTACATAAAAAGAACATTTTTTATTCCCGTTTCTATAGAGTAATTGAACCTTATTTTCGCTTTTTATTCGCTTCTAATGGTCCGATTTCAACAAACGAAGTAGCGTTTTAAAGTCCTTTTCTAGGGATATTAGAATGCAGTAAGAAAGTTGACCTAGCTATCTTAGTGTGCACGTAACAGTCACAATTATTCGAAACCTCATTTTAGCCATAACTTCTCTGTTAATGGGCCAATTTCAACAAACAAGTCAGGATATTAAAGACCTCGTCAAGAGCTTTCAGAAAACCTAAAGAAAGTTGACTTAGCTATCTTAAGTCTACGTCTAACAGCCACAATTTCTGTAAATCGATTTCAGCAAACAAGCTAACGTTTTAAAGTCCTCTTCCAGGGCTATCAGAATACAGTAAGAAAGTTGACCTAGCTATATTAGTTGTATACATGTATCTCGGACATTATTTAATTGCGACAAAAATTTTTATTTAGTTAACGTTTTGCTTTTCATGTTTACCTCAATTAGTATCGTCTCCCAAAAAACAAGATTTCACAAAAACAAGGGGGGGAGGGGATGCCGAGCGAAGCTCGGTCACTCAGGTACTTATTTATTATAAGTTCATTACTTTATGTGCTGCTGCATTATTTTAAAAAATTAAGAAAACTATCACAAGTCTTTAATTTTTCCATCATCCAGCATTCCAGCATTCGAGAACAGGTCGCACATCATGAGAAATCTGAGCGGTATTAAGGTATTTTTGACAATCATATTATTTTGTTGTTTAACGATGCTGTCAATTGCTAGGATCACATCAGCGTCGCCGGTGTGCCGAAATTTCGTCCCGCAGGAGTTCTTTTACATGCCAGTAAACCTGCTGACATGGAGCTGTCGTGTTTAGGCACACTTAAAAACCATCGGTCTGGGCCGGATTTGAACTCGTGACCTTGGGATCAGTAGGTCAGCGTCTAACCAACTGAGCCACCCAGACCGACAACTTCTCTGTGAAAGTAAGGGTCGAAACAATAAGACATCCTTTTTTTATGAAGCGATTCATATTAAAATGTATTCCTTTGTTTAGGAGGTTCCACCTTATTGCATGTAAACGCATGGGAAGCTTGATTTTAATTCTGCAAGGAATCTACATCCCATATATTCTGCAAGTTTCTCGAGGGCGTCGTATATAGATGTGTGTTTGCGTTGATGTTGCACTCTCACAAAATAAAACAGCCCTCTGCACTCTGCACAAGGGGAAAAAAAAAGAACCAACTAACTTTTTTGATTCTTCATGGCTCTATGCAATGGTTGATGTTGTGGTTTGCCAAAGAACTTGTTTGTTTTCCATCGACGTTATGGTAATGGTGGAAGCATTGTAAACAAAGAAGGCCAACACTCGTTTGCTTTTTTGCTAACACTTTTAATTGGTTTATTTTCCGAGCTGTTACTTCACATTATTTCAAGAACACGTCCATTTCTAAAGGACTTTAGTAGTAATATGCTCTGATGTTAATTAATATTCTATACATTGCGCTTACACTTAATGATATCGAAATGAAATTTTTCGATTTTTTCAACAATAGTTTAACAAGTTGTGAATGGAGTTTAAGGGCCCGTCGACAAATTTGAAGTCTAAAACACACACGAACTTACGGGATAAAAAGGCGAAAGCTAAAACAATAAACAGTTAAAACTTTAAAAAGTGAATGTTAAAAACATTTAAAGGGTTAAAAAGTAATGTTAAAACAGTAAACAGTTAAAATGCTGAGAACAAGTGGTAGAACAATTCAAATGAGAAGTCATTGTCTAAAACCCTAAGATTAAAGCTCAAGAATAAAACCAGTTAAACTGGTTTCGTGAACCCAATTTTGGCGACAAACTGCAGCACCTTATCTATGGATACCGCATTGTGAAACCCAGCCCAAGGTATTGGTGCTCCCTAGCATATCGCGAACTATCAAGCAAAACGTGACCATGGGTGGCACGTGTATGACGGATTCTTGATCGGGTGAAAATAACCTCCGGACGCCGAGAATCCCTGCATGGAGTCAGCCAGGGTTGTACTGTGTCTTTGGCTGTCTGCAATTGAGTTCAGCTACCTCTTCCCAAGAAGACTGCCAGAACGAAAAAAAGGTGGCGACGGGCTGCAAATCCCTAAAAGCCGTGCATGTGGAAAACCCCGGCAAACGGCAGGCAGTCTTAGCAGCCGCGTCCGCCCTCTCATTGCCAGTAACACCAACATGGCCCGGTGTCAGGATTCGCACTAACGGGGGAGGGGGCGATGGGGGTATTCCCCCTTCCATTAAGTAATTTCCCCGGCTCGTCAAAGAAGCATCGCTTCTCTACAAGGGAAGTATTTTTTCTTTTTACTGTACGTATTTACTATTACTACCTGCCATGAGCCGTATAGGAAAGAATTTGAAACTGCCGAGTTATTTACGTGAGCTTATCGCACATACACGGCGGGACAGTGTATGTAGTCTATCAAATACAACCCCAACTTCAGGACAACATTTTATATATCGGCAGGCACGAGATATCATTCAACTCGGGTGTTGGACCTAACTTATTTTGAATAGTGGCCTGATGCTGTATTCCCAAGAGTGGAATAGCGTGCTAATATTGCATATCTGCCTCGGGCTATATAAGCACGAGAGGGGCTTCTCAATTGCGTATTGGAGTTCCTGTGTGACCTAGATTCTTTTGATTTATTCGAAAACTTCGCTTAACTGACCAGATCGTGTTCTGTGAGTGAAATCACATAGTTGGTATGGTGATGTTAGACCCCTTACTGTGCAGTCACCTTTGTTTGGCCTTTGGTTTCTGTATCTTTTACTTTGTCTGCGGCACTCTGAACGGTGGTGCTCAGTGACCATCCAGTACCTTACCTATCAACCTAGGAAGACCATGAGAACACCATACGAGATCGACATATGGCCAGGCGACTTCCCGAATGGGAACTACTACCGTTAGTGCCTGGACTATTTAGTTCGTCTAGAAGCGGTTATCCCTTTCAAACACATAACATGTTCGATGTTATAGGTATATTTATCATTTGTTTTGAAAGATCCAATTTAAGGTCGTTTGTATCACATTAAGCGTGTAAGTATAACTGTGGCTAGAATGTTTTTATATACCATGGTTCAAACATTTGCCTAACATATGCTTTTTACGATTAGTTAACTTGGATTGAAAGACTATCCGTACAGTCTACAGGAACCAACACTAGAGCTCGGGCGTTTGAGACACCCTTGGACAAGCTTTGGAAAGGAATAGCACGAGTATGGAGGCCTGTGCTTGACTATATATTGGAGTGCTGCGGATGTGAGACAATGTGGTGTTCAAACGGAACCACAAGCAATTATGGGAATGGGTTTAATTGGGCGAAACGAGTACACGAGAGGTTATATGATCGATTAAAGAAACGGAATGACGGGGTTAAGAATGTTTAGCTGAATAAAATTATTCGACGGAGAAAAGTCGAAGATATTCCTCGTATCAAAGTTCGATTTCTGAATGTTTTGTGTATCGGCACATATTGAACAAAGTTTTAATAGAATAAATTATATACAGGCTGGAAGGAAAGTTATTACATTAATTTAAACCTCGCTTAGGGTGAGTTATCCAGATAAAGTGTTTTTCTGAGGGTTTCCCTTATCCTGAGAAACCGAATGTCGGGTAATTTAAAGCTCTATGGACCTGGGCTCATTTGATCATTTCTCCCATTTTCATTCATTCACCGCCCGATGTGACACTGTTGGTTGGCGCTACTTTAAAAAAAAATTATCGTTATTTGGAACACATTTCGTATCTTACGCTTTTGTCTTACCATTTCCTATGGAGATATTTTATTTTTGCCGAAAACAAGTTGGCAACACTGCATATTATGTGGATGCCACTTTCGCTAGGTCAGTACATTCACAAACACCGCAGTGTGGTGTCTCGTGAACGCAAATAAATAACATGACGTGTGCTTCCATGCCCACTGTGCGAGTGTAGGCTGCACAGAATCGTTAGCTCTCAAAACATTAAACTACCCTGAAAGTGACCGACTTCTTTACATCCAGGTTGAATTCCTTGACCAACCTCAACGCAACGTTGTCGAATTACTTAACGTCTGAAAAAAGCTGCTCGGTGGATTCCATCAATTCCTTTAAGTGATTAATTACTTTGAAGCCTTGTATGATGTCCCATAATTACTACCGAAGCTATGTCAGAAATAAGTTGCTCTATGCATCTTACAAGTAACAACCGATTATCTTCGCACATTCTTGTGGTATTACGCATCCTATTTGGAACAAAAACCATTTATTCTTTCGAAATTGGCTGATCAAAGAACAAAATACCGTTAGACCTTTTTGTTTGTAATGCTTCTGTGAATCACATATGAGAAGGGATGTAATAAGTTCCCTTCCAGCCGGTATTAGTGCATTTCCACCTGGAAGGTCTAATAATACTGATATAATAAATTTATCCGCCCAATATCACGTTATAGAACAGATGAGGTATCACTCATTGTGTGCTGTGTATATACTACCTTCAATTCTTTTGATTCTTACTATGACCTTACGGAAAAAATGTTTTACACACCGTGCCACGCAAGAGTAATAAATGTCTGAAGTTAGGATAACAGGTCAGGTCTGTGTTGAAGGTTACGCTTCCATGTATCAGTCGATAGATTAGTCGACCGTGAGCTATACACCGGGTTTAGCTTGTCAAAGGAAAATGGAATGTACGCTAAAACAAACGACCCGAACACCTAGATGCTTCACCGTTTTTGTTACTCGCCAGAGCTTTCAACTGTTTCGTACTTCCAATTATTCCAGCTCGTTGACAACTAGTACAATTTTTCAAATGTGTCTATTGTATGGCTAAGAGAGTGGTTAATCTAAATGAAGATTAATTTATAATCAAAATGCATGTATTGGAAGATGATTTTACTGCATTCTTTTTATAAGCAAAATTTATAGAAATACTGGTACCTACCGCTCTCTTTAAAAAAATGAAAGCGACATAGTAAAACTTCTTTCAAACAACGAACGATGGACCCTGTCGCATAGCTACCAGTCTTGGAACCTTATACCTTTAATGCCTGGTGTGTCTTATAAGATACATAAGCTTTTTTTTTCCCATTTGTACTAGTTTTAACTTTTGTTTTCTGCTATATTCTTATTATACTGTCCCCCTCCGAAGGAGTGTCGCCTTGTCGTGGCGGAGGGGCTCAGTACCCGATCCAGACGGCCTACTAAGTGTGTCTTTGTGACCACTGGTAGGCAAGAGGTGAGGGGAAGCTAAGAACATTCCAACGGGTAGATGAGGCTCGTTAGTCTTGGTCGACAACTCATCTAGGAGAAGAGGACTCCGAAATCAAACTCCCCCAGGGGAACCTACCACGGTAGGTCCGGGTTTGGCGCACCCGGGGTCCCGAGCTGCTCACCATCATTTCACCGCTTCACATTCATTAACTGTGCCACGTGCAGCGTTTTATGTTGCTTTTTATATCACCCTCTTCCTCTTCTAGGTTTATTCTGATTATTAGTTTGTAAGTTCCTAGATTTATAACTCCTGTCTCACCAGCAGGGATCTTTCCTATCTCCGTGGTCCTGTCCCACGGTTTTCAGCGCGGCCCCCGACTTGTGTGCTCTTCGGAGGTCTCAGGCGCGAAGGTTGTGCGGACCCTTCACACTGCCCCCATGTGTAGCCTTAGGTGCGGAGCCCGTCCACACGTCATGTACACCCACGTAGCTCCTTGAGGGCACGGCCGGTGTTAATCTCCCGACGGCCGCGTGCCGTCGGGTTAGTATCACCGGCCGGACGTGTTACCGCTGACGGAGCCCCGGTGTAATCAACCCGAAGTCCCCTGAATCCACGCTGACTCCGTTGAGGCAGCGTGTGCTAAAGCGGGGAGCCACAGGCGGTTATTCCTGTGGTGGGGGCATAAAACCGGGGTGTCACGTGGTGAACGGTTTACCCATGCGGACAAGCAGTGGAGATCGGAGGGTAGCTCCTCTGAAGTACGCCTTGAGGTCAGTCATGGAGGGGTCTCCATGGCGGCACAGACCGTGGAGATTTTGGTGTCTTTCTTTTCTTTGACCCCCGGATGGCAGGCTGACGCCGACGGTTCCGGATGGGGGTCCGATTTCAACATGCATCCGCGCAAACCCTCCCATTTCGACAGTTTTCTAGTTATGACCTTGGCCAGTGAAAGGAAAACGATGAAGGATCTGAGCCCCTTTTACATAAAGAAAGAACTCGACAGGATCTGTGGCCTTGTTAAAAACGCCACCCGAGTACGAGACGGTACGCTTTTGGTAGAAGTGACCACCGCAGACCAGTGCCAGAAATTGTTGAAAGCCACTTTGTTGGGCTCCTACCCCATCCGGGTAGCCCCACATAAATCTCTAAACTCATGCAGAGGAGTTGTCACCACATCCAGTCTGGACGGTCTGTCAAACGAGGAGATTGTTACTTGCCTCTCCGACCAGCGTGTGTGTCAAGCGTACCGTCTGACAAGAAAGCAGGATGGTAAAGTGATTGATTTGCGTACGGTTTTCCTCACTTTTAAGGGCACACAGTTGCCAGAATACATCTTCTGCGGGTACGAGCGTGCCGCCGTACGTCAATATGTCCCGAACCCTATGCGCTGTTTTCAGTGTCAGAAGTTCGGACATACTAAGACCGCGTGCAACCATCCTGCCGTTTGTGAGCGTTGTGGCCTATCACCTCATGAGGGCACGGCTTGTACCCGTGACCCTCATTGTGTTAACTGTGGAGCCGGTCATCCATCTAGCTCGCGTCAGTGTGCGAAGTTTCTGGATGAAAAATGTATACAGGAGCTACGCGTGAAAGAACATCTTACATTTCCAGAGGCGCGTCGTCGCTTTGAGCAGCTGCAACCTGCGACCACCACAGGTTATGCCTTGGCTGCCCGACGCGCTCCTGTTAACACCGTAGCGATACAGCATGTCCCTGTATCAGATGCCTCCACACAGACAGACCTACCAGCGAGTATTGTTCCACTGTCTCGTGCCACACCTGCAAAAGCTACAACATCTACAGCCGTGCAGACACCAGCTCACAAGGCGTCCACAAGTCGTAGCCAGCCTGTTGATAGCCATTCCTCTAGGCCTGAAGTTCGCGCCAGCAGCCACACGTCATCAATGAAGTCCCGCTCCCGCTCCCGTTCCGCGAGCCGCAGGGGATCTTCAGACTCCCGTACATCCGAGGAGTCACTAGGGGATGACGAAATTAACCTACCCCGTCCAAAGTCGGTTAAGGTAAAGATGAAAAAGAAAAAGATGAAGACGAATCACTAATTCTTCTTTACCATGGAAATAATCCAGTGGAATGTTAATGGGTTCCGGGCACGTGTTCCGGACATACAGCATCTCGTTGCGCAACGCTCTCCATCAATCGTCTGCCTACAAGAAACACATTTGCACCCTAATCACGCATTACATCTTCGTGGTTTTTCGGCTTTTAGGCATGACTCTGCAGCTGATCGACGAGCAAGCGGAGGAGTTGCTACTTTGGTGGCGCATACCATCTCTGCCATAAGCATCCCGCTAAACACGCCGCTGCAAGCTGTGGCTGTGCGTGTCCAGTTGCAGGGCTTAAGTCTGTCAATTTGCAATGTCTATCTGCCACCGGTCAGTGTTGTACACGAGAACGACCTTCGAGCTCTTTTGGCTCAGATTCCGCCACCCTTTATCTTCCTTGGTGATCTGAATGCCAAACACTCTTCATGGGGCTCCGACACTGACGATGCTCGCGGATGCCTTGTAGGAGACATTTGCGATATGTCCGGCCTCCTTTTGTTGAACACTGGTGCCCCTACCTTTTTATCATCTGCCTATGGTACGTACTCCGCCTTAGACGTTAGCTTCTGTAGCCCGTCATTGGTACCACTCATTGATTGGTCGGTGCTCTCCGACCTCTTTGGCAGTGATCATTTTCCCATTAACATTCACATATCTGGTTTCCATACTATTCCAACACGACACCCTCACTGGATTATTTCCAAGGCTGACTGGGGGAAATTTCGTTCCCTCATTCACCTTACCGACGATGGTTTTACCACCATCGACAACATGGTGGAGTATTTTACATGTTCTGTCCTGCTTGCAGCAAATTCCAGCATTCCTCGCGGTTCTACTACACCTCGTCATCTTCCTGTGCCTTGGTGGTCCGAGGAATGTCGTTTGGCTGTTAAAGCCCGCAAACGGGCCTTGCGAGTTTTCAGTGCACATCCTACGGAAGAGAACTTTATTACCTTTAAGCGAGTGCGTGCCCGGGCGCGTTTTATACTTCGCAGTGCAAAACGCACATCCTGGGTAACTTACGTCTCTTCCATCTCTCGACTCACTTCAACACAAAGGGTGTGGACTGCGGTTCGGCGTATGTACGGCAAGTGTCGCCGGACGATAATACCCGGTCTTGCCGTACAGGGACGCTCTTACACCCACGAGCAGGATATCGCCGACGCCCTCGCAGACGCTTTCGCTGCTGATAGCCAAACCCAAAGCTACCACACTACCTTTTTACCCGTCAAGGAATCTGCGGAGCGGGTAGTCCTCAATTTTAAAAGTGACTCTAGTGAACCGTACAACGCTCATTTTACGGAGGCGGAGCTAGCCCATGCTTTGTCTCTCGCGAAGGACTCCTCTCCTGGGCCTGATGACATTCACCGACAAATGCTGCTTCATCTTCCACCTGAGGCGTTGACCTTCCTGCTGAACATGTACAACCGCATCTGGCTTCAGCAGGTTTTCCCTTCTTCCTGGCGCGAGGGTACTGTCATCCCTATCCCTCGGCCGGGGAAGGACCGGACACTTCCCTCTAGCTACCGTCCTATCTGCCTGACGAGTGTCGTTTGTAAGACCATGGAACGAATGATTAACACTCGCTTAGTGTGGTGGCTAGAGACGAATAACCTGCTGAGCAACGTTCAGTGCGGCTTTCGTCGTCATCGCTCGAGTGTCGATAACCTTACTCGCATGGAGGCCTACATCCAGAATGCCTTTCTCATGAAGCAGCATGTCGTGGGGGTGTTCTTCGACCTGCAGAAGGCCTACGACACTACATGGCGCTATGGTATCCTCCGTAGTTTACACGACTACGGTTTACGTGGCCATCTAGCTCTCTTTGTTCTTAATTTTTTACAACTTCGCCGATTTCGTGTCCGCATTGGCCATACGCTTTCACAAGAACGAATCCAGGAGAATGGTGTACCCCAGGGGTCGATTCTGAGTGTAACACTTTTCGCCGTGGCCATCAACGGCATTGCCAGTGTTGTTCGTAGGGGAATACCAATGTCACTGTATGTTGACGACTTTGCGATATACTATCGCTCTCATAGTTTAGAGCACATCGAGCGTCAACTGCAGCTAGCTATAACATCCATCGCCGAGTGGGCATTTCGCACCGGCTTTCAGTTCTCCCCTACGAAAACACAATGTGTCCACTTCCATCGACTTCGTGGGGTACACCCGGCCCCTGATCTTTATTTGCGTGGCACGCGTCTTCCATTTGTTCCGCACCTGAAATTCTTGGGCTTACACCTCGACACCAAACTTACATGGGAGCACCATATTCGTTATCTGCGTGCTTCCTGCGATCGTTCGCTTCGGGTGCTCCGGGTTTTATCTGGGGTATCTTGGGGCGGCGATCGCACGGTCATGTTGAGGTTGTATCGTTCACTGGTCCGGTCCAAATTAGACTACGGCTGTTTTATCTATGGCTCCGCATCCGCCTCTAAACTCCGCCTTTTAGATACAATACATCACACTGGTATCCGTCTCGCTACTGGGGCTTTCCGTACAAGTAGAGTGGACTGTCTGTATGCTGATTCTGGCGAACCCCCACTGTCTGCCCGACGCTCGTTGTTACTATGTTCCTACGTGGCAAGGTTGGCCGCTCATCCAGGTCATCCTTCGTTTCCACCTGTATTGCGTCCAGACCTAGTGTACCGTTATACGCGGAATACAACTATCTCCCGTCCAAGCGGCATCAGGTTTCGAGAACTTCTGACCGCACACGATCTACGCTTGCCAGCCGTAGAGCGGCATTCGCATGGCCGATACCCTCCATGGCAGCTCCAGCGTGCACGCTTTGACCTGGAGCTGTCGAGCAGTGCGAAGTTAGCTACCCCTCACTCGGTGTTTCACCAACTTTTCACCGCAGTTCTGGGCCGATACCGGACTCATACTCCGGTATTTACTGATGGCTCACGGATGGGTAGTGCGACGGGTTCCGCTTTTGTATACCATGGCGACGTTCGCAAGTACCGCCTTCCAGACGCCAGTTCAGTATTTACCGCCGAGCTGTTTGCCATATTTTATTTCCTGCTTTTTATCTCCAGTTCAGGTCCTGGAAGTTTTATTATCTGTTCCGACTCTTTTAGCGCCCTCCAGGCCCTGCAACAGTTTATCGGCACCTCGGCATTGATTATTAAAATTCAGACGTTGATCTCGCAACTACTGTCTCGCGGATACCAGTTTGTTTTTACGTGGATCCCAGGCCATGTGGGTATTCCGGGCAACGAGGCGGCGGATGCGGCTGCAAAGTCTGCATGCCGCCTCCCGGAATACCCCACCCGTGCGCTACCCTATGTAGATGTGCAGAAATACTTTCGCCGCCATCTATTTACCCACTGGCAGCAATCTTGGGAAGCGTTAGCTGGCACTCAGTTACGGACAATAAAGGACACTGTACAACCCTGGCAGACCAGCTGCAGGAATTCCAGGCGTGAGGAAGTAATTTTAACCCGCCTGAGGATAGGCCACACTCGAGCCACGCATGGACATCTTTTGCGTGGTGATCCGGAGCCTGTCTGTGCGACGTGCAATGTTCCACTCTCCGTCGCACATGTCCTTCTTGATTGTCCGCAATACGGTCATGAGCGTCAGTCCCTAGGCCTGGGCCTTACACTGTGCTCTGTTTTAGGCAACGACGCAGTAGCTGTTAATACAGCACTGCGGTTTGTTGCCAAGATTGATTTTTGCAAGCAAGTGTAAGGTGCTTTTATATTGGCGGATATTGACTTTTAGTTGTTTTTACTTTGGATGTTATTCTGGTTTTTACCTTTTAAAGATTTTATCAGTTTTAATTTTTATAAGTCTACGTTTTTACCAGTTGTTTAACTTTTAACTGTTTTAGCTCTCGGTTTTAGACTTTTTAACCTTTTTTAAGTTATTTTAACTTTCACCTTTTAGCTTTTTAGGGTGAGGTTTTATTGTTGGCTTGTTTTATTCTGTGAACTTAGGGCCCTAATGACCTAGTTGTCGATGGGCCCTTAAACAATACTCACTCACTTATTATACTGTCTGTCACCAATTAAAAATACATATTTGAGACGGTAAAAAATATTTTGTTTACAATTTATATTGTAGTGGTTTTTTCTTTTTTTTTTTTAGAAAAGAAGCAAAATCCATGCAACCGCATTTAAATGATACCCCGTCATCATCCACGCGTGCCATCACCGATTATTTTACGTGGGCCCTCCCCGTCCTTTACCACATTCACATTTGACTGCGGTTGCCGAGACTCGAACTCATGGCCTCAGGCTTTGAGTGCATGACCAGTGCACTGCGTGTTGCCTTAACGATCATGGCTATCCGAGCCAGCAGGCTGAAGGTCTCCCAGACCGTCTAATCTAAACCGGTTTCGAATTAGAGGAAGAACGGCATATGTAGCAAAATAATTCAGGCATGAAAGGGTTAAAAGGCTAAATTATATTTTAAAAATGATCGCCATTTCCGTGCGTAAAAGGATCAACCTTTTCCTTATACCAAACAAATAATGTTATTTCGAGTTTCAGTCCTCCAGTTTCAAAGTTTTTCTAGGTTCATTATGGAAATGCGTTTCTTCAAGGCCCGTTCACAGCCCTGCAGAAAGGATTTGAATTATGGAAAGCGATAACTCGATCAAACAAGGTATAAGCATATGGAAGCATTTCATCCCTAGTTCTGTCAGCTTGTCCCTAGCGACGGATGTTATGTTGAAGTTATACCTTCATTTTAGTGATTCCCGGATGTTTTTCCGCGATCGCCAGACCCCCTTTTTCTCTCACTCTCTCTTCGGAATCCATGTCATTGTTCTCCAGCAATGTTTTTTCGTTCTCTATGTTAAGGAAATTTCTTTTGCATAATAAAGAAACCAAAATCTTTTTTTTTCCAACCGGATGTAACGCATTTCGCCTTTTTCGCAACTGGTAGGCTTGGTGGTGTAATATTTACATTGATGTTGTGACGTCATGGAAGGTTGTCACTTCGAGATATCGACTGGCCTTACCTTAGAGAGGTGTACAGCCGTCAGGTTGGTAAGCGTAACCCCTCTCGCCCCCGCTACGCCCCGCACACAGTATAAAATCCGGCTGCCCGACCAGTCGTTAGTTCACTTCAGCGCGAAGCGCTGCCTGCAGTCCTCGCAGTTCACTTCAGCGCGAAGCGCGCTGCCTTCAGTCTTTGATCTTCACTTCAGCGCGAAGCGCGTTGCCTGCAGTCTTCGATGTTTACTTCAGCGCTGCCTCCAGTCTTCGTCAAGTAGTCGAGCTCCGTTAGGCGCGTCGGTCTGGGTAGCTCAGTTGGTTAGACGCTGGCTTACGGATCCCAAGGTCGCGGGTTCAAACCCGGCCCAGGCCGATGGTTTTTAAGTGTGCTTAAAAACGACAGCTCCATGTCAGTAGATTTACTGGCATGTAAAAGAACTCCTGCGGGACAAAATTCCGGCACACCGGCGACGCTGATGTGATCCTGGCAATTGACAGCGTCGTTAAACAACAAAATAATTTAATTTAATTTCCGTTAGGCGCTGCCATCAGTTGTCTTCGTCAGTCAAAGTATAGCCAGCTTCGACCAAGCGTGATGTATGAGCCTTATACACCATGGTTTAATCTTCATCAAGCCGAGGCGCTCAGCATTAGTATCTTACATACTTGCCTACACGTTCGTCAGTAATGAGCCGATAGGCTTAGCAATTCTCAATTCTACTAACATTACTCGGCAAGCTCCTCTTCATCGAGCCAAGCAGTTCACCAACAGTGACGTCAGCACGCATCGAAGTCAACAGGATCATACTTCATGGTCTTGCTTGTCAAAGGGGGCAAGCAAGTGAGCAACGTTTCTCCGTAGAGAAGCAACGTCGGCATTCACCACCATTTCTTCGAGATGTATGCTAATTCAGGCATACACTGGGCATACGCGGAATTAGGCAGGAATGACGCGTTTATTCTTCATGGCTGATATGCAGGAATGTGCCACAGTCCATGTGCATGTTCATTTCAACATAATTGGATAAGGACCTGTTCCAAAAACACACCAGACATTTGGGTGAGACAAACAGTTCTGTATTTCATTTAGATGTGTTTAGTGTTTTAGGGCTTTTATGCTAAAGCAGGGTAGGTGATCTTTGTATCACGGTTAATGTAGCCTAAACGGCAATAGTTATAATTCCGACTAACACTATCAACTGAGTGTGGTTAAAAGGGATGACTTTTGTGTGCCAAGTTATATTGGTGAGTCAGGCCCATTCTACCAGTGTTGCTCAGGAAGTCAAATAGTCAGGAAGGAATTATTACTTAGTGCAAAGAATAGTTTACATTTGTCTATTTTATGTAACTGTTTATTTTTACTACATTTTCGTAATATATATTACATCATTCACCATACTTTCAATGTTCCTATGTATATTCTTGTTACTTAACACCGTCAGTGTTAAGTCTTGTATTTATTTATGTTTCCAAAATATATTCAAGGAAAAGGCATTTGGTATTATATGTAACCACAATATACCCCACCGATCCATTCCCAACACGATTCCGCAAATAGATGTCCACTCACTCTCGCTAAGCCAAGTCAAGTGGGGTAGCAGAAAAAGCATGGGGCTAGGCTTAGCAAGTGTCAAGTCAAGTAATGGTAGCAGATAGTTAAAGAAGGAGAGAGTGGCGTGCGACAATGTGTAACAAAATTGAAGGTTATTTGCTAGGCAGCCGTTGATGTTTCGAAGCTCCTGGTTGAAGTGACAGATTGTAACCAACAAACTGTATGTTACCTGGCTCCTATGTCGAAGTTCTCCAATCATACGTTGATGTCCTGGTTATAACAATAATTACCTTGCTACAATTACGGTGCCCCCTGATAGCTCGAGTTCGTCAACACGGCTGCTAGTCAAACCAGGTATCCAAAAAGCACCCTACAAAATTCTGACTAAAGTTGAAACAAAGTTTAAATGAGAACCAATTTAAGCAATTTTGAACTATGAGTGTTCGTCATAAGTGATTTTATACTTTTTTTTACCAATTAATTATTCATTCTTAAAATTATTGTAAAGTATGTGTAGATTTTATACATTATACATTGAAACTGTCCAAGTATTTTGGCAGTGTACACGCGTACTGAAGAATCGGAAGGTGTAAAATATTAAATACACTTGCAACCCTTTAGACTACAAGGCAAGGCATTCATTTCTAAGTAGGTTTAAATAATTTACTGTGCAGTTTGTATTCAGCACATACTGCAGTGTCTGAACTGTTAATGGGACTACAGCAACCAAGTTCCTTAGTTCCCAGGAGATAGCAGATACAGTGTAGGTTCTTTGCTGACGTGCCGCTATGCAGCTGTTCCCCGGGAAAAAAAGAAAAGCGAAATGCGAATACCTAAACTATTATATGGGGCTTCTTGTAGGAAGCTCTGGTTGTCGACGCCTCTAAAGCGATATAAACGGTTTCAACAACCTACTGGCCGGGTTTTAATATTTAATTTAATAGTTCCCTCAATACTGGTGTAAGATGCACATCATCATGGTTCCGAAACTATCGTAAGTTCTGCGCATGCTCATACAGTGTTTAAATGATACAACTTCACATACAAAATTGGATTGCCCTTCATTTAAGTGTGCTTACTAGCAATATATTACTGAAAATCAGCTTATATACTATTTTCTAATATTTTGCAGCAAATAAATTAGAAACTGATTACAATTAAAGTCATTCAATTTCTTGTGAAGCAAACGCTTTCAGTCCGGAACCGAATTGTCTTGTTTTAAAAACGTCCAAAGAGAAGACCGAGCGTAAAGATGTATTTTAATGCTTAGTATAAGAACAGAAAACGATATACCATAGAATAACACAATCTATGGCACAAGTAATTATTTTTATGTAGTGAATGTTCGAGCTACTCCCATTATCGTTGACAAATATATATGCAGATAGCCTCGCCTTTATGGGCAGTACATAAAATTAAATAATTATTTGTGTGAAATTGTATGAAATTTCGAATTTTAAGCCAGACGGTAATCTTATACCTAGTGTCACAGGTTGTCGGTCGGTGAAACGGCGTATAAGAAAACACACACACACACACACACACACACACACACACACACACACACACACACACACACACACACACACACACACACACACACACACACACACACACACACACACACACATACACACACACACACAACTGTACAGTAAAGTTCAACTATTGCTTACATTCTTTCTTAATTATATTATTGAATTCCTAGACCAATTTCCATTTAATAAAATATGTTCGTCTAGACCAGGCGTCTCCAAACTACGGCCCGCGGGCCAAATCCGGCCCACCAGTGTCATCAATCAGGCCCGCGACTGCTAATGGTTTGTTATTGTTGTTTTTTGTAAGTCAACTATGTCATGAATCACAAATTTATTTATTTATTTAATTTTAATTTATCAATTAATTACAAAATAAATTCTTACAATTTTGTTTGAGTCAGTCACATATTGTTACAAATCAACGTAAATATTAACGCACATAATACAATAATAATATTTACAATAATATTTATTTATAATGTTTGGTTACATTAATTCTGGTGCTGTGATAAGTTAGCTTGGAAAAAAAAAAACTTAATGTTACTTTGTTTTATTTAGTCTGTTGTATTTACTTCCTAGGTAAAGCTTAAAGACAAGTATAATAATAAAAATATGACACTTAAATATTATAACTAACAAGTAATTGAAATGAATCTCGTTAACATTAGTGAACATCCCGCGGTTTTACCCTCGGTAGTTATGCTGGGGTAAAGGGTATGTAAACCGAAGTTTGGAATGTACATATATATCCTAAATATCAAATATTTTTATCCTGAAAATCCCTCAGGAACGGAAAAGCTAAATTAACGCGAATGAAACTGCGGGATGTCCCCTTTTGAAAAAGAGTAATGCGATTTATGTAACTGTGATTTATCACTGACAATATTTTGCAGTTGTGGCCAATTTTACTTGTACCAATTATTAAGAGAGATTTAAGATGCTCATCGGTTAACTTAGATCTGTAAACATTCAGTAGTCGTGCCGTGAACACTATCAATATCAAGAAGTTATCCTTTGTGTACTTCGTTTTGGAGAATGTTTTCTCACATAAGTAAATCGTACCAAAATCAGAAAACCGCCCACGAGCAAATTTATGCAAATTAGCAAATTGTTCCAGTGGAAGACTTTTATAAAATTCCAACAAAGATGAGCTTTGATATTTGTTCTTAATTATATCACTGCACAGTAAATCAATAATTTCTATTTGAAGTTTCGGGGCTAGGGTTTCAATGTCAGCATCAAAAGGATTTTGAAAAATCTTAATTTCATTCGCAATGTCATCACAGTCTGAGAAACGGGTATCGAAATTTATCTTCAAAGCACCCAAAGCTTCGATTACAAAATGGACAGGAAACTCAGTCTCAGTAGTCTGACTGAACATTTCACATGTTTTAAAATTTGTGAAACACTTTTTCCGTAACTGTGATTGAAACAGTATTATTTTCTGCCGAAACGATTTGATATTAGTGTATAAATCAGGGAGAAGCTGGTTTATTCCTTGCAATCTCAAATGCAGTTCGTTCATGTTTTGTCAAATCTACATAGAGTGCTAACTTTCACAGCCATTCGCTATTTTGTAATTCAGTAAGAGGGCAATGCTTTCCGTTCAAAAAAATTTCGATTTCTGTTCGTGGTTCAAAAAAGCGCTTAAGGATTTTTCAGCAACTAAGCCAGCGTACGGCAGTATGATATCGTAAGTAATTTTTTCCAATCTCTTGAATAAACTCGCGGAATTGTCGGTGATACAGCCCAGTGGATCTGATGAAATTAACAACTCATATGACTGGTTTTATAACTTCAGACATATCCAAACATTTTCCGCACAAGGACTGCTGATGAATGATACAATGTAAGACTAATGGTTTTGAACCACCGTCGTTTTCTACAGCCTTTGACACAAGTGCAATCACTCCTTTATTTTTAACAAACATGTTTCTGCCTCCATTAGTTGTAATAGATTCCAAGTTTTTCCATCGCAGGTTCTTATTATTAATGGCATTTTAAACCCCCTTGAAAATATCTTCCCCAGTAGTCGTGCCGTGAACACTATCAATATCAAGAAGTTCTTCATACACTGCATAGCTTTTATCTACTCCTCGAATAAAAATCAACAATTGTTTAGTATCTCTCACATCCATTGACTCATCCAAGGCCAGAGAAAACCACTCAAGATGTCCATTTTTGTCATACAGTTGAGATGATATATTTTCTGCGATGTCTTGTACCCTCCGAGTCACGGTGTTTGCTGACAAACTGACAGTTTTAAATAAATTTACCTGTTAGGGACAGATTTCTTCGGCTACTGCAATTACGCATTCTTTGATCATTTCTCCATCGGTGAATGGTTTTCCATGTCTTGCGATTTCAAGAGCCACACAAAAGCTAGCACGAGTTGCAGCCTCTTGTTCAGGTTTGACTTTCGCTAAGAAGAAGGATTGCTGCGATTTCAATCCACGCTTCAAAGTTTCAAATTTTTCTGTCCACAAACTTCCTGTATATTTTGAGTAATTTTGCAAATGTTTCGTTTCATAGTGACGTTTAATGTTATACTCTTTGAAAACGGCTATGGTTTCATTCCAAATCAAACATAGCGCCTTATTACAGGACTCAATCACGAAATACTGATAGTTCCATTGATCTTTGAATGTTCTGCATTCACTTTTCTCTTCTTTTCCATTCTAGTAAATCGCACACTAAAACAAGTCATATCAAAATAGTGTTAAGTATGGGCTTTGGTCGCTTCGAAAATGTCTTTCAAACGCAGTTACACACTACTTTATTTCACGATAGTTTCTGCCTTCCCAAGGCAGACTGACTGCGGGTCTGGCTGCCGGCTGCTAGCCATCTCGAAGTGAGTGGAATACACCAGAACGTTCTCGAAAGTACTACTAGCACCATCTGTTAGCGATAGAGGGTTCTACCACTACCTATTTCCGCTTTTGACAACTAGATGTCGTAAAGTGTCACGGTCGTAACATTAATACACAATTTGACTAGTCTAGAAATTACAGATAATGACAGGAAAAATTAAAACAGTTCTGGCCCTCGGAACTTTCTGGAGTAATCAATACGGCCCTAAGGCTGGAAAGTTTGGAGACCACTGGTCTAGACGATGACCCTGCTTTATAAACTCATATTTAAATGTAATAACACATAACTTCATAGTGAAAAATATTTACAAAGCTACCTTACATAATGAGTCGACATAAGCTGATTATATTGGAAAGAACCTAAAGAAGCAATAATTGAAGAATGGAGTATTCAAATTATATCCATTTTGTGCTTCACTGTAACGCAGTATATTCACAAAATGCTTACATGTTGGGCTGGTCACTAGTTAGATGGTTCATTTACGTAAAGTTTAATTGAAGGGAACGATATTAATTAGCAGCTTACATTTGCATACATTTAGTCGCATTCTAAAAAGCATTTGCGTTTGTTAGGCAAATTCAACCACAAATTGGCTTGCAAATTAACGCTGTACCTGCATCTCTAGTAGGGCAAAAAGAGAAAATGCAGAGCCAAAGCAAAGCATAGCATAGATAGAACAAGTAATTCACTAGTGCTATGTTCTCTGGTAGCACATTGATGCGCTTTTCAGGGGTTGTTCAAATATTCATTCAGTTAAATGGTCTTCCTCGCAGCAGCAAGTACAAATTGCAACTGAGGATTCAAATTGTGAAAACTACGTTGTGTAAACATAACTTGCAAGCGCTTGTAAAGTTATGCGTGTATGATTAGGTACTCCAAATGAATTATATTTGCGACCTCTAATGTTTGCTCAGTAGTTGATAGACATTGGTGCACATGTAATTTATATTTATGATTTTTGTTTTGTCCTCCAACGTAATGTTATATCGCACGATGAATAAACGGAATTGGTGAAATGGTGTTCAAATGAGCCCGGGGTCCATAGAGCTTAAAGTTACGTGACATTCGTCTTCTCAGGATACGGGAAAACGTCGGTAAAACCTTATCTGGATAACTCACCCTAACCGAGATTCGAATTCGGGACCTCTCCAATGTGAAATACCATATTTAGTGATGCAAAAAAGTTCCAGTTTTGTTACTCTTAGAAAGCTGTAAAATAAACTTTAAATGAAACCGCAATAACTGCAAGGAAATCTGTTTTTGCCTCACATTCAAGAGGTTCCCAGTTCGAATCTTGATTAGGGTGACTTATCCGGTTAAGGTTTTTCTGGGGTTTTCCTTATACTGATGAGACAAATGGGTAACTTTAAGCTTTATCGAATGCGGTTCAATTGAGCATCATTTCACCCATTTCCTTTATCGTTCTGTATGATATACCAGATCAAAAGACAAGCTTTTTTTAATAAGGAACTCTTACATTTTGGTTATTCCGCTGTGATCATGTAGTGTTTGACACTGCCTTTAATTGTGGTAGGCATTAAAATAGGTTTGGTTTTCTCTAGATATTGAGAAAGCAGATCCGCAAATTACTCGTGTTATTTCTCATGGTGGAAACAGCGTGACTTCACCGTTGATACACATTGACACCGTCTGTCAATCTCGTTGAGCATATCATTAACAATTGGAATTTATTTAAGAAGTCGGCTGCGGATATTGCTTTATTTTTGCCACTATAAACGGCCACTGAAGCATTTGTAAATCACTTTCGCACATTTTAATTACATACGTCGCCAACTGTTGTGACAACTTTACAATGATTCTTGCATTATTGGAAGCAATTTCACTATGTGAATATGATCATTTCTGAAGAGAAAAAAAATAATAATAGAATTAGGATTGGTCACATGCAGGGGACTGCTAGCCACTGGAGCTCAGCACTGCATATAGGCCTTTTGTGACCTTGGTGAGGAAGGGATGAAGGGGAGACTTGAAGAGCGTACAGTTTCGGATGACGCACGCTAGCAAGGATGGGGACCCTAACGATTTCAGAACGGCACAAATCCTGACGCCAGCGCTAGCGTTTGATAATTGTCCATTTATACCGTGCATAAGCGGACATGAGGCTAGCCGTATTAGCTTGCTGTATTCTGATCTGTACTGAGGGATTTACACTCTCAGAGAGAAAAAATGACACACAGGGCTCTACTTTAGAAGAAAATTTAGCAAATGTTACACGAATTGTACAATCCTATTTCAAACTCAAAGAATAGGTAGGATGGATTAGCAATGAAGGGGTGACCTAGAAGCTCCACCCACAAGGGATATTTTTTGTGTACACCCCCTGGAAGATGGAGGAACCACAGGAGACGTATGGGTTGCAGGACCGACCAGTGCCTTCCGTCTTTTTTCAGTTTGGCAGCAATCTTGAGAGGCGTCAGCTGGCACTCAATTGCGGACAATCAAGGACACTGTAGAATCCTGTCTTACTTTCGGGACTTTTGGCGGTCGGAAGTTATTTTAAGTCGTTTGCGAAAAGGTCACACACGCGCCACTCATGGACACCTTTCGAGTGGTAAGCTGATCCCTGCGTTTCCGACGTGCATGCCGCATACTTTGCCTGGGCCTGGGCGCTACACTGCGTTCATCTACGCAACTACCATGTACATGTAGGTAAGGTGCTATTGTTTGTCGCTGAAATTAAGTTCGAGAAGCAACTTTAGCTTGAGTTTTATTCTTCAGCATTTTTTTTTTTTTTTTTTTAATTTTTGGAATGTGAACCTTGTATTGTTTGATCTTTTGTTTTAACGTTTTAACTATTTACTTTTTTAACGTTCAGATTTTAATGTTTTAACTGTTTTAACATTCACTTTTGAATATTTTACTAGTTTTAACACAATTTTTAATGTTTAGCTCTCAGATTTTCATTTGCAATCTTAACTACAGGCAGTTTAAGTGTTTTGCAATTTCTTTGCTGTGACTTCGGGCCTAATTGGCCGCGTTTTCGACGGTCCCTTAAACCTTAATCATTCACTCAGTCACTCATTCACCGCGATAAACGCAGATGACAGAGAGAGACGCGCAGAGTTCTCTAACAGTTACAGGTTTGACAACCCGGATCAGGAGCGTTCGACCACGAACTGCCCAAACCATTGGAAAGTTGCATGTAAGCTCCCCTGCTCTCCTGGAAGTGGTGAGAGCTCAACCCAGCTGTGAAGGCTGGAACCGCTACCCTTTGACAGAGTCGAGAAGTTACAAATCGCAAGCCTCTGGGCCATCTGTCCGACACACACTCTCGGAGTGAATCTGTAACGTAAAACAGAGATATGAAATGAGAGAAAACGGGGGATAAGAGATTCGTGGTTGAATACATTGCGGGAAAACCACGGAAACCGCCATGGCCGGATTGAGCAGCCATGAGCCTCTCGCTCGATAAACGAGACACCCTTTGCCTTAGCTTCATGCCTTAAAACATGTTATAAATTGTGGTTTGGAGACATCAAGGTTATTATGACCAAAATTCTTACAACAAGATGCGCTGAACTTTTAACACGAGACTAATTCCCTTACCACATGCAATTTCCACACCAATCACTGACTGTTAGGGCGATGCGGCGTAGCGTGCTCCCTGGGTACCGCGTACCGCAGCCTAATTGAGTTGAACCATAAAACTTCTTCTGGTATCCTTTCAAGAGTTCCCCTGCCTCATAGCGAAACGGCCATTAAATCTGCCATGCTATAACATTTAGTTGAAAAATTGGTTCCTTCCACTTACCCTACGGGAAATCTGTAACCTGCACTGTCTCCCTCATTGTTAATATTTCAAACTATATTTCACCTATGTAATCTCCTTCAGGTCCACTTACGACATGTGTTTTATTAGGTTTTCCTTTTATATAATTTTAATGACAGACATTCATTATTTTGCATAAAAAGTATCACATTTTCTTGGATTGCAATAGTGTTTTTCCTCAGTGAGGTTTCCGCCGGATACCCATCGTGAAAATTGCAAAAATTGCCTAGTTAAATAATAAATCTTTGTACTTCAATATCCTATTGTTTTTATTGCCATGCGGCCAATTAAACCGTGTCACGTGACGATTTAAATGGATGACTAAGTGGGCGTGGTGCTTCTTGGGTACGAGTACTTGGGTACTATCCATAATGACACTACAACGAAAACCACGTTCTCACCACAATCATTAGCAAAATTTTACCAGTAAATCAAAGACTAGCTACTGATGAGCGTCTAAAAAGCGCACATCAGGCAAACAACCAAATGGAAATGAGTCGCTTCATCGTGTAATATGGTCCAAATGCCGCAAACATTTTTGGTTCAAAAAGGAAATTAGAAATTTGTGCAACATGAGCTGTGTCACAATTTAGCATGGACTGCAGAGTTAGTCGGTAATTAAAAAGACACTTAACAGGGAAAAACATTAGTCCGTTGTACATAAATTCAGTGCGGAAAGGGATAAACGCTGCTTGTGTCAAACCAGCATTCAAGAGAAGTCGTAGGAAACTCCGCTTATCAGAAAGTGTTAAATTGAAAGTTAAACTTTAAAACTCATTTTCTCATGTTTTTGTTTTTCTCCGCGGTTCAAAACTAAATTGTTTACACGATACAGTTTTCAAAATCCAAGCTTGAAAATGTTTATGCTTGGATAAAAACAGTACAAAAGGAAAGTTGATGAGATGATTTTTTCTGATATCCTACAGGATTCTGAAAAATTATATAATGTACACATAGTGGTCTGGTGAAAATGTGGCATCCCTAGTAGAGCCACTTCAGAATGCAATTCTTTCTATAGTGACTTAAACCACAATATCTCTGTAAATTAAAATACTATACGGTTACAGTGATTCAGTGTGAATCTACAGCATTTAGGAACCTATTATGGCGGCACAAACCTAACTCTGCTTACATTTTAGATCGGTGCTGTTGCATGCTTAGAGTGGTTTCCAGATATTTACATGGTTATGATTATCAGAAAGCGAAGGAGACTTCAATGTTTAACTGCGTAGTAGCCTGTTGTGCTTCCACGTAGAAAGGTTGAAGCAAATAACAGAGGTTAGTTGCCGGTTTCTTCCTCCGGTTTGTTTTCCCTGTTGACTGCCTCACACGCATTTACAAGTACATATACACCCGTGTCCGAGGTGGGACTCGAACCAGCGATGCCCCGAAATAGTGAGCGTGGCCGCAGAACAGCATCTTTCGCTTCCGTTAATCAGGTTATTTGTAATGCTACATGAGAACAGTATAGCTAGCTTGAAACCAACTGCTTAAGAATTTCTATTCTATGTAATCTAACCAATATTGTTCCAACGTATGGCTTTCCTGTCCAGAGTGAGCATGCATCTTCTTTATGAATTTCGAGTTCGGCTCCTTGTATACGACCAGCACTTTACGAGACTTTCCAAAAGTTGTCACAACTCAATTTCTTTTCATGTACGACATTGGCACTATGGCCCAAATGCACCTGCACCTTTTCATTTATAAGCGGCGAGACAATTTGTGCACGCGGTATATTCTGGTCTGTCATAAATCCCAATGGATCAGCGTTTCATTGGAAATTCTTTCTCTAAGCAATAGAATGCTGTTGAATAGGCAGTTAGTAGTAAGTGGAGTGGACAGTGAAGCGTTTGATCTGTCGTTAACGAATTCAACACCGTCATAATTCAGTTTGCCAGTTAAACCCTTCCTCTAAATGTAATTACAGTTTGCTTTATCATTTATCCCTCTATGTGTTGTTCTGTTTAAGCACTTCTGGGTATTCTAATGAAGTATTGTGTCAGTATACAGAGTGAAAGGTACTTGATGCATGTAGGAAATGAAAGTGGGGGGGGGGGGGGGGGCTGTAAGGTGCAAATATGTAGTTTCCACTCTTGACCTATTACTTACCAGTTCTGCTAATTTTCCATTGACTACACGTGAGCTTCGAAAGTAACTTAGCACTGATATTTGCTGGAAACAACTTAATAAATCCAAGTTCATTAACTGTTATTTGACTATCAAAATGTAACTTCATTGCAGCTATTTCAATACACATAAATCACAATAAAGAATAGTTACCACGACGAGTAATGTTAAAAAGACCATCTGTTCACCATCATAACTTTTACGTTTATATGCTTGCAGCTTTCATAATATTCTTAAAGTCGGTTACTGCCATGAGACAATTCTTGCCAATACGACCTTGAAAATACGTAATAAATAACTGAAAACCAGTACAATTAATAGGCATAGGTATTATAACATGAATTTGCTCTTTACACCCTCAGCCTTGGATCCGAGAGAATCTTGCCAACAGTAATTGACAATAACTGACACTCAGCATATGGTAGCCATGATTATGAGTGTATTTATAGTGAATGAGTATGTTGTGTTTAAGGGCCATTAGGGCCCCGAGTCTTAACTCTAAGTGAAAATAGATAAAAACAACCAACCTTAACTATTAAAGCTTCCCATTTAAAAAGCTAAAAGGTGAAACTTAAAATTGATAAAAGCTAACGCAGTTAAAAGGGAAGAATCAAAACGTTAAAAAAAGTAAAACTGCCTAAAATGCAGAAACCTCCGAAATAAAATACTCGTACACCTTACATTTGCTTACCAAAATCAATATTGGCAACAAACCGTAGCTTTGTATTTACAGCCACTGGATCGTTGCCTAAAACTGAGCACAGTGTAAGACCCAGGCCATGGGACTGGCGGTCACAAGCGTATCGTGGACAATCAAGAACATGTGCATCGGAGAGTGGAACATTGCACGTAGCACAGACAGGCGCCGGATCACCACACAAAAGGTATCCACGTGTGTGGGCATTTATAGATGTATATGCTTGAAATAAAGCTATATAAGTTGCTTAAAATGGACGTTGGGTGACCTCAACAACTCCAACAAGGACACATCATGTTATTAAACCGCTACTTATTAACTCAGGATGACTTTCTCCCTATCCAGATTCACTAGCGTATTTCTGACGAAACAGCGCTTTTAGCAGATAGAATCTTAAACTGTTATTCTAAACCACTTTTCTTGTTTACTGAAAGCACATATCTAGTTGGTACTAATCCCCCTTGCAAGAGTTGGATTCAGTTGTGTTGTGTTGCGTTTTTTTGAATCCGAGTTTATAAACACAAATGAAGGAAAAGGCAATGCTATGCTAAGGTTTTGACATTTAGAAATACATATTTTGTGACATTTTGTGCCGCTGTAGAACTGGAAGCAATATCAATATTGACTAAGAAGTGTTTACTCTGTATGTGTGCGGTGGAAATTTGCCTCAATTGTGTTTATAGCTAAAGCTGTGAGCAAACTACAGTAAAGCCGTTAATAACGATTGTCAGTAAGCAAATGCTCTTATTTTTAGAAGTATTACTAACAAACGCATTGGTATTTTAATTCTCATTAAGACTTTCTCTACTATTAACCAGCCTATAGTAAAGTAAAGCAAAGCAAGTGTTGCACTTCACCCAAGAATTCAATGCTGAGCTTTAAACAAAAATACACGGTATGAAATATATCGAATCCGGAAATGTACACACTTTTAGAAAGGTTACAGGTGCGCGCGCGCGCGTGTGTAATACAAATAATAAGGGAGTGTAAAACAAAAAGTTAGCATCTTCGAATGATGCAACATTAGGATTTTCAAGAAAACCCCCCACCCCAAACTAACCTTTACGTGCAAAAATTATTCCAACCTTTTAATTTTCTCAAAAATTCCTCTAACGATTTTGATTAAATTTTCATATGTCCATGTTAAATGAAATACATATCCTGAATTTTCCGGGAATAGCCTAAAATACTCATTCGCAATGACTTTTTCACAGATGCTAAACCGTAAGAGATGGACTACATCTTAGTGCTCAAAAAAATATAGAACTCCTTAAGGCAAACACGGTTTATGTACCCCCCAGGGGTCAACTACAATAGATAAGGTTTTGGCGTATCCGGGGTCCCGAGCCAACTGACTCCCTTGGTGTGGGCCCCTCTTCGTGGTGAGGGTTCAGCCAAAACGCCCATCTACGGATAGGCCGTGCGTGGAGACCTATATCGGCGGAAAGGATTATCCTGGTTGGTTGAGAGATGGGTACCGGAGCCCGGTCCAGTTTATTTCTGAATTCGGGATGGGTGCGCATTTCCAGTACACCAATTTGGTTTCTGCTTCACCTAAACGGGAACCCACCCCAAGTCGATCGGCCCGGATTAGGTATTGCTGCGAACTCCTTTTTTTGTGGTGTTTAACGCCCACTTTTACTACATACGGCACTGCAGGCGGGAACATTGATGATGCATGGAATGAAGATGTAGCATCGGTGGAATAAGATGGCGGGGGAAACCGGAGAACCCGGAGGAAACCCGCCCCAGCGCCCCTTCGTCCACTACAAAATGTAGTTGCCTGGGATCGAACACAGGCCACTTTGATGAGAAGCGAATGGCCTAACCACTCGGCTACGGCGCGGCCGTAGTCCGAACTCCAAGGTGAGTGGGACGGTGAGCCCGCTATATCTTCTGTGTACCCCTGTCATCCCAGTCGGATGATCCCCTGTTGGGCTCCATGGTGTCTGGGCGATGACATTTTATAGCCCTTTTTAGGATAAATAAAATCATTAAAAGAAATCAAGTCGACGCAGAAATAGAGGTAGCATCCACAGCTCATTACCTAGTGATCAGTAGGACTGAGCAGGCTCAGACACTTATGAAGGTGAATAATCCCTTTGTGATCCAGTCAGGATTAGACAAAATAGTCGTCCCGGTTGACTCGTGTACCCGTCTTGGAACAAGTTCTCTACTTATCGAAACCTACACGTCTACACAGTTTGAAGGCAAAGCTCCATCGCACATTGTTATTGGCATGCAGATGTACCGCCTTCGCTAAAGCTTTGATGCTTCGTGGCGCAGGGGATCGCGAGTTCGAGTCCCGCCTTGGGCATGGCTGTTGGACTGTTTCTATAAATGTGTATATCAGCAAAATTAGAAAACAACCAGGAAGACAACAGAAAACGTGTGCAAAAAAAAAAAAAAAAAAAAAAAAAAAAAAAAAAAAAAAAAAAAAACTAAAAAATTGCTTTTCACAACGTCATTGCTTTTAGAAACCTTTTTGAAGTGCAGTGTCAGCTCTAATGCGAAGGAAATAACATAGTTCACGTTTGGCGAAGAAGTTGCGTAGTAAGCACGGCGATATTGGCAAATACCAAAAGGTGTAATTGAGGCACTTGTCTTTCCAGTGTAGTAAGGCAACATGAATCATTTGTCAACAGGGGTGTTTAAATCTATAAAAAAACAGTGTATGAAATGAACATAATGGTTGAACTGCTTTCATTAGGTTCATCAGACAGCTCTAAGTCAACCTTATTAGGTGGAGTGTTCAAGCTGATTGTCACCAAACCTACATCGCTTTTTATGTCATCTGAAGTACTGGTTGAACTAGCATTAGATTCCTGCTGAAGGACTGGATGGTGTTTCACGACTATATGGATTACCTCTGGCACTGGAGGATGCTTTGTCTCTTACAGAAGTGTTCTTTGTCTTCTTGATGGATGCCATTTTCTACGGTTTAACCAAAGCCTTTCTTCGTGCCTCAATCCCACTGCAGATGCAACACACCCACTGTCGCACTAACACACCCATGTAACAAATGGCGTTAAAATTAGTGTAACCCTGAGTACCTGAATTGCTACCATAACTTCGGCAGTTTGTATTTGACCTTTGAGTAGAAATAAATTTATTAGCTATTTGATTCAGAATCTTTCTCGCGAATGGTTGGCCGTTAATCCTTTCGTGCCACAGTAGTTTGGTAGAGTTGAGTTTTAATGCCAAGCAATTTATCTTGCAGTAGTGAAAAGAGTGCTGTAAGTTTATTGTGGCCGACGAATTCTCGTTCTTGTGATAAAGTCATAAATAACTACCAGTATCGACGTTTGGAACCTAGCGCCTTACAGCAAAAATCGTTCAGCCAACGTTTACTTCCCGATCGTGGTGAAGGAATAAAAAGACAGAGAAGAATCGTTGCCGACGTCAGTGCTGAAAGAACTTAAAGATGAACTTAACTTCAGGCAATTTTTATGAGGTCCATTAATAAACTAGTTTAGAGAATACATACATATGTCTCATTTTTAGGCAAGTTTTGCTCTTAGGCACTCTGTTGGTAGCTTTCAGTATCCTCTGATATGTAATTGTCATATTAAATTTGCTTTATTTCATACCAAATCTATTATATTATCTACTCTTTACCCAATATAGATAAACTATTACTATTGATCCAAAAATCGATTAAAAAGTTTGCTGCAAATACGTGTATACCACGTAGATAAAGAAACGGAATGTTTAGACAAAAATCCGCAAATGCAAACGGATGTTTACAAAAAATCTACGGTTACGGTTTATTGAAGTATACAAAGTATATCAATTCAATTTCAATGTGGTGTTAAATTTTCGAAATATTTTCTGTTGTATTATGAATTACCTAATTCGAGTTTCATCTCAGTGACAATGTAACTTACGAATAAGGGTGATGCTATACTTTGTTCAGTCTTTTGAGACAGTGGAAGGGCAAATATAACCTTCCACTGTCTCAAAAGGCTCTGAACAAAGTTAAATAATATTTTGCCTGTTTCGTTATAATTTGCTAATATTCATCTGTGTTCACAATTAAATTAAATTAAAGGTATTGAACAAAATAAAAAGAAACATGGAAGGTTTCAGGTTTATTTTCCTGCCTATCAAAGTCATAAAAGTACAAAGGTGCAGCGGCAAGACTTGCACTTTTGCGATGCAGCTTCGAAAGCTTTTGAACCAGCCTGTTATTTTACTATTGGTGAAAAGAGCTACAGAAACGGTATTGCGCAAATAATGGGAGCCTGCAAGGCGAACATAAATTGTGGTCTATGTGGCGTGATTCTTAAAGATGAATTTAAATGTGACAAATTTCCATTAACCTCTGCAGTGCATCAAGATACAACAAGCTTCGAAGTCCTCTGGGAGAGGATGTAGGCATTCTTTCAATTTTGGTTCAACTTACATGTTACGGGTAAACTGTCTTCATCCGCTTTTCATGCGTGGGTGGGGACAAAAAGGTCTATATGTACGAAAATAAGGATCCAGAACCATGTACGCAAAGGAAAAGCAACGAGGAAGTTGGATGATAGCTACAATGTATGTATTTCAGATATTTGGCGGAGGCGATAAATATACTTGCGAGTCCGATGACACTAAGACAACAGTGTTCAACGTCGCGGACAAACCCACACAACAAGAAGAAGAAACTGCAGTTGATGTCCAGAAAACCACTGTAATTTGCACACATTGAGGAAGTTCTCGAATCAACATTTCAACGTCGCTTTCCAGATGACACAGTGTCCGTTGCGCCTTTACCCAGCTAGTATGATGACGAACTAACCCCAGCGCAACAGCCCATGAAATACCAAGGATTGCCGCCCAGCCATTGCGTCCCCCACCTATGCCCACTATAGTCTTCATTGGTGTGGTGCAGTACTGAAGGATGGGACGTGGTCAGCGCCCCGAGCCCTCCTGGCCAGTTATACGGCCTTCTCGACCTGAGGCCGCTACTTCTCCATCAAATAGCTCCTCAGTTGGTCCCCCCGGGACCTAAAGAGGCTGAGTGCACCCCGTGCCAGACCTCCCAGAGGGTATAAAATCCCCATGTTGGTACCGCAGATTGAACCCTTGTCCTCCGCGCCAGAGTCAAGCGTGCTGCCAACTGCGCTACGGAGGCGGTCACAAGTAGGTATTTGACTGTCAGCAATGTAATTATTTGCATGAATTTCAATTTAATCAGATATGTAAAACAATATTTCTTTGATTGTGATAGAAATTCTTGAGGACACAAAACAAAAGAAATATAAAAGGAATTAGGCGATGAAGACGCAGAAGAACAAAGTGGAGATGCAGTTGAATCTGAAGATACTGGAGTGCATCATCCATTAACACCCCCCCCCCCACCCTCCGCTGCTGCTTCTGCTTCTGCCCCTCCCCTTATTGGGGAGGAAAACGCTGAAACTTTAAGAAAGACAAAAACGAGTGAAATTGGCAATCGGGGACAAATGCTCTGGATATGTTGGAATGGCGGAGGGATGCTCATGTGTTTTCTGGTTTTCTCTTGCTGCTAGGATTTAGTACTTAGTGCTTCGATGCTTGACATTCTTGAAACAAACGAAACACAAAAACATTTTCAACATTCCTGCCCGCGAACGTATTTCGAAACAAGAAGTTGGTTTCTAAGATGAAACTACGAGAGTTGGATTGCACGGCACTATAGAGTTTATCTGAATTTTGATTCTGTCTCCCTTCTTTCCATCTTGCAGAAAATTCAACTTCTGCAAATCTTCTGTCAGTATGAATGCATCTGAGAGTACGCATTTCCCTAAGGAAGATGCACACTCACTGAGACACTGCATTACAAAATAATCATACAGACGTTTTTGTTACCTGCAAGCACATTATATTTCGTCTGCGTGCACATTAAGCTTTAACTGCTTACAAAGGTAACATAAATTGAAGAGAAACATTGAAATTCTGGGGCAGAGTAAGCATAATTTGACTGAGTAGTGCTCCCCTAAAGAGATAACAACGTAATGAAAATTAGTTAAAGCAGACAATGATGTTAATCAACGACTGAGATAGCTGATTCACAGCGGTGGAAATTAACCTGGAATTGCGCATAATGCAAGCTCACAAATGTTAAAATGGATACATTACTCTCACACTGAAAACCTCCAATTCAGGCATATATCATCAGATTAGGCGTTCTATGAAGTCTGATACTTAAACACGAGTAACAATGACACTCGTGCACGAGCGGCTAATTTGCCAATTTAATAAACAACACAACCAAACAGATGTACCTCCAGTCTTATGCAATTATCTTGGAATTTTAGATTAGAAAAGTAGACTAGAAAAGTCAACTTTTCAAAAGTCGTTTGATAATAACGACCTTTTATTTCTCATTTTGCATTGAAATGTGATTGACTTTGGCGTCCGCTTATTACTGTGCTTAAAATTAAATTTTCGCGACTAAAATTCGATAATTTTGAGTGCATTGTTTACAAATTCCGAAAATCTAAATTACAGCTATTTATTTATTATAAGTATTCACAACAATTTTTTTAAATTGGAAATTATGAGGTTTCGAGGATTAATAAATTATTTTCTCCTCGTGGACAGTTATAGTCTCTAGGAGAATACCAAATCCCATTCCTCTCTTAAATGAGTTTTACGTTGGTGGTTGTTTTTTTCCATTCTCCAATACATTCTTGTATGCACCTTTCTTCTCGTTTCCTATGTGACCTTTTCACGTACCCTGCCATTGAACGCCAATCTACTTGTCTCCAATGTTTAAATCTCTCTCTTTATATACGAATCTAGGTAATATTCTAGCATCCTTAACATCAGAAGTTCGCAGGATTAAAACATCGTAACTGAAAGGGAATCAACAATTTTATACCCTTTAAAATATAAACATTGACTTTTCAAGTGACTGTCTAAAAAATTTTCGTTGAAACAAACGCTAAACGCCTTCAAGTTCTCCGCATGCCCACCGAGTCACCGCACTCTTGCCCTCATTTGCCCGGCCGCTGCGTCCTCCAGCCGCAGCCAAAATCACGGAGAAGTGCAGTTTGGGCAGGCGGGGGTCAGCACGCCGATTCCCCCGACCGTAAGGTGACTACTTGACCTTTTCGGGACGCTACCTTTCTACCAGGATACCCCTCCGAAGGAGTGTCGCCTTGCCGTGGCGGAGGGGCTCAGTACCCGATCCAGACGGCCTACTAAGTGTGTCTTTGTGACC
Source organism: Tenodera sinensis (assembly GCA_030765045.1). Classification (NCBI taxonomy): domain Eukaryota; kingdom Metazoa; phylum Arthropoda; class Insecta; order Mantodea; family Mantidae; genus Tenodera; species Tenodera sinensis. The sequence continues at coordinate 111,165,845 of CM060961.1, forward strand.
ACTGGTAGGCAAGAGGTGAGGGGAAGCTAAGAACATTCCAAACGGGTAGATGAGGCTCGGTAGTCTTGGTCGACGACTCATCTAGGAGAAGAGGACTCCGAAATCAAACTCCCCCAGGGGAACCTACCACGGTAGGTCCGGGTATGGCGCACCCGGGGCCCCGAGCCACTCACAATCATCTCACCCCCTCCACCTTCATTAACTGTGCCACGTGCAACGTTTTATGTTGCTTTTTATATCACCCTCTTCCTCTTCTAGGTTTATTCTGATTATTAGTTTGTAAGTTCCTAGATTTATAACTCCTGTCTCACCAGCAGGGATCTTTCCTATCTCCGTGGTCCTGTCCCACGGTTTTCGGCGCGGCCCCCGACTTGTGTGCTCTTTGGAGGTCTCAGGCGCGAAGGTTAGGCGGACCCTTCACACTGCCCCCTTGTGTAGCCTTAGGTGCGGAGCCCGTCCACACGTCAAGTACACCCACGTAGCTCCTTGAGGGCACGGCCGGTGTTAATCTCCCGACGGCCGCGTGCCGTCGGGTTAGTATCACCGGCCGGACGTGTTACCGCTGACGGAGCCCCGGTGTAATCAACCCGAAGTCCCCTGAATCCACGCTGACTCCGTTGAGGCAGCGTGTGCTAAAGCGGGGAGCCACAGGCGGTTATTCCTGTGGTGGGGGCATAAAACCGGGGTGTCACGTGGTGAACGGTTTACCCATGCGGACAAGCAGTGGAGATCGGAGGGTAGCCCCTCTGAAGTACGCTTTGAGATCAGTCATGGAGGGGTCTCTATGGCGGCACAGACCGTGGAGATTTTGGTGTCTTTGTTTTCTTTGACCCCCGGATGGCAGGCTGACGCCGACGGTTCCGGATGGGGGTCCAATTTCAATATGTATCCGCGCAAACCCTCTCTTTTTGACTCTTTTCTTGTTGTGACATTGGCTTGTGAAGGGAAGACGATTATGGATATTAGCCCTTTTTATATCAAACGTGAGGTAGACAGAATATGTGGCCCGGTGCAGAACGCGACAAGACTACGTGACGGTACGCTGTTAATCGAGACCAAAACGGCAGAACAATCACAGAAACTCTCGAAAGCGAAGTTGTTGGGATCCTACCCAATTCGGGTAGCCCCACACAAAACGCTTAATACCTGTAGGGGAGTTGTCACCACCTCAAGTCTAGACAACCTGTCGAATGAGGAGATTGTTACCTCTCTCTCTGACCAGCGTGTATGTCAGGCCTATCGCCTTACGCGAAAACAGGATGGCAAGGAGTTAGCTTTGCGTACAGTATTTCTAACATTCAAAGGCACGAAATTACCTGAGTACATCTTTTGTGGATACGAACGTGCCGCTGTACGCCAGTATGTGCCAAACCCAATGCGTTGTTTCAGGTGCCAACGGTTCGGCCATACTAAGACTTCCTGTAATAATCCATCTATTTGTGAGCGTTGTGGATCACCAGCCCATGAAGACTCGGCATGTACACGGGATCCTCTTTGTGTGAATTGTGGAGAGAGCCATCCATCAAGCTCGCGTCAGTGTTCTAAATTTATGGACGAGAAAGCTATACAGGAGTTGCGCGTGAAAGAACGGCTCACATTTTTGGAAGCACGTCGCCGCTTTGAACAGTTGAAACCTGCGACAACCCTAGGTTTCGCGTCAGCAGTCCGCCGCACTCCTGCCCACACTGTGGCCATTCAGCACGTTCCAGTCGCTGATGCTGCCACGCAGACTGACTCACCAACGAGCGCCTCTCCCTCTCCACCGTCCCGTGATACACCTGCACCGGCAACTAAATCTGCCGCCGTGCAGACACCTGCTCACCAGCCATCCAAAAGCAGTAGCCACACCGTTTTACCTGGAAACGCTCACCATTCGCGACCTAAAGACCGGGTGAGTAGTCGTCCATCATCAAGGAAGTCCCGCTCCCGCTCAACAAGCCGACAGGGCTCTTCAGACTCATCTGAGGATGGCGACTTGAACATACCAGGTCCAAAGTCAGTCAAGATAAGACTGAAAAAGAAAAAGATGAAGACCAAACACTTACATTAAGCAGGTGTAACTTGTATTTTACTTTGTGATTTTATTTTTAACCTTCGTATTTTTATCTATGTACATTGTAAGATCACTTTTGAGGTTTTAACTGTTTTTATGTTATCTTTTTAGACCAGTTTTACATTTGAACTGTTTTAGCTTTTATCTTTCTTTTAGACTCCCCGTTTTAATATTTGATTCATTGTTAGGTGGTGGTGAGTTTTTCCCTGCTTTTATCTTCTGACTTGGGGCCCTAATGACCTAGCTGTCGACGGGCCCTTAAACCCTACTCACTCACTCTACCAGGATAGCTCCATTTGGCCCCTCAGGGACCTAACGAGGCTGAGTACACCCTGCACCGGGCCTCCCAGCGAGGGAAAAAATTCCATGCCGGTACCGGGGATCGAACCCGGGTCCTCCGCGCTACCAACTGAGCTAGGAGGCTGTCAGTTCCTGATGTACAATCTGCATGTTCTTTTGCTCACTTCACTCTTAACTAAAAAGATATTGAGGAGTTAAACAGAAAATTCCAGAGTATAGAATTCATATTAATGGGAGATTTAATCTAGAACAGGGGAAAGCCAAATTAAAGTGTTGGAAGTTTGCATTAAGGAAGGCAAAAGGCTAATAGAATTCTATAATCCAGGCCGCGCCGTAGGCGAATGGTTAGACCATTTGCTTCTCACCAAAGCGGCCCGGGTTCGCTCCCAGGTAACCACATGTGGGATTCGTCGTAGACGAAGCGGCGCTGGGGCGGGTTTCCTCCGGGTTCTCCGGTTTCCCCCGCCATCTCAGTCCATCGGTGCCCCATCTTCATTCCATGTACCATCAGTAATTTGATAACATTTGATGGACTAGGAGAGGATGGTCTAAAAGGTGAACATACCTTTGTAAATACAAATTGGCAAAATTGCATTGATTTTTATGGGGCTAAGAGGACACGTGAACAGGACTCAAGAGAAAGCAGTACCAGGCTAAAAATTGGAAGAGATGTGTAATTATTTTGTGTAGAGAAATAAGTTGATTCATTCATTTAACTTCATCCATTGTTCAAATAAAATTGTTTTAATCGTGCATAAATGTTTTCCCTCTGTTAATATCCGTTACCCACGTCCCTACTTCTATATTTAATCTGTTGCTTTCAGCTTAATTTAAAAAGCCGATCTGTGAAAGGGAGAACGTTCCTCAAATTCATTACAATTGACACAGAGCAACCAAAGACTGGTGCCAAACTTGATCCGAACTTATGCCTTGTTTGGGCCGAAGACTGGTGCCGAACTAATGCCTTACTAAAGCCGAAGCTTCCAGCATTCCAGCATTCGAGAACAGGTCGTACAGGTTCTCCTGTACGGTATGTTTATTTGCACAGCACCTAGCCGTAATGCGACTTTATCTGTGCGGTGTTAAAGATTGTCATTTTACTGTCATGCTTTTTTGCCTTGGGCAATGGTTTCTTCCTGTATACCTAGTTTTGGATACAGGAAGGGGGCAGGAATAGGTTTAAGCCGAAGCTTGAACTGCCCTTCCGTCTTATATACCCGCCGGCTACTGCTGCATACGTCAGCCATTCCCCCCTCAGGACATACCACCTCTGGCTGTTTCCAAGCCTATAATAATTATTTCTTCTATACTCGTATTAACCAACGGTATTACTCTTAATACCGTTACACTACACATATAGGAGCGTTCCATGTTTGGTAAAATTTTGTGTGCATCAGAGGCGAAAATATTTTATATATAACAAGCAATAGATATCTCTATATATTTTATGCACAAACATGCATATTCTCTAAATGATTAATAGAAATCTTATCGTTCTATCTTCTGTGAACGTTAGTATTCCATAATTGGGAACAAGGGCGTATGTTTTCTAAGAGGCATAAATCTTAATGTGTTGAAAGTCTGGCCATAATCTTTCTCAGAAAACGCTGGAATTGTTGATGTCAAAGACACATTTCTTGCAGGCACATTGTGAGAGAAACGCAGTAGGTATTGGTTAGTTCTTTGCTGTACGCCTACACGTGTTCATGAAGCTGAACAGAATCTGGAGGGCAGTACACTAGATGTTATATATGTAAATGTAAAAGAGGTTTTCAAAGGATTCAAGGAGCAGGACTTGAGAGCGCGTTGTCTACCATATGTTACCATGTCCCGCTGTCCCCAGAAATGTATGAAAAGCGAAGTTTCGATAAAGGAGGACAGGACAGAGAAACAGGAGAGAGGGAGGGAGGCGGAGGTGACTAGATTTGTGCACATCGTCAGGATATATGATCTTTCTGTGGAATTTGTAAAACAGTCTGCTGATTCACAGAACGAAAGAAAAGAAAAAAGTTATGTGCTGTTATATTAACATGACCTTCTCTACTCACGTTCTACAAAGTAGTCTTACAAAAGCATATTATTTTATTTAGGTACTTCTGATTAATCTAGAGAGATTTCGATTCAAATGTACAAACTTCGTTGTACGACACAGTAAGTAAAGCGATAGTCCTATTTTTAAAGATCCTGTTTCTTGTGAGGTTTTTGGAATTCCAAGCTATTTGCATATTTGCAAGAAAAAAAAATTAGCGACTTTCTAGTTGAGAAAAAGAAGTATTTGAAAACTGACACCAATAAGAAGCAATGTCGAGCAAATGTTCGTTCAAAGAGGGGTGGGAGCATTTTATCGTAAATTGTATACTTTAAGCAGATCTTCACGTTTTACGTCCATGAAACGACACAGTGGCTTCCTTCCTAACGATCAGGGGCCAGTATATATTTTTTCAAACTGGTTGCACAAGATTTGATTGCTCAATTCGTTCATTGCATGATCTTCAAGAGGAGCTGGATCTGTATCATCTTCAGCACTGGGGGCTCTAATGAACTAGCTGTCGACGGGCCCTTAAACCCTAATCACTCACTCACTCACTCACTCACTCTTCAGCACTGTCACTCTTGCTGTAACACCTACTCTATATGACAAATATTTGAGTAACGCCAAACAAAGTATTAAGAGCAACCACATCTTGCATATAGCAAATGTTTGTCTGCTTATAATGGTTTTCCAACCATAAAATGTGTTCATAACGAATAGGACTTCAAGGACAATTCCCGGAAAGTTTAAGATACATATTTTATTTGTTGTTAAAATAATAAATAAAATCACAACACTAAAACGTATAATTTAAAAGAAAATCGTTGGAGCCATCTTCTTGGAAATAAAAAATAAAAAAAAATCTGTTCGGTAAATGGCACTACCCGGTTAGATTTTCTACAAAATCTTCATCTGCATCCTTTAAAGATGAACTTAAATAGCAAATCTGACTGTACTTAACCAAACTTCTGTTTTGAGTTTCACAGAAATGTAAGGACGTTTTTCTAAAACCACTTTTCTTTTGAATTCAGGAAATCTCAAAACTGTATTTCGGTGAAATCTTGGTATCGAATACTACTTACAATAGAGAAAGAAAAAATGTAAAAGCTAATCAAACATTGCATACCCTTTACTGATGATGTCTATGATATAAAATTGGTAAACAGGTATTTAATAAAATCAGGTGGAATAATGAGATCGTTTACCTTACAGTGAATAATTATTACTAGAGGTAACATATAAGGTTTAATCAATTTACCGAAAACGAGTAATGGTAAGAGTTCAATTTCATGGAAATTGTCGATCTAACATTGCGCAATTACAGATTGAGCTGTTCTGTTTTTAAAGATTAAGGACACAAATGTAGTTTCTTACTTTTGTGCAAAAGGGATCATACTATTAGTATTTTCCAACAATGTAGAGGTGTACTTATAATGCACGAGGTTTAACTTGGCAGTTTTTGCATTGTCCTTGTCTAGCACAGGCTGTGGCTTTCTTTCCTTGAAATGGTCTAATACCTGCGGTGGTGTATGGGTAAGCAGACATCAGTAATGTTGCAACAATGCAAGTGAAATATCGTGACAATGGAGAAGGATCACTCGCCACTGGTGTGTCTACCCTACCGGCTCGGCTTAGAAAGAGATGGAGAGTACCTATTTCTTTCTCTTTCTAAAAAGTAGGTGCCAAGTTAAACCTTGTCCAGTATGGTTCGGGTAAACTCATATTACATTTTCATTTGCGATGTATAATATTCAAGAAATTGTGCTATCTCTGGTTTATTAATTATTAAATATATTGCATTCTTTAAAAGTTAGAGCTTAAAGCGCAGCACTTCTGGTTGTTTTCCCCAGCTTTGGCAGGGCGCTGACACAAGGTGGGTTTGAAAGAGGGAGGGTAGCTGACATTAGCTCATCGAACTTCCGCAGTTATTCATATCTGGACTAGGATAGAGATCTTCAGAAATACCCCCGTTTTTAGAACACACCTCAGGTATAAAAAGAAGCCTTTCTTCTGACTCTGAATTTGATGCAGTGCTATTCTGCCATTCCCTATGCGAGTAGTTGCAGCGTGCGGGTAACCAGCAAAAGTCAGCGCGAGGAGTGGGGAGACCTGAATTCGAGATTTAAGGGAACAATCGGGAGAGAAAAGAGGCTGAGTTGCGTGATTGCAAATTTAAGCGCTACGTTAAACAAAAGAAAAAGAAACAATACATTACGCAAAATTAAAAATATAAAAAAATGCCTGATCCACTAGATATAAATGCAACTTATGTATTTATTTTTGTGTATTTGTGATATATGTGGTGTTCAGAGAATTATTCTGAAGCTAGGCAGCGAAAAGTAATATCTACCTCAGAAAGCCATTCCATATTTTGATATATCATTTCTTAATTATTATTACCCCTCCGAAGGAGTGTCGCCTTGCCGTGGCGGAGGGGCTCAGTACCCGATCCAGACGGCCTACTAAGTGAGTCTTCGTGACCACTGGTAGGCAAGAGGTGAGGGGAAGCTAAGAACATTCCAACGGGTAGATGAGGCTCGTTAGTCTTGGTCGACAACTCATCTAGGAGAAGAGGACTCCGAAATCAAACTCCCCCAGGGGAACCTACCACGGTAGGTCCGGGTTTGGCGCACCCGGGGCCCCGAGCTGCTCACTATCACTTCACCCCCCTCCACCTTCATTAACTGTGCCACGTGCAGCATTTCATGTTGCTTTTTATATCACCCTCTTCCTCTTCTAGGTTTATTCCGATTATTAGTTAGTAAGGCCTTAGTTTTATAACTCCTGTCTCACCAGCAGGGATCTTTCCTATCTCCGTGGTCCTGTCCCACGGTTTTCAGCGCGACCCCCGACTTGTGTGCTCTTCGGAGGTCTCAGGCGCGAAGGTTGTGCGGACCCTTCACACTGCCCCCATGTGTAGCCTTAGGTGCGGAGCCCGTCCACACGTCATGTACACCCACGTAGCTCCTTGAGGGCACGGCCGGTGTTAATCTCCCGACGGCCGCGTGCCGTCGGGTTAGTATCACCGGCCGGACGTGTTACCGCTGACGGAGCCCCGGTGTAATCAACCCGAAGTCCCCTGAATCCACGCTGACTCCGTTGAGGCAGCGTGTGCTAAAGCGGGGAGCCACAGGCGGTTATTCCTGTGGTGGGGGCATAAAACCGGGGTGTCACGTGGTGAACGGTTTACCCATGCGGACAAGCAGTGGAGATCGGAGGGTAGCTCCTCTGAAGTACGCCTTGAGGTCAGTCATGGAGGGGTCTCCATGGCGGCACAGACCGTGGAGATTTTGGTGTCTTTTATCCTTTGACCCCCGGATGGCAGGCTGACGCCGACAGTTCCGGATGGGGGTCCAAATAATCATGTCTCCGCGCAACCCCTCTTCCTTTGACCCTTTCTTGGTTTTGACTTTGGCATGTGACGGGAAAACGATAAAGGACCTTAGCCCATTTTATATAAAACGAGAAGTCGACAGAATATGTGGCCCGGTTAAGAACGCGACCAGAGTTCGAGACGGTACGCTGTTGATCGAAACCAACACGGCAGACCAGACTCAGAAACTTTTAAAGGCGAGTTTCTTGGGCTCCTACCCAATTCGGGTAGCCCCACACAAATCGCTCAACACATGTAGGGGAGTTGTCACCACCTCCAGTCTGGACAATCTGTCGAACGATGAGATTACCACCTGTCTCTCCGACCAGCGTGTGTGTCAGGCTTACCGTCTTACCCGAAAGCAGGATGGCAAGGATGTACCTTTGCGTACGGTGTTTCTGACGTTTAGAGGAACTAAATTGCCCGAGTACATCTTTTGTGGCTACGAACGTGCCGCCGTACGCCAGTATGTGCCGAACCCCATGCGTTGTTTTAGGTGCCAACGGTTCGGCCATACTAAGACCCTGTGTAATAATCCTGCTATATGTGAGCGCTGTGGTTTAGCAGCCCATGAGGACCCGACATGTACACGGGATCCCCTCTGTGTGAACTGTGAAGGGAAGCATCCATCCAGCTCGCGTCAGTGTGCGAAGTTCTTGGATGAGAAGTGTATACAAGAATTGCGCGTGAAAGAACATCTCACGTTTCCAGAAGCGCGTCGTCGCTTTGAGCAGCTGAAACCTGCTACCACCACAGGTTATGCCTTGGCTGCCCGACGCGCTCCTGCCAGCAGCGTAGAGATCCAGCACGTTCCTGTGTCAGATGCTTCTACACAGACTGACCTACCTGCGAATACCCCTTCACTGTCTCGTGCCACAGCTGCACCTGCTACTACATCTATAGCCGTGCAGACACCAGCTCACAAGACAACTAGCCGCAGCCAGCCTGTTGACAGCCATTATTCTAGGCCTTCTGGTCGCGCCAGCAGTCGCACATCGTCCATGAAGTCCCGCTCCCGCTCTCGTTCAGCGAGCCGCCGGGGATCTTCAGACTCCCGGACGTCGGCGGAGTCACCAGACGATGGCGAATTTAACCTACCCCGTCCGAAGTCGGTTAAGGTAAAGATGAAAAAGAAAAAGATGAAGACGAATCCCTAATTCTTCTTTACCATGGAAATAATCCAGTGGAATGTTAATGGGTTCCGGGCACGTGTTCCGGACGTACAGCATCTCGTTTCGCAACGGTCTCCATCAATCGTCTGTCTACAAGAAACGCACTTGCACCCTAACCACGCATTACAACTTCGTGGTTTTTCGGCATTTAGACATGACTCTGCAGCTGATAGGCGAGCCAGCGGGGGTGTTGCTATCCTGGTGGCGCATGATATCTCTGCCACCAGTGTGCCACTCAACACGCCGCTACAAGCTGTAGCGGTGCGTGTGCAGCTGCAGAGCCTCTGTTTCTCCCTTTGCAATGTCTATCTGCCACCGGTCAGTGTCGTACACACGAGCGATCTTCGGGCTCTCTTGGCACAGATTCCGCCACCGCTCATCTTTCTCGGCGATCTGAATGCCAAGCACTCTCATTGGGGCTCCGACATTGACGATGCCCGTGGGTGCCTTGTAGCAGACGTTTGCCATATGTCCGGCCTAGTCATATTAAACACTGGCGTGCCTACTTACTTATCATCTGCCTATGGTACACACTCCGCACTTGACGTTTCATTTAGCAGTCCGTCACTGGTACCTCTACTCGACTGGTCGGTACTTTCCGACTTATTTGGCAGTGATCATTACCCCATTAGCATTCACCTATCGGGCCACAATTCTGTGCCAACACGCTTTCCTCACTGGATTATTTCCAAGGCTGACTGGGGGAAGTTTCGTTCCCTCATTCACCTAACCGACGATGGTTTTACCACCATTGACGACATGGTGGAGTATTTTACTTACTCTATCCTTCGTGCAGCGGATTCCAGCATTCCTCGTGGTTCCACTACACCTCGTCACGTTCCTGTGCCTTGGTGGTCCGAGGAATGCCGTTTGGCTACTAAAGCACGCAAGCGTGCATTGCGTATCTTTACATTACATCCTACGCAGGCGAACTTTGTAGCTTTTAAGCGTGCTCGTGCTAGGGCAAGATTTATACTTCGAGACGCAAAACGCAAATCGTGGGAAAAGTATGTATCTTCTCTTTCCCGTCGAAGTTCGGCGCAAAAGGTGTGGACTGCTGTTCGGCGAATGTACGGCAAGTGTCGCCGGACGACCATCCCTGGCCTTGCCGTACAGGGCTCCCGTTACACCAGCGAGCAGGACATCGCCGACGCCCTTGCCGAGTGTTTTGCCTGTACTAGCCAAACCCAAAGCTATGATAGAGCGTTTTTAGCTATCAAGGAATCTGCGGAGCAGATAGGCCTTAGTTTTAACAGTGCCCAAAGTGAACCGTACAATGCACCATTTACCGAGGCGGAGCTAGCGCATTCCTTGTCCCTAGCAAAGAATTCTTCTCCCGGTCCTGATGACATCCACCGCCATATGCTGCTTCATCTTCCACCTGCAGCTCTTTCCTTCATGTTGAGCATGTATAACCGCATCTGGCATCAGCAGGTTTTTCCGTCTTCCTGGCGAGAGGGCATTGTCATCCCTATCCCTCGACCAGGAAAAGACCGGACACTTCCCTCTAGCTACCGCCCTATTTGCCTGACGAGTGTCGTCTGCAAGACCTTGGAACGGATGATTAACACTCGCTTAGTGTGGTGGCTAGAGACGAATAACCTGCTGAGCAATGTTCAGTGCGGATTTCGTCGCTATCGCTCCAGTGTCGACAACCTGACGCGCATGGAGGCATACATACAGAATGCGTTTCTCCTGAAGCAGCATGTCGTGGGTGTCTTCCTTGATCTGGAGAAGGCCTACGATACTACTTGGCGCTATGGCATTCTCCGTACTCTACACGGTTATGGTTTGCGCGGTCACTTAGCCGTTTTCCTTTTTAACTTTTTACTCATTCGCCGTTTTCGTGTCTGTATAGGCAACACGCTGTCTCAAGAGAAGATCCAGGAAAATGGTGTACCCCAGGGATCCATCCTCAGTGTCACACTTTTCGCAGTTGCCATTAATGGCATCACTAGTGTTGTTCGTAGCGGTACCCCGATGTCGCTGTATGTTGACGACTTTGCGATCTACTATCGCTCTTATAGTTTGGAGCACATCGAGCGTCAACTGCAGCTGACCATAACCTCCATCGCCGAGTGGGCATTACGCACGGGCTTTCGGCTGTCCCCTACGAAAACACAGTGTCTACACTTTCACCGACTGCGAGGAGTACACCCTCCTCCTGATCTTCATCTCCGCGACACACGTCTTCCTTTTGTACCGCACCTTAAGTTCTTGGGCCTACACCTCGACAGTAAACTCACATGGGAGCACCATATCCGCTATCTTCGTGCTTCCTGCGATCGTTCGCTTCGGGTACTCAGGGTCTTATCTGGGGCATCTTGGGGAGGCGATCGCACCGTCATGTTGAGGTTGTATGGCTCTCTGGTCCGGTCCAAATGAGACTACGGCTGTTTTATTTATGGCGCGGCGTCTGCGTCTAAACTCCGGCTTTTAGACACAGTACATCACACTGGTATCCGTCTCGCTACTGGGGCTTTCCGCACCAGCAGAATCGATTGTCTGTATGCTGATTCTGGCGAACCTCCACTGTCTGTTCGACGCTCTTTATTACTTTGTTCTTACGTGGCAAGGCTGGCCGCCCATCCAGGTCACCCTTCGTTTCCACCCGTGTTGCGTCCAGACCTCGCGCACCGTTATATGCGAAATACAACTATCTCCCGTCCAAGTGGTATCCGGTTTCGTGAACTGCTTGCTGCACACGCCCTTCGACTGCCAGCCGTAGACCGGCATTCACGTGGCCGATGTCCTCCCTGGCAACTCCAGCGCGCACGCTTTGACCTGGAGTTGTCGGGCTGTGTTAAGATAGCTACCCCTCATTCCGTGTTTCGCCAACTATTCACGGAACTACTGGGGCGATACCGGACTTCCTGTCCGGTATTTACCGATGGGTCCCAGATGGGTAGTTCGACGGGTTGCGCCTTTATATACAACGGTGACGCTCATACGTACCGCCTACCGGACGCCAGTTCAGTATTTACCGCCGAGTTGTTTGCCATATTTTATTTCCTCCTTTTTATCTCCAGTTCAGGTCCTGGAAGTTTTATAGTTTGTTCCGATTCTTTTAGCGCTCTCCAGGCCCTGCAACAGTTTATCGGCACCTCGGCATTGGTTGTTAAAATCCAGACGTTGATTTCTCAGCTACTGTCTCGCGGATACCAGTTTGTTTTTACGTGGATCCCAGGCCATGTGGGTATTTCGGGTAACGAGGCGGCGGATGCGGCTGCAAAGTCTGCATGTCGCCTTCCGGAGTATTCCACCCGTACGCTCCCCCATATAGATGCTCAGAAATATTTCCGTCGCCATCTATTTGCTCTCTGGCAGGAATCTTGGGAAGCGTTATCTGGCACTCAATTACGGACTATCAAGGACACGGTACAACCCTGGCATACCAGCTGCAGGAATTCCAGGCGGGAAGAAGTGGTTTTAACCCGCCTGAGGATAGGCCATACCCGAGCCACGCATGGACACCTTTTGCGTGGTGATCCGGAGCCTGTCTGTACGACGTGTAATATTCCAATCTCCGTCGCACATGTCCTTCTTGATTGTCCGCGATACGCTCGTGAGCGCCAGTCTGTTGGCCTGGGCCTTACACTGTCGTCAGTTTTAGGCAACGACCCAGTATCTGTAAATACAGTGCTGCGGTTTTGTTCCACAATTGATTTTATGAAGCAAGTGTAAGGATATTTTATTTTAGAGATTTTAGCCTTTTAGATGGCCGTATTTTTGGGTTTTTTAACGTTTTAGTGTTTTTTACTTTGTAGCAATTTTAAGTTTCTGTTTTTAGCATTTTAAATGAAACGTTTTAATAGTTGTTTAGAGGTTTTTTATCTATTTTAACCGTAGATTTTTAGTTTTTAATGGGAGATGTTTTAACACTTGACGGTATGTAATTTTACTTCTGGACTCGGGGCCCTAATGACCAAGTTGTCGACGGGCCCTTAAACCCGACACACTCACTCACTCCATTTTTTTATCTTTTGACTTGGGGCTCTAATGACCTAGCTGTCGACGGGCCCTTAAACCCTAACCACTCACTCATTAATTATTATTATTATTATTATTATTATTATTATTATTATTATTATTATTATTATTATTATTATTATTATTATTATTATTATTATTATTATTATTATTATTATTATTATTATCATTATCATTATCATTATCATTATCATTATCATTATCATTATCATTATCATTATCATTATCATTATCATTATCATTATCATTATCATTATCATTATCATTATCATTATCATTATCATTATCATTATCATTATCATTATCATTATCATTATCATTATCATTATCATTATCATTATCATTATCATTATCATTATCATTATCATTATCATTATCATTATCATTATCATTATCATTATCATTATCAGTATCATTATCATTATCATTATCATTATCATTATCATTATCATTATCATTATCATTATCATTATCATTATCATTATGATTATGATTATGATTATGATTATGATTATTATTATTATTATTATTATTATTATTATTATTATTATTATTATTATTATTATTATTATTATTATTATTATTATTATTATTATTATTATTATTATTACTACTACTCATAGAGAGATTTTCATTCAATTTACCACCACGTGTTAACGCTGAATGTTATACCATCTCCCTTTGTTTTTCTCTGATTTCACTCTGTTGTTGGTTGGTAAGCATTGGTAGAATTACTGTGTAGATGTTTGCGCATGAAATGGAATTCGTTCACAGGATTGAGTAGGTACACGTGTACACGCGGGGAATGTTCGGATTTTGTCGTCGCTGTATGTGTCTGCCCTCTGGGTGAATTGTATGGATTGTAGCTTCTTAAACTTGAATGACAATTGCTTAATTTGCATCTCCTTCCCGTCGTTTTTGTGAAATTACTTTACAATTATCTAGGACATAACAGCCAATCCTCTCGTTTATCCTTTATAGTTGCAATATGTGACTCAATTTAATAATGTCTATTGGCCTGAGATGGCCTAATAAGTAGAGGAAGTTTTGTATTCCACCCAAAAATTCGATGCCAAAATTTCACCGGAAATATATGTTTTTAGACCCCCTGAAACCAAAAATGGCAATTTTAGTAAATGGTCTGCGCGCGCGTGTGCGTCTGTCAGTCTGTGGACAGCATAACTCAAAAACGAAAACTGGGTTAAAAACCAAAGTTGGTATTTAAGTTTAATGTCTTTCAAGGATGCGACACGAAGATTTTGAGGAAAATAGCCTCACCCTAAGCTACCCTTTACATGGAAAACCTTTATTTTCTTGAAAATAGCTATAACAATGTATGTCTAAGTAATTTTTTGTAGAGTGAACCATTTCGGAGATATTCCTTGTTATTTGTGTTGGTTTCGGAAAACAACTTTCGTGAAATGCAACATCGTTGTTCATCTTTTTAAATGTTAAACGTGCCAAGAAAACGGGATCTCAAAGCTTCAAAAGATTTGTCTATCGCTCAAAGCCTACTTTATTCCCATATTCCCCCTGCACCTTCAAGGAAATAAGCAATAAGATAATTTGTACAAATGTTTATGTCAACTAAGATGAAGATATAGGAATGAAAGTTTGTAAGAATGATTAGTACAAGAGTAGAGAAAGTCATGTGAGTGCAACACATCAGAGTTTTCCTTCTGTTTCTTTGCGTGAACAACTTAATAATGCAGTGTTTCCTAAGATGATATCTTACCCTCTGTAGGCTCTTACACGATAGAGCCCGCAAATTCTGACACTGCTTGTATGATGCAATATGATGAATTCTATATACTGGCATTGGTACACAAGGATGCTGGCTTTTTAATCTGTGAGGAAGATAGATAGAACCCGCCTACGCTGACGTGGGAGTATGATGGACATTGATCGACATGCATGTTAGGGGCTTATGGATGCTGCTCCTGGCAATGCATCAAAGCGTTATCCATGAAGATAAATCATCTCATTGATTCCCATCCCACCTGTTGCACTTGCATAATAGCATTTCTAGGTCAACACGGTATAATAACGAAGCTGAGCATGGATTAAGCAGATTAACAGCTTTTTCTATTTAAAGCAGAACATGTGTTGCTCCCCAGCATTTCAAAACTACATTGGCTTTATCAGAGTATCACAAGGATTGCATTAATTGTAATAATTTATGCCTGCTGTGTGCTAACAGTTACCGAGGTTGTTGGCAACAAATCGTTAAACGTACACATATAAGATCAGCTTTATTTATAAAGAGTCAAAAAAAAAATCGTTCTTGTTCTAATGTTAAGTTTCAAACCTTACAGATTCTTCCGCAATAAAATAATTATAATTTCACATGATCCACAAATTAATCATGATAGGTACAATAGGTGGTGCAGCACCGTGTTGTACGGGGGTGAAGATGGCGAGGTCTCTTCAGAATGAATATTTAATTTCGGCGTTCGTGATTTTAAGATGCAAATTCTGAAAATTTTTTGGATATCGATGCCAAAATTCTGAGAATATCACAATTATCGCAGCATTTCTTTGCTAGGAATTCTATATTGTTTTTCTGCTGAAACGCTTCAAATGATGATGATGATGATGATGATGATGATCATAATAATAATAATAATAATAATAATAATAATAATAATAATAATAATAATAATAATAATAATAATAATAATAATAATAATAATAATAATAATAATAATAATAATAATAATAATAATAATAATAATAATAATAATAATAATAATAATTATTATTATTATTATAATAATAATAATAATAATAATAATAATAATAATAATAATAATAATAATAATAATAATAATAATAATAATAATAATAATAATAATAATAATAATAATAATAATAATAATAATAATAATAATAATAACAATAATAATGATAATAAACAAAATTACACAATTGGGCCGAATCTAAGAATGTCGGGCCATACACACCTCTAATAGGCAGTGCTGCTTTGTTTTTCCTTGGGCCAGGCAGGTAAATTGAGTCCATAGTTGTTTACGATTCTCTAAGCGGTAAGTTGAATCCCCATCTTTTTAAGCCATGTGGTAAATTGAGTCCGCTATGGGTGGCTATACAGATCGCAATGAAGCGCTGTGACGTCAGGGAATATATGTCTTGATGCGCCAATGTAAAGTGAATAGACATAAACAGTGTACAGTACCTTCTAGTGCTGTGAAGAGATATTGAATAAGCCAGTACGGAAGTGATGATTAGTGTTTTTGTGTTTTTATTGTTGATGGTTACAAGTTTCGCTTCCATAAATCATTGAAGGATGGAATTCAACATTGAACTTACTCCTTAAACTCGTGTAAGCGTTACATAAAATTAAGTGAAGATGACGCTATCGCAGAAAGCTTTCAGGTTCACAATCATGATAAACCAGACTCACAGAAAATAGAGAAAATCTTGGCTAGAATTTAAAGAGAAAACCAACAAAAGACGTTAGTAGTAAACCATCGAGACTATTACACATTGAATTAAAAGAAAGTGACATAGAAACTTTAAAGATGGAAGACACGACCCTCATTAAAAGGAATATACATAATGCACGCGCTCGCACTCATCCCAATCTCCCCAAAAGTGATACAGATACACATGCCGTACTTCAATTAATAAAAATAGTCGCCAATAACGGTGAGCCTTTCCTAATGATAAATGATCGTGAAAATTATGTGATTGTTTTTCAACTACAACTAACTCAACCGCTCTTTGTGGAAGTCTTCAGTTTATGTTGATGGCACGTTTAAAAGCTGTCCCAAGTTTTATACACAATTGTTCACTATTCATGCATTAGTAAATGATGCTTACGTACCATTTGCATTCTTTCTGCTTAAAAAAAATAAAAAATAAAAATAATATCTGCTAGCTATGTAACCGGTAACACAACTTTCGAACGTCGAGGCCAGGACTCTGTGGTGGTGAAACTACCATATTCCACACGCTTGAAAACCTTTTTGGACAAATTTGGAGACTACAAGGAAGACGTCAGAGTGGTTCCTTTGAGCAGTCACCATTCAGAGCAACAGTCGACTAGATTTTTGGAGCTGATATCCCGGAAGCGAGTATACCCAGTATCGCCTGAACGAGAGCCCACTGCAGGTGGATCCGGAGATCTTCAAGCTGGCCGAGGAGGATCGCCAACGAAAAGGTTCCGAAAATTTGTATGACATAATAGAGAAATACCGAGCGACGTCTTACACAGCGTTGCTCGACTTGTGTACGCCTGAAGAATGGCAAAAAATTCTGAGCACATGTTATAATCATCACCTGTTAGTGAATCAAATAAATTCAAACATTTCATTGTATGTCAAGAACAGACTTTCTCTAGAACGTAAGGATAGATTTGAATACCTGTTAAATAGAGCAGATAATGGCAATAGCTACAGCAGAGATACAATTAGCGGGCTTTTTGCTCGAAATAATATTGTTCCTAGTGATTTTGTTAGAAACCTTAAAAAAGTACTTAATAGTGAGACGCCAAAGATCAACTGCCTCTTCCTCGTTGGACCCTCCAACTCTGGAAAGAGTTTTATAGCGCAGGGTGTAGCATCACATTTCGTTACCGGTTACGCCAGCTGTGCAAACTCACTGTCCGAGTTTACATACGAAAACTTCTTAAACAAGTCTCTAATACTCCTAGAAGAACCATTTGTTACCGATGGTACCTGTGACGATATGAAAAACATATTGGGGGGATCAAATTTGCAAGTGGGTAAAAAGTACATGCCAAAACAAGATCTATTTCGTACTCTCGTGATTATGACTGGAAATCACGTAAGGTTAGGTAAAGGGTATTTAAATCCCAAGGACGAAGAGGCATTTCAAAGTAGGATATAGGATGCCTAATTTTCTTATATCTGGACGTAGTGTGATGACCTAGAAGTTGAGCGCCCTTAAACCAAACCAAACTGGACGTAGTGTGCGGATATGTTGATTTGTTGAAACTTATTGATTACAATTTGTTCACAATAGAATGTGGAGAAGCTACTAACCTAAATTAAACTAAATAACAATAATGAAAATTAATGATAATTTTAAGTTATATATGAGATCTCAGAGTATTCTTGCAATTTTATTGTTCCCTAGCCGCTGCTACTGGTGGGCGGTCCAAGTCTCATCAGCCTGTCGTTCTTGTCCTTTCTGCCTACACTTGTCGGCCAATGATCCAATGAAATCTGTTCTATGTAATTGTTCTTGGTATAACAGGATCAGAAGTTTGGGACACTTGGTTTCGGTTATATTGATTTGACAATCTTAACCATCGAAGGGGTGGTGGTACAACAGTCGCTGGAGGTCTGTCAAAATTTCTGAGATTTCTTTCTTGTTCAGTTAGTCTTGGAAAGCTTTGCCACTCCATTGCGGACATTCAAGGACACAGTACAACCCCGGCTAACTTCTTGCAAGTATTCCCGTTGGGCAGAGGTTAAAACGCATTTGAGGATAGGTTGCACACGCGCCACTCATGGCCACCTGCTGCATTGTGACCCAGTCTGTCTGTCTGTGTGTCTGTCTAACGCGAAATGTAAGACTGTCCGTGGCACATGTACCTCTTGACTGCCCGTGCCAGGTTTGTGAGCGTCAGTCCTTTAGCCTGGGCTCTACACTTCGCTCGATTTTGGGTGACGACCCAGTATCTGAAGCCAAAGCGCCGTGGTTCGTCACCCAAATCAGGTTTATAAGCAAGTGTAAGTTGTTTATTTAGTTTTGGGAGCGTTTTAAATGTTTAAGATTCCATTTCTAGTAGTTCAGCCCTCTTATGTTTTACCTTCTAATGTTTTAACTGTTTTAGATTTCACCTTTTAACCTATTATTTTATGGGTGTTTCTGGTTTTGAACTTAGCGTTCTCATCTTTTACCCTTTGGTGCATTTACCTGCTTACGCTTTTAGTTATCTGTTTTGGCCTTCACCTTGTAGCCAGAAAGCTTTGGGAGTGTTATAGATTTCAGATGCAGACTACGGGATTGAATGACCTAGCTGTCGACAGGCCCCTAAACTTCACTCGCTCACTCACTCATTCACACACTGTCACACCCAATGATTATATTATCGTTCTGTTTCATTTCTAATTCCAATATATAGTCTCCCTCCTTTAACAGATGTATTATTAGGGTGTTAGCAAATAGTTTTTCAAAGAACAAACCCTGACACCTAATAACAAAGAGTCCTGCAAGTCGCCTGTTTCTAGTCCTGCCCTTAGCCTGCTATTCAAGAAAACAGCACAGCACTTGAACTTAAGGGAATTTTGCAATGCGATAAAATATTAGTTTAGTGTTATCGATGAAATGAAAGGTTAGATAGTAAACCAACGTATGTTTGTGTTTTACACATTAAACCAAGCAGCCATGTTCAGCATTTTTTCCGAATATTAATCTACCTATCGGTGTTCGCAACAAGAGGGCGCTACTCCTCAATCAAGTCGCTCCTCAATGGGCCCCTCAGGGACCTAACAAGGCTGAGTGCACGCTGGAGCAGGTCTACTAGCGGGAGAAAATCCACACACCGCTACCGGAAATCGAACCTGGGTGTGTTTCACCAGCGATTATAAAATCCAACTGCTGGTAAAGTAGTGGTAAAATTAACCGCGAAGGAAACCAGATCTTAGGTGAACAACTTTTTCGACGTTTCTCGAATACGCTTGTAACATGTTCACTATTATTATTATTATTATTATTATTATTATTATTATTATTATTATTATTATTATTATTATTATTATTATTATTATTATTATTATTATTATTATTATTATTATTATTATTATTATTATTATTATTATTATTATTATTATTATTATTATTATTATTATTATTATTATTATTATTATTATTATTATTATTATTATTATTATTATTATTATTATTATTATTATTATTATTATTATTATTATTATTATTATTATTATTATTATTATTATTATTATTATTATTATTATTATTATTATTATTATTATTATTATTATTATTATTATTATTATTATTATTATTATTATTATTATTATTATTATTATTATTATTATTATTATTATTATTATTATTATTATTATTATTATTATTATTATTATTATTATTATTATTATTATTATTATTATTATTATTATTATTATTATTATTATTATTATTATTATTATTATTATTATTATTATTATTATTATTATTATTATTATTATTATTATTATTATTATTATTATTATTATTATTATTATTATTATTATTATTATTATTATTATTATTATTATTATTATTATTATTATTATTATTATTATTATTATTATTATTATTATTATTATTATTATTATTATTATTATTATTATTATTATTATTATTATTATTATTATTATTATTATTATTATTATTATTATTGCTAGTATTATTAACAGTGTTATATCCATACGCCTACAACTACTCAAAACATATGCTTTTAACAATGTGCACAAATGACCCCAAGTGTTATTTTTTAATCTCAGAATTATTTATTCGCCATTTGCGCCTTTGATATTGTCGCCTTGAAGACACTGTGCTGCCAGCTTTAATATAACTTGGCCCATGTGTTTCTGCAAAAGAGGTCATCACTTCGGGGTTGTTTTGTTTTATCGGTATGCAGTTGGAATGCAGTTTGGGGGAATAGCTTTTCTAGGTGCCGGCCTTGAGCTTCTGTATGTGCTCCCACATCCTCTTGTTTAAAACATGTGCGTCTTTAATTGTTGCTCGAGCTGCTCACTGTTCGGTGTGTTATAAATCTCTGCCACAATGTCTCTAAACCGCGTGTCCAGTACAAGACTAATTTTGCGCAAAAAGCCACCATCATACAAGAATTTGGAAAGGGATTGAAGAAAAAATCTGAAATCCTGAAAGAATGCAGGATGCCGCCGAACATTGAAGTTAGAAGAATAAGGAGAAAATTTTAAGCAGTGCCTCTAAGGAAAATGGAAAGTAGAAAAAGAGTGCGACAACCGGAAAATCCTGACTATGTATTTACCTGTATTGCTAAAACTTTTGTAATTCAAATTTTTGGATATTTCTAATTTTTTCTTGTCCCTTCAGCTTCGAATTATAGAAGTGCCACTGTATATGTTGTGGAATACAAAAATTTATTCTAGAAAACGTTTCATCCAGATCCGGATATTAAACAGGAGTGACAACTGATTGTAGAACAATTAAACTACCAGAACCTTCTGCTCAAGAATTGGCAAAAATAAATAACACGAAATCTCCTGTGCGAAGCAGGATACAGACAGGAAGCAAAGGGACAAATTGGTTATCAGAACAGTTGCAGCACGATATATTTAGCGGTTGCTAAGGAGACGGGCTAGGCATTCTTTCGCATGAACAAAGAACGGAATTCACCTCAATCTCTCCTTTGCTTATGGAGGGGCTATGGAAATATATATTCATATCGCAAATTACACGTGACTGTCCGACTCTCTTGAATCACGCAACTATGTTCTTAGAAGTATCTTCAATTAGATAATAGACAAGTGTTTGCAGATGGAATTACAAATCAAGACATTTACAAATTAACCGTGATTTCACGATGGAAATGCAGTAGATTTTGAGATTTAGAACTCAAAATACAAACTGTTTTGGAAATATTTGAAGCAATAAAAGTACTTCCTTAGGTCTTGTTTTTATAACATATTGGTGTTCCTATTAATCTTATTTTATCAACCTGTATGAAGTTCAATCAGAAGTTCTTACAGTGTTTGTATAAAGCGTTTTATTTTTCATATCCTTGATGTTACCTATTTAGCAGCAATCGTTAGATCTGTCCTCCTTTATAGCAAAATATTGTAGAAATTCATTGATAGATACAGAAAAGATACGGAGGGGGTTCAGCACTTTTTTTTTTTTTTTATTTTTTTTTTTTTTTTTATTCTTAAGATTCTTTATTGTTCTACATGTTCCATTACAATATGTAATACTACATGTTGGGTTTGCTTATTATAAATTTAACATTGATAATTACATAGATTTATACAGTTCAATTATTTTTTGTCAGATCAATTGCATTGGCATACTGAATATATTCTTTAAAATAACTTTTAGCAATTTCGACTTTAGTTGGTGGCCATTTTCCTCTTTTTTGAATTATTTTCCTTCTGAATGTTCTTCTTTTTTCTTCGAGATTTTTGCAGTCATAAATTATATGGTCTGTTGTTTGCTCTCCTGGGGTTCAGCACTGAAGCCAAACTTACTGTATCTATGCCCCACAGGGGCAACCCCGGGAGAAAGGATGAAGTGAGAGGAGAGACCGGACGCCACATGCAGACGAATGACACAGATATGGACAGAGGTTTCTATGGTTTACCAAGTTTGACGACACCTCGAAGTTTTCTAGCTCTTCCGAAGCCAACTCAGGGGGATCTTGGCGTGAGGTCCAACGCCACCAAATGCCGCCTCCTTCTCCACTCGAATCCCAGGCGACCCGAAGAAACCCTCGAAGATCATGGCACAGGAAGGTCGGCCACGGGAGTTGAATCCACGACCTTCCAAATGCGAGTTTCACACGTTACCGCGGAGCCATCTCGTTTGTTATTAATTGATATTGTTTAGCTAACGTCCTTGAGAGACCCAGTTTGTATGGTAAACGTACTCCTTTCTGCCAGAAAACTGACGTTTGCACGGATTATACAAATGCATAATAGCAGAATTTATTTCCGTTGGGATACTTGAAGACTATAGTCATACAGCAAATTAAAACCATTAGTTATTTCATCATCATCATGATCATCTGCATCATCATCGCCCGCCTCTGTAGCGTGATGGTTAGCGTGTCTGCCTCACGTTCAAGAGATCGTGAGTTGGAATCCCGCTTAGGGTAACCTATCCGGATAAGGTTTTTTACCGAGGTTTTCCCTTATCCTGAGAAGGCGAATATCGGGTAACTTAAAGACCTCGGGCTCATTTGTGCTTCATTTCACCCGTTTCATTCATTCACCGTCCGATATAATACTACGTTGGAGGACGTTAAAAAATCATCATCAAGGTAGGCCAAATTGACCTGTTCCGGCTCAGAAGTCATCCTCCCATCGTCTTCCAACATCTATACTTCAGGTTTGTATTGCATTGCCTGTTTTGCCGGTCTGTTATTCTGAATTCTGAGTTTATGGTCGTGCCAGTTTCGTGTGTAATTCATAATTTTGTCATTTAAGTTACATGTATCTAGCTGTTCTCTAATAGCTTCGCTTCTCACATGGTCTGTGAGGGAATATCCGGCAACATATCTAAGGCATTTCATTTATACTCTTTCTATCATTCTTCTACCTTTTCTATTCATGACCCAAATCTCCGAGCCATAAGTCAAAATGGGTACTACCATTGTCTTATAAAATTTTAGCATTATTTTTTCTGTGTTTTATTTCTTAAACTTCTTTTAATACTCCCCACATAGTTTGAAATTTATAAATTTTATTTTTCAAATCTTTGTCATAGTCAAACGAAGCATCACATCCTAAATAATTGAAATGTTGTACCTGTTCTATAGTTTTATTGTCGATCACTATTTTAGACTTTATGGGGTATTTACCCAGTGATGCCATCGCTTTTGTTTTCATTGCCGATGTGTTTAAACTGTAAGTTTTCATTGTCTTCTTCAACTGAAATTTGGCTACTTGTAACATTCTTATTTTCAGCCAGAATAACCTGGTCATCAGCAAGTAGGATTGTATATACAGGATATTAATGAACTACATCGAAATATCTTGAGAGGTTGTAAATGTGACTGATATAAGTAATTTGGCACAGGCAATGTATGGTATGCAAGTAACGTAATGCAGTTATATGGTGTTAGACACATTGATATCAGATGCTGATAAGTCGGTGTTAAAGAAAATCCTGATGAAAGATTGGTTTAGAATATCTTTAAAACTGCTGCCCGAGTATAGAAATATCGATTTTCAGCATCTCGTTATCAGCGTTCTTAAGATTTAATGCCACAAAAATCACTCAAATCTGGGACTAATCACTTGACAGTGCGACTCTGAACGACTAGCTGCCAAGTTGCGTTGTGAAACCTACTCTAGAGACGCTTGCTTGATTACTCTTTTGGCTTAATTCGTAACGCCAAAGGCTGTAGTTCCAAGCTCAATACATTGATACATGATTTTAAGTGTACGGGGTGGGCCAGAAGTTGCAATGGGATATTTTCTAAGTTAGTGTAGCAATAATAAACTTTCACAGTGATTGCTGCACTAACAAGGAATGGAAATATGAAAAAAATAAACATTATTGGGCCAGTCAGCGTGGTGGCCCTGTATGGGCGATAACCCTCGTCTTTCATTCGTTCTTGGGATCTGCATTTCCGCCGATCGTTTCCTTGTTGATTTCTTCGCCGAACGCTCCAGTGATTCAGACAGAAGATAAGTAACATCGTAACGGCAATATTTTTTAGGTCTTCCGCTGCGTTTTGCAGCCAACAGAGAGCCAGCTGAGAAAGTCTTATTTTCCAGTTTTCGGAGTTTAGCTCACTGGGAGCTGCTTTATTGGAACGTGGAAAGAAGTTTTCTTTGATTTCTTTGCACGTTTCTCCAGTTTGTTTTTCATGAACCCACGTACTAACGATGAGACGTTCTTCAATCGTATATTTGCTTATATTAGCCATTGCTTACAACACAAACATTTCACACTGACAACATCTACTAACAACACGCGAAAAATCTGACTTGTCGCTATAACATAACAATGCCCTCGTTCTATCCGAAAATTGACAAACTAATGCAACAAAAAGCATATGAACGTGAGAAATATCGCTCTCAACCTACGAATAGTTGTTAGTTTTCGGTTTCGAAAAGTGAGTTATTTCAATATAAACATTACCCGATGGCGACTTTTGGCCCACCCTATGGATCAACAGCATTAATATGCTCTACTTAAAATAAAGAAAAGAATAAAAAAATATGAAATGCGTGAGACTAACTCCAACGCGTTGACAACCTTATGCTCGAACGCTAACGTTATACTCAATGCGTCAGAGAAGTATACTCTAAAATGTCCCTTCCCTTTCGTGTGAAGCGCTCTCGAATAGTTGATATCAGTCAGTGACGTACTGGCTCTTTAGACACTTGTAGCCGTAACTTCGAAATTTGAACGAACACATCATGTTTAAGACATCTCCATATACTTTGAAAAATATTTCGGTATAGGTCATCAAGACCTTGTATACATTGGGTGTCACCCCCTCCCCCCTCCAAAAAAAAAAAAAAAAAATAATAATAAATAAAAAATAAAAACAAAATAAAAAACACCGACGACGCTTAATATGTTGTGTGGGATGACAAATTGATCCGTTTTCAAACAGGAACCCCTGTCCGGAAATTCACGGTTTGGACGCTGGAGAGCGTCGAAGTTTGAGAACAAACCGTTGTGACAATTTGTTAACATTCGTTTTGGTATCTTAATACGGAAGGTATGCAACCCTTTAGCCATCTGTGTTCTCGGAAGAACGACCTAGTATTTCTGCGCATGCACTAAGTTCCTCCATAGAGTCCCTGATGCGCTACCTTTATAGTTTCCAATACAGTAACATTTTAACAGCAGTGCGACACGTACCAGCACGCACCCCTCCGAAGGAGTGTCGCCTTGCCGTGGCGGAGGGGCTCAGTACCCGATCCAGACGGTCTACTAAGTGAGTCTTCGTGACCACTGGTAGGCAAGAGGTGAGGGGAAGCTAAGAACATTCCAACGGGTAGATGAGGCTCGTTAGTCTTGGTCGACGACTCATCTAGGAGAAGAGGACTCCGAAATCAAACTCCCCAGGGAAACCTACCACGGTAGGTACGGGTTTGGCGTACCCGGGGCCCCGAGCCATACTCTCGATTGGGTTCCTCCAAGAGGTGAGAGGGCACATGCCAAACGCCCAATCAACTTTGGTTCACTTTTGTGTTTGACCTCCCACCTGTTACCTCCCTGTACATAGTCTGACGGATAACCTACGCGCGGGTTGGAGGATGGGGTGACGCAAGGGGTGACTGGGTAATCGCGTAAGTCCCAGCCCCTGGTTATCATGTAGGATCTGTGTGCGTATCCGCTGATAAAGGTCAGTCCCGGGGAGGGGCCATTGCATGAGCTGATGCACTCCTGAAGGCGATTGGGTCCCTCTGTCTATACATTGGGAGGTGAGACCCTAGGGTGAGCAAGGTCCAGGCCAGGACTCTCACCTAAGCCGGGGTGGCGCCCAGGAAGTGAGCATGCCATCGGAGACATTTGCAATGGTGGAGGATATCATCGCCATGGGACATCCCAAACAAAATATAAAAAACCAGAAAACGATTGGAAAGGAAGTAGCAGAGTTGAGTGGTCCTCGCTACTTAATATTTACTAGAACTGAGGAAGGAAGGAAATTTACATCGGTGAACCCATTTGTCATCCAAAAGGGTCTTGATAAAATAGCTGGCCCAGTGAAGAACTGCACAAGGTCTCGCAACGGCACGCTCCTGGTTGAAGCTAATTCAGCATCCCAGGCGGCTACTTTACTTAAGGCGAATATGTTAGCTAGCTATCCGGTACGCGTAGAACTGCATAGGACTTTGAACTCCTCCCGTGGAGTTGTGAAAACCCGGGCATTGGACGGCATGTCCAATGAGGAGATTCAGGAGAACCTCGAAGATCAAGGTGTAACAGCAGTATACCGGGTTCAGAGAAAAGATGGAGGCGAATATCTGCCTACCCGTACCCTTTTCCTTACCTTTAATCGGGTAGATCTCCCACAAAGGATAAAGGCTGGGTACGAGGCCATTGAAGTAAGACCATATATTCCGAACCCGATTAGATGTTACAAATGCCAGCGCTTTGGTCATACAAGTGACACATGCAGTGGTAGAGCTACCTGCGTGAACTGTGGAGGCATCGCCCATGACGATGACTGTACATCACCTCCCAGTTGTATTAACTGCAGGGGAGAACATCCAGCAAGCTCTCGAGAATGTCCCCGTTATGTGGAGGAAAGAGCTATCCAGGAGATCCGGGTTAGAGAGAAGGTGTCCTTCTCAGAAGCCCGAAAGCTCTTACGTTTGCGACAGCCCACTATCCCGAATTCCGGTACCTATAGCTCGGTTGTAGCTAAACCAGTACCGTGTCGGGAAATCGCAACTCAAACTAGCGATGAATGCGGGGTAACAATTTCAGATAAGATTCTCGTAGCTAGGTCACCTCCAAAGCCTCAGACATCATCTAAGTCCGCCAGAGCATCTACAAGCACCGCAGTTCAATCCAGCAGACCAGGAAGGTCGCCAACAAAGAAGCCGAGCTCTAAAAGTAGACCGATTGTATACGATGTGTCACCGATGAAGTTTAAGACCCAGTATCAAAGATCTGATTTCCTCAAAGAAAATAAGATATCTCCCAAGGCACCAAAGGGAAAGAAAAGCCCAAAGACATCTCCCAGGAGATCCTCTTCGGAGGAATCCTTTGGGATGGCAACAGACCGGCGAATGTCATCTTCGCCGGTCTCCGTGTCCAATCGGTTCGAGTCTCTCGAACCAAAATTCAGCATCGGAACACGGATGTCCTCGGCAGAGGACATGGAGTTGGAATCTGCCCACACTGGGAGACCCCCAGTAGAAAAGAGGCGCGAAAAAGCGCCAGACAAGAATGCCAGCCCCAGAGAAAAAAAAAAGGGCTAAGTTAGTTCGACAACCGCCTACTCCAAAGTAATGAAGAGTTACCTTGGAGTTACCTATCCCATACACAATGCAATATGGCTATCCTACAATGGAACGTACGTGGAATTCGGACTCAAAGGCCAGAACTTGAGCTTTTGCTCAAAGAAAATGAACCTCTGGTCGCATGTTTGCAAGAGACTAAGCTACGTCCTCATGACGCTTTCCATCTAAGGCGATACACCCCAATACGGTGCGATGTTGCACCAGAAGAGGGTGTACCGGCACATGGCGGCGCTATGATACTTGTCAGAGATGACGTATATATGCAAACTCTACCTTTGCACTCTGCTATACAATCAGTTGCTGTATGGATTAAACTGCCAAACATACATTTCACTATCTGTAATGTTTATTTGCCTCCGTCCCATGACTTCTCGCACATTGATTTAGAAGATCTAGTTTCCCAGTTGCCAACACCGTTTCTGTTGGTGGGAGACTTCAATGCGCACCACCCACTTTGGGGTTCAAGTCGCGCTTGTGCGAGAGGTACACTCATTTCCGATTTTTTGGACAGTCACAACCTAGCTCTCCTCAACACTGGAGAGCCTACTTTCATTTCTGACACTCATAACAGTTTTTCACACCTTGATCTTTCAATTTGTTCACCTCAATTGGCAGTCTCCTTACAATGGAATGTCATCTCTGATCTACACTCTACTGACCATTTCCCATGTCTTATTAGTCTCTTGACGCAACCTACATGTTCCTCACGTATGCCCAGATGGCGTTTGGACCATGCCAACTGGAACCTCTACACCCAGTTGGCTGTCTTTACGTACAACGAGCACGACTCAGTGAATAATTTGGCGCAGCATCTCACGGAGACGATTCTCTCTGCTGCTGAACAATCGATTCCGCGATCGACTACACACCCCCGTCGATTTCCCGTCCCCTGGTGGACGGAAGAATGTCGGAATGCCATTCGGGCTCGAAGGCGTGCACTTAGGGTTTTCCAACGTCACCCTACTTTGGAAAACCTAATCGGATACAAGAAAATGCGCGCCAGGTCCAGACAAGTCATTAAGGATAGCAAAAAGTCATCATGGAGCAAATTTGTAGCTTCATTTAACCGACACACACCTTCCTCGGTTGTGTGGGATAGATTAAGGCGTGTTGCAGCTAAAACGACCCAAATACCAATAGCGGGACTAAAAACAGCCACAGGAGCTGTTGTTGATTCATTTGAAGTGGCCAATACCTTTGGGAGTGCTTTCGCACAAGTGTCCAGCTCGGAAAACTACTCCCCTGAGTTCCTTCCATTTAAAACTCAGGTGGAATCTCAAGGCTTCACGTTTCGTTCTAGAAACGTAGAAGATTACAATCGCCTTTTCACCATGGCGGAGCTGGAGCATTCCCTGAAATCTTCGCGATGTTCAGCACCAGGACCGGACGGTATTCATGTACAAATGTTACAACAGCTCTCTCCTGAAGGTAAGGCATTCCTGCTTGAGGTCTATAACCGTGTTTGGGTTGACAGTATACTCCCAGAAAATTGGCGGGAGGCCACCGTTATTCCCATCTTGAAGGCTGGGAAGGACCGTCATCTTCCCTCCAGCTATCGTCCTATTTCCCTCACCAGTTGCGTTTGCAAGGTGATGGAACGCATGATCAATGGACGATTGGTATGGTGGTTAGAAAGTCGTAACCTACTGACTAACATCCAGTGTGGTTTTCGACGACGCCGTTCAACTGTTGACCATCTTGTGTCAATATCGACACAGATAATGGACGGCTTTATGAAGAACTGTCAAACTGTTGGCATATTTTTCGATCTTGAGAAGGCCTATGATACGTGCTGGCGAGCAGGGATTCTACGTTCCCTGTATGCCTGGAACATACGTGGACGCCTACCACTTTTCATTCAGGAGTTTATGAAGGACCGCTTTTTCCGAGTTAGGGTCGGCTCGGTTTTTTCTAATTCTTTTGTTCAGGAGGAGGGAGTACCTCAGGGTTCGGTGCTAAGTGTCACGCTCTTTGCTATAGCAATTAACTCCATCTGGAAATGTGTTCCACCTGGAGTTTCGTCATGCCTATTCGTAGACGACTTCGCTGTCTATTGCACTTGTCAGCGCACGGCGTTCTTACAACGGCGCCTGCAGCAATGTTTGGACAACCTTAGAGAATGGAGCGTGAAAAGCGGCTTCCGTTTCTCAACTGAGAAGACAATCTGCGTTAATTTCTGGCGCCGTAGGAGACGATTACCACCTTCGCTCCGATTTGGTCCAGATGAACTTCGCTTCGCAGAAGAGACGCGCTTCCTGGGTTTGATGTTGGACAGGAAGCTTAGTTGGTCGTCGCATATTGCACAGCTAAGAGCGAGATGTGACCGTTCCCTAAATATTATGCGAGTACTGAATGGCAAATCGTGGGGAGCGGATCGGACAATTTTGTTGCGAATATATCGCGCATTGGTCCGATCCAAGCTAGACTATGGGTTTATTGTCTATTCCTCAGCACGCATGCGCATGAATGGAGTAACGAGGCAGATGTGTTACTCATGCGCTCTGCTATTAAGTAAATTTAAAGTGGTATAAATAAGTTTATTTGTATAGTGATTTATATAGAAGGCAAGATTATTGAAGTAGTAATCTGTGAGTATTTGAATAATTGCTATGAGAGAAGTAGTTTAAAAGTTATTGGTAGTTATAGATATCAAGTAACTGTATCATATAGCATAGCATTAGTGCATGTGCACCTGCAGTCAGCTGTGTGCTGCTGCATTGACCTTCACCGCACGCGCTGTTAAGCGGAAGTGCTGTACACTCGCGGCGCGCAGAAAACCAGTGTTTCTTGTTATATTTTATATTTCAATAAATATTTGTGGTATGGATGGAAGATTTAAAAGCCAGGATTAGTTTGCAAAGGGCTTCACCTAGAAGCGATGATAAGGGGCAAAAGGAAATAAAAGTGGGAGGTGAAAAAGAAGAAAGGAGGAAAGAAGAGAAAGAGAAGAAGAAAGAAGATAAGAAGAATAAGGATGCAGGGATTATGGAAGTAAATAAAGAGGAGAAGAAGAAAGAAGAAAAAGAATTAAGTGAAAAGAGAAAGGAAGAAGTAAAAGTTAATAAAATGGAGAATAGTAATGTACAAGATAAAGGTGGGGTGGAGGAAGAAATCAATAATGATTGTCTTGGAATGATGAAGTATGAAGATTATTGTAATGAAGCCAATTCCATATTGACTAATGATACAAGAATGGGAAGTAGATTAAAGGAAAGAGTTTTATTTCTTTTACAGGAAATGAGAAAAGAATTCTTTAAAGTAAATATTGAGAAAGGTAAAGCGGTAACGGAGGCCAAAGTGTGGAAAGAGGCGAAAGCAATAAAGCAAGAAACATCAAAAAGTTTTGCACATGTAGCAGCTACTCCAGTAATAACAGGAAAACAACAACAAGTAAGGAGGGCATTGGAGAAGAAAAAACATGTTGTTTTTATCTCATCAAAAACAAATATGGATATCAAAGAATTACAAGCAACAGTTACCAAGAATCTAAATCCAGCAAAAAATAAAATAAAAATTAGTAGTTGCAGACCAGTAGGAAATAATGTAATTTTAGAGATGGAAACAAAAGAGGACGTGGATAAAGTGATTAATAGTAAAGATTTATTGGAAAAAAATTTGAAAATTGAGGAGCCGAAGAAGAGAGATCCGCAAATCATTATGTACAATGTTTTGACAGGAGTTTCAAATGAGGAGTTGAAGGAAAATCTGTATCATCAGAATTTTGAGGATCGTATGACGAAAGAAGAGTTTGGTAAACAATTTTTGTTGAAATTTAAAACAGGACCAAGAAATAGAGCTACAGTGCATCATGTTGCTGCAGTCTCAGCAAAATTATGGAAACAAATTGTGGAAATGGAAAGAGTATATATTGGTTTTCAAGCAGTTAGTGTAAAGAATTATGTTTCTGTACCACAGTGCTTGAATTGTTATAATTATGGACATGTGGCAAAAACATGCAGAGAGGAAAGGAAAACGTGTGGAAATTGTGGAGAATATGATCACCAGAGGAAGGATTGTCAAAAGTCAGCGCAAAATATTTGTGTTCCCTGCACAAGAAGAAAGAAGACCTGTGGAGGAAAAGGAAATTGTTCAACATACAATATGATGTTGGAAAGAATAATTTCTAGAATTGATTATGGATAATAAAGCTTCAAAGTATCCCTTAGCAGTAAAAAAGAACAGAAATACTCCATGTAGGATAAGGAGAAATATTAAAAGAGTAATAGAATATAAAAAAAGAAAAGATAATTTAAGTGATAAAAATTGTAAAGTAGAAGAAGAGATAGAAATAGAAAAAAGTGTACTAAATAAGAATGTTAGGGAGAATTATAAAGAGGAAGAATTGAGAAATATAATATGTGTCGAGGCTATAGTACATAATGAACCAAAACAAAGTAGGTTAAATAATATAGATAATAAAGAAAAGATAAATCAAAGGATTCCGAAATTTATAAATTTTGAGAAAAAAGAAGTTCTAATACATCAAGATGTAATAGAATATGATAATATATGTATAGAGCATGAGGAAAAAGAGAATGTAAATTTAGTAGTTGAACAAGGAAGTGAGAAAAGTAAGGAAAAGAAAAGTGAAAATGAAAATGTTAAGGAAATTTATCAAAATTTTGAGCTAATGTTAAAATTAAGTAGACTTGAAGAACCTAAAACATTGATGGCAGCCTTAAGACTTGTTGTGCGAAAATTATATGAAAATGGAGATAAAATTACTTTTACGATCCCAAATGCCATAGATAAAATGGAATTAAGAACAAAAAATTTACCAACCAATGCAGAGGATCTAAAAGATTTATTAGAGAAAGCTTTTGAAAGAAGAGGAGAAATTTTGGACTTGGAAGAACTGTATAATGATTTCGTATTATGCTATGGAAGGGTGGTATTTGATTCGTCAGCAAATTGGCCTTATTGCTACGTGCAGACCAGACATCCGGGGACAATTAGAAAAATGAAACAAGTAAAAGAAAAGCCAAAGGAAATTATAATTATTAATAAACAGACTGATACAGTATTTAAACCAAAACCAATATCTTGTAAAATAAATACTAAAAAAATTCCGAGCAGAATTAATAAATCAGATAATGTGATAGGATCTTGTATATCGGCCATTAATACAAGTAATAAGATAAACTTAAATCAGAAGAATAAAGTAACTCAAGTGAGGAAACCCATAACAAAACGAAAATTTTTTAACCATAATATGGCAAAGGAAGTGGATGAAAATAGACAAAATTTTGCTAAATTAAGAACAAATGTTTTTAGCGGACTAAGTTTTAAAAATTTATCATGGAAATAAATTTGAGAATAGCTCAGATAAATGGGCAAAGAAGCAAATTAGTTATGGGGGAAATTAGAAAATTAATAGAAGAATTAAAATTGGATATAATCTGCATTCAGGAACCGTATGTTGTACATTCTAATATTCCTTTTATGCCCTTGAGATCAAGACAAATATTATCTTCGAAAAATGCAATGGCAGCAATAGTAATTATTAATGAAAGTTTGGAAATAGTAAATATAGCACAGTTTTTGGATACGCATGTAAATTGTATTGAAATTATAAGCAGGCAAGGTAGTTTTATATTAGCAAACTATTATTTTCAATATAGTTGGGACATTGAACCTTTTTTAAATAAATTGCAAAATATTCAAAATAAATTTAGAGATAAAGAAATTATACATGTTTGCGATTGCAATGCAAAGTCTACATGGTGGTATAGTAAAAATCCCGACGAAAGAGGAGAGAAATTGGAAGAAATTATTTCGGAATTGAATTTATATGTAATGAATAAATCTGGAAATCCTCCAACATTTCAAAATAGAGCAGGGGCGGAGGAAAATATAGATATTACTTTAGCTTCTAGCAATGCGGAGAAAAAAATCATTAATTGGAGGGTCACACAAGGTCAAACAACAAGTGATCATAATTTGATTTATTTTGACTTTCTGCTGGAGAAGAAGATACTTCAAGAAGATGTAGAAATAAGATATAATTTTAAAAGGGCAAATTGGGAACAAATGAGGCAAGAATTTAAAAAATTAGAATTACAATATACGGGATTATCAGTTGATTTTGATGCAAGAAACCTAACAGAAGCTATTAATCTAGCGGTATCAAGATCTGTTCCGAAATTAAAGATTTTTAATACTAAAGAGAAAATCTGGACAAATAAGTTACAGAAGCAAAGGTCAATAACCAGGAAATTGAGAAGAATTTATCAAAAATCGAACATATATATGGAAAGAGAAGAAAATTTGAGGAAATATAGGGAAGCCAAAAATAAATATAAATTATTATTAGAAGATACAAGAAAACAATACTGGGAGAAATTTGTTGAGCAAAACTTAAAAACGGATATCTGGGGACAACCATATAAAATCATCATGGATAAAATCAAGAAACCGGAAATATTAACAACTTTAGATAAAGGAAATGGACAAATGACAGAAAGTGGGGAAGAATCGGTAAAATTATTGTTACATACGTTACTGCCAGATGATAATCAGGAAGAGGATAATGATATTCATGTGGCAAGAAGAAATCAGATGAATTCGCGGTATAAAGGAAGTGTTGTTTATCCATTTGATTTGATGGAAATAAAATTAATTCTTGAAAAATTGAAAAAGAAAAAGGCACCTGGTCCAGATGGTATTATAAATGAAGTCTTATATAATCTACGGGAAGAAATAATTTTATTTTTGTATTTTTTATTTAATGACTGTTTAGTAAGAGGAAGATTTCCAAATATTTGGAAGGAAGCCAAAGTTGTGATCTTAAGTAAAGGAGCAGATAAAGATAGAACACAACCAAAATCTTTTAGACCAGTATGCTTGTTAAATTCTTTAGGCAAAATATTTGAACAATTAATTTATAAAAGGATGATGGAATTTAGAATAATGATAGGGATGAATATGAAACAATTTGGATTCAGGAAAGGATATTCAACTGAGGATGCTATTTTAAAAGTACAAGATATTGTGTTAAAAAGCTCAAAAAATTATGTAATTGGAATATCTGTGGATATATCTGGTGCTTTTGATAATTTATGGTGGCCGTATTTTTTTGGCATCTTAAGAGAGAAGGAATATCCAGGTACCATATATAATTTATTAAAAGATTATTGTCTAAATAGAGAAGCATACATTGGAGGCTCAAATTACGACATTAGGAAGCAAATTACTAAAGGCTGTCCTCAGGGTTCTATTTTGGGGCCTCTTTTTTGGGATATTTTGTCAGAAAGTCTCTTGGAACAATTGGAAAATGATGGAAATGTTTTAGATATAATTGCGTATGCTGATGATATTGTGATAATGGTGGATGGGCAAAGCAGAAGGGAATTGGAAATTAAAGCGAAGGAAGTTACTGCAAAATTATCAAATTGGTGTGAAATAACCAAATTAAAAATTGCACCAAATAAATCAAATTATTTGCTCTTAAAAGGAAACTTAAAAAGGGATCCAACAATAAAAATTAATAATCAAAATATTCGAAGAGTAAAAGAAGTAAGATATTTGGGGATAATGTTGGATGAAAAATTTAATTTCAGAAAACATACAGATTATATTAGGCAGAAATCTGAGAAAATAATGTTAAAATTGGCAAGAATTACAAAATTAAATTTTGTACTTCCCTTACAGACCATACAAATTTATCACAATACAATCTTTGCCTCAATTATTACTTATGCTGCAGCAGTTTGGGCGGAAAGAATGGATAATGTGCAAATTAAAATGCTGCTAAGAAGAACCCAAAGAAAGATCTTATTAAGGCTAACAGGAGCAGTAAATACAACACCCACAATGGCACTGTTAGTCTCTACAGCAATATGGCCCATTGATCTATTGGTAAAATTAAAGGGAGCAAAATTCTGGCTAAAGAAAGGAAATTTAGAAAAAGTTTATAAAATTAGTGGTGTAAGAACAGATAAAATTTGGGAAGTAAAAAATGCTTTGAAAAATAAATGGCAAAATGAATGGTCGGAATGTGCTGTAGGTAGAAGAGTTTATGGATTTTTCCAGAATATTAGAGAAAGATTAAAATTAAATTTCATTCAACCAACAAAAGGATTCATTCATTATATAACTGGACATGGACCATATAAAACATATTGGAAAAAAATAAAAAAAACGAATTCTGATATATGTAATATCTGTCAAGTACAAGATAACCCGGAGCATGCGATCTTTGAATGCGAAAGGTATGAAACTATGAATGTAGAAGAAAGGCATCAATTAGGAGGATATTATATAAATGATATAATTAGAAATCCAAATTTAATTGAAAAACTACAGTTTTTAACCAATTATGTTAGTAAAAAAGCTTGGGAAACTGAAAACATCGAGGTAGAATGGATTGAAAATGAACAAATTGAAATAGATGAGATAAGAAGATCTTCTAGATTA
Source organism: Tenodera sinensis (assembly GCA_030765045.1). Classification (NCBI taxonomy): domain Eukaryota; kingdom Metazoa; phylum Arthropoda; class Insecta; order Mantodea; family Mantidae; genus Tenodera; species Tenodera sinensis. The sequence goes on from CM060961.1 coordinate 111,201,870, forward strand.
CGAGACAGGCAGAGAAGAGGAAACGTAGCACTGTTGCAGGAGGAGGAGTCCAGCCAGGGGAAGATGTAAATGAACTTATTTATACAAATGTAAATAAATTTTTAATATATAGTGCTGGTTACCAGTATTGGTATTTTGTTTTTTTTAACCAGTTGTCCAGTCGCTGGAAACCAGTGGCATAGAGTTATAAGATAGCTGGAAGTTTTTAGGTTTATTTAAATTAATGTTTTCTTTTTTAGAATAGTGTAGATGTCTTAGTTATTTTCTTGTTAGTAGAATTAGATTTGCTGGAAACCAGTAACTTTAGGAAATTTTATGTTTTTGTTGTAGTTTTCTTTTGTTTTGTAGTTAGAAATTCTGAAACATATATTATAATGATGATTGTATATTAATAATTTTGGTTAAATAAATAGAAAATTTGAATAAATGGCCCGGTATAGTTGTCAAGGTGCCGGGGTATAATATTCAGATTTTATTTTATTTTATTTTATTTTATTTTATTTTATTTTTATTTTTTATTCCTCAGCACGACCATCTGTGCTGAGAAGATTAGACGTGGTCCATAATAGGGGCATCCGCATTGCAACAGGAGCTTTTCCAACAAGCCCAGTGATGAGCCTTTACGCCGAGTCCGCAGAACCTCCTCTGCAATATCGGCGTGAGATTCTCTTGGCAAATTATGGTTGTGCGCTTAGATGTATGCCTAAGCACCCAACGTTCGCTTCTTTTTTCACCACCACGCTAAGAGAACGATATAGAAATAGCTCCCTTAATCCAAAGCCTGCGGGGTTCCGTTTCCAAGAGCTCCTAGTGAAGCTTGGAGTGGAACTGCCTGTGATGTTCGCCAAGGGCGAGAGACTCTACCCCCCTTGGCTATCCGGTACGCCCCATGTAGATCTTGGGATGACCGTACACCAGAAGTCCACGATGCCTATTTCAAGTATCCGCACGTGTTTCTTAGAATTTTTGTCAGGCTACTCTGACCGTCAATACATATACACTGATGGATCAAAGAACACGAACGGTGTTGGATGTGCTTATGTTTATGGAACCGAACCATATACATTCGGTTTTCCAAATAGCACTTCCATTTTTACTGCAGAGCTTTATGCAATTTATCGAGCAGTTTTGTATGTTCGCCGTCGTAAATTACGTGACTGCCTGATTTTGAGCGATTCCCTTAGTGCTCTGCAGAGCCTTTGTCAGTTGTACAACCCCCACCCTATTGTACAACGTATCCAGGATGCCCTCCATGTTTTACACGCTTCTGGTGTTGACGTGGTGTGTGCATGGATTCCTGGTCACGTAGGTTTGCCGGGGAATGAAATGGCAGATTTAGCAGCAAAGACGGCAACTACAGAACCTAGTATTACCATCTCACGTGTTACTTCGGAAGACTTCAGGCTTGAAGTGCGGAGAGCGGTGTTGTCGTCCTGGCACGACGAGTGGTCAGCTCTCCGCGGTAATAAGCTTAGAGAAGTGAAAGAACTTCCGATAAACTGGGTAACTTCCTGCCGCACATCTCGTCGCGAGGAGATTAGTTTGGCTCGATTAAGAATAGGGCACTGCAATTTTTCGCACGGTTACCTATTTAAAAGGGACCCTGCGCCTCTATGTCCGCTGTGTGACAACGTTTTGTCGGTTCGCCACGTGCTGCTGGAGTGTTGCTCTCTAGCACACCTTCGGGATTCTCTGCAGCTGCCTGCCAGACTTGCAGAGGTCCTAGCGAACGACAAAACAGCGGTTGATAGAGTTTTTAATTTTTTAGCGGAATGCAATATAAATTTGAGGATTTAAATTTTTTAATTATCTTGTTCTGCTTTTGGACATATTTATCACCTTGTTTCATATCTGGCTATTGCCACTGATTTTTACCTTTGTAAACTTTTCTTGTTGCTAGTATTTTTATATTTGTATTTTTATTTTTTGAGTGAAATTTATATCTGGCTATTGCCATGAGTCTGTTAAGGGCGCTGATGACCTAGAAGTTGAGCGCCCTTAAACCAAATCCAAATCCAAATGTACCAGCACGCAGCTGCTGAAATGGCCGATTTGAGCTGCAGCACACTGATGTAAATGTGCGGAATCACGTCAGCGTCGCCTATTCAAATCAATGCATTGGTAGAGGTGGACCAGTTATATGGCCAGCACGATCGCAATATCTGGCACCTCTGGACTATTCTCTGTAGAGTTGTAAGCAGAGTGTGTTCTATGGCACTCCTGCAACGTTAGCGGAGGGCCTTATTGCTCGATTCCACGAAGCTATTGAAAATATACAGACAACTGCATGTATTGGGTCATGTGCATGGGGCTCTCTATCACCGATATAGACTCTGCAATGACGTAGGAGGTACGCAGTTTGAAGGCCGTTTGTAATGTAGACAGCTCGTTGTTGGGTTTATTGCCGAAATGTGAACGTACAACCATCTCACACTTCGATGCGCTTCTAAAATTGAGTTCTGACAACCGCATTATTTAACCAATTTATGTTTAGCATGTAGTATTACTATGGTAATGGAGCAAACCTCATTAATAAAATAAATAATATATACCGTCATAAACAGCAAAAACTGTTGCTTTTTAAGCTCTATATTGTTTGCCTAAGTGTTACATTGTGGACAACTCTGTATATTGCTTGGAATAAAATATAACCGGCTTTGCTTTTACCTCCTATTCTCTGCGGAGCACAACAATTAACTGGCTTTTGTTTTGTACTCATTCCCTGTGGAGTGTAGCAATTATTTCCTAAACCACGGTATTTTGAACGAAGGATTTATTAATCCTTTTTGGTCTTGTAGGAATTTATGAATTGAAATTCGGTGCTTTATAGCCCATGTCTATCAGAGAGGAATAGTGCTACTCAACAGTGAATTATCAAAGTCGGTTGAGCTGTTTTAGGGATTCACACACATGAACATATAACCTTTCTTTCTCGTTATAATATTCCCCCAGGGGCCTACTACAATAAATACGGGTCTTGGTGCATCCGAGTTCCCGAGCCACTTACCATCATTTCACCCGCTCCATGTCCATCTACTGTAGCTCCTTCGTCTTCCTCTTCTACGATTATTATGATTATTAGTTTTTAAGGGCATGGGTTTATAACTCCTGTCTCACCAGCAGGAATCTATTCTATCTCAGTGGTCTTGTCCCACGGTTTCAGCGCGGCTCCCGCTGTGTGTGCTCTTCGGAGATTCGACGTACATTTCACACTGCTCCCATGTGTACTCTTAGGTGCGCAGCTCGTCCACGCCGTCATGTACACCCAAGCAGCTCTCTGAGGGCTCGGCCGTGTGCCGTCGAGCTCTGCAAGTCTGGCAGGCAGCTGCAGAGAATTTCGAAGGTGCGCTAGAGAGGAACAGTCTAGCAGCACGCGATGGACAGACAAATTTTAGATATTTGTTTATGCTTTTGGCATATCTATTACCTTGTTTTGTATCTGGCTATTGCCACTGTTTCTTACGCTTCTGTATATATTTTCTTTGTTACTAGTGATTTTATTTTTGATTCAAATTTATATCTGGCTATTGCCACCAATTTTATAAGGGCGCTGATGACCTAGAAGTTAAGCGCCCTTAAACCTACAAAACTAACTAAAGGTTGTCGTTGTTGTAGTAATGGGTTTATTTTTTACGTTTACAGAGATTGCGATCGGTTCTGACAGTGCTATATCTTTAGATGGAAGCCAACCCAACAAATAGAAATAAAAGCTAGAAGTTGTTGTAAAATCACATTTTCCTACTTTTTTAAATAGGGAAATTTCGTGGTTTTAAATTTTGTAGTCAGAAATGTTTCCCCCAGCGTTCCTTCGGAAAAACAGCACTGATTACAACTAGCGTTATTTTGTGCAATATAAAATGTTTCTGTACTATACATAAAATATTTTATTTTTGGTTATTTCGATCTGACATTTTAAAAATATCCGTCCAGTAAGAAAAGGAGTAAATGTGCACATTCAAGAACACGGGTGTAATTTCGACGTAAATTTTATAAGGTTATTAGAACATCCCAACCGGAAACGGGTTGTAATGAAAGTAGCGTAAATAAACCACAGCAAAGCGGTAACAAGAAGAAATAGGTGACCTGAGATATAATTTCTAGAGCATCCTGCACGAAATTGGAGTTTTCGAAATAGAATTAGAGACCAGGAAATTAAACGAGGTCCTTCAGATCCTGGCCATTGTGTTGGAAAGTAATGAAGTTTTAACGTCAGCCTGTTCTTTTCAACTATCTACCTGATAAAACACTACACAATGTAAAGAGCAAAGAAAATGGATACAAGATGTTCTTACTTCTTTTCTGCTGTGTCTAGGTTAACAATAGATGTTGATGTGTGACATTCATGCAAGTGCTACCCAATTCAGTATCTACAAACAGTACAAAACGGATTTCCGCTTTCACTTTGAGGAAAAATACGTGTGTATAGTGGGGCTTGTAGCGTTCCACGACTGAGAACGAACGCCAGAATTCGAAGTGAGATCACTCAGGAAAACGTTGAAGCTAGGTTATGTGTTGAATCTAGATCAGAGCCTCTTAAGGTTCATGCATCAATCCATCGCACAGTGCAAGGTGCAAAATGCGACTACGAAAAGTTGACCTCGGTACACACTTCCATTCGCTTTCCTCAAGCTCTGAATTTTTTACCTAAACGATTTGGTAACCCTGGATGTGACATTTTGTCTCTTTCTTTGTTATTAAAACATAAACAAGCACAAGGAATGTGTGTGCTATTGCCCAGAGTTCATTGAATACAAAAGAGAATCACAGAAGCACAAATGGCATCCCAGATTTATTTAAGACTAGGATAATATTAGGTTAGTTATCTTCATGGAAAGTACAATGAGGTTAGGATCTCTCGAATCTCGCTCGCTTTGCCATCTCACCCTTCCCCACTTTCAGCGCTGTTTCTGCCTTACTGTGTAAAGGTTTTCGCGCGCTGCGCAGTGTTAAACTGGTTAATCTGGTTTTTAATACCGAATCTCGCATATTGTTTAATGATGTGGAAAGCACTCGTAAAAAACTCATTTTTGGATCAAGAGTGATTTTTTTGCATGATATAGTAGCCTCTAATTCTTGCTCTCAAGCGTCTCCTATAATTTCAACTATTTTTAGGTGTACTCTTATATTGCCTTTCAACAGATGCTTTTCTCGTACACGTAATTATGGTGCCACACATGGGATATCTGACCTCTATTTTGACGACTTTAAGAAAATAAAAAGGTTCCCACACCGTTTAAATGGATGTTCGGCATTTTTTGCTTTCTTTGGAGCAAGTTGCTCCATAATTATTTCTATTGCATGTGTCTATCTCGGTAATATGCAAGCCGTCTATTTTTTTTTTTTTTTAAATAACATCTAAGTGCTCATTTAAGAGCTTCCATATGTGAGGATATTTTCTCATCCGGTATCTTTCTGCCTTTAGCCAGGATTTAAAGTCTGTTAACTCCGGTTGTTCAAAACTGAGACAGTAATGGTATAATCCAAGGGTCAACCATATCTGAGTGTACTCAGTTATTCCTTTCTGAAATTTCCAAGATAACAAAACCGACGTTACAGCGTTTTCTGAAGTGTTCCCAATCAAGTGCCCCATCTGTTTCTTGGTCCATGTCCAGATGTCACGTACCATCACACAGGAAGTAATTCTGTGGCGTTGCGTATCTACCTGTCTACAATGTTTACACCATGGTGCTGATACTATGTTATGTTTATGTTTTTTTGATTCCGTGGGGATAATTTCATTAACATACTGATATAGGGAGACCTTCCAGTCCAACGATATAAAATTATAACTGAAGAGCTTCCAGATATTCTTCCATGGAGCATTTGGGTATTTGCGTACAATCGCCGGTACTGTCAAAAATTCTTGCAGTAATTCTTTGTATATGTCTTTGGAGGTCAACGTCGTTGTTGTTCTTTCAATCAAAGGTATAATTCTCTCATAATCTTTTCGCATTATCCGAAGAGCAGCAGGCGCTGCAATATCCGCGCTAATCAATTTTTTACTAAAATTTACATCTTGCTGTCTACTTTGGCCATTGATGGCTACCAAAACAGCACGCAATAACAGCGCACGACACTTCACGTTCACATCCACCAAATTCCATCCCCCACTATGTATGTCTCTGCGCAACTGAGGTCGGGCCACCTTGTAATACTGGTTTTTCCAAATATAGTATCCTATCGCCCTTTCTAATCGCTGTGAGAACTGATTAGGCATCGGGAGTACCTGTGCTACGTACCACAGCTTTGCCAGCACAAAGGTATTCACATGCCAGATTTTCTGAACAAAGTTCAAATTCCTTGTTAACTGCGAGTTCAAAATATTTAAACAGTGGTTAACACTTCTTTGCCAATTTAATATAAGTTCCTCCAGCCTAGATGTAAGAAACAGACCTAGTACTTTAATGACTGACTTATGTGTAAACCGAGCTTCCTTCATCATCCAGTTATTCAAGGCTAGGAGCTGCGATTTACTGTAATTGATTAAAGCCCCTGATGCACTCTGGTATTGCAATAATATTGGCTCAATTGCTGTGAAGTCCCCTGCATCCGTGAGCACTAAGGTAATATCATCCGCATATGCAAAAAGTCTCTCGAAGTGCATTGGATTTCTTCTCCTGGAGAGCACTGAAACCAATCCTCGTATCAAGGGTTCTACACACAAAGTATACAGGATCATCGACAGTGGGCATCCCTGGCGAATTGATTGTTCTATAAGTACTGGCTGCGTGAAGAATCCGTTTACTTGGATTCTGGAGTGTGCATTTGTATATAATCGTTGTAGTAGATTCAAAAATGAGAATGAGAATCCAAAGCGTTGTAGTACATCCTATAGATATCCATGATTTATTCTGTCAAAGGCTGTGGCAAAATCCAACGCCAAGATTGCTGCTGGATCATCAGGCTTGCTCTCACATTCAATAATAGTGTCTCTTAACGTCATTAGTATATGTGTAATCTTCCTCTCTGGGATACCACAAGTTTGTCCTGTTCCGATGATGTCAGACATGTATCTCTTCATCCTGTTTGCTATTATCTTTGTATATAATTTGTAGTCGGCATTTAAAAGCCTGATTGGGCGATAGTCGTTTACATCCAAGGCTGTTGGATGCTTGGCAATGAGCACAATGATGCCCTCATTAAACCCGGACAAGACTCCCGAACCTCGTTGTAATTCTATCATGACACCAAGCAATGTATCCTTCACTATACTCCAATTCTCGCGGTAGAACTGATACCCAATCCCATCGGGTCCAGGTGCAGAGCCCATACTAGCCGACATCAGTGCTGTATGCAATTCTTCTTCCGTTATGTCTTCATTCAAGGCATCATTCATCTCCGAGGTCACTAGTGGTTCAATTAGCTTATAGACATATTGCTGCGCTACTATATTAACCTCTTTTGCTGCAAACCTTTGTGTAAAAGCCTCCTGAACCTCCATTAATATATCCCGTGAAGTCAGCAGTAAATTCCCTTCCGAAGAACGTAACTTGGAAAGATATTTCCTTGTTCCTGAGTGTTTTTCAGACGCTATGTGATACAGTGAAATTCTCTCTTCATCCTGTACTGAGCGGTCTCCCGCCCGTATTTGTGCTCCACGACAGAGTTCCTCATGCAAGCAACACAATCTTTTCCTGGCTGCTGCAATATGGTTCGTCACATTTCGGCCATCACACTGTTGCTGATATAATTCATTGATTAATTCGTAGTAATAATTCAACCGTTGCCTTCGCAATTTCGCCCGCTTAATACCTTCTCCTTTATAAAAGTTACGAATTGCAGGTTTGTACGTATATAACCATTGTTGCAGCATACTGGGAGATCTACTTTGCGCCGTACGCCTCCATCTAGTCCACAAAAGCTGAAACTGTTCTCGGATCTCCTTATCCTGAAGGAGCGCGCTGTTGAGTTTCCAATAACTTCTCCCTATTATCGGTGTCCGAGTAGTGCATACCAGCGACATTATTAGAGCATGGTGATCACTAAAGGGTACTGGTCGCACCTTCACACTTCTGATCTGCTGCTTCATGGTTGTACTAACATAAATTCTGTCTATTCTGGAGGCTGTAGTATTTCGGTGAAAGGTGTATTCAACATAGGTATCATATAGAAGTTCCCAGGCATCCTGCAGCTCCAAAGACTTGCAAATCCGGTCTAACATTGGAGACGGTAGATATTGCCCAGTTTGGTCTTTAGCATTAAGGACACAATTAAAATCTCCTCCGAAAACCAATTTGTCATATCGGTGTCGCAAAAAGAACGGTAATTCTGTTGCAAGAAAGTCTTCCCGTTCCTTTCGTCGATTTGAACCTGATGGTAAATATACGTTGACTAGTAGAATATTATCCTCCGTCAATAAGGAAGTAATTTGGCCACTGGCATGCTTTTCCGTCAGTTGTACCCCTAGAGATGAGCGATAAACTATGGCTGTACCTCGTTGTTCTTCACCAATATTGGAAACATAATTATACCTTGGGCCAAAAAAGTTTAAATGTGGTTCATTGTTCTCCTGCAAAAACAAAAAATCAAGGTCGTGTTCAAAAGTAAATTCTCGTACCAATGCTTGTTTGGTCTTACTGCGTAAACAATTTACATTCATAGTCGCAAATTTCTGAAGAATTAACACCATAAGGAGAAACGCCGAATGTAGTGTTTATTCATGAAGTATTCAATCCTCCAATCACTGTTCCATAGGTTTATGCGTCTTCATAGCTTTTCGGGTAGGTGACCCTGCTTTATGCATCTTGGCAGTCTTTTTTCGTTTTTCCAAACGCGGATCACGCTGACTCACCCTTTCATCATTCTCCATACGCCTGGACTCCAATCCACGCACATTCACCAAATCCTCATATTCCACTTCCTCATCCGAAAACGTCAGAGACTGTGACTTTATCTTTACTGGTGTGACTGTTTCCATTGCTTCCACTTGAACGTTTAAGGTTTTTTCTTTCTCCGCTTCCTCCACCACACATTCCTCTACTATCTCCATAGTACTCAGAGGTGACTTTACACTAGTTGGATGGATTACCGCAGACATTGATACAGAGTGTTCCAAGGTTGCATCAGACACTTCCGGGCTACACTTGTCTTCTTCGGTTGGAGAGACTTTAGCACACATTTGCGTAGTGTTCCCGGGTTACCTCAGGCATTTTCGGACTACTCTTGTCTTCTTCTTGCTGTGGCATGGGTGGGGGAACTGTAGCTACACTTTTCTGTTCACTTCCCTCTTTAACTATGGTAGGAGTTAGTAATTGTAGTTCATTTTCCACTAGCGGTTCTGTTGCACTCAATGCTGTTCGTGGTTTTGTCAAATTTCCCGTGACCAGCTTGGCCCATGTAGCAGGCTCCGACGTAGTAGACAGTATTTTTGGAACAAATCTGCGAGGGAAATGATTGCATAAATGACCAGCTTCATGACAAATTGCACAGGTGAGGGGTTGGTCAGGGTAACTTATTAATGCTGAATAACCATCAATGTTCAAAAAAGAAGGAATATGCTTTTTTAGTAATATATTAACAGTACGGACCCCATTTGTAACCTTATAACGAAAAGTTTCATTCCAAACATCTTCTTTCACCTGTAACACTGCTCCGTAAGGCTCCAAGGCTACCATCAACTTCCTACTGACAAAATTTAAACGTAGATTGTATACTTTCACCACACGTCTTCCAAAACCAGCCACATCAATAACCACTTTAGTGCGTTGCCCATTTGGCAGCACAAAATTAGCTTCCCCATTTGTCTGAGTCAACACTCTTGTAACGAGCTCTGGTGTGGTGCATTGGATAAAAATTTGTCTAGAAATTCCATTTACCTGCAATCCTGTGACGTCACTTTCATCCAATTTCAGCGTGTTGAAAATCCACTCATGCATTTCATATGCAGTCGGTCGAATAATATCACGTTCAACAAAACTAACAACTAAGGTCGTTGGTCGATTTTCCATTATTTATTTTTGTCGTATATAGTGTGAGATGTTAATTTATAACGTCACTACTAACACTCCCGCACTAGAAACACAAAGCAAACAATGAAATAGGTGTCACGCAGCAATACTTATACTGCTGTATAAATGCTTCACTGCAGACGTGAACGACCTTCTCTCTCGCCAGGTAGCGAGCGACTACATTAATACAGGTTTCCTCGAGTCTTCAATTCTTGGCTCTGCAGTGCGCGAGTTGAGCCGAACTTAACCGAGTCGCCACGATACACGGTGCAAAGAACTTTTGCACCTTGGATTGTACACGGTGCGATTGTTTAGAGTAACTGATGTTACAGGGACAGAACATCACGATAACCGAATGTCTCCAGAGCATTCATGGTCACAACGAGCATTTCTTATAACTTACGAATAAGAAGCAACTTAACCATCAGCAAGCTATGCAATACGCTGTAGTACAGACTGGAGCTTAGGCTCACAGAATAGAATGAAGTAATTAAAACATGGAGAGAAGTTTTCGGAGTTCTCATTGCTACCAAAGTCCCTGTTCCTGAGTGCTGAATGTAACCAAGACACTCTCCCTAGGAGTTTCATAGTTCACATAAAACCCCAGTATTTTCATTATTGTTTATATTCATCCACATAAAACGAATTTTTTTATTAGTTATTTATTCTGGAAACAACATAACTAATACGCATCGTTTCAGATATGCTATTACTCCCATCACTTTAAGTCTCAACTAGTGTGGAAACATATTAAATCTTTCCTCCTGTAACAATGTAGAGTTACAGTGGGTACCCGGTCATACGGGTATTGCAGGAAATGAAAAGCCTGATGTCCTAGCAAAGAAAGGACCATCTCTTCCCTTCACAGGACCAGAACCGTACTGTGGAATACGCGTGTTAGAAATCAAAAACACTCTACAAAATTGCGTTCGTAATGAAACCCAAAGGAAATGGGAAATAATACCCAGAAACAAAGAGGATAAGGGGAGATAGAGATGCAAAAGGGAAACCTGCTTCCAAACCTAGTTATAGTGACAGTCAAGACATGCTATTAATAGTCCCAGTAAAGAAAGTTAAATTATCTAGAATAACTACCTAATAGAAAGGTAACCATAAGTTACCTGAACTGCATTTTAGAACCTCGTATATTTAGTCGTTATAAATCCTGATTTTCTGTTTATCCGGTTTGACTACTACTTACGCTTTTATCACGAAAAAGTAAGTAATCGTGCTTTGATAAATAGTTATGAATGTTTACGGTTGAAATGTGGTCACCGCAACTAACATAGAGATCGCCGTCGGTCTCAAGCTTCCAACTAACAATAAGTACCGTTAACATGGCCAATGTTACAGAACAACAAAACTGAGGTTTGTGTGGTTATCTTTCATTCCCGAAAGCGATCGTAGACATCCCATTTGGACACCTTTAAATGTTTTGTTCTTCCGCTGTGATCCAAATTTTACTAGCGTGAATCAGAGTTTCTATTCATTTAATGGTTTGATTCCAAAGTGTTGGATGATACCCCTTCCAGCGGCAGTTACAGTGTGGGGAGTGGAAGTGGCATGTGGCCTTCAATCGAGCGAGGCGACCCGCGATTATCTGAGTAGTATCAAAGGTTCACCCAGCATCCAATCTAAACTCAAAATACTGCTTCACTAACTTACAGTTCTATATCTATAATCCACTACTCTCGTTGGCAAGCTTTCGCTGCGTTACTTCTGTCACAGTCGATGGACACCATGTACATACATGAAATGAGATGACAATTGGGAAACGAAATTTGGAAAGGAAACTTTCCAGATCTACGTTAGGATACCACCTCGCGTTTTCCGGTTATAAGGAATCGAGGAAAATCTTGCAAGAACCCTCATTCGACCCCTCCGAAGGAGTGTCGCCTTGCCGTGGCGGAGGGGCTCAGTACCCGATCCAGACGGCCTACTAAGTGTGTCTTTGTGACCACTGGTGGGCAAGAGGTGAGGGGAAGCTAAGAACATTCCAACGGGTAGATGAGGCTCGTTAGTCTTGGTCGACGACTCATCTAGGAGAAGAGGACTCCGAAATCAAACTCCCCCAGGGGAACCTACCACGGTAGGTCCGGGTTTGGCGCACCCGGGGCCCCGAGCTGCTCACTCTCACTTCACCCCCTCCACCTTCATTAACTGTGCCACGTGCAGCGTTTTATGTTGCTTTTTATATCACCCTCTTCCTCTTCTAGGTTTATTCTGATTATTAGTTTGTAAGTTCCTAGATTTATAACTCCTGTCTCACCAGCAGGGATCTTTCCTATCTCCGTGGTCCTGTCCCACGGTTTTCGGCGCGGCCCCCGACTTGTGTGCTCTTCGGAGGTCTCAGGCGCGAAGGTTGTGCGGACCCTTCACACTGCCCCCATGTGTAGCCTTAGGTGCGGAGCCCGTCCACACGTCATGTACACCCACGTAGCTCCTTGAGGGCACGGCCGGTGTTAATCTCCCGACGGCCGCGTGCCGTCGGGTTAGTATCACCGGCCGGACGTGTTACCGCTGACGGAGCCCCGGTGTAATCAACCCGAAGTCCCCTGAATCCACGCTGACTCCGTTGAGGCAGCGTGTGCTAAAGCGGGGAGCCACAGGCGGTTATTCCTGTGGTGGGGGCATAAAACCGGGGTGTCACGTGGTGAACGGTTTACCCATGCGGACAAGCAGTGGAGATCGGAGGGTAGCTCCTCTGAAGTACGCCTTGAGGTCAGTCATGGAGGGGTCTCCATGGCGGCACAGACCGTGGAGATTTTGGTGTCTTTTATCCTTTGACCCCCGGATGGCAGGCTGACGCCGACGGTTCCGGATGGGGGTCCAAATAATCATGTCTCCGCGCAAACCCTCCCTCATTGACAGTTTTTTGGTGCTGACCTTGCAATGTGAAGGAAAGACGATGAAGGACATTAGCCCGTTCTATATTAAAAAGGAAGTCGATAGGATCTGTGGCCCGGTTAAAAACGCAACCAGACTTAGAGATGGCACGTTATTGATCGAGGTGATGAATGGAGATCAGTCGCAGAAGCTGTTGAAGGCGAGTTTGTTGGGCTCCTACCCTATCCGGGTAGCCCCACATAAGACCCTCAACTCGTGTAGAGGAGTAGTAACCACTTCCAGCCTCGACGATCTCTCCAACGAAGAAATTGTCACCTGCCTCTCTGATCAGCGAGTCTGCCAAGCATACCGATTAACTCGGAAACAGGATGGGAAAGAGTGTGCCTTACGTACAGTATTCCTTACGTTTAAGGGCACTCAGCTGCCAGAGTACATCTACTGTGGCTACGAGCGTGCTGCAGTACGACCGTATGTCCCGAATCCCATGCGCTGTTTTCAGTGTCAGAGATTCGGGCATACTAGGACCTCGTGTAACCATCCTGCAGCTTGTGAACGTTGCGGCTTACCGGCACACGAAGACACGGCTTGCACTCGAGACCCATGCTGTGTGAACTGTGGGGGTAACCATCCATCTAGCTCACGTCAGTGTCCTAAGTTCTTGGACGAAAAGAGTATTCAGGAGTTGCGGGTAAAGGAGCGCCTGACATTTATAGAAGCGCGTCGGCGTTTCGAACAACTGAAGCCTGCCACCACCTTAGCTTATTCGTCGGCAGCTCGGCGCCCTCCTGTTGCTACTGTCGGCTTGCAACATGTCACCGTTGCAAATGCCTCGACACAGACTGACCTTCCAGAGAGCACCCCAACAGTTAGTCGAAAAAGTGCAGTGTCTAAAACATCTTCCGCCGTGCAGACCACAGTTTCCAAGCCGTTAGGAAGCGGTAAGGATCCTATCGATGGAAGTCGTTCGCGACATAAAGTTCGAGCAAGTAGTCTCACGTCCTCTCAGAGATCCCGCTCTCGCTCTGCGAGTCGTAGGGGATCCTCTGCCTCGCACACCTCCGAGGAATCGCCAGAGGACGGCGACTTCCACATAGTTGGACCTAAGTCAGCCAAGGTGAAAAAGAAGAAAAAGATGAAGACTAGCCATTAATCCTTTTTCACTATGGAAATAATCCAGTGGAATGTTAATGGGTTCCGGGCACGTGTTCCGGACATACAGCATCTAATTTCTCAACGCTGTCCATCTATCGTCTGTCTACAGGAAACCCATCTGCAACCTCATCACGCACTCCATCTTCGTGGATTTGTGGCCTTTAGACATGATTCTGCAGCTGATCGACGGGCAAGCGGTGGTGTTGCTATTCTGGTGGCGAATACCATCCCTGCCACCAGCATACCACTAAACACGCCGCTCCAAGCTGTAGCGGTACGTGTACAGCTGCAGAGCCTTTCTTTCTCTATCTGTAATGTCTATCTGCCACCGGTCAGTGTCGTACACGAGAACGAACTTCGGGCTCTCTTGGCACAGATTCCGCCACCGTTTCTTCTTCTAGGCGATCTGAATGCCAAAAACACCTTGTGGGGCTCCGACACTGACGATGTTCGTGGTTGCCTTGTAGCAGACGTTTGTGATATGTCCGGCTTAGTGCTATTAAACACTGGTGCTCCTACCTTCTTATCCTCTGCCTATGGTACCCATTCCGCCCTAGATGTTACTTTCTGCAGCCCGTCGCTGGTACCTCTTCTCGATTGGTCGGTTCTTTCCGACCTATTTGGCAGTGATCACTATCCCATTAACGTTCACATATCCGTCCATCATTCTGTACCCACACGATATCCTCACTGGATTATTTCCAAGGCTGACTGGGGGAAATTCCGTTCCCTCATACACTTGACCAACAATGTTTTTACCACCATTGACGACATGGTGGAGTATTTTATATGCTCTATCCTTCTCGCAGCAGAATCCAGTATTCCTCGGGGTTCATCCACACCACGTCACGTCTCTGTGCCTTGGTGGTCCGAGGAATGCCGTTTGGCTATTAAAGCACGTAAGCGTGCTCTGCGTGTTTTCCGCATACACCCTACGGAGGCGAATTTTATTGCTTTTAAACGTTCTCGTGCAAGGGCTCGCTTTGTATTGCGCAATGCAAAACGCACATCCTGGGAATCGTACGTGTCTTCCCTTTCACGTCGCAGTTCGGCCCAGAAGGTGTGGACTACCATCCGGCGTATGTACGGCAAATGTCGCCAGACGATCATCCCCGGTCTTGCCGTACAGGGCTCCATATACACCAGCGAGCAGGATATCGCCGACGCCCTTGCCGATTCTTTCGCCAGTGCTAGCCAAACTCAAAGCTACGAGGGAGCCTTTTTACTGATTAAGGAATCTGCGGAGCGGATAAGCCTAAATTTTAACAGTGATTGTAGTGAATCCTACAATGCACCTTTTACTGAAGCGGAACTGGCGCATTCTTTGTCCCTCGCTCACGACTCTTCTCCTGGTCCTGATGACATCCATCGCCAAATGCTGCTTCATCTTCCACCTCCGGGTCGTTCCTTCCTGTTGAGCATCTATAACCGCATCTGGCTTCAGCAGGTTTTTCCGTCTTCCTGGCGAGAGGGTGTTGTGATCCCTATCCCTCGACCAGGAAAAGACCGTACACTTCCCTCTAGCTACCGCCCTATATGCCTGACGAGTGTCGTCTGCAAGACCTTTGAACGGATGATCAACACTCGCTTAGTGTGGTGGCTAGAGACGAATAGCCTGCTGAGCAATGTTCAGTGCGGTTTTCGTCGCCATCGCTCCAGTGTCGACAATCTGACACGCATGGAAGCCTACATCCAAAATGCCTTTCTTTTGAAGCAGCATGTCGTGGGTGTCTTCTTCGATCTGGAGAAGGCCTACGATACCACATGGCGTCATGGTATTCTCCGTACTCTTCACGGGTATGGTTTGCGAGGTATTTTAGCAATATTTCTTTTTAATTTTTTAGCTCTGCGCCGCTTTCGTGTCCGCATTGGTAATACGTTCTCACGAGAGAGGATTCAGGAAAATGGTGTGCCCCAGAGGTCGATTCTTAGTGTAACGCTCTTTGCAGTTGCCATTAACGGCATTGCTAATGTTGTTCGTAGGGGAATACCGATGTCACTGTACGTTGACGATTTTGCGATCTATTATCGATCTTATAGTCTTGAGCACATAGAACGTCAACTGCAGTTGACCATATCCTCTATCGCCGACTGGGCCCTTCACGCCGGTTTTAAGTTCTCCCCTACGAAAACACAATGTGTCCACTTTCATCGACTTCGTGGTGTACATCCTCCTCCAGAACTGTATTTGCGTGACACACCCCTGCCGTTTGTTTCGCACATCAAGTTCTTGGGCCTTCACCTCGACAGCAAACTCACATGGGAGCACCACATTCGTCAACTTCGTGCCTCTTGCGATCGTTCGCTTCGAATACTCCGGGTTTTATCTGGAGTATCTTGGGGCGGCGATCGCAATGTCATGTTGAGGCTGTATCGTTCATTGGTGAGGTCCAAACTAGATTACGGCAGTTTTATTTATGGCGCAGCGTCCGCCTCTAAACTTCGTTTTCTAAATACTGTACATAATGCTGGTATCCGTCTAGCTACTGGAGCTTTCCGCACTAGTCGTGTAGAGTGTCTGTATGCTGACTCTGGTGAACCTCCACTTTCTATTCGGCGCTCGTTTTTATTGTGTTCTTACGTGGCCCGTTTGGCAGCCCATCCTGGTCACCCGTCTTTTAATCCTGTATTGCGCCCGGAACTCGCTCACCGTTATCTCCGGAATAGCACGATCTCTCGCCCAAGCGGTATTCGGTTTCGCGAGCTGCTTAGTGCACACGCGCTCCGCATGCCTGCTGTCGAACGGTTTTCCCTTGGTCGCTGTCCTCCATGGCAATTACAGCGTGCCCAGTTCGACCTGGAGCTTTCGACGAATGCTAAGTTAGCTACCCCTCCATCGGTGTATTGTCAGCTTTTCACCGAGATCCTGGGACGTTACCGGAATTACATTCCTGTATTTACCGATGGTTCCCAGGTGGATGGGGCTACAGGGTGTAGCTTTGTGCATAAGGTGAGACTCACAAGTACCGTCTTCCAGACTTGAGTTCCGTTTTTACCGCCGAGCTGTTTGCAATCTTTTATTTCGTCCTTTTTATCTCCAGTTCCGATCCTGGAAGTTTTATCATCTGCTGCGACTCTCTGAGCGCACTGCAGGCATTGCAACAGTTTGTCGGCACGTCAGCATTAATTATGAAAATTCAGACACTCGTTTCGCAGTTACTCTCGCGTGGATACCAGATAGTTTTTACTTGGACCCCAGGCCACGTGGGCATTCCCGGCAACGAAGCGGCTGACGAGGCTGCTAAGTCTGCCTGCCGTTTGCCGCAGATTTTTACACGCAGTCTTCCTTACACGGATGTACAACGGTACTTCCGTCGCCATCTTTTATATGTCTGGCAACAATCATGGGAAGCGTTAGACATCACTGGCACGCAATTGCGGACAATCAAGGAAACGGTGCAGCCTTGGATAACATCATCAAGGGATACCAGGCGGGCAGAAGTCATCTTGGCCCGCCTGAGAATAGGTCACACGCGCATCACGCATGGACACCATCTGCGCGGTGAGCCGGCGCCGGTATGTTCCACCTGTGGCGTTCAGCTCTCTGTGGCCCATGTCCTAGTTGATTGTCCGCGCTACAATCGTGAGCGCCAGTTGTTTGGCCTGGGTTCTAGTTTAAAGACGATGTTAGGCGACGACCCGGTAGCTGTGGATTCAGTGTTGCGGTTTGTCGGCAGCATTGGCTTTGGTAAGCAAGTTTAAATTTTATTGCGTGGTTTTACTTTTTACCTTTGACGTTTTATCTGCTTACCTTTTTAGATCATTTTACACGCTTTTAACTATTTTGAGCATACATTTTAGACAAGTTTTTAAGTTGTAGCTGTTTTAGCTTTTGGCTGTTTTAGCTTGCGTTTTACTATTTAACTTTGAGTTTTAAGTGGTGGTGAGTTTTATCCGTTTTTTATCTTTTGACTTGGGGCTCTAATGACCTTGCTGTCGACGGGCCCTTAAACCCTAATCACTCACTCACTCCCCTCATTCGAGAACAGTCCTGGCGAGATTTGAACCGTAGACGTCCTTCACGACGACCTCAGTCACATGGATGTAAGCATCTCTGGCTTGAGGTTGCAGGATATCGAGTTCACTAGCCTGTGAAATAATTGATATGTGGGAACACGTTCTCAACAGGTGTTCCTTGGACTCTAGAGCAATTTATGCGTAGCGGTTGATCAGACCACGCTGTCCTAATCGAATCACAAGCATATTTATGTGTCTAGCCACATCGAACATACCGAGAATACAGCGCCTATAAAATCCCGCTTTAGATCTAAGTTCGTATTCAGCCTGCAATGTGCGGCATTAACCATTGCCATATACCATAGTGCATTTGATGGAGTCGTATAGTGGTGACAGCAGTAGAGGCTGTTTAATGGTCGTTCATTCTCTCGACGCTGCAATTGCTCTTTTATAATTGGGCTCTTAAACCCTGACAGTAAACTATACGAGAGCTAGGTATACGGGCTGTTCCGGCGATAATAAATTACGCCTCTGAACAAGGTGGTGTTGTCAAAGACATACTTTCACCATAAGTTGCATATAGCGTGTGCAATTCCAGAGTTTTACACAGATATTAGCCCACTGGTCATATCTCAGACCACAGTGAGCCCAGTAATTCTCCCCACTTTAAAACATTCTAGCTCAAATTACTGTAGAAATTCTGGTTTTCAGTTATCCAGAAACGGCAAATGCGTGTTCTGGCGGTTTTCAGGACTTGTCGTTTTATTGTTTTTATATTTTAAAACTGTCCTTTCAATGGCAAGTTTGTTAAAAGTTTTGTTTTTCTCTAAAACGGCTCTAACGGTTTTAATTAAAATAATATATGTTTAAGATATTTTTTTTTAAACCCCGGCTCGACAGCCCATGAAGGGCCAAGGCCTTCCACCCAGCCGCTGCGTCCCCCACCTCTGCCCACTACAGGCGTCATTGGTGAGGTGCAGTACTGGAGGGTGAAACGTGGTCAGCGCCCCGAGCCCTGCCGGCCAATTATACGGTCTTTTAGACCTGGGGCCGCTACTTCTCCATCAAGTAGCTCCTCAATTGGTCCCCCCGGGACCTAACGAGGCTGAGTGCACCCCGTGCCAGACCTCCCAGAGGGGATAAAATCCCCATGCTTGTACCGGGGATCGAACGCGGGTCCTCCGCGCCAGAGGCAAGCGCGCTACCAACTGCGCTACGGAGTTTAAGATATGTTCATGACAAATATAACTTGAATATTCTGAAGTCCCCTTTATTATGAATGGTCTTTTGCAGTGTTTAAGCGCCTGCAGCACTGCACCGGTTGCACTGATGATACATGGAATCAAGAGGGAGCACCGGTAGAGTGAGATAGTGTGGGAAACAAAAGAACCCGGAGGAAACCAGCCCCTGCGCCGCTTTGTCCATCACAAATCCCACATGCAGTCTGGAATCGAAGAATCTCTGGAATCGCCGCTTTCGTTAGAGGCGAATGGTCTGAACACTCGACCACGGGACGGCCATGAATGGTTTTGCAGTACAGATAAACAGTAAGAGATAAACACAATTTTACTCTACGAAAAATGTAGGCCTCGTTAAAGCACACTGTATTTCATGTCAGTTTTCTATTTTTTTTTTTTTTTCAATTTACTTGCTATTTATTAATTTTTGTGAAGCCAACCATTTCCAAAATAACTTATTGATTTGAATTTTCAAATACTTATACGTTTCTGAAATAGGAAGTCGTTAGTGTTTTCTTTGTCCCTTTTTTCTTTTTCTTTTTCTTTCTTTCTTTCTTTCTTTCTTTCTTTCTTTCTTTCTTTCTTTCTTTCTTTCTTTCTTTCTTTCTTTCTTTCTTTCTTTCTTTCTTTTTTGTCTCTTAGCTGTGCAAAGTGAACATAATTTATAAGTCATCACTCAAGAGCCGATCGTTCTTAACCCATTTTTCTCTGCCTCATTCTTCCCCTTTCCCCTCTTACATGCATCGTTAATTTAAAATCAAGAATACATTCCAACAAAATAAAGCTATTATTGACGGTTTTAAGAAAGTTGTGAGAAACTTTTTTCAACTGATTTATTATTTATTTGTTTATTTATGTTTTCATTATTACGATACGAAATCTAACTGGAAATTGAGTACATTCCATATCCGATTGTGTCGCCAAATCTGCTATGTCTAACCGAAGCTACTGTTGCAAATGTTTTAAAGAGAGTTCAGAGAGTAATGATACAGCACCATTGTCAAGCGCACTGTAAGTTCTGTAGCTTCTTTCTGTATATCCCATGCAAATACGAGTAGCACAGAGGTAAACCGAAGTTCCAAACAGCTGCTGATTACATCGCTTACCTAAATGACCAAACAGCCCTGAAGCTTGCACAAGCAGTTGTGAATCTGTGTCCACCTCTGCACGACGCTTACAATAAGGTTACATTCTATTTGTATCGCTTTGACTCGTATCATTTCTTTACGAAAAGTAAAAGGAAACCTACCATTCCAACGGTTATAGTTTATGGGCAATAATTTGCACATTCGCTGCCATAGTGAATTTGGGTATTTCATCACTATTGTGAGGCCTGTCGTGGAATCCTTCGGCAATTCTGCATATGACGTTGCGGTTATGGGAATACTGATGGTAATAGCAATACTGAGACTATTCTTCTACTATCAGAACCAGCTGGAATACGTTGGGGACATTGGCAGGTGCTCCAGACAGCTGCACACCAAAGTGCACATACTGAATAGAGGTCTGTGATTGTCAGTATGCAACGTAGCAACATCCTTTGTTAATCGACTATCTCTTTGTAAAATATATGGCTTAATTTTTCCAGAAGTATCCCTCCAACAATTAAAGCCATGCACTTCCAACTTACCAGGACATCTTGCATCCTACTTTGGTTTTACTTCACCAAAGTTTCAACTTGATCACTATATTAACGAGTTCGCAATAGAAGCAGACGTTATGTATCGTCTTGTGCCTGATGAGTACAGCACGCCAACTCAGTAACACTGTCGTGCTTTGTAATAAATGGGGCATTGTTATACCTCGCTAAGGTTGTATTACATTCTGCATATATTTATTTATTGCTTGAGATCTCAACTTAGAAAATGAGTAAAGATGGTCAGATTCAATTAGAAAGAAAACTGAAGGATTTATGTCAATGCGTTTTGTACGAAAAATAGAAAACTCCTGTAGAAAAACATGTAGCAATATAATTCTAATTACGTTTAAATAGTTAAATAAAATGCATTCTTTTCAGGCAAAAACGATAGTGATAAAGAAACAATACAATTCATGTACTGGACGACGATGACAATGATGATGGTGATGATGAAGATGAACATTGATAATAATGTCTGTCCGTAGAAACAAAGCTGGAATCATCAGTTATTTATTATTTGTTGAATAAATTCTTAGTTCGGTCACTAATTTTCACCTACCTCTAGATTATTTCTTTTTAAGTAGCAAGCATAACGTAATTTATGACCGGTTTATAGAGGATGATATAAAATATTCCTAGGATCGTAAAGGTATGCAAATTAAAGTTAATAAGTAACTATAGTTCAAGAGGTAAAAACGGTCGCGTGTATCTCACACATACATCGTAACTAACATCACCGAAGCTCACCGACCCAAAAAAGGGTTAAAAGATTTACCATCACTTAAGCACACTGCACTCCCTAATTCCCATTGTACCTACATGGAAATACGCAATAAGCTAATTAATTTCCTCACATATTTATCTTAATTATTATTAAGTAAGAGAAGAATAATCATTTGTAAGAGAGTTTCTACAAGAGTAGAGAAAGTTATGTAACTCCAACAATTATATATAGGTACATATTTTTATTTCAACATGTTCCTTTCACAGTTACTGGCTACCAAAAAGACAAAGAGTACTAATTCAAAAGTAGCAAAACAGGTAACAGAACATAACGAATATAAAAGTTAAAGGCTGAAAATAAGGAAAGTGTAATCTCCTGTAGCAATAAAAAATCATGGTCCATATACGTGATTTCTAAAAATAGCTATAGACTTGAGCGTCAATATAGCTATATTGTATATTAAATCTTTGTATAGGCCAAAACTCTTGAAGAATTCTGCAGCAGCCTCGGGATTGTACCTCTTGCTCCAACCATTAATCCTGTTACACTGATGGACCATAGGTGATATTTCGTTTTGTAATAATGAATGGTCGATTCGCAGATATGCTTTTCTTCCTGATTCACTTCGTTTGGCTGTTGTACACCTCTGGGTCAGGCGTGGGGATCTGGTGCTCTCTGAGCGCAGGTCGCTCACGGCCTTGCACTGATAACTGTATGTTTAGCATGTAAAAAGATCAAGATCGCTCGAGCTATTCTGCGAGCTCCCCGTTCCTGATGTGGGCTATTCACGCTGCGGGAGTTCGAGGTTGCGAGTTTGATCCTATCCGGGACAGTGGTTAGGGTCGAACACTTGACCTCGGGAGCAGAAAACTAGTTCTGAACCATACAAGTCAACAAAGCGTAACTACAGCGTTTCACTGAAATGTCATGAGACGCCTTGGCTCGGATTAAGGCACTTCTATTTAGCTCAGCGTTAATTGCATTTGTTGTTGAGTGGAGTAGCATTTTCCTCCGACACCTTTTGTTGGGCTTCGAGGAAATTTCGCTGTATAGTGGTAACTTTCCAAATCTCAAGGGTCATGTCCATTTGGCTTTTTATATTCCGAGACGCACTTGTCTTGACTTACACCTCTTCCTACCCTTGCCCCAGGAATTTCTTCATACCTTTATTCAAATATTCTTTCTTAGAACACAATTCTACAAAACACGCTTATATATGCTACCTCAGTATCTATGACATATTTTTTAGGAACTAATATCCCAGATAAGCTAATTTGGGCAAAATCGACTCAAAAGGGCCACTCCACTGAAATGCGTTCTTGTCTTATTCCACCGACCATCCCTTACCTTCACCGCTGTTCAGCTTTACCGTCACTTCGTTCAGTGGCGAGTATGGCTTCATCAGGACCTCTGTTTCATGAAGAGTGGCAGAGAGAATTTTTTGTAAGTTACAAAAACAGGAAAGTTTGCTGTTTAATATGCGGAATTCAGTTTGCAAATATAAAGCGTTACAATATCAAACTCCATTAGGATCAGAAGCATAAAGCAAACTTTGGTGATCTTACAGTCGTTTATTTACAATTTCAAAAGGTACTTTCTAAATTCTGGTATTTAAAAACATGAAAGAAACGATAATATTCTACTTTTTAGGGATCTAATTTCTTATTAGTAGATTCAATATAAACTGTTGTATTTCCGGTTTCAAATTTTTGAACACATATTGAATTTAAAACCAAACAATTTATTAGGTTGATGAAATAGTTTTATAGCACTTTAAGACTGGATAACAGTAAAACTTTATTACTTTATTTTATGTGAAATAAAAAGTATAGCATGTTAAACATAAGACAGCATAAGAGCATTACGTGCATGAGATAAAGGAAGGTTATAAACTTGAAGATTATGTATGCGGTGGAATTAGGTGGCCCACACAAGGCTTATGTGTTTAAAAACACCAGCATTAAGTTTATTGGCATAAATAACTAATAATTGAAGACTATGTAATTTGCCTAACCACAGTAGATCGCTTTAGTTATTATTGTATATAAAATGTATTTAATATAAACATAATAGTGAATAACAGTGTAGAAATTATTGCTACCGCGCAGGTGGAACGAAGCCACCACTGCGTTTGTTGTATCAAAACACCCTTCGTCACTAGGCAACAGAATGTGGGGTAAGGCAAGTCCAATCGCTACCTCTCCTCTCGTGCGCATGTATGTAATAATACACTGGAAATCATGTCGCCGAATACTAATACCCAAACAAGCTAATAACTGCACTTGTTTTGGTTTTAAATCTTTTGACGGCTTACGACGTATGTGACAGAGAAAAATGTAGAGTAGAAGGGCAGTACCAGACATTAGGTCATAGGTGCAGTATACTAAAGTAGCGTTGCACGACATAATTACAAGGGAAACAGAACAAAATTTGTAGAAATATCTTCACAGCTATTTCTAGACAAACTTTGCTCGGGAATTTATGAGACGGTATTTATACCGTGCCCGAGATAAAATTAAATTAACGTTATAAAACATGATAAGTTCCAGCATTCTTTTATTTTAGAACCACTCACAGGGCAAGTGTTAGGATTAATATAAATTATTGTATAAATGTGTACATGTAAATAATCAATTGTCAAGTGTATATATTTAAAATAATAAGAAATAACGCACGTAGAATGCAGTTTATGGGTAAAAGTTGAAAAGATTTCGCTTCAGAGACACTACATGAAGTCTTTGATCCGAATTTGCTCTGCTTGAACTGGCGACAAACTGACGCCAGCCAAATCGTAAGCTCCATTGTGAGGAAGGATTCTTTCTTTGTCAGAGAAATATCGTAAAACTGTCAATCAAGCTTGTTCGAAACGCTACCGCAAGGGGGCAGGGTATGGCATTCCAGCGGCAAAGTTTCGTCTGGTCCAACGAAATGGGCCAATCAGAAAATTTAAAACTACACACATTTGAACTAATCAGCAGAACCCGCTCCAATGAGTGAAACTCAAAAATGTTATGTGGAGGGGAACCGAATGTGTCTTTCGTATTCCCGGATGGAACGAAAAAGAGTCGTCATCCAACACACGGACCAGAGAGTCGTCATCTAACACACGGACCGAAAAGTCGTCATCCAACACACGGACCAGAGAGTCGTCATCTAACACACGGACCGGGGAGTCGAAGAAACACACGAAAAGAAAAGAGTCGCCATCCAACATACGAACGGAACAGTCGTCAAATATTACACCGAGACATTACGTAGAACACGCGCGAAATAAGTAAGTACATTTTGAAATTGATAGGCTAAATTCACATCAAGAATTATTTGGCAACATTGCGTAGAATAGGAAAATTTTACTTCAAGAAACTATTTCGGCTCATTATAGAGTAGGCTAAATTAACCTCAAGATTATTTCGGCTCTCATCCTAGTGACTTAAACTTTTGGCTTATGCGCGGCGACTCATACATAAATTAAAATTCTCGGTAAAGCTATAAACTGCAATCTTCGTCAAATTATGTGTGTGTCGTGCTTGTAATATTTTAAAGTCCTTTGTGCCTCGTATACAATAAATTAACATAATTACTCCCTACTCAAACTTGTTCTAATTAGTAGCTTAAAAACCCTTTGTAAGTGATTCCACGCCCTTTCTAGCAGTCTCTGGCCAGGCAAAGCTACTGAACAAGTAATAACGACTTAGCAATTGAACGAGAAGAAGAGGATTTTACATGCTAAGTTAACTATAAGTGTCAGGAGGATTGAGTGGCGCCTCTTCAAACAAATTTTCTCAATCTCTCCAAATCATACTGCAATAACCTGCAGTGGCACTTCCGTAAGTAAATAAGTATATCAATTACTTATTTAATTACAACATCACGTTTTTACAAGTGGCTTTCAATTGTTGAGGTAACAACTCAACCAATAGCCAAAAGTAAGAAAGAACGCTGAGAATTGCAACCTGACTGTATGAAATACGTTAATTTGCCAGTGAAAATAACAAGCATTGTGTACTAGTGTCTCAGTTACAGCGAGAAACTTACCATTACATACGCATATTACACCGTACTCTTTACACTGAACAAGATTAGCGTTGGGTTTTACAGAACCATCCAATAGCCTTCACAACACAAATGAGACTTGTGCATCAGATACATCTAGTGATACTGCCTGTACTCGATCGAACCCAAGAATCCTGGTGTAAACAAATACACGTGTCACAACCGCACCACGACTTTCAAGCAAATAAAAATTGTTCGTAACTCTACTGCTTGTACTCCTTTTGTACTCCAAATTATAACGATTCTAAATGATGACAGTATTTTAATAACCGTTTCATTTAAAGTTGAATAAAGAGCTAATAGCACATTGGCCAGGAGCCATTGGTATTCCTGCGTTGCTTACTGGAGCCCTTACTAATCAATACTGTTTATGTTGCGATCATGGCTGATTGTGTAGCAGGTCAGAGTGGTATAATTAAACAGCAAAACGCCTGAGATCTTAAAAGTGGTCAAAAAAGCTAGTTTTTAATGTATTTTCAGCTGTTTATTTAAACGTTACGATACCCTTACTGACGGATGTCATTGAATTAATATCAAAAGCAACTGGTGTGTTTGCGCTCGCCTGGGCTCAAGTTCTCCTAGGCAGATTATAAACCTAGAAAATGATCCAAATTATGTCACCACTTCTTACTCAGAGTTGGGTGTCAGGATATTACCCGGGGAGTATAAAATATGACCATAAGCTTTTACCAATATTTTATAACAATTTCACCCATTCGTGACTTAGTACACTTATTTTAACATATATAGGAGTATGTAATTCTTTAATACTTATGCTGTGTCAATGAAACTGCACATGGCTAAGGTAATATTGTGAGGTAATACAATTATCTGAAATTCCAAAAATAAACAGTTGAACAGTTGTTGGGGCAAAGAGGAAGTTCCTCCATGCGTTCAGCAGACGTCTAAGCGGGGGATGATATCACTGCATTGTTTATGATAGGGTTCATTCTTGGGCCGGAAGGATTATAGTTAGGTCTAGGAAGTTCATGCATTTGCATTTTTTTTCATATGGGCTAAAAATGTATGCTTTTACGTTATGTGCACGAATTATGGAATTTTCAGATATTTGCACATGATTTTATGGTGCATATAACTGCATATTTTCTTGATTTTCATAAATGCATATTATTTCAGTATTTTAGCCCCTATATTGCATATTTTAATGATTTTTATAGGTTTTTTTTTTTTTTTTTTTTTTTTTTTTTTTAAATCTGGACAGCATTTTTCATATTGGTAGTATTGCACATGATGATGCAATTCGTTAGGTGGCGAGAACTAATGCTGAGTCATGTTGTCATGCAGTGAATCCCCTGTTTCTACCCTTTCATTATATGTGTGTGCGTAGAAAATAATCAGTGCGTTACCTGACAGGTTTATATTAACAAATATGAAGTGCAGGTCAATGTTTTGAACAGCACGCTTGCCTGCCCACCAGCAGTTGCATCGTCTTCAAACGTAATAGTGTTGTGGACTGGTTGCCACCAAATTAAATTAGGCGTATAAAATGTTAAAAAGCTCTTCAAATGCCGAAAATAATACCAACTTCGAGTGCTAGATTAGTTAATTTACAGAAAGAGTTTTCGGGTGACTTAATATCTACAGATAATAGGGCACTGTATTGTGGAGCGTGTGAGAATAATATAGGGAGTGAGAAAAGATTTCAAATAGTTCAGCACATAAACACAGCAAAACATAAGGAGAAGTTAATCAGAAAACTCGCAAACAAATAACCTGTTCTAAAACAATTACATAGTAGTGTTTAGGAAGTAGGGTTACTGAATTTTCCTATGACTTGTGCCAAGCATTTTTAGCTGCTGATATTCTCTTGTTCAAAATTAATAATCCGACATTTAAAAACTTTCTTGCCAAGTACACTCGACAACATGTGCCTGAAGAAAGTACACTGCGTAAGACTTGTGTAGGACATTGTTACAATAGCGTATTTTCAAATATACAAAATGAAGTAGTGGATCAGTTTGTGTGGTTGTCTGTTGATGAAACCCCTGATTCTGAGCGGCATTCTATTGTTAATATAATTGTGGGTGCTTTAAATAATGAACAAAAGTCTACACCTTATCTTCTTAATGTGAGCGAAGACCTGGATGCAGGTGGTCAACCAAGCTCCAGGTGTAATAGTGAGGAAGGGGATGATATGAAATGCAGGCGAAATGGATGATTGGAAGGATGGTAATGGCGGGGGAAACCGGAGAACCGTAGAAAACCCGCCCAGACGCCGCTTCGGCCACCACGAATACCACATGCGGGTCCCGCCTAGGTGGTAGGCGAGCAATCTAACCACTCAGCCACGGCGCCGCCATTATACTTCCAGACTCAGGGAAGGATGAGGAATAATCCTGGCTAGAGAAAAATTCCTACCCCCCTGCTGGGAATCGAACCCGGGGCACCTTGCACAACAGGCAGGTGCTCTACCAACTGCGCTACGGGGCCAGCCCTGAAGCATACCAAAAGCCTCAAATATATCGTTCTTCTTGGCAGAAGCCATTGCCATTGGCTATTTACTTTACGACCTTTTGCGTGGTGATCCGGAGCCTGTCTGTACGACGTGTAATATTCCAATCTCCGTCGCACATGTCCTTCTTGATTGTCCGCGATACGCTCGTGAGCGCCAGTCTGTTGGCCTGGGCCTTACACTGTCGTCAGTTTTAGGCAACGACCCAGTATCTGTAAATACAGTGCTGCGGTTTTGTCGCACAATTGATTTTATGAAGTCAGTGTAAGGTTATTTTATTTCAGAGATTTTAGCCTTTTGGATTACGGTATTTTTGGGTTTTTTAACGTTTTAGTGTTTTTTATTTTGTAGCAATTTTAACTTTCTGTTTTTAACATTTTAAATGAAACGTTTTAATAGTTGTTTAGAGGTTTTTTATCTATTTTAACCGTAGATTTTTAGTTTTTTAATGGGTGATGTTTTAACACTTGACGGTATGTAATTTTTACTTCTGGACTCGGGGCCCTAATGACCAAGTTGTCGACGGGCCCTTAAACCCGACACACTCACTCACTCACTATTTACTTTACGAAGTTTAGCCATAAGGCCATTATATGTATGCCACTGCCACTTTTTAGATAATTCTCTAAGAATTGCCCTCTATAAGCTGTAGTAGCGTCGACTTGTGTTTTTTCTTCCATATTTGCTTAAAATACAGTTATAGAATCATTTCTCAACTCGAAATGCCTATATGCAGCAATATAAATTGCTGAAAAAAATTTAGGCGGCTTTGCACTCGTATTTAAAAATAATAGTTTTTTATGCTGTAATTAGTCGCACTTGTACTTATTAATGTCAGGTATGATTAGCACGTGTCGCAGGAAGAACGCTGCATCACTTAATTACACTGAAACGTTTAAAAAGCAAGAAATATTTGACATCAAGTATACACAGGATCTTGTATTTACTATGTTTTCTTGAAATTATGCCAAACCATTCCACGAGTACACCACATATAGTTGGTGTGCACTAAATAAAGCCCCATAGTGTTACATTAGTAACTGTGCCCTTAAATTGAATAAAATGTATAATGGTGACGTTTATAACCACACAATTTATGTACTGATTAGTCACAATTCAGTACTTCAAAATTAGAAAACCAGGTGAAAATTCCTATTGTTTTCGCTTACAAAGTCAAGAATCACTAAGATATTGAGAATTAATCACTAGTATGGACATACAAGTACTAAGGGCAAAATATGTAGAGCACAAATCTAGGAGATACTGCTGAATTCAAGGCCCACTGGATAAGTCCAAGGTCCATAGATACATAGAGCTGCTTGACATTCATTTAACTCCTGACCCCCGAAAATCCTTTATCCATGTAGCTCCTTTTAAAAAGATTTGAATTCCTGCCCTTTGGATTGAAAACACTAAACCATCTCGATATTGCACCGGTAGCATAATGTGGTTGCTGCATTAGCTATGGAAGTCGTAATTTATTCGCTGGCCTTTTGCACAAGTGAAAGTTCAAGTAATACCCAAACCGGTGACCTTAGGAAGATCGATAGCTTGCATATCCGCGAGAAGCTCAAGTGATAATATCTTTGCCTGCAAAGGAGATGACTGAATTGGATTCCAGTTGCGTTTGTGGAACCTAGCTGAAATTATCCGCGGTTTCCTTTGATCAATACGTTGTATGTACCATCACTCCATTATCCCTTGGCGTAGATCCTCGCAGATGTAGTACGAAAGCCCGCTTTGCTGGAACCAATGATTAGATTTCATGAGCAACGGCCCTGCATGTAAACTAACGTATATTGGAAGGCATTGAGCTCATTACTTACAAATTAGCACCTGCATCACTTTTATTGTTTTGTGCGAGGTGATCACAAGATTTATACTTGTTAACGCTAGCATGTGCTGCTAAGGTTGCTAACTTTCGCAGTGCAGTGGTAGCGTACCTGCCTCTGGCACGAGAACACGGGTTCGATCCCCGATACTGGCGTGGGGAATTTTCCTCAGCTGGTAGGTCCGACACGGGATGCACTCAGCCTCGTTAGATTCTTAAGGGGCAAGTTGAGGAGCTACTTGATAAAGAAGTAGCAGCCCCAGGTCGCGAAGGTGGTGTAGCTAGCTGGGAGGTCTGGGAGCACTGACCACGTCCCACCCTCCAATTCTACACCCAAATCATGACGCCTGTGGTGAGCAGGGGTGGTGGACGCAGCGGCCGGACGGTAAGGCTTGGCCCTCGAAGGGCTGTTGTGCTAGAGATGATGATGATGATTATTATTATTATTATTATTATTATTATTATTATTATTATTATTATTATTATTATTATTATTATTATTATTATTATTATTATTATTATTATTATTATTATTATTATTATTATTATTATTATTATTATTATTATTATTATTATTATTATATTAACATTTATTGAAATAATTAAACGTAGAAATTTTATTTATGACCCACAGCTCCAATTAAACATGCTGCTCCATTTTCTCAACTTTTTCGGTGCATGCAACATTTTGATAATGCGATTCTTTTACCAAAAAAAGAAATCAAAAGAACGAAAAAAAGAAAGAATTTATAGCTCCAAAAGTATTCATCGAATTTGAATGAAATTTGATATTGATACTAGTGTAATAGCAATAGTAATAAAATTTTCAGAAACATCCACGCAGAATTATGGAAGTTTGAAATTTCACTCCCAGTGTCCCTTACTCTAATTCCAAGACCGCAGAAGAAAGACAAGCAGGCATGAAACGAGACAGATGCCCCTGGCATTTAGGAAGTACAGTTCGCTATAATCGATGCTTGAAAAACTATTCAACCACTTTTGCAGAAAATCACAAATGTTTCAATCAAGTGTTTTTTTTTTTTTTTTTTTTGTTTTTTTTTTTTTGGGGGGGGGGGGTGGAAGAATTTGCTGGAAAGCTCTGCCCTCCAACTATAAAAGCTACCAGACTTAGGTATATAATTCGGATTTATTCGACCTTCGATCTAGATTTGTTATGCTTGTGCGTAAGCATATATGCACATATTTGCGCGCAGAATTTTGCTAAAAATGCCGTTTTCTTCATTCTTCATGTGCATTCGGCGGGTTTGAAAGCTACATCTCTGAAATCTCGGTGATATCGAATTTGGTTCGAATATACGCAGAGAAAATAAGTTAAATATTTGAAGCTTGGGCGTAGAGAAAAGCACAAAACGACTACAGCCACCAGAGAGAGAGAGAGAGAGAGAGAGAGAGAGAGAGAGAGAGCGAGGGGGGGGGGAGACAGTCAGATTGGCCTCTCCAATTTTTCCTCCATATTTGATATGCTGTGCACAAGTAATAACGCCATGACTATGGAATGTAATTAGAAACAGCGGTAGGCATTTTAATATTTAGTGGGCTCTATAAATAATTCTATTGAAA
The DNA here is from genome assembly GCA_030765045.1 of Tenodera sinensis. NCBI lineage: Eukaryota > Metazoa > Arthropoda > Insecta > Mantodea > Mantidae > Tenodera > Tenodera sinensis. The sequence continues at coordinate 111,233,312 of CM060961.1, forward strand.
AAGTGTTCCGATGAGAAAAGAGATAAAAGAAGGCAGGGTAATTTTACCCTAGATTTGAGTATAATAACGTTATCGATAAAAGGTCTTCATTTTATTTTATAGCGTCCTTTATAAAAGAGTGCCTCCTAGACAAAGCATAACAAAGACAAAATTGCAGGAAAGAATATATCTAAACGGTTGTACGTTGCAATAAGAGTAGAATAAAGTCATACAATGAAGGTTTTTAAGGAAATAAGTTTTGGTTAGACGAAATCTTTAAATTGAATAATTTTCTAAGGTTGGGAAAAGATTAAAATGCGTGTATCATCGTGGGTTCTGAAAATTCACAATATGGCTTGGGGAAAGCCAATAAAACAAGGCTCATTGAGTACAACAAGGGCTATAAAGGTGATTTATTAATAGAGCTATTGATCCCTTTAAAGCAGATGTCCCAATGAATTTAATGTCTATGGTAGGTGAGCCTAAGATTTTGCAGGTAAGAACTTGTGTAGGTATTATGAACTGAGTTACCAACGCAGTTATCCTTGACAGAATATTTTAACTACCTATAATATGGTACTTGTGGCTGATAGATATTCTTTTTCTCTTCAACTACCTTAGGTTGGGTAAAAGTCGTTAATTGTTAAATATACTTTGTATCCGATATGTGATCCAGGCTTGAAGACAATTATATCAATATATCTTGCACTACCTTGTGTAACATTTCATGAGATCACTTCATGAGTCACATATCCAATCTTCTGGAGAGAATTAGTCAACATATGCCAAATTGTATGGTGGTGAATATTACCGAGTGCTTGGCCGGAGGGACAAAAGCTGAGAACGTGTGAAAGGGTTTCAACCTCGCTGCGGCGAAGCCGACAGCGGCTATCGTTCTGACTTCCACCCGGTTCAGCTCGCAACGCAGCGACATTATATGCCGTGTGTAAGGCTTCCTTCTATTCATTGCAGGATAATCTATTGTGGTGTAGAATCCAATTATTAGTAGGAGTGTGTTGCTAGTATAGAACGGCACCCTTGTGTCTGTGTCATATCTCTCACCACTCTTTGTACTCCTTATCACGTAATTAGTTGTAATCTTACGGCGGCCCATGTAGTTGGATTAATTTATTTGGTTGAAGTGTTATTTTTAATTGGTGCAAATACTAATAGATTTTTTCTTTTCTTTCTTTTATTTATTTATTTGTTAAACATTAAGGAACTATTATGATATACCTATAGGCTAGTGCTTTTGGCTAAACTGGGTTGGACTACGGCGGAGCGAACAAGTCAAAAATCGAGTTTGGTTCTTATTGAAATAAGATCAAATGAGAAGTGTTTTTTCAAAACTCGATAGAGGACAAAAAGATGTTTTTACAGAAATTACATTTATTTATTCTAGTACATAATCTTTCATTACAAAAACTTTATTTTTGGCAATACTAAACGTTATCATGGGACACTTTTAGACAAGAGTGAAACTCCTAGAGGATAACCATATTTTTCATAGTATTGGCCAGGTAAAAGTGCTTGTTATTTCAAAACTTGATAGAGGACATGGACTATGAAACAAGCGAATTTGGCTGAACTTTAATCTGTTACTAGTTTTATTGCTTTTATTAGTTTTTATTTGATTTTGCTTTCTTCATAATGTATTTTTATGTACAGTATACAAATTTAATAAATGGCTAAATCAACATTGTTACATTAATGAAATAATAGACATTTATAAAAAGTTACAAAGTTATTAAGTAAGAATACAACGTGATTAAACTATTAAATAATAATGTGTACGCTTATTTTGATATCTTAATAATCGCTGAGAAGGTCAAAAAATTGCATAACCTTTTTTACATCTTTTTTCTTCTCACTGGACACCATGTTCATCTTCTGTAGACATGAGGACCTCTGCATTTCTTCGTGGCATGTTTTAATTCAAGATTTCAAAACAGAAACTTCCACGGGTGACGTAGTGTAAGTGTTCTGCACAGTTACAGAAACATTACATGCGCTTGTAGAAGACTTTGTACGATGTGACACGTTGCATTCCTATGTTAAATGGCAGCTTCCGAGTAGTCCCCTTCAGTGTCTTGATTTGCCAGTCCCTGTTGAGAACTTTGGTAACTCCATGGGATTGCAGAATTCGGTAGTATTCATTGGGTGACAAAATATCTTCCTTTCTTCTGTACAACCCTACCAAATACACGATCAGGAGCCATGTAACCATGTCCTCGTAAGGGAAAGAAATGACGTATACTTAAACTTATAATTCACACCACGTCCAGAACATGGTTGGGCGTCACGTGACATGCATCACGTGGCTGTTCAGAAAGTTGAGGGGAAAAGGTAAGTTACGCGCCAATAGTGATTTCCAAGTATAGTGTGCAAGTGCAATATGGAAGAGAGTCAAAATAAAAAATTTATGTGCTCTGAGTGTGGAAGGAGGTACAAGCATAGACAACATTTGCGGCGTCACGTTTCCACAGCTCACCCGGAGAGAGTGAATGCCGTTGCACCTCTCCAAAAACAATTTAAGTGCAGCTTTGCAATTTTGAAGGAACATCAGAAAGTAGTTTATACGAACACTTGAAAGTGATACACGATATACGTGTAAAAAATTGGAAGAACTGGAATTCTCATCATTTGGAGACTTCAAGAGTTGGAAAGAAGGAACTGAGGCGGCAATACGGTCATTCTTAACCTCTCAAAATGTAACATTATTATTATGCGTGTCATCGCTCAGAGAACTTTGTCTCCAAAGGCAACGGTATTAGACATTTAAAACTGCAAAGGAGCAATAAAATTAGTGCAGTATGCCCGGCAAAGATGAGGGTTATTGAAGATCAACAAGGAGTATGCAAAGTCAAACTTCTTTCGACTCATATTGCTCACCAACATGAATTAGGTCATTTGGGATTGACAGAAAAAGAAAGAGACAGTATAGTTGCAGATATTGCTAACATTTCGATATTCAGGAGTTATGTATGTTCAATATCAATTATTTTGTGATGTAAACTTATAAAATGTTGGTATTCAGGAGTTATGTATGTTCAATATCAACTATTTTGTCATGTAAACTTATAAAATGTTGGTATTCAGGAGTTATGTATGTTCAATATCAACTATTTTGTCATGTAAACTTATAAAATGTTGGTATTCAGGAGTTATGTATTTTCAATATCAATTATTTTGTGACGTAAACTTATAAAATGTTGGTATTCAGGAGTTATGTATATTACATTTTCATAATTTTCCGATATAAAATGTTAAAACTGTTAAGATTCAGAGGAAGTTATATGAGTTCAGTGCCCAATTATTTTGTGATGTAACTCAAAAAAGTGTTGGTATTCTGAAGGAGTAATGTGTGTTCAATGTCTGTTATTTTGTGATGTAAATTTATAAAAGTGTGTATTCAGAAGTTGAGGATATGTAAATTACATATGAAAAACTAGGTAAATAAAGTGTTGTTTATTAAATGGGGAAAAAGATGTTCATGCTTTCTTCATAAAGTAAAAATATACAGTGCAACCATTTTGCAAAGAATAAATTATTTATGAGCAGCTGTGATTACTTTCAGTAGCTAATATACAATAACGGGAGTAATTCCGGGATTACAATGAACGAAACATAATACAATTTCTAGTTTAGCGACATTTCTTACTTCATCTCGGCAGTTGGCACACTGATGGCATCAACAGTCAAAAAGACATTACAATACCCTAAATACTCCACTTCCTCTGGTGAACTGAACAGATAGCAGTGATGGCATGTTATCTTTAATATTCCAGGTGTTCAGAAATGTTTATTTTATTATGCAGTGATTGTTTGCCTATAAATCAAGTTGATGTGACTGGCCATTATGTGATCATGTTAGCTACACAAACCTGTGTGTCTGTTTTAAGTATATATTTTGGCAATCCATCATTTGTTACTTCCTACACCAGCAACAACTCTTCTTAAGTAAGAGGGATGAGGTAAACTAAGGTCACCACTGTGTAAGAAAAAAACTATAAGCAGCAGGATAAGTAAAAAACACAGTGCATGAACATATAAATGAATCACAAGGGTATATTTTTTATTTCATTAACAGAAACTGTACACACATGTTTATCTTCTTCCTGTTATACAGTGGGTTTTACTCTGCATTGCATATGCAATATACTCTACCTGATCACATATTGATAGTTCATACTGACTTAAATGACTTACCAGATTTTCAAATTTAGTCCAATCATTACTGAGATTTCCTTCACCTCACCATTTGAAAGACACTGTTGTTATACACACACCTTTATAAAACACTTTACTTTCTAAAGAAACTAACACTTTGAAACCTACAATGTGCTCAAGCACTGCCATAAAATCACTGATGCACAAACAGTATAGTTTTCACTTTCAATCATAACAAATGGAGACAACACCATTTTTAAAAGTTCCCAAGTGACAAAATCTTATTGTTTTGATACCATTCTCTGAAAGCTACCTCTTCCTGAAGTCTCTGCTATCACCTTTCTCCAGGATTCTTCCGAACTGATGCTAATGCTGTGCTTAAAATATAGGTTGGTTCTCAGAGAGAGAGTTGGTGCACATCCTCTTTGAGCTAACAATGTTATAATTTGACTTGCAACCACATACACCACAGCTATGCGGCTCTGAAACAACAGAAATAGTTCACCTGATTATAGTATTTGGGTTTATCAGTATTCGTAACAAAAACAGGTTATTTCAAATCTCAAAAAATTATAGCTTACCTTATTTCATCAAAACTGCAGTGAACAAGCTGCAGCTCCTACAATAACAAACTGACAGCCATGTTTCCAGTAAGTCAAATCTAAAAAAATTATAGCTTACCTTATTTCATCAAAACTCCAGTGAACAAGCCGCAGCTCCTACAATAACAAACTGACAGCCATGTTTCCAGCAAGTCAACTTTCTAAATAGTCACGTGATGCATGTCACGTGACGCCAGCCATGGTAGTCACGTGACTCCAACACTTCGGCTTTCTTCGCCGCTGGACGTCGTATAAGTGTAAATTTTGTACTTCTTTCCAAAAAGGCAATGAGCGTGGTAATTACTACACTGTTCTTATTTTGACCTGGACATGAATCTGAGAGAAGATGAATAATGGAAGGACACTTCATTTTTTCTATGTCTAACAGAAAATTCAACAAAGCAGATGCCTCTTGATTGCATCCCTTAGATAACTCAGTTTCCAACGAGGTGTAGAAATGTATATTCTCTTTCATTTGTGGTTTAGAGTGAGTCAAAATGCAGATTATAGAACCAAACTTGCCTGGAATAATACATTTCACATACTAATAATTTAGGTAGTGACCGATTTTGCGGCATATCGAAACAGATTTTGATTACATCAGGATTTTCTTCTTTCATTATAGTATAAAAGGTCTTTGCGCGAAGTTTAAGCAGTCTGTAGTTTGTCCTATATTCATTCTTCTTCTCCAAATCTGTCTCGTTTGATGGAAATTAGCCCTATCTTGCACGAGGAGCGTGTATCAGTGTGTGGTGTCTTGAATAAAAGATTAAAACACTTGTATTTGGATAAGGAGCATGTGAATAGTTTTTCCTTTTGTCTTTTTTCGCAAAGTATTTTCCACGTCTTTTTAATATTTAATTCCGGTGGTAGGCAATTACTTGAAGATTTTCGCCTACAATAGTGGCTTTCTCTGCACCTTTAGCTCTTAATATCATTTTTCACAGCAATGATAAGCTCCTTGTCTTTGCACCAGTTCTATAACCGACTCCATTTCCTTTAGGTGAATTCCCAGTAGAATACAATTTTCTTGCAAGGAGGGGCAGTCTATCCTTAGACATGCCTGCTATTTCCTGAAAACTTACGGCACAGATTGGTAAAACATCTCCATTTTTCTTTCGCATGCTATATTTAATACAAATTGTTCTCTTTTAGAATTTTCCTCCTTCACTTTCCTTCGTTTTGGAGAATCAATTGTGTATTTCAGCAGGAATTTGTCTTGGCCCACTTTATTTAGATGTTTTGCTTTATTATGGAAATCATTAATGTCTTCATATGTCAGATCTCGTTCTCTGCATTCCTACTTTCCCTCCTTATTGACTTCGATGAATAATCTTAATTCCATGATTACATTTTATGGACGGTTCTTTATTATTAGGTTTTGCAGCTTGAACAAGACGTTTTCTTCTATTTTTCCTGCCACCATCAGATTCAATCACTGGAGAATCAAATCCTGACTTAGCTGGTGCTTGCGAGAGACTGGTTCAATCAATGCACATAACACTAGAGACACAGTCGTAGAAGTGATTCAGAAAACGTAACATTCTTTACTGTGTGATAAACAATGGTTTTAAACAGAGGCCTATGTTGCAGTAATGCCGCGCTATCCTGAGTGTGGAACATGTGTGATTGTTGGGTCTTTGTAATGCGGCTTTGAGAGCGATGTTGATAAAAGGTTCTGAAAGAGAATGTGACAACAGAGTTTGTTGTTAATACATATAAACCATATGCCAAGTAATAGTCATTCTCTTCTCTTCGAGTCAGAAAAGTGCGGCGATAGTACCAAATGAATCATTCTCTATGTTATTTGGCCGCGGGAAGGCTTTGAAATAATGATATGGTTTTTGTATAGCATTTAATTCCATGAAAGCAAGGTCGGACAAGCGGAATATTGCAAATTATTATCAGGCCAGTGACGGATCTTGACAGGTGGTAACTCTTTTCATTTAGGCTGTGCTGTATCGAGTTTTGTAAAATCGCTGTGCATGTGCTCTATGGAGTTACGAAAAAACTCATGATTCACCATGCTGTCCATAAGGCAAATATCGAGTTATGCATAACCTGATTTCACAGACCAATTGGTGGCATCGAAAACATATCAATGCCATAATAACTCATTTTTTTCAAAATTTGTGCTCTATCTGGTTTTGAAAAAAACACTCCTAGTAGTATATATAATTTAAATCTTTGTAATAGTTTGAAACCTACCTTAAGGTTACTCTAATTTTTCAGCAGGCGTAATTAGTTTTCTAATTCTATTGTAGGAGCTCCTCTTCACCTCTGTTTGGAACATGGTCAGGATGTAATTCAACTGATTCACGTTCAGTCGGAAAAACTCTCTACATTTCTGTTCATCATTAATTAGATGTCTATCTATCAATATGGTGCTGAAGGCTTCATATGCCCTCGTTGTAAACAGCGGATTAACTTCCCCCCTTTCAGCATTTTCATGACTTATCAACAACAAACAAATAAGATCCTCTTCCTTCAAAAGAACGTACAATGATGACATCTTGTTAGAAATCGTACTTTATTCCACACTTTCTACGGAACCACTGCCGTGTCAAACTCCTATCGCCACGCTTCCTAGGGAAACTCGCCAGATCCGCGAACAGGCGACTGGGGAACAGGCTGCTAGGGAATCATGCCTTTAGATCCACAGCTTGTATCCCTCCGCGACAACCTGAAGTTCATATCAGCTGCAACTAACACAAACGCCACGCCATTTTTCCTTTTGAATCAGTGCTTTTGTCTCCCCAAAGACGCTATGTGCATTGAAATCGTCCAATAATATAAAATGTTTGGGTAGCTGTAATATTATTTCATTTAGAGCAGAGAGCCTGATGTCATTACTATTTGGTAAATATTCATTATATAAACAAATATGTATGCCTCGGGTAATAGATACTAGAACTGCTTCACACCCGGTATTCAGTAGGATGCTCTTCTGTGGGATATTATTTTTAACATAAGTTGCTACTCCGCCACTTGCACGAGATGCATCATTGCAGTTAGCATTTAATTTGGACACATAGTTATTTTTAAAATTTGATTCTTGTAAGCAAACCGTTAAGGGGTTATGTTTTTTATTATCTATTATTATTCTAGGTATTCATCTGTAGGCCAAGAGCCATTGAAGTTCTACTGCAAAATTGTTGAACCCATATTTTATGCTTGGAAATGTATTTCATTAGCTTGTGTAATGGTTTAATTATTTATCTTTTGTTTTTCAATTATTTTAACTAATTTCTTCTCTATACGAGAGCTACTTTTAATAGCTCGATCCGTATCCTTGGGATATAATTTCGTCCTCATGGCTACTAGACCTTCTATATCCTTGGTGTGTTCAAGTGCTATAGATTCTATGCCATCAACTCCCACTGTATTTTCCATGAAGCTTCTAAATTCATAGTAAGTGAGGGCATAATGCTCCAGTGAGTCATTCACGATTTTCTGGGTAACTGAAAGCTGCTTACTTATTGCTGGCATTACTGTTAACTATTTGTTTCTTTTAGATCTCGTATATGTATTGTATAATTCGAAGAACGATCGGGCGCGTTTGACACCTGATGTAACCATGGATCAGTTGAAAGGGGCCTTTTAGTTCTTGAAGATTGGCTCTCCATAGAAGAGATGTGTGCTAGAGGTTGCGGCTGGGGCTTTTGTTTAGGTATTTTTGTACCATGATGTTTAGGATGGGTAGATGATTGTGCAGTTAGATTAGTTTTCATTATAACTCCCTTGTTCTTGGAAAGCAATGTTGTCATTTCTAGAGATTAAATTGATAATTGTTATCGTTAGATTTTTTGAGGTTATCTTGTCAACATGTTTACTCTCCAAATACATGCGAACTCTAGCATTAGAAATGCGAAAAACGAAGCGTATGTTGCAAGGATCTGTAATTTTACTAATTGCAATAATGTAATCCCTTATTACTATTCCATCGTGGGCTTCAATAACAATAGTCTACTCTATATTTGGTCTAGTTTAGGTGACTGCTGAGTAGGTTGGCATCACTGAACTGTTTATGTCATTACTTAGTAGTCGTTTGGCGATTCCCTTGTTACCTGACTCCCGTAGACGGCAGCCATTGCAAGAAAGGTTATGTTGTTTCTACGAAGCAAAATATAGGAATATGAGGCCTACTAGTTTAAGCTCAATGTTCCTTTCACCCGATGAACATAGACAAACAGGAATTTTAAAATAGCAACAAAAAATGAAATTCTTACCCTGCTAGCAAGGAATAACAAACAATGGTTGTTACCGCCTACTGTATGACCACTCCTCAGTTGTTGCGCTTCCTCCTTGGTTTAATTAATGCAACTCATTTTGGTGCGTAAGCTCATGTCCTGGTAGATTATCTCTAATATATAATGAATACAATACTGGTTATTGAAATAAATTTCAATAAGTTTTCCAAACATACAACTGTTGCTATTCCGTGTTGTCGTTGCATTACCAATTGCCTTCATTACACGACTAGCTGGCAAAACGTTTTGCCCTACCTGTGTCTATAGATTTACCTCCTACAGTTGCAAAATAACATTTTGGCAGAGACGGTTTCTCTTGACACAATGATTGATACTCTTCTTCCCTTTTCAGTTTGGTGTGTACCTCCTCCGCAACAGCAAATACAGGGGAGTAAAGATCCCCATGGATTGACCGCTGTATGCCCAAGTAGTATAAGTTCCATAAATAGGGAGTTCAATATAAGGATTAATGGTCACAAGAACGATACCAACATATGTGTAAATGGCACTGTCTGCAGAAACGGACCTGAAGATTGTACTGAACAGCTGTTTCATAGAGGTGTGATACAGAATATCAGAATTTCCAATTGGAAGAAGGTCGTCGTCATTCTTAACTCACAATTCAGGTATCTTATTATCCTCTGTTTTCACTTGTATGACATTACGTTTGTAGTCTTTTGGCACTTCAGCTCTCTCCCAAATTTTCTCTGGGTGGCTCATCCATACCCTGGAGTACTTCGTGTAATTTTTTTTATTTATTGTACACATAACAGCATGCTCCATTACATAGCAATATTACATGCTATTTAGTTTTCCTTTGGTTTTCAGTTTCTATTGTATCAGGTGAGTTTTTAGAATGCATAATGCTGCTACTATGGCAGTGAGGACTAGAATCTATGTGCAATTAATCGTATTTCCTAAAAGATAACTATTGCATATTTACAAGGTTTCATGGAAGTTAAATTTACATTTTATAATTTATATTATTTTGTTAATCAGTGTGCTATTTTAGTTTATCGTGGTCTATTGATTTCATAAAGCTGTAGAATGCCTTGGTGCATTTCGTTATTAGTGCGTTGTCGGTAGTTGGCCATCTCTCTTTAGCTCGGATTGCTTTGTGTTTGAGGATTTTGCGTTCTCCTAGTAGTTTGCAGTCACATATCAGGTGATCTATTCTCAATTCTCCTAGTTTGCAGATACACGTTGAGTAGTCGATTATTTTGAACCTGTGGAGGTAAGCCTTTGTTATGCCGTAGCCAGTTACTGCTGTTGTTATTTCTGATATTATAGGAATGTTGAGCTTTAATTGTTCTATACTTGGGAAGAATAATCTTGTTTTAGCCCCTTTTTTGAGCTCTCCCACTGTTCCTGCCATTTTTATTGAGTTGTTCTCTTCAGTTCGGAGGCTATTGATGTTGTGGGTACTTTATTGTATACTATGGGTAGATCACTGTCTTGGGCTGCTTCTTTGGCAAGGTGGCCCGCTTGTTCATTCCCTTTTATCCCTACGTGCGCCTTTATCCCATCTGAAGTCTATCAACCAGCTTTCCGCCGTTAGTTGGCGAAGTTTATTCCTTATTTCTTCTATGATTGGGGAATGTATTGTGTTGTTTGTAAGTGAGTCAAGGGTTGTTTTGCTGTCTGTAAATATAGCCACTTTGGTGCTGTGGTTGGCGTAATCTGGGGAGGTCTTTAAATGCTCCAGAGACTTAAGGATGGCAATAGCTTCCGCTTGGTTGTATGAGCAGGCGAGGTATAATCTGTATTTAATTCTATCAAAATGTATTTTTCCACACATAGTGCTACTCCTGGTCCCTCCTGGCCTTCAATTTTGCCGTCGTCTGTATAGATTTCTGTGGGATGCGTTGTGTCGTTATTTTCATTTATCTTAACTATTTGGGATGGATGTGGCTAATCTTTGATTGGATTTGGTGTTTCGCATTCTAAGTCCCTTTTCTCTAGGTTATGCCTCAATCTATGCAGTTGAATCTCCTCACTTTGTGTATGTAATTTGCTTGTTGCTATGTTGTATTTGGAACCAAAACTAAAGCTGTTGCACGTTATGTAGTAGAACTATCAAACCCTCCATCTTATTTGATGATATTTCTGTATCTCTTAAGTGGAGCATCGGGCCTCATTAATGTTTCTATACTCTGTTCATCAAGAGATTAGAGGAGATATAAACAAAGCACCGGTTTGTATCACTCCGCGGGCACGTGCATTCACAATGACGCAACACAGTTACCTACCGCTACGCGTAGTTTTAATATGCATTTTACACTACTAAAAGGATATATTTACTTGATCCAAATAACATGTAGCACATGGAAATTAACTGCTACTTACGTCATCTCTGTCCACAGTAACACTTTTTCATTTCCTGCTCACAATCTCGAAACCAATCTCCAGAAGCAGCTTGTGGAGGGAAGCTCGTTTTAAATCTGGAAAATCGGGATCAGAGTTAACTGCCAACAGCATTTGGTTTAAGGTGGGGGTTCATTGTTAACAAAGAACTGGTGAATTTTTCGACGGAATGCAGATCTCACAAATCGTCGCAAACTACATCCACCATTTATCTGGCACGTGGTCGCTTTTTGCCAGGACCTTCACCAACTGACGATTTTTCTTTGCGTGTGCTGTAAACACTTGCATCTGACACACCGGTAAACTCGGATGTTCATTTCATCACGTCTTCGATAGCAAGTTCGGGATATTTCTCGCAGAACTTAAACACGTTCAATTTTGTCTTTCCACCACTTCGCAACGGTTTGCCGCACTTATGTTTCACAACTCACTTGTTCCGCCATGTTACTTTCATACTGATTAATGCACGCGCAGAATGAATTAGGCTGGTTATAGATTCACTTAACTGCGTATTCTTACACTTTAACTATGCTTAGTACACTTAGTTCATGCTTTGGCAAACATTAAGTAACATTTCGGACCTTAGTAACAGTATTTCTTCAAGGGACTATTTAGACGGTGAAAGCGTCAAGAGTTGTGGTCAAAACGGACGTGGCTTTGTTTACGTCTCCTCTAATCTCTTGATGAACAGAGGATATAGCAAGGTAATTTCGAGTGTGTAGGTCATTGGCCTTCAGCACCCACCATGTTTTTTGGTAACCGAATAAATGCCGTACTTAAGCAACTTTTGGTGTAGATCAGCTATCATTGTGTTGACAGCTTGGGGGTTTCCTTCCTCGCTGTGGCGTTATGGCAACCAAGTTGCCCAATTTCTGAAGTTCTTGGTACCTCTGAGAACAGTTTGTCCAGATCGTGGTGACACTCCGTATGCGCAAGAGAGGAGAAATTAAGAAGTGACTGGAGTGGTGGCGAACAAGCGGGCGATGTCAGAACTCAGGCAGTCACATATACACGCGGTGCACGTTTATCGTAAACAATTATTATGTAGTTATCACGGCGAGAGCTAGTGAGATACTAATCCCCAAGGTAGTGTTGCCAACAGTCATTCAATAAAACAAGCTAAATCGGCTTGCCAAAAAGGCCAGAAAAGGCTAGATTATATTTTAACACTTACATAAACATTACAGAACTACATTATTAAAAAATGCGCATGACTCACCTAGCAAAAATAAATGTCGTCTTCCCCACCCTCCTCTGCCTCATTTCTACTGCTGCAGCTAGGATTTTCCTTAGGCTCTTGCATGTATGCAACATTTGTACCAACAAGCTTCACTATTTCCTCTGGGACATCGTATGAAAAACAGCACTTACGTTGACGTCTCAAACCATACCTTACACTCAGAATGGCGGAAAGTGTGTTTGTTTGAAGTCTGTTTCTAAGTTTGTTTTTTACAATGTTTACCTGGCTAAAAATCCGCTCGACTTCCGCATTGGAATGGGGTAGAGTTAACGCGGAAAATGCTAGTGACACTAACTCTGCAAAAGGATTTTCACCTGCTGCATCCCTATAATTGCTAACTTCTTGCCAGAATTCAGGAGTAGATGTCCGATTAGTCCATCTGTTGTAGTTGATGTTCCGCCACTGGTTTTCAATTTTGTCAACATTTTTTTGAAAACCCAAAGCTAACACCAACTCAGTAATAGGTTGTTTAACAGATTTCAAAGCTTCATCGACACTTAGCATTGACATTTTGCGGAGAGTTTCAAAATTATCTGGAAGCCTATTTTGTAGCTCATGAACCAGCTTTTTCGTGAAACCGACACATCTCTCCCGTAAATTGTTCTTTGCGTCGTCTGACAAACTGGACAGCTTTAATTCATTTTCTACCGAGAAGCCTAAATATGGGGATGGATCAATGTAACTATCAATACTGCACTTCAGGGGGTCAATTTTAGCTGTGGGATTTATTATTCTGCCACTTATGGACCTAACTAAAAGTGCCAAAGAGTCTAATAACTTGGTGGAATCCACACTCTCAGATTCAAAAAGTTTGTTGGTTTTCTGGAGTTCAATCAAAATACTTTGAATATAGTAGAGATACACCTTATTGGCTGGATCATTATACATATTGTACAAGAGTTCTGCCGTATAGCAATGTGATTTGCGACGGGCCAATTGAAAGTGCAATGTCAGTTCATGATATTGCTCTATAACTCTACTCACAGCTGGTTCAATGGATATCCAGCGAGTGTTGCATATTTCTGGAATGTTACGTGGATCACGTTCACCTTCGTTACAGTTTAGTGTTTTATATATTTCCCGGTATTCTAAGCGGCGCTGAGTAGAACATGAAAACCATTTATGGGTTTCACGAATAAGAAACTCAATGTTCCTGGGTAGTGTTTCCTCGGAAGCATGGGACAGTGCGAGCTGTAATGAATGACAGACGCAACGCATGAGAATAATTGAATTATTTTCAAATTCTTCTTTCATCTTAACGTAAACGCCATTGTTTACACCACACATCACGCTAGCATTGTCCGTGCCAAGTCCTTGTATTTTCTTAGGGTCAAGTTTCAAATCAACCAAAAGTTGTTTTAAACTTAAAACAATAGAAGTAGCATCACCTTTTTCCAGTTCGACAATGCCAAGAAATGTAGACACTATTTCGTTCATTTGAGTGCTATAATAACGCACAGAAACTGCTAATAATTTAGACACTGAAATGTCTGTAGATTCGTCTATAATGAGACTGAATTTCTGTTCGCCTATATCTCTCACTAGTAAATCAGTGAAGTGTGGGGCAAGTATATTCAAAATTAGCCCTTTACATTTGGTCCTATGTAGACGCAAATCTACTGTTTTACTGTCACTAAAAGAAAATGTCTTATTGCACAACTGTGACAGATGATCAATGTTCATTATTGCAGAATGTGTTGCAATGTACAATGCTAGTCTAAGTTCAGCCTTTTTGCTATTTGTAACTTCACTAACTGTTTTAAATGAAATTTTGGTTTGGCGTTTGCTACTAAATGGCGCTGATGCTGCGATGTGTTTTTTAGAACTTAGGTGTTGTTTTAAATCAAATATTTTAGCTCTGATTTCAGATTTACAAAACCTACAAAATGCCTTATTCGTGTCTGTTGTAACGGGTTGTATCCATTCTTTAAAATCAAACATACTCTCCCACTCCTTTCTGTAACTTTGTGAGTATTGTGCTCTTGGCATAATAATTTAATAAATAAGTCAGATAAAAAGTTTCACGAAACGTTAAACACACACAAAATCACAACACTCTGAAAACCTTACACTTCACTACTAAGTACAAACCACCAGGAAGACGCGTCACTCACTGAGTTGAAGTGGAAGGAACGGAGGAATTATCAAATAAGTCTAGCAATTCGGGGTTCACCAAATGGATTACATCATTACGTGCAATAACTGCAGTAGCGAGATAGAATTCTATTTTAAAGGTACCGGTAGATAAGTAAAAGATGAAAAAAGGCTAGAAAAGGCTAATAAAGGTTAGAAGAAAGGCCAGGAAAGCTATCTGTAGCTTTTTGGAAAATTTATAGCTAGACAGGTTCTCAAAAAGGCCAGATCTAGCCATAAAAAGGCTAAATTGGCAACACTGCCCCAAGGTAACTAGAGAAAGAAGGTAGGCCACTCCGGCACAATTGCTGCCATTGGTTGCAGGCAACATACGTCACATGGAGGTCTGAGAGCGCGCGCAGTTCAGACAGCAATAGAAAGTGAGCGCTTTAAACCCGTTTCGACATATACCATTTAAAGCATTGACTGACAGTTCCAGTGCGTAAACACTTAAGCAATAATTAATAAAGTGTAGGAAAATACAGTGATAAGTGATAGAAAAGATACCTTAACTGAAAACACATTAGAAACGTTCGTCAACACATTCTATTAATTACAAACCAATTTACCACCGCCACCGAAACTACAATCAAAATAAGAAGTAACAAATTATAGTTTGATCTTAAAAGTAGACTTACATATGGTCATGTTGCAGAAGAAGTAGCTGACGCCCACTGCTGACACTTTCTCGCGTTCGTTTTTGTCATACAGCTTTTAGTTTGTCATTTAAATGCCGTATCCTAATGAAAGTGCGGGTCCTGACGTATAGGGAAACAATTCTTTCATCCAATTCAGGAAATTTAGAGCAAATCATGCCAGTAAGCTTTGAAACATTAAAGTCATGGGATCTCCCAAATATAACTTCAAATTCGTTCACATTTTGGTACCACTGTTCAGTCGGCCGAATAAGTTCCCCCTTTGAAATAACTGTAATCCAGTCCTGTGGCACTTGTATTGGCAAATTACAGTCACTGTCTTTGTCATTTTTTGGAAATCGGTGATACATTACTCCCGAAGTTTTTGTCCCTCTATTGCTACACTGAGCAACAGCACAGTTAAGCTTGCTTTTAGAAACTTTCATTTTTAACACGAATTCACACACTTGTATTTCCAAATATCAACAAAGACTAACTACATACTAGGTGATCGAAAATAGCATTGTTTGCAACTGTGCTGGAGCGCGAAATTGGGGTACCTGATTGGCCAGTATAGTGAATCACATACAGATATTATTTAAAATATTGTTCTGTGATTCGTCGAAATAATTGCATAGGCGTGACTTCAAGATGTGTTTTCCAGAAAATACGAAATTTTCTGTCTTAGAAATTAGTGCGCTAACACGTACCACTAAATGCATCTCATAGGGCAATTCGGCACGTTTTATTGTGCTACTTATTTTACTTATTTTAAATGCGCCCTGGCTCAGACAGAACGACTCCAATCCTTTTAAGATAAACAGAAAGATAAAAGGAAGCGAAATACAATGACCGTTGTTTTGTCAAAGAGTGTGCACCGCCTTAACCCAAACCGCACTGAAATTCAGGTATAACATGAACGAAAGGCTAATGACCCTTCCTGTATAGCTATGCAGTGCTTCTTTCACATTCGGGAAATACGGACAATATTTTCTTTCCCATTTTAAAGAAAAGGAGCAATCGGCCCGTGCTGGAATAACCTTGCAATTATACAATACTTTGATGATATTTCACAAATAAACGTAATTTGCAATTAATCACATTATTTTACACCTCAAATTAGATTTTCTCTAGTTTTGATCACTGAGGTCATCTATGAAAACGCGCAATATGTATAACTAAAATTATTAATTATAAAATTGTTATAGTTGTTTAATGTATTAAAATATGCACAGCATATATTTCAATGATAAAAATCTGATGTGCTATATACAAATGATTTTCTTTGCTCCCTCCTGCGCAAAGTATTCTTACTAAGGCTTATCCTTCTATATATTCATGTTAACAGAGAAAATTTCATTACACATTATAAAGGATTCATATGTGAAAGCGATAGACAAACCTTCTCCCCCCCCCCCCTCTCCGTTTCAAATATATTGGTATTTTCAAAAATGATAGCTGTCGTAATTGCGTTATTTATTTCAATTTCCTCTGCGCTGCATTTTCATATTGTTGAAAAAGAGTGGCCACACAGCTATTCTTAGAAGAACAGCTCAGTCAATAAAATACTGGCTTAATAGGGAAAGAATGTCAGTATCACATTCTGTTTTCGTTTATTACATTATTAAAAGGCCTTTTAGTAAGGGCTACGTTGCAATTATAACCTAAATCCTAAAGAAAGTGAAAAAGCATGTTGAAAGCTCTTAACAAAGTAATAATTGCACGATTATGTGGCACACGGTTGTTCCTTCCTCCTACAGATAATTTTCATTTCTGTTTTACGAAATATTACACAGTGAGAGCTTTGTTTTTGTTCAATTAAAACGCCTACGTTGACGTTTCATGTCAGAAAACAAGGAAACTAGAGTAGAGATACCTAGTACGATGGGATTTGAATTATATCGTAAAATGGAAGCTGCACGTGTGAATATCGGTACTACGTGACTCCCGTGTGACGTCATCAGCAGACAGCTCTAGGAAGAGCGATTGCGCGGGAAGCGGCCCACCTGACTAATTCCCACCTCTCCTATTAGGCAAGTGAGCCGAGTTGGAACTAAAGTATGAGAAATCGCACTCCCGAATGCTCACGTTGCCGGTAGCTCCTACAGTATTTTTCATACCTGCCTACCTGACAGTCTCAGCTGATCGTATTGCTATCATATTGCCCCCGCTGACGCGTCACGTTTAACACGTGAGGTTCCTTGGTTGTGACTAGTTTTTAAGATTGCTGTATATTAAAGCTCACGCAAATGAACCTTTGCTTTAATAAATTCGGCACTCTTAAAAACTGCAATCACAGCTATGGAAGCTCACGTATTAAACATTGGGCGTCATCAGAAGCAATATGGCATTAGGACATATGATCAGCTAAGACTGACAAGTAAGCAGTTTATTTGTCATAATTCCTTTTTATTAAAATTGTGCAATAGTCTGTATATCAATAGCTTTTATGAAATATTAACGAGTTCTGTAATGGTTGCAGGTTCAAATGACTAGTTTTCTTAATAGCAATAACAAAATGTTTCTTTTTCAATTCTGACGCTGCCATTAATTACTCTGTATGGCATAAAGTAAAATATTTTCTACTTTAATGAGCTGCCTCAAAGTTTTGGTGTGAACTTGCAACCAAACTTTAGGATGTGGTATTTGACAGGGAAATGGGAACAATTACACTTGTTTGACACGTTTATTTATTCTTTCTAGCATTCTGATAGCATAATACAATTTGACATATTTGCGTAACAAGCACAAATAACCTCACAAAGAGGCTTCTGCATACATTATATACAACACTGCTCCATATGAGAACACGTGTTTTGTCATTCACTAGATCATTATTAGCCTGACAACAAATGTCCTCTAACAGTTTCACGTCATTAAACACTTTCACACCATTTCACTCTATATTCAGCACCAGCACCCCACACCAAAAAGGCATAGCTTGCGAAGTTACACACCCACAATCAGGAATACCTTTAACTCCAACTTTCCATCATGCATGTCGTAGAAATAAACAAAAAAGAAAAAGCAAAAAAAGGAAAAAAAAAAAAAACCATGCAATGAATAGCAACATTTATGTATAACTAAAGTCTAAGTAATGAAAGTGACCTGGGTAAAGAAGGGCTAGGCCAGGGGAGGACAGGCATCGCTGCTGTGACGTCAGTTCACGCAGTTCACATGCTCCCAGCCAAAGTAAGTTGAACGTGTGACGACACAGTGGTGTGTGGGATGCAGCCATGTATGAAAGACAGAAAACAGATCAGGTGTTAATACAACTAACGTCTTGGATATCGCAATTTTAATGCTGACTGTTTTAATTACAGAACAGTCACAGATTATAAATAATTACATTTCGGCTTTATGTCATCAAAAATATATCACGATTCTAGTTTATGTGAACAGTCATGTTATAACGCAAACAGAAATTTAAAATATTTTGCCTGAACTTTAGAGGAGAGCTATACAGAACAATTAGGAGGACGTTTTCCGACATTTGCCGTTTCGCTTTTCTTTAACTGGTGTGTCAATGTTAGGACGTAATGTACGGGACATTTTTAATCGAAGACTGCATATTAGATTCTGATCTGACAATGTGCTTCGGGATTTTGACATAGAAAGGTTCATAACGGAAAAGAATTGTTCACACACATACGTAGAACCAAACATACATAATATGCGTGCAGCAAGGGCATACAACCCCGGAAATCTGGTTTGAGGAACATTCTTGTAAAACTCAGCCAAGACTTCCTTGTGTTTATATTTGTCCTTCAGCAAATCGTCGCACTGTAAGTGTATCAATTCAATTTGGTACCTGCTAGGAACATTGTTAACATTCAACGAATACGGGGTTGCAAAGATCTGAAATGTAGTAGATAAGGCTTCTACATCTTGAAACCTGGTCTCAAACTGGTGACGAAGATTTTGTAAAGTCTGCACATATTCTTCAGAGAGAGTATTATCAGGAGCACACACTTGCGATATCTTCGGAAAATGTACCGTGTTTCCAGCCAACAGTTGATTCACACACAGATCCAATGTCATTTTGAAGACTTTAATTCTGTAGTACATATATTTTATGATTAGGTCCTTGCCTTGCAGTGAACTATTTAAATCGTTCAAGTGAGCAGTTAAATCAGCAAGGAAAGCTAAGTCACAAATCCAGGTTTTGTCTTGCAGCTGAGGAACAGGCTGATTGTGACTAGTCATGAATGATGCTATTTCTTCTCTTAACTCAAAGAATCGCTCCAATACCTTAGCCTTGCTCAACCACCGCACATCACAATAATAAGGGAGATCACCATAATGGCTGCCATATTCTTCAAGAAAAGTTTTAAATTGTCTATGTCTAAGGCCTCTTGATCAGATAGCATTTCCCCTCCGAAGGAGTGTCGCCTTGCCGTGGCGGAGGGGCTCAGTACCCGATCCAGACATCCTACTAAGTGAGTCTTCGTGACCACTGGTAGGCAAGAGGTGAGGGGAAGCTAAGAACATTCCAACGGGTAGATGAGGCTCGTTAGTCTTGGTCGACGACTCATCTAGGAGAAGAGGACTCCGAAATCAAACTCCCCCAGGGGAACCTACCACGGTAGGTCCGGGTTTGGCGCACCCGGGGTCCCGAGCTGCTCACCATCATTTCACCGCTTCACATTCATTAACTGTGCCACGTGCAGCATTTTATGTTGCTTTTTATATCACCCTCTTCCTCTTCTAGGTTTATTCTGATTATTAGTTTGTAAGTTCCTAGATTTATAACTCCTGTCTCACCAGCAGGGATCTTTCCTATCTCCGTGGTCCTGTCCCACGGTTTTCAGCGCGGCCCCCGACTTGTGTGCTCTTCGGAGGTCTCAGGCGTGAAGGTTGTGCGGACCCTTCACACTGCCCCCATGTGTAGCCTTAGGTGCGGAGCCCGTCCACACGTCAAGTACACCCACGTAGCTCCTTGAGGGCACGGCCGGTGTTAATCTCCCGACGGCCGCGTGCCGTCGGGTTAGTATCACCGGCCGGACGTGTTACCGCTGACGGAGCCCCGGTGTAATCAACCCGAAGTCCCCTGAATCCACGCTGACTCCGTTGAGGCAGCGTGTGCTAAAGCGGGGAGCCACAGGCGGTTATTCCTGTGGTGGGGGCATAAAACCGGGGTGTCACGTGGTGAACGGTTTACCCATGCGGACAAGCAGTGGAGATCGGAGGGTAGCTCCTCTGAAGTACGCCTTGAGGTCAGTCATGGAGGGGTCTCCATGGCGGCACAGACCGTGGAGATTTTGGTGTCTTTTATCCTTTGACCCCCGGATGGCAGGCTGACGCCGACGGTTCCGGATGGGGGTCCAATTCATAATGCATCCGCGCAAAACCCCTTTGTTTGACTCGTTTTTAGTTCTGACATTGGCCTGTGAAGGGAAGACGATTAAAGATATCAGTCCATTCTATATAAAACGCGAAGTAGACAGGATATGTGGCCCGGTGAAAAACGCGACGAGAGTACGAGACGGTACGTTGTTAATTGAGACCAACACGGCAGATCAGTCCCAGAAACTTTTGAAAGCGGCTTTGTTGGGGTCCTACCCAATTCGGGTAGCCCCCCACAAGACGCTTAACACCTGTAGGGGAGTGGTAACCACCTCCAGTTTGGACAATCTGACGAACGAGGAGATCGTCAGCTGCCTCTCTGACCAGCGTGTCTGTCAAGCCTACCGTCTTACTCGTAAGCAGGATGGCAAGGAGCAAGCTCTGCGTACGGTGTTTCTGACATTCAAAGGCACTCAACTACCTGAATTTATCTTTTGTGGCTACGAACGTGCCGCCGTACGCCAGTATGTACCGAACCCCATGCGCTGTTTTAGATGCCAGCGGTTCGGCCATACTAAAACCTCCTGCAACAATCCTGCCATTTGTGAACGCTGCGGTTTACCCGCCCACGAGGATACGGCATGCACAAGGAATCCTGTATGTGTGAACTGTGGCCAAAGCCATCCATCTAGCTCGCGCCAGTGTTCCACATTTATGGACGAGAAGGCGATACAGGAGTTGCGTGTGAAAGAGCGGCTTACATTTCTGGAAGCTCGTCGCCGCTTCGAGCAACTGAAACCTGCGACTACCCTAGGTTTCGCTTCAGCAGTTCGCCGCACTCCTGCTCACACTGTGGCCGTGCAACATGTACCGGTCGCTGATGCTGCCACACAAACGGATTTACCGAACATCTCTCCACCGACCCGTGACGCTCCTGCACCGGCAACTACATCTTCCGCCGTGCAGACACAAACTCACCAAGCATCCTCAAGCAGTGGCCACACTACTTTGCCTGTCCCTGTCAATCGTTCGCGCCATAAACACCGGGCGAGTAGCCGTTCCTCGTCAAAGAAGTCCCGCTCCCGTTCAACGAGCCGCCGAGGATCTTCAGACTCCCGCACATCAGCGGAGTCATTAGAGGACGGCGAATTAAACATTCCAGGTCCTAAGTCGGTCAAGGTAAGAATGAAAAAGAAAAAGATGAAGACCGCACGCTAATCTCTTTACCATGGAAATAATCCAGTGGAATGTTAATGGGTACCGTGCACGTGTTCCGGACATACAGCACTTAGTTTTTCAACGCTCTCCATCAATCGTCTGCCTACAGGAAACCCACTTACAGCCTAATCACTCTCTCCACCTTCGTGGATTTTCAGCATTCCGCCACGACTCTGTCGCTGATAGGAGAGCATGCGGTGGTGTTGCTACGCTGGTAGCACATAACATCTCTGCCACCAGTATAACCCTTAACACGCCACTGCAAGCTGTAGCTGTGCGTGTACAGCTGCAGGGCCTCTGTTTCTCCGTTTGCAACCTATATTTGCCACCGGTCAGTGTCGTACACGAGAATGATCTTCGGGCTCTCTTGGCACAGATTCCGCCACCGCTTATCTTTCTCGGCGATCTGAATGCCAAGCACTCTCACTGGGGCTCCAGCACTGACGATGCTCGTGGGTGCCTTGTAGCAGACGTTTGCGATATGTCCGGCTTAATCATACTAAACACTGGCGTGCCTACTTTCTTATCATCTGCCTATGGTACACACTCCGCGCTTGACGTTTCTTTCAGCAGCCCGTCACTAGTACCTATACTTGATTGGTCGGTACTGTCCGACTTATTTGGCAGTGATCATTATCCCATTAGCATTCACATATCGGGCCACCATTCTGTGCCAACGCGATATCCTCACTGGATTATTTCTAAGGCGGACTGGGGGAAATTCCGTTCCCTCATTCACTTGACCGACAATGCTTTTACCACCATTGACGACATGGTGGAATATTTTACCGGCTCTATCCTTCTCGCAGCAGATTCTAGCATTCCTCGAGGTTCATCTACACCACGACACGTTCCTGTGCCCTGGTGGTCCGAGGAATGCCGTTTGGCTAGTAAAGCTCGTAAGCGTGCTCTGCGTGTTTTCCGAGCACACCCTACGGAGGCGAATTTTACTGCTTTTAAACGCTCTCGTGCAAGGGCTCGCTTTGTAATGCGCAATGCAAAACGCACATCCTGGGAATCTTACGTGTCTTCCCTTTCACGTCGCAGTTCGGCCCAGAAGGTGTGGACTGCCGTCCGGCGTATGTACGGTAAGTGTCGCCGGACAATCATCCCCGGTCTTGTCGTACAGGGCTCCATATACACCAGCGAGCAGGATATCGCCGACGCCCTTGCCGATTCCTTCGCCACTACTAGCCAAACTCAAAGCTATGACAGAGCCTTTTTACCGATTAAGGAATCCGCGGAACGGATAAGCCTAAATTTTAATAGTGATTGTAGTGAACCCTACAATGCACCTTTTACTGAAGCGGAACTGGCGCATTCTTTGTCCCTCGCTCACGACTCTTCTCCTGGTCCTGATGACATCCATCGCCAAATGCTGCTTCATCTTCCATCTGCGGCTCTATCATTCCTGTTGAGCATCTATAACCGCATCTGGCTTCAGCAGGTTTTTCCATCTTCCTGGCGAGAGGGTGTTGTAATCCCTATCCCTCGACCCGGAAAGGACCGTACACTCCCCTCTAGCTACCGTCCTATATGCCTGACGAGTGTCGTCTGCAAGACCTTTGAACGGATGATCAACACTCGCTTAGTATGGTGGCTAGAGACGAACAACCTGCTGAGCAATGTTCAGTGCGGTTTTCGTCGCCATCGCTCCAGTGTCGACAATCTGACACGCATGGAAGCCTACATCCAAAATGCCTTTCTTTTGAAGCAGCATGTCGTGGGTGTCTTCTTCGATCTGGAGAAGGCGTACGATACCACATGGCGTCATGGTATTCTCCGTACTCTTCAGGGGTATGGTTTGCGAGGTCTTTTAGCAATCTTTCTTTTTAACTTTTTAGCCCTGCGTCGCTTTCGTGTCCGCATTGGCAATACGTTCTCACAGGAGAGGATCCAAGAAAATGGTGTGCCCCAGGGGTCGATTATTAGTGTAACTCTTTTCACCGTTGCCATTAACGGCATTGCTAGTGTCGTTCGTAGGGGAATAGCGATGTCGCTGTATGTTGACGATTTTGCGATCTATTATCGATCTTATAGTCTCGAACATATAGAACGTCAACTGCAGCTGACCATATCCTCTATCGCCGGCTGGGCCCTTCGCGCCGGCTTCAAGTTCTCCCCTACGAAAACACAATGTGTCCACTTTCATCGACTTCGCGGTTTACACCCTCCTCCAGAACTCCGTTTGCGTGACACACCCCTGCCGTTTGTTTCGCACATCAAGTTCTTGGGCCTTTACCTAGACAGCAAACTCACATGGGAGCACCATATTCGTCAACTTCGTGGCTCCTGCGATCGTTCGCTTCGAGTGCTCCGGGTTTTATCTGGAGTGTCTTGGGGTGGCGATCGCACTGTCATGTTGAGGCTGTATCGTTCATTGGTGAGGTCCAAACTAGATTACGGCAGTTTTATTTATGGCGCGGCGTCCGCCTCTAAACTCCGTCTTTTAAATACTGTACATAATGCTGGTATCCGTCTGGCTACTGGAGCTTTCCGCACTAGCCGTGTAGAGTGTCTGTATGCTGACTCTGGCGAACCCCCACTTTCTATTCGGCGCTCGTTTTTATTGTCCTCTTACGTGTCCCGTTTGGCGGCCCATCCTGGTCACCCGTCTTTTAATCCTGTATTGCGCCCGGAACTCGCTCACCGTTATCTTCGGAATAACACGATCTCTCGCCCAAGCGGTATTCGATTTCACGAACTGCTTAACTTACACGCGCTGCGCATGCCTGCTGTCGAACGGTTTTCCCTTGGCCGCTGTCCTCCATGGCAATTACAGCGTGCCCAGTTCGACCTGGAGCTTTCGATGCATGCTAAGTTGGTTACCCCTCCATCGGTGTATCGTCAGCTTTTCACCGAGATCCTGGGACGTTACCGGAATTACACTCCGGTATTTACCGATGGTTCCCAGGTGGATGGGGCTACAGGGTGTAGCTTTGTGCATAACGGTGAGACTCACAAGTACCGTCTGCCAGACTTGAGTTCCGTCTTTACCGCCGAGCTGTTTGCAATATTTTATTTCGTCCTTTTTATCTCCAGTTCCGTTCCTGGAAGTTTTATCGTCTGCTGCGACTCTCTGAGCGCACTGCAGGCATTGCAACAGTTTGTCGGCACGTCAGCGCTAGTTGTGAAAATACAGACACTCGTCTCGCAGTTGCTCTCGCGCGGATACCAGATTGTTTTTACCTGGACCCCAGGCCATGTAGGCATTCCCGGCAATGAAGCAGCGGATGAGGCTGCTAAGTCTGCCTGCCGTTTGCCGGAGATCTTAACACGCAGTCTTCCCTACACTGATGTACAACGGTACTTCCGACGTCATATTTTATCAGTCTGGCAGCAATCGTGGGAAGCGTTGGATGTCACTGGCACGCAATTGCGGACAATCAAGGAAACGGTGCAGCCTTGGATAACATCTTCAAGGGATACCAGGCGGGCAGAAGTCATCTTGGCCCGCCTGAGAATAGGTCACACGCGCATCACGCATGGACACTATCTGCGTGGTGAGCCGGCGCCGGTATGTTCCACCTGTGGCGTTCAGCTCTCTGTGGCCCATGTCCTAGTTGACTGTCCGCGCTACAATCGTGAGCGCCAGTTGTTTGGCCTGGGTTCTAGTTTAAAGACGATGTTAGGCGACGACCCGGTAGCTGTGGATTCAGTGCTGCGGTTCGTCGGCAGCATTGGCTTTGGTAAGCAAGTTTAAATTTTATTGAGTGGTTTTACCTTTTACCTTTTCTATTTTATCTGCTTACCTTTTTAGATCATTTTACACGCTTTTAACTATTTTGAGCATACTTTTTAGACAAGTTTTAAGTTTTAACTTTTTTTAACTTTTGGCTGTTTTAGCTTGCGTTTTAATATTTAAGTGGTGGTGAGTTTTATCCATTTTTTTATCTTTTGACTTGGGGCTCTAATGACCTAGCTGTCGACGGGCCCTTAAACCCTAACCACTCACTCACTCACTCAGATAGCATTTGTAACTTGCACCACGATATCCATAACATTTTCAACTTTCATATTCTTGGCACAAAGATTCTCTTGATGAGGAATGCAGTGTATTGCAATGAGTCTGTAGCACCAGGAACACGTTTTATACGCTCTTTCATTCGAGTTATTAATCCAACATTGACTACTGTCATAGACGGAGCCCCATCAATTGCGACAGAAACAAGCTTATTCCAACTTAGGCCAGCGTTTTCAACAGCTCTTTCAACACCTTTGAAAATGTCCAACCTATAGTGGTGCCTTTAAGGGGAACTAAATCTAACAATTCCTCTATGATGTTCAACTTGGCATCGACGCCCCTAATGAAAATAGCTAACTGCGCAGTGTCGGATATGTCACTAATGTCAACAGCTAAGGAATAATGTGCAAACTTACACGCCACATCAAGTTGCTCCTGAACATCTGTACCCATTTCATGAATACGCCGCATAATAGTCTTAGGAGACAAACTTACTCTTTCAAAGTGTTCTAACAAATGTGGACACAATTCAACAGCCATCACAATAACTTCTTTTGCAAAGTCTTCTTCAGTAAATGATCTTTTTTCCTTGGCTATGTGAAGAGCTATTCTGTAGCTCAAACGGACAGACGCTTCGCTGCTTTGACAGTCCTCCACATCAGCTTGTTCCTTTAATCCCGATATTACTGCGTCACGTTCTTCTCCTTGATATTTACCATATTCATTAGAATGGCACACAGTATAGTGACGTTGTAAATTAAATTTCTTAATGCTCTGTACTTCTTTGTGACATACTAAACACTTAGCAACATCATCACATTGCACAAACAGAAAAAGATTTTCCCATACTGACAGAAAAATTGGTTGCTCCATTTTACTGGAACTCTCCATGTTATCACCGGGAGCGATAACGGTGACTGAACCCTTCTGTTTTGTTCCAGTAGCGCCGCTGATCTAGACAGCACAGCAATACACCGCTCTTGCCTGACGAGCGTACAAGGTGGCTCTTGGCCTAAATACGTCACACGGCCCGAAGTTGTCTTCCCTGGGCTAGGCCATTATCCTATTTACGTTTAAAATATAGATAATTTTAGATGGAATATAATTAGGCTTAGTAGTCGAGCTACATTAAAGATGAATCAAGCTATCGCCATTTGTAGTTGTCATGTGACATAGTGCACAGTATGCGGAACCGATTCTGTGTGTCTGCTGTTCAGAAGAAATGTGCACAACTTCATTCTTTTGATAGCTCACCTACTAAGCTTAATTATAAACAATTTCAGCAGTTGTACATAAATATGTTTATCTAGCAAGTAATAAATTTTGTGTCAAAAGTCGCAGGTTTGCAATCTTAACACTCTCGAGACAACTTTAGCCAACACATTATTATAATATCAATATGCTCTATTAAACACATTATTCGGTTAACGGCCTGGCAAATAACACTGGAGAGTTAGATATCAAGAGTATGATTATCTTGTTTTATAGTCATTCATTAAAATATTAATCATATGTTAATATGCTTGTATATTAATGTACACATAAATTCATTTATATAAATTTGGTTTCGTTCTTCTTCTCTTCAACTCTTGAAGGCAAGTCAATGACTTGTGAAAAAAATGTTTCATATGACAATTCTGTATTTGTCGAAATAGGTTATGATGAGTACGATTTTTGTATTTTATGATGTGGTTGTGTTATTGCTGCATTTGTTTATTAATATATAAAATATGTGACCGCAAACAGAGGCACTTGATTATCTCTAGCCAAGTAAAAAGTCTTAGTCAAAACATCATGTGCCTATTACTTTGCACAACAACCATGTGTAATTTTTTTAAAATACATATTTCTTATATCCTGCAATTTTGATTATTATTCCACATCTTCAAAGGGTAGGTCAATTATGTATTTTACAACTTGTGCAACAAATGGATGCAATTAACTGCCACATGTGCGCGAAAAGCTATGATAAACGTTTTGGCAAATACACTATCTTCATCCAATATCACTGGTACAGTAAGAAGCTCTTAAAACTTATTGAAAATAAATAACGTGCCTTCAGATTCTAACTTTAGTTTCCACTGGATATTTACACGGCAATGCTGCAAGGAATATATCGTAGGCATATCCCACTTTCTGCGTGACTGAAAATTAAATACAAATGAATACAATTATCAATACGATACAATGTGTTAACACTTCCACTAACAATAACCTGTTAAAAGTATCTTACACCTAATAGCTACGTATTTCACCAACATTAATAGAAAATACCAATATTACACACACATATATTAAAAGAAATAATGCAAATGTATAATTACCTCTCTGTCGAAGATCATTTTGCGACGAAAAACTTATTTTTCCAACACGCCACATCGCTCACGCTTCCAGAACTACAAACGTTTGTTTTCGTTACAAAACTTGAATCAGCCAATCAGATTTTCGGACGGGTCTAGCAGTGCCACCAGCGCCACTCCGTGCTGTGCCGATAGAACTAGTAGAGCTAGTGCAGGACCTTCTAGATTAACGGACCTGACACTGCCATCTAAGTTGTACAAAAATGGCGTCGGCTGGTGGCGATGATTTCTGAGGTGTTTCCACACGCTGTTTTTCGTATTATTTTCTATGTCTTCGAGTTATTGTTTCTTATAATAATTCCTATGTAAGTTTGTCTTCATATTAGCAAAGCGAGTGTTTCAAAAGTTTTATTTGGGCAGTATAGGAACAGGAATAAATGTAATAACGTTTTGACTGTGCCGTGTGCTATCCACGTGTTCATGTTTATTGTGTTCCATCTAGGACTATGGCTACATTAGCCGTATAGTGTGGTTAATTTATCTGTTTGCAAGTACAATTTGTGTCACGATTACAGTGGTGAGAGGTTGTTGAAGAAAAACTGTTCCAGTAGTGTATATTAATGTTGCCATACTACAACCTAACCTCAAACACGACAATGCACCGTAACTGTTGCATTCCCGGATGCAAATTAAAAATCAGAAACTTTCAGTGAAAGCAAAAGGTAAATTACAACATAAAGCTTCTAAATTCAGTATTTAATTACAATAAATTGCAGCGTTATGTGTATTAGTTGCCGGTGTGTATATAACATGGTGAATAGTGTGAATAGTGAAAGACAATAATTTCGAGTGAATTCAATTAGTGGCATCTGCAACACCAACAGTTTGTTTCATGTAAGTAGTATGCTGGTCATATTTGTACATTATCTTTTGTCTTTGTAATTTAAATGTGTAGCTGTAGTTTAGAAGAAATGTGTTATGTTGCTGCATGTAAAACTGTAGACTATAGCAAAGTTTGGTAAATATTTACAAAATCGTCCGCTCGAGAAAACGAATGAAACATAGTGCAATGGATGCAGTTTTTATTGCTGATTACGATCTTGTAAGTTTTATTGTGCGCTCAAGCTTCGTGTTTTATTTATGAGAAAATTTCGTACGGTCGATGAAGTGGTTTTATTTCGCTTATGCGGCGGATATTTAGCTAATAAATGTGCATAAACGAGTGTAATATATGCTACAATGATTGATTAATGCATTTACGTTGAAATGATTGCATAAACACTACCCAAATTGTAAATATTTCGATAACACAGGACCCTGTCACCCCACTCATATGCAAAACTAACCTAACCTAAGCTAACACAATGTTGCTTTACAATACTGATTTAAGATTGCGTATTTCATGTATTTCATTTACAGTGCTGTTTTACGGTTATTATTTTTAATATTCCATCTGCTTTTGTGGATTCCCCCTGTAAAATAAAGTGTCCTGAAGTGCTGAGTATAATATGTTGTTGCAAACTGAGTAATCAAGTTCTCAGTAATAGTAAAAGCAAAATTTCACCCTAAAGGTTTTGAATTCAGTAGGTAGCTTTAGGTCATTCTAAATAGCAGCATTTGTATATCAGCCATCCAGTATAGTATGTTTTGTGTAGGTATATAACATTATGCACATTGTACAAATGTGAAAAACAGTGTAAACAATGATTAATAATTCTGAGTCAACTCAATGTCAACACTTCTGTTTTATTTAACTAACATGCTGCTTGCAGTTTTGTCTATCTTCTTTGTAATTTGAGTGTGTAATGCAGTTACATAATGGCATGTAGACCTGTAGATTGCATGAATGATATTTGAGGTTATATATTTCATTGCCCATGGTTTATCGTTTAATATTAAATGTCATTATTTTTTTGTTTACTTGAGTTTATGTTTAAGACAGTGTTTTTGTGTTTAACACAGCCCATATTCACAAAATAGGCGTGTTATTACACCACATTTTTATTTTACTGCGTTGAAATCGTAGCCTGTAGACGAGTTGTTTACAAGTAGTTCCCACCACATAGGCCGCCATCTTGAATCACAGTGTCAGGTCCGGTATTTAGGAGGTCCTGGCTAGTGGATTCGTGATCAGAGCTTCACGGGATGAAGATGGCCATGGAGTGTATAATGGCCGAAAGCTCGATCTTCTTAAATTTAACACGGCTGATCACCCGTGAAGCTCTGATCACTAACGTTCGCCGTGAAAGCTTCAAGTCTTACATAGTGGATTCGTGTTTCTAATTCCGCAATCCAAGTGTGACCACCCTGTGCGTATGTATACTTCAGGAGTGGGGAGCTGTCACGACACTGGACAAACTGTACTCTAGATATTTTTTAATTTTTTTTTTTTTTTAATTTTCTGTAGTTAAGACTTCAAGCTCTCTTGCTCCTTCACTTAGGCGGAAGGGCTCGTTTAGTATAAGCCTGTGGTAGGGTTCGTATGCTTCTGGAGGTTAGACTTAGTTTGGGGCTACGAATCTCTGGACGAGGGATTTTTGTGCACAACCTGGCGGTTGACCTTAATACTAATGTGGAAGCCCTGGTCAGCGTGGCATTTCTCGGCGCAACTGCCGCTAAAGTGTGGTTCCATTGTCATAGTTACGACCTTTGCTTCCCTGTTGCTGTGTCGCTAAATTAATGTTTTTCAGTCTGCCTATTGGGGTGGTGTATTGCGCCGGTAGCCATGTTGCGCTCAGTATGGCGTCGCTCTATTGCGACTCCACATTTGTTTGTCTGCAATTTGTAGCCACTTCCACCTTTTTGCCATGGGTAGGCGTAGTAGGACACTTGCCAGAACTCATAACATAACGTAATAACATGTTTCTTAAACAAATTTTATCCACGTGCTTGAATACTATAACCTTAAAGGTCAGTTTTCTAATCGGAGATTAACGTCCAAGATTGGGATACCAGGGCTTACACCATCCCATGGGCTGTTTTTATATAGACACTACTTTCAAATGGCCGCACTTGATAAAGCAACAGTTTGGAGCTTATCATGTTGCTGAGATTTTAAAATCAATTAAGATATAATGCATTGACCATTGTGGACGTGCTTCAACTTTATTATGACAAATAGTTGAATAATATAAGGTGTTCTAACGGGCCTTTGGGTTGTACCTTCATTAATCAGGTAGGTATCTGTGTCATAATTAGATAGAAAATTCGGTGTGAAAACTCCGTTTTCTGTATTGGAAAACGTGTTACTATAGCCATATTTCAAAATAAACTTTGAATATAACTTTAAAAGAGGTTTTACAGAACTTATTCATTATTTGACAAAGATAAAGATCGTTTTACTATAACACGTAAAGTTTACATCCGTAGAACAAATAGGTTCACATATTAGTGGAATGAAATTGGAATAATTGGAAATGCACAGTATTTCTCTATATTTTAATATTTAAATCTACAAATATATTACAATTTCATGTCTTCTTCATGGGCTCTGTGTCAGCCTTGGCCTCCATACTAGAAGTCTCCAACTCCTCTATTTTCTGCCATAATCCTCCATCCTCATAGCCTTTGGATCCTTCTCCACATCATCTGTTCATCTAGTTCTAGAGCGTCCCTTTCTTATTAAGTAAAGTCTTTCCTTCCACACTTTCTTTTACTTTGGTGTTACAAGAAATTAGTATATTCCTGCGGATGAATGAATTTGCATGATAAACTCGCTTTCCAGTCTAAATCCTTTCCATAATTGCATCATGCATCAGGTTATCTGATTTAATCAGCGTGCCAAGATATTTAAAACTGGAAACCCCTATTACAATTTCATGTAGAGAGAAATAACCAAAAATATCTGGACATTTGTAATACTGTTCTTAATATATTCTAATAGACTATCAGCGAGATTTGTGCAACGCTTTTTCATAACTGTTTGCTATGTAGTGCATTGTAGTTTGAGCTACAATGAATGAACCCAGCATTAAAATATTATTGCGAAAATTGCGAATCCCTACAGTATTATTATAAGTTATGCAAAGCTTGATAAGCGCATCTTATAAACCTTTGGGGATATGATTTTTTTGCTGTTACAAAAGAATTTCATAGCGAGTTTCTTTAAGTCTTGTTTGCTCGTGTTTTCAATTTCGTAGCTTAGTTTTTGAAGGGAAAAGGCGAGGAATTCGCGCCAAGACGACCCCAGATGTACGAGTCGTATCTCATTAAAATCAACTCTAGCGAGTAAGGCAGAATGAGTACTTAAGGCTGAAAATGTGAGAGTAATTCTGTGAAAGAAAGTAATTCATTTGACGCAAATGAGCATGCAGGCTGCTAGTACTTAAAACTTGCACAACGTTCATGAAAGTGGGGAGAAACTCTGAATGTACCCTGTTAGAGAGACCGTCACAAATAGAAATCGAACATAATTTCGCGCTTGAAGAGTATATACGGTTCCAACAAATTCATAGCCGTGGTTGCCATAGAGACTAACATGAAGGATCTAGTTGAATTTCTCATAATTCTTCTGTTCTCATAATTAAGGCAGAGAAACTTTTAACGTATGCAGCTGCAATCTGACACAGGAGTCGACAAACACGTCATATTTTCTTTAATTTTCCGTTTTCAATATCCTTTCTTTTATTTCATGTTCCCTGCTGTATACTATGTACAAGAAATACCCTCTTAGGTACTAATGAAATTTCACTGCCTCCGTAGCGCAGTTGTAGGGTGCCTGCCTCTGGCGCGAATGACCCGAGTTCGATCCCCGGTACCGGCGTGGGGATTTTTCCCCACTGAGAGGTTTGGCACGGGATGCACTCAGCCTTAGGTCCCTGAGAAGCCCAAAGAGCTACTTAAGAAGCAGCGAACCGAGGTCGCGAAGGCTGTATAACCGGCCGGGAGGGCTCGGGACGCTGACTACGTCCCCCCCCCCCCCCCCTTCAGTTCAGCATCGCACCCATGTCTGTGGTGGCAGAGGTGAGGGACGTAGCGCCCACGAAGGGCTGTTGCGCTAGGGGCTATAAATATTTTAGCAGTCTTTGAAACTCCCTCAAAGAAAAATGTGTAGTTCTCATGTGTGCGCGTGCGACTTTTTTTTTTTTTTTTTTTTTTTTTTTTTTTTGGCTGACGTTCAACGTAGTATCATATCGAACGGTGAATGAATGAAATGGGTGAAATAATGCTCAAATGAGCCCAAGGTCCATAGAGCTTTAAGTTACCCGACATTCGTCTTTTCAGGATAAGGGAAAATCTCTGAAGAAACCTTATCCGGATAACTCAACGTGTGCAACGTTTAACGTCGGGAAAATAACAGAAGTTCGGCATCTTTCAGGGATATAAGTTCGTTTTCAGAAAATGTTCCCTTCTAGACGTGGCAATAATTTTTTTTATTTTCGGTAATACGGTTTTAACGCTTTTTACTAAAATGCCATTCTTTTGAGATATTGATATGACAAATGAAATATATACTTTGAATTTAATGCTAACGTGTCGTCCTCTTCAGCGAATTTTGAATTGGAGATAAACACACCTGAAATATTGCACTTTATGCAATCCTAGCATTAAAATGGCTTACTATGACGACATAAATCTTTCTGGCGCCAGTGCCAGAACATGAATAATTATCAAGGCAACAAGGCACATATGGCGTCATCACCTCAATAGCATAATTTTCTCCAACATGCCCGTAAGAAAACCTGAAATCGTCACTCTCGCATGTATAGCAACATTCAAACATAAGAATCACCTCATTAAAAGTACCCTAGTAATGTGGTTTCAGTAGTCAGACTAACACATTTTTCGTTTGTCCGTCCACAAAAGTTTTCATATTCTTTTTCGTAAGCATCTTTTGATTATTCTGGAATTAACAAACCTTCAGCACTCTTGGCTTCGTTGAAAATGTCAAGTGAGTACAATCTATATTTTCAGTGTATATATATGTTATGTGTACGCTTCAAAAACCAAAAAGTTCTGCATAGATTTGCTCAAATTTTGACATGATATACAACGTGCTTCAAAGATTGTTTTTATCTATTTTCTGCGTCAGTAAGATATCTGCGACCGCAAGAAAACATTTTTCAACAGCCATTACCCCCCCCCCTTTTTTTAATTAATTTAGTTGCATTGAAAGAAGGACTTATCGAATATTCAAAAATTCAAATTAATTGTAGGACTCACGACTAGATCAGTGAACAAGCTGTCCTTGCCGCAAAGAATAAAGATATCTACCAACTTAATTTTATACAATTTAACATTCAGATTGAGGAAATTATACACAACTCGATAGACACCGTTGTGAAGTAGTTTGTTACCCATCGGAGTTTTTGAACTCTCTTGATCTGCCAGGAATGCCACCTCACACATTAAAATTGAAAATAGGTGTGCCAATTATCATATTGCGTAATGTTAATCAGTCAAAACTCTGTAAAGGCACGAGGCTCGCAGTTAAGAAATTGATGAACAACGTAGTGGAAGCAACGATATTAACTGGGCCTTTCAAAGGCGAAGATGCCCTCCTCATTCCTCGAATACCCATGATCCCATGATCTAACGTGGACAATTGTATGTTGCGTGTTCCCTTGTCGGCAAAGCAGATAGCCTTTATATCCACGCAAACAATGAAAAAACAGCAAATATTGTATACCCACAGGTGTTGCAAAAGTAAACATTTTGAAACGTATGCTTTGTTTGACTCCTCATTTCTCATTCATGCAACCATAATGTGTCACAGCGAAGCGTGGCAGGGTACAGCTAGTAGTTTTATAAATTACCTTCCATTTTCCTCTATAAATATTGAAACAAATGGAAGATCTGCATAGCAACCATATTACGTCATATATCTGTGATCTCTGACTCATGATTTTTCGTTTAACAAATTTATTAATTATAATTATGTTTAGGCATTTTAATGTTAAAATTGCTTAAAACGTTCTATGTAACATGTAGGTTATCTTTTCATTGTGACACTCGTAAAAATTACTCGTCACAATCATTTAGATTATACCTAGTTACATATATATATAACTATTGCGATCCCTTTATCGTGTTTGGTCTGTTAAATTGGAGCAGATATAGTTGTGGTGCAAGCTTTCTCCGTGTTCCTCTCAAATAACACCGTAAGAACACAACTGGATTTATTGCTTAACTCAAAAGGCAGCCTTTCAATATTTTATGGGAATATTTATTTGCCTTCAAGATACCCTTATTCTTGCATTCAGTTCTGTAGCCTACTCAAGAAGGAAGCAAATGTATTTGTAGCTAAATGAAATTTCTGACCACTTTGTGCCACCATTTTTATTATCTTTTGGTGATCTCATTATTCATTGATATTTAAATTTCAGATATTCTCCGCTGAGTGGAAAGTTTTGTGCAACGTTCCACTCCTATGGGAGAGCGGGGTGGCATTTAATCCGTCATTTTAATTCGAGAACGCTTCCAACACCTTCAAGTTTAAAAATAAAACCAAATATTTTCTCAGGTTCATTTAACATTTCTTTAATTTGCATTACATTTTTCGCTATGCTTAATCTATCATCTCCATCGATGCATCCGCTGTTAATATACTTATATTTAAATTCAACGACAGTAATAACAGCAGCAGCAGTAGTAGTGGTATTAGTAGTAGTAGAAGTAGTAGTAGTAGTAGTAATAATAAATAATAATAATAATAATAATAATAATAATAATAATAATAATAATAATAATAATAATAATAATAATAATAATAATAATAATAATAATAATAATAATAATAATAATAATAATAATAATAATAATAATAATAATAATAATAATAATAATAATAATAATAATAATAATAATAATAATAATAATAATAATAATAATAATAATAATAATAATAATAATAATAATAATAATAATAATAATAATAATAATAATAATAATAATAATAATAATAATAATAATAATAATAATAATAATAATAATAATAATAATAATAATAATAATAATAATAATAATAATAATAATAATAATAATAATAATAATAATAATAATAATAATAATAATAATAATAATAATAATAATAATAATAATAATAATAATAATAATAATAATAATAATAATAATAATAATAATAATAATAATAATAATAATAATAATAATAATAATAATAATAATAATAATAATAATAATAATAATAATAATAATAATAATAATAATAATAATAATAATAATAATAATAATAATAATAATAATAATAATAATAATAATAATAATAATAATAATAATAATAATAATAATAATAATAATAATAATAATAATAATAATAATAATAATAATAATAATAATAATAATAATAATAATAATAATAATAATAATAATAATAATAATAATAATAATAATAATAATAATAATAATAATAATAATAATAATAATAATAATAATAATAATAATAATAATAATAATAATAATAATAATAATAATAATAATAATAATAATAATAATAATAATAATAATAATAATAATAATAATAATAATAATAATAATAATAATAATAATAATAATAATAATAATAATAATAATAATAATAATAATAATAATAATAATAATAATAATAATAATAATAATAATAATAATAATAATAATAATAATAATAATAATAATAATAATAATAATAATAATAATAATAATAATAATAATAATAATAATAATAATAATAATAATAATAATAATAATAATAGTAACCTGATATAGCTTAAGGACGTGAAGATGGATATTAAAGATCATGAGGCGAAATGATTAACAGGTTACAAAAACCAGATGAGATATGGGACAAAATATTTAAAATAACACAAAATTTTAGCTGGTCGACGAACTAATAGACATATTACATCATAGCCATTAATGTAGTTAACCAACTACATTCCTACCAAAAGTGTTATATTGATCTTTGACTAGAAATGAACGCTTTGAAGTCCCCGAATCTCGCTAAAAGAAGTACTCAGAAGTAGTCCACTAGCACGTCGGTAGTTCGAAATGGAGAATTGGGTTGAATGCCTTCTTTCAGTACGTAAGACTATCCCTGTAGCATCCTTAAAACGAAGTTCTGCCATCCCATACTTCTCACTACAATGAAAATGTTATATTTTTTCTTCTCTTACGTTATTAAATAATAAGTTGTAAAATGAAATATTACAAGGCTCGGTGGTATTTAAACATGTGATCATATTTTGTGTATTAACCCTAACAATATCAACTGGACTTTATGTCCACTTTCTGTAACTTGTTAAATTTTGTCTTTTAATTTTTTGATTAAAGGCATGCAGTTAATAGTTATTGTCGCTGTTTCTAGTACTGAATTGCTTAATTGCTTCAAAGCTTTCACTGTTGATCTTTTCGAGAAACAATAAAACGTCAACATGGTCATAAGTGTGATATACTGTGATTCATGTAAAAAAGCAAAAAATCAATAGTTAAACATTCTTAAATAATATCTTTATAAACATAAAACTAAACCCCGGCGCGACAGCCCACAAGGGGCCAAGCCTACCGTCCAGCCGCTGCGTCCCCCACCTCTGCCCACTACAGGCGTCATTGGTGAGGTGCAGTATTGGAGGGTGGGACGTGGTCAGCGCCCCGAGCCCTCCCGGCCGGTTATGCGGTCTTCTAGACCTGGCCTTTATAAACATGGCAAGATATAATACCCAATTTTAAAATAAATTTGTTTTTAAATTGTTCAGACATTTTGTTAACAGCGGTGGTCATTAAATCCGCCCCGTTGGTAGTACTTCTCTAATAAGGGCTGATATTGCTAGTGTTAATGCATATTAAGAGACTCTTTGCTTCACCGCTATGGCCTACAAAACAGTAAGTAAACGAAACTTAAACTCCGCGACCAGGAATACATATCGCATTTATTGGTCAAGAGGTTTTTTACTAATTGTACTACATCAGCTGTTACGTGATGCACAGCAGTCCGCCATACCTACGACCAAAGGTAGTATTTGGTAATATTTTGGTTAGTAGTTTCATAGTTTACTGTTTCATTTGTGTGGCTTTTTCAAACCTTGTGAACATCTGTTCCATAGCAGAAAGTAGTTGTGTGGTTTCATTATTATTTGAATTTATGTTTCTGTTTGTTATGTCTGCGTAAGTCTTGCCTGCTACGGTGGGACTTTGTATGGTGATATGTGCCGCTGCTGGTGGCGTGTTAGTTGTTGATAAAATACGTTTCTCTCTAAGTGGTGGAAATACCTTCTCCTTATATTCTCTATATGTCTGACATCCTCTATAACTTGCAGGATGGTTTTGGTTGCAGTTTACGCAAGTAGCTGGAGTGTCAAGCTTTTTGTTACTCACGGCAGTCGGATGATCGCCACCGCACTTAACGCATCTGAAAGGGCGATTACAGTGGTTCTTGGTATGTCCAAACCTTTGACAACCTTTACATTGAACAATTTCTCTTTTTGTGTGTGTTGGCTCAAAAGTTACTATCATATTAAGTGTTTCACCTCAAATATTGTTTTGTTTTTAGAAGCTGGTTGTAAATCGATAAAGAAAAGTGGCAGAGGCTCTTTTGTAACTCGATGTAACACATTTACTATATTTCTTACTGTGTACCCTAGTGTGCCTAGTTCTTCTTTAATCATGCTTACGTCCTCCGTGTAGTGCATTCCCCTAAGTACTACCCTATACGCTCGTTCGTGTTTCAGCTAAGTGTAGTGACTGATATTTTCTTTTAAGAAATATTCTCTGATGAATTTGTAGCTCTCTCTGTCCACTGGCATCAATTTCACAAGATGTCCAGATCTCATTGTAGTTAATGTGTATTTCTCTTTAGAAATTACACAGTCCATCACTTTTTTAAATTCTTGGATATTCCTTACACCTGTTACAAAAATAGGTTGAGCTTTAGGTGTATATGCATCAAGCGTTTCATTTGTCTCCTGATTCTCCAGGTCGCTCAGTGCTAAAAATCTATTTGAAGATGGTAAACTATAAGTACTACGCGATGTGGATGCATATAACACTCCTGCGTTAAGCTTAATAGATGGCACCTCATTTTGCTGCCACTCCTTTGAGGGATTTAAAGTACGCATTCGCTTTTGTTTGGTGTTGCAGGAGAATGCTGGTAATCATGCTCCATTTCATGAAGCATTTTCATTCATATCATCGTCTACATTTGACGGTATCATTGCTAGGCTAGTTGTTAGATTATCTAATTCGTGTAATTTTAAGGTTGGAGCACGTATGTAATTCTTAGTGGTCTTACCAGGATCTAAATCGCTCTTGGTCCTCCCCATTTATTTCCAAGAGGAATAAAAGAAGAAATCCCTATTCGTTTATAAAACCAATAAATAGAATACTAGAACGTTTTCAATCCCAAGCTCTGTGAACCATTGGTAAGATCCGCTGGTACATCGGTATTAAGTACATCTACCACGATTTTAAACTCCCAACAATCAAACAGGAAATCGCAGCATACAGCCTGTCCTACCAAAAGCGTCTCTACAGTCATCCCAATACACTGGCAATAAATGCGCTTGACAACAGCAGCAGTACAACAAGCCGACTACAGAGAAACCAAGTCTTGGAATTGCAGTACAGAGTTGCACCCAAATTATAAGCAAATTTATGGCCAATGGGTCATAGTTTGTAAAAGTAATATGTTATCATTGTTACTTATTGTTCAACCATTGAACAGATTGTAATTTTGTAAATGTTTAAATAAAAAAATGTGTGTGGCTATCGTCAGGCGAGAATGAACAGCGATGGTCTGGTACACCAAGCCATATACACCGAGATGTTTCTCATCTATGGGGAAGCCGAAAGAACGCAAGAGAGAGTTTCTGGAACTGTCAACAACATTTCCCCGATTGACGTCACCCAACCCACACAATGTTTCCAAGATTGGAGAGGCGTGTAAGTGAAAGAAGCAGTTTACGTCGTAACAAACATATGTTGAGTTTAATTTTCCGGTAGGTTGGTTTCATAAGGCTTTGAGAATTAAATGCGATAAATGTTAACCCTAAGTGTGTATTGTGATTCTTCCGCTAGTTCGTAAACATCTAAAGAAATGACATTTTCTATTAGCGATAAATATTTACCTCTTAACCGTTAGAACAGTGTCATTTATAATATAGTGCGCGAGTTTGTGTATCTTTTGGTTACACTGCTCTCAAGTTATATATTTTCAGTATCTTTCACTACCAGCACCTCTTCAATCCTATTCCACCTCCCTCTTCACACTTGGATGCGACACACGTTGCGTGCAGGCGCTTTCCTTAACCTCTTCTCAAAATTGAAAGTGACGATGCGCAGTAAGCTCCCGGTATTTGTCATAGTTACTGCGGAGAAACCCGTATCTACGTTTATTTTGCGCTAAAGAAAACGCGTCTTCCTCGTGAGCTTCAGTTGTTAAACGAAGCGTTTTAAGCACATAAAAACAATATGTTACTTTCAACACAACCCTCAATGAGAAGTTGGTATATCCCGCGGAAGCTTTGTGTACCGGCTTTCATTTTAGAATTAATCTGTTTAAAACTTTATTAAATTAAGTTTAAATTAAAGTACCTCGGTTAAGGTATTGTAAAGTGAGAATTTGTTCATGCTTTACGCATTTAATTAATTAAATTTACTAAGTTAAAATTTCAAAGCATGCAGCCGTTGATGTAAGGCTACTGCTCGTATCTTCCGCACTGTGTTCCCAGGTTTGTATTGTTTCTGAGTCCATCTACATGGCTTCATACTGATGTATTCCTTGGTCTTTTAGACAAATACCGCCTAAATATTTCTTTAATATTGCACATGAGCTGTCCGTCTAAATCATATTTAAGTAATATGCGCACTGTGACTGCAGAAAACATTAATTTTATATAAACACTGGTTACGAGCACCGCGTACGCTGGGAGGGACCGGGGCGCTGACCACGTATCACCTTCCATTACCTACTGCACCCCGCTCATGACCCCTATAGTGGGTGGAGACGGGAGACGCAGCGGCCGGGCGGTGTGCCTTGCCTTAGAAAGGGCCCTTACGCTGTGGGCTTAGTTATGTACACCACCTGTTCCTTATTATTTTTGGACATAGGCAACACCTCATACTCTGAAAGCAACAAGGTCGGAATTGCCGTGCTTCTCGAACATTTTGTAGCCATTCAAATCTAGCCTGCTCTTCATGGGAAAATATACCCTAGCTGCAGTCCATTACAAAATCATGCGCTGCTAAGGCATGCTTTGCACATATAACCTTACAATTAATATAATTACTTGACGTACTTGCACTGTTTAAATATTTACAATTTGCGGTATATAGAGGTTTTATTTCCGGTTTCTGTTTTTGTGGAAAATAGAATATGCACAAAACACGGAAACAGAGAGAAGAAAGGCGTTTTAAAAGTAACTGAGTGAACACCTTTGCCGGCTGGGCTAGTTCCAAAGTTATAGTGGCAAGTTTATCAACAAGGAGTAAAAACCAATATTTTTAATGGTTCGATTTATATCACACCTTTAACTCAAAAAGTCACATCGGCAGCTTCTCCAGTGGCGTACTGCCTATCGGCAATTGTATTCTATAGGGGTTTTTGGATCTTTGGTGTTTTTGTGCTTTAAATAGTCACACATTCACACTCTCATTGATACTTAGAGACTCTGGGGAGGTTAGGGAATAATCTTGGCCAAAGAAAAATTCCCCCCTCCGAGCTCGGAATTGAACCAGGGACACCTTGCAAAGCAGGAAGGTGAGTAGCTGAGTGAGCTACAGGGAAAATTAATTTGATATCCAAATTATCTATATACCTATTCAAATCAAGTGCCGTGTGTTAGTCTCGCAAACACTCCAAAATAGCTCAATCAATATGAATTTCTTTTTTGTATTGTTCACCTTAATATTGGGAGGGTTTAGAAAAGAAAAAGTTAAGAAAAACTCAAAGAAACAGTCGAAAAATTGAAAAAAAATCCAAATTGGTAGTTTTGTATGAGATTTGCCACTTCGGATTATTTTCCATATGTGGCGTTTGTGGCGGAACTATCGTTTGACACTTGCATCTATTATATTTAAAAATGTTTTTCTTTTTGCTTGTCCCCCCAAGGGCCTACTTCGTCTTCCTGGCGAGTGCGTATAGTCATCCTTATCCCTCGACCAGGAAGACAGGACACTTCCCTCTAGCTACCAACCTATTTGCCTAACGAATGTCGCTTGTAAGACCTTAGAACGAATGATAAACACTCGCTTAGTGTGGTGGCTAGAGACGAATAACCTGCTCAGCTATGTTCAGTGCGATTTTCGTCGCCATCGTTCCAGCGTCGACAA
Organism: Tenodera sinensis; assembly: GCA_030765045.1. NCBI lineage: Eukaryota > Metazoa > Arthropoda > Insecta > Mantodea > Mantidae > Tenodera > Tenodera sinensis. The sequence continues at coordinate 111,275,709 of CM060961.1, forward strand.
TCTGACACGCATGGAGCCTTACGTGCAAAATGCCTGTCTGCTGAAGCAGCATGTCGTGGGTGTCTTCTTCGACCTGGAGAAGGCCTACGACACTACCCGGCGATATGGAATTCTGCGCACCCTTCACGGTTACGGTTTACGGGGTCACTTAGTGACATACCTTTTAAATTTTTTACACCTTCGCCGTTTTCGCGTCCGCAGTGGAAACACCCTCTCACAAGAGATGATTCAGGAGAATGGTGTACCCCAGGGATCGCTTCTCAGTGTCACGTTTTTCGCCGTAGCCATTAACGGCATCGCTAGTGTTGTTCGTAGCGGAATGCAGATCTTACTGTATGCTGACTTTGCGATCTACTATCGCTGTTACAGTCTTGAACACCTCGTCCCCTCCGAAGGAGTGTCGCCTTGTCGTGGCGGAGGGGCTCAGTACCTGAGCCAGACGGCCTACTAAGTGTCATTTTGACCACTGGTAGGCAAGAGGTGAGGGGAAGCAAAGAACATTCCAAACGGGTAGATGAGGCTCGGTAGTCTTGGTCGACAACTCATCTAGGAGAAGAGGACTCCGAAATCAAACTCCCCCAGGGGCTCCTACTACGGTAGGTACGGGTTTGGCGTACCCGGGGCCCCGAGCCATACTCTCGATTGGGTTCCTCCAAGAGGTGAGAGAGCACATGCCAAACGCCCAATCAACTTTGGTCCACTTTTGTGTTTGACCTCCCACCCGATACCTCCCTGTACACAGTCTGATGGATAACCTACGCGCGGGTTGGAGGATGGGGTGACGCAAGGGGTGACTGGGTAATCGCGTAAGTCCCAGCCCCTGGTTATCATGTAGGATCTGTGTGCGTATCCGCTGATAAAGGTCAGTCCCGGGGAGGGGCCATTGCATGAGCTGATGCACTCCTGAAGGCGATTGGGTCCCTCTGTCTATACATTGGGAGGTGAGACCCTAGGGTGAGCAAGGTCCAGGCCAGGACTCTCACCTAAGCCGGGGTGGCGCCCAGGAAGTGAGCATGCCATCGGAGACATTTGCAATGGTGGAGGATTAATGCGCCATGAGTACGAAAACTCATAAAACAAAACCAATTAAAGTAAGTGTAAAGGAAGTAGCAGAGTCGAGTGGTCCTCGCTACTTAGTTATATCTCGAACTGAGGGAGATAAGAAATTTTTATCGGTGAGCCCATTTACTATACAAAAGGGTTTAGATAACATTGCTGGTCCAGTCAAGTCATGCACTAGATCTCGAAATGGCACGCTCCTGGTTGAAGCACATTCAGCTACACAGGCAGCTAAGATACTGAAAGCGAATATGCTAGCAAGTTATCCTGTACGTGTCGAGATGCACAGAACCTTGAACTCCTCGCGCGGTGTGATAAACACCCGTGCATTGGAAGGATTATCCAATGAGGAGATTCAAGAGAATCTGACGGAGCAAGGCGTCATACACGTTTACCGGGTTCAACGTAAAGAAGGTGGTGAGTTAAAGCCAACTAATACCCTGTTCCTGACCTTTGATCGGGTAGATCTCCCGCAAAGGATTAAGGCAGGGTATGAATCCATCGAAGTTAGGCCGTTCATCCCGAACCCACTCAGGTGTTTTAAGTGCCAGCGCTTTGGACATACAAGTGAGCTTTGTAAGGGACTAGCTACATGCCCTCAATGTGGAGATGAATCCCACGATGGTGCATGTACTACAGCTCCTACATGTGTAAACTGCAGAGGTGAACATCCATCTAGTTCCCGAGACTGCCCCCGCTTTGTAGAGGAAAGAGCGATCCAAGAGATACGGGTCAAAGAGAAGGTGCCCTTCTCAGAAGCCCGGAAAATCTTGCGTCTACGCCAACCCTCTGTTCCTAGATCTGGAACCTATAGCTCAGTTGCAGCTAAAGCGGTAGCGAGCAGAGAGATCGCAACTCAGACCAGCGATTTTAATGGGGCAACAATTTCCGAAAAAACACTTGTTGCCCGCAGCTCTATACCAAAGCCCTCAACATCAGCGCGCACATCTGTATCAACGTGTACAAAATCTGTTGGTGAAAAAAATTCACCTGTTCGATCACCAACGAAAATGACAAACTCGACACAGAAGACTAGCAAACCTGTTATTTACAATGCCTCGCCGATAAAGTTTAAGAAGAACTACACAAAGAACGATTTCCTCAAGGAAGATAAGGCTCATCCCAGTACATCAAAGGGATATAAGAGTCCAAGGAGATCCCCTCGAAGATCCTCTTCTGGAGAATCTTCAGGGGTGGACTCAGACCGGCGTCTTTCATCTTCGCCGGTCCCCATTAGCAACCGGTTCGAGACACTCGAACCCAAGTTTGCTATGGGAAGACGCACGTCCTCGGCAGAGGACATGGATTTGGACCAATCTGCCCACACTGGGAGACCCCCAGTGGAAAAGAGGCGCGAAAAAGCGTCCGAAAAGAACGTCAGCCCAAGAGAGAAAAGGGCTAAATTAGTTCGACCACCGCCTGCTCCAAAGTAATGAAGAGTTACCTTGGAATTACCTATCCCATACACAATGCAATATGACTATCCTACAATGGAACGTACGTGGCATTCGAACTCAAAGGCCAGAACTTGAGCTCTTGCTCAAAGAAAACGAACCTCTGGTCGCATGTTTGCAAGAGACTAAGCTGCGTCCTCGAGACGCTTTCCTTCTAAGGCGATACACCCCAATACGGTGTGATGTTACACCAGAAGAGGGTGTACCGGCACATGGCGGCGCTATGATACTTGTCAGAGATGACGTATATATGCAAACTCTACCTTTGCACTCTGATATACAATCAGTTGCTGTATGGATTAAACTGCCAAACATACATTTCACTATCTGTAATGTTTATTTGCCTCCGTCCCATGACTTCTCGCACATTGATTTAGAAGATCTAGTTTCCCAGTTGCCAACACCGTTTCTGTTGGTGGGAGACTTCAATGCGCACCACCCACTTTGGGGTTCAAGTCGCGCTTGTGCGAGAGGTACACTCATTTCCGATTTTTTGGACAGTCACAACCTAGCTCTCCTCAACACTGGAGAGCCTATATTCATTTCGGACTCTCATAACAGCTTCTCACACCTTGACCTTGCAGTTTGTTCACCTCAGTTGGCAGTCTCCTTACAATGGAATGTCATCTCTGATTTACACTCTAGTGACCACTTCCCATGTCTTATTAGTCTCTTGACGCAACATACATATTCCACACGTATACCCAGATGGCGTTTGGACCATGCCAACTGGAACCTTTACACCCAGTTGGCTGTCTTTACCTACAACGAGCACGACTCAGTGAATAATTTGGCGCAGCATCTCACGGAGACGATTCTCTCTGCTGCTGAACAATCGATTCCGCGGTCGACTACACACCCCCGTCGATTTCCCGTCCCCTGGTGGACGGAAGAATGTCGGAATGCCATTCGTGCTCGAAGGCGTGCACTTAGGGTTTTCCAACGTCACCCTACTTTGGAAAACCTAATCGAATACAAGAAAATGCGCGCGAGGTCCAGACAAGTCATTAAGGATAGCAAAAAGTCATCATGGAGCAAATTTGTAGCTTCATTTAACCGACACACACCTTCCTCGGTTGTGTGGGATAGATTAAGGCGTGTTGCAGCTAAAACGACCCAAATACCAATAGCGGGACTAAAAACAGCCACAGGAGCTGTTGTTGATTCATTTGAAGTGGCCAATACCTTTGGCAGTGCTTTCGCACAAGTGTCTAGCTCGGAAAACTACTCCCCTGAGTTCCTTCCAATTAAAACTCAGGTGGAATCTCAAGGCTTCTCGTTTCGTTCTAGAAACGTAGAAGATTACAATCGCCTTTTCACCATGGCAGAGCTGGAGTATTCCCTGAAATCTTCGCGATGTTCAGCACCAGGACCGGACGGTATTCATGTACAAATGTTACAACGGCTCTCTCCTGAAGGTAAGGCATTCCTGCTCGAGGTCTATAATCGTGCTTGGGTTGACAGTATACTCCCAGAAAATTGGCGGGAGGCCACCGTTATTCCCATCTTGAAGGCTGGAAAAGACCGTCATCTTCCCTCCAGCTATCGTCCTATTTCCCTCACCAGTTGCGTTTGCAAGGTGATGGAACGCATGATCAATGGACGATTGGTATGGTGGTTAGAAAGTCGTAACCTACTGACTAACATCCAGTGTGGTTTTCGACGACGCCGTTCAACTGTTGACCATCTTGTGTCAATATCGACACAGATAATGGACGGGTTTATGAAGAACTGTCAAACCGTTGGCATATTTTTCGATCTTGAGAAGGCTTATGATACGTGCTGGCGAGCAGGGATTCTACGTTCCCTGTATGCCTGGAACATACGTGGACGCCTACCACTTTTCATTCAGGAGTTTATGAAGGACCGCTTTTTCCGAGTAAGGGTCGGCTCGGTTTTTTCTAATTCTTTTGTTCAGGAGGAGGGAGTACCTCAGGGTTCGGTGCTAAGTGTCACGCTTTTTGCTATAGCAATTAACTCCATCTGGAAATGTGTTCCACCTGGAGTTTCGTCATGCCTATTCGTAGACGACTTCGCTGTCTATTGCACTTCTCAACGCACGGCGTTTTTACAACGGCGCCTGCAGCAATGTTTGGACAACCTTAGAGAATGGAGCGTGAAAAACGGCTTCCGTTTCTCAACTGAGAAGACAATCTGTATTAATTTCTGGCGCCGTAGGAGACGATTACCACCTACGCTCCGCTTTGGTCCAGATATACTTCCCTTCGCAGAAGAGACGCGCTTCCTGGGTTTGATCTTGGACAGGAAGCTTAGTTGGTCGTCGCATGTTGCACAGCTAAGAGCGAGATGTGACCGTTCCCTAAATATTATGCGAGTACTGAATGGCAAATCGTGGGGAGCGGATCGGACAATTTTGTTGCGAATATATCGCGCATTGGTCCGATCCAAGCTAGACTATGGCTGTATTGTTTATTCGTCAGCACGACCATCTGTGCTGAGAAGATTAGACGTGGTCCATAATAGGGGCATCCGCATTGCAACAGGAGCTTTTCCAACAAGCCCAGTGGTGAGCCTTTACGCCGAGTCCGCAGAACCTCCTCTGCAATATCGGCGTGAGATTCTCTTGGCAAATTATGGTTGTGCGCTTAGATGTATGCCTAAGCACCCAACGTTCGCTTCTTTTTTCACCACCACGCTAAGTGAACGATATAGAAATAGCTCCCTTAATCCAAAGCCTGCGGGGTTCCGTTTCCAAGAGCTCCTAGTGAAGCTTGGAGTGGAACTGCCTGTGATGTTCGCCAAGGGCGAGAGACTTTACCCCCCTTGGCTATCTGGTACGCCCCATGTAGATCTTGGGATAACCATACACCAGAAGTCTCCGATGCCTATTTCAAGTATCCGCACGTGTGTCTTAGAATTTTTGTCAGGTTACTCTGACCGTAGATATATTTACACCGATGGATCAAAGAACACCAACGGTGTTGGATGTGCTTATGTTTATGGAACCGAACCATATACATTCGGTTTTCCAAATAGCACTTCCATTTTTACTGCAGAGCTTTATGCAATTTATCGAGCCGTTTTGTATGTTCGCCGTCGTAAATTAGGTGGCTGCCTGATTTTGAGCGATTCCCTTAGTGCACTGCAGAGCCTTTGTCAGTTGTACAGCCCCCACCCTATTGTACAACGTATCCAGGATGCCCTCCATGTGTTACACGCTTCTGGTGTTGACGTGGTGTGTGCATGGATTCCTGGTCACGTAGGTTTGCCTGGGAATGAAATGGCAGATTTAGCAGCAAAGACGGCAACTACAGAACCCAGAATTATCATCTCACGTGTTACTTCGGAAGACTTTAGGCTTGAAGTGCGGAGAGCGGTGCTGTCGTCCTGGCACGACGAGTGGTCAGCTCTCCGCGGTAATGAGCTTAGAGAAGTGAAAGAACTTCCGATAAACTGGGTAACTTCCTGTCGCACATCTCGTCGCGAGGAGGTTAGTTTGGCTCGATTAAGAATAGGGCACTGCAATTTTTCGCACGGTTACCTATTTAAAAGGGACCCTGCGCCTCTATGTCCGCTGTGTGACAACGTTTTGTCGGTTCGCCACGTGCTCCTAGAGTGTTACTCTCTAGCGCACCTTCGGGATTCTCTGCAGCTGCCTGCCAGACTTGCAGAGGTCCTAGCGGACGACAAAACAGCGGTTGATAGAGTTTTTAATTTTTTAGCGGAATGCAATATAAATTTGAGGATTTAAAATTTTTAATTATCTGTTTCTGATTTTGGACATATTTATCACCTTGTTTCATATCTGGCTATTGCCACTGCTTTTTACCTTTGTATATTTTTCTTGTTGCTAGTATTTTTATTTTTTGAGTGAAATTTATATCTGGCTATTGCCATGAGTCTGTTAAGGGCGCTGATGACCTAGAAGTTGAGCGCCCTTAAACCAAATCCAATCCAATCCAATTGAACACCTCGAGCGTCAACTGGAGTTGACTATAACATCCATCGCCGAGTGGGCGCTTCGTACCTGCTTTCAGTTCTCCGCTGCGAAAACCAGTGCATCCATTTTCATCGACTTCACGGTGTACATTGGACATATTTATCACCTTGTTCCATATCTGGCTATTGCCAGTGTTTTTTACTTTTTGTGTATAGTTTTCTTGTTGCTAGTATTTTTGTTTTTCAGTGAAATTTATATCGGGCTATTGCCATGAATCTTTTAAGGGCGCTGATGACCTAGAAGGTGAGCGCCCTTAGACCCACAAAATAACATTCACGTTGTACACCCGCTCCTGATCTCCATTTGCATGGCACAGCTCTGCCGTTTGTTCCGCACCTCAAGTTTTTGGGCCTTCACCTCGACAGCAAGCTTACATGGGAGCACCACATCTGCCAACTTCGTGCTTTCTACCATTGTTCGCTTCGAGTGCTCCGAGTTTTAGCTGGAGTATCTTGGGGCGGCAATTGGACAGTCATGTTGAGGTTATATCGTCCCTTGGTGCAGTCCAAACTGGACTATAGCAGTTTTATCTACGGCGCAATGTCCGCCCCTAAACTTCGTTTGTTTGACACAGTCCATCATACTGGTATCCGTTTAGCTGCAGCAGCTTTCTGCACTAGTCGAGTGGAGTGTATGTTGAATCCGGCGAAATTCCACTGTCTATTCGGCGTTCGATTTTATTATGTTCTTATGTGGCCAGGGTAGCAGATCACCCCGGCCACCCTTCTTTTAAATATGTATTGCGCCCGGAATTCGTTCACCGTTATCTGCGGAATAGCACTATATCCCATCCAAGCGGTATTCAATTTCCTTAATTGCTCGCAGCTCATCACCTCCGGATGCCTACTGTAGTGTATACCATTCCCCGCTATCCTCCTTGGCAACTCCAACGTGCCCGGCTTGATCTTGTGCTTTCGGACTGTGCTAATATGGGTACCCCTCATTCGGTATTTCATCAACTTTTCACAGAACTTCTGGGAGGTTACCGTACTTGCACTTCGGCATTTACCGATAGTTCCCTGTTGGGGGGTACTACGGTATGTAGTTTCGTATATGAGGGTGAGGCACACAAGTACCGTCTGCCGGACTTCTGTTTTTACTGCCGAGGTTTTTGCCATATTTTAATTCCTGCTTATTATCTCTAACTCAGTTCCTGGAAATTTTATTGTGCAGCGGTACTTCCGTTGCAATTTTTTTTTTTTCGGTTTGGCAGCAATCTTAGGAAGCACTAACTGGTACACAACTGCGGAAGATCAAAGACACCGTAGATCCTGGCTGACATCTTGCTGGGACTCTAGGAGGTCGGAAGTTCTTTTAACACGCTTAGAATATGCCATACCTGCGCCACTCGTTGACATCTGTTACGTGGCGACTCGGCCCTCATGTGCCCGACGTGCGACGTTCAGCTCTCTGTGTCGCATGTCTTCCTAGATTGTCCGCATTACGTTCAAGAACGCCAGTTCCTTGGTCTGGGTGTTACACTGCGTCCCGTTTTGGGCGACGACCCAGTTGAAATAGATAATGCACTGCGGTTCATCGCAAACATAGGGTTCGCGCAGCATGTTTAACTTGTTTTTAGTTTTGTATGTTTCAGCCGATAAGGACATGCTGTTTTTTAACAGCAGTGTCCTGTTTTATCATTTTAGACTTTTAGATTTTAAACTTTTAACGTTCACTCTTTGGCGTTTTAGCCTTTTTAGCTTTTATCTTATTCACTTTGTACACGTTTTAACTTTCATCTTTTCAAGCTTACCCTTTACCTCTGCAGTTTTAAATTTGTGACCTTTTTCTGTTTTCATGCTCTGACTTGGAGCCCAAATGACCTAGTTGTCGACGGGTCCTTAAACATTACTCACTCGCTCTATTCGTTTGTAAAAAGGTTGTGGGTTTTGAGAATAGATTTGGTTAAATTGGATTTAACATTTTGCAAACATTAATTTTGAACAGATATTCTGATAAGTTAAACTGACTTTGCAGGTTTAGAAATAAAGAAAAAAATAATTCAATTTTCTTTTAACGAGAGTTGAGGAATTAGGATAGACTTAGACATAACCACAAAATATGTTTTAGCGAAACTTGAGGAATTAGTTTGAGGATTTGAATATTGTAAAGTTCTCAAGGTATGTTCAACAAATTTTAGTGACTGTGAAAACAGTTCCAGGTCGTTTTACACTGTTCAGTATAATACCAAGGAGAGGACGAGCTGAAATATCACTTCCAATATATGACATTTGTGGCGAACGTATCGTTTGAAAGCTGCATCTCTTAACTGAAACCGTACACGATGCATCTTATCGATATCAATGAATTTTAGTTGGAACGTTGATTAGGATTGATAATCACTTATGAAGAGTTACAATCAAATCAATTTTGGATGGTATGAAGCTCACCGGATCATCTAGTGGGAAATAAAATAATGCTTTAATTGAAATTGCAAATCTACTGTCCAACTGATCCATTTAAATGTTTGAACATACATTTAGAGATCTGTTTCACTCAAAGTAAATATTTACCTACAGTGAGAGCCGTGTTTTGTTACACGTTTGCTCCCTGCTGGTAATTTCTGGCGAGAGCGATAGCGTTTCAAACTAGCAGTTTTTGCTTGCTTGCCCTACCTATTAGGTACTAAAGCGATATTGTCGCAGCTCCTGTGCGAATGGAGTGGAGAGACATTGCACAATAAAGCCTCGCATTTTATTGCTAATCGTAAATTTTTTGCTATCGAGATTGACCTGGTTCTTGGATTTACTGGAATAGAGCTAATTGAGTTTCTTGGCTGTTACACGTGTGTAAAACACGAGAGATCTCTTCATATGTTCCATACGATGTCTGGCTGAGTGTAAATGTCAACCTTTAAGCTACCAGCAGCTATTAAACTGGCGAAACAGACCTTAATAAGCTCTTCCTTTTTCTGCCCCATGACTTGGAAGAGAGATTGTGCAATATGGTTTGAGGTAACATTGTACCAGAGTCTTAAAAAAAATTGTGTTTAATTAAGGAATTGCGATGTAAACATTGAGGTGACCGCTTCCGTAGCGAAGTAGTAGCGCGCCTGCCTCTGGCACCGAGGACCCGTGTTCGATCCCCGATACCGGCGTTTACACGGAAGGTCTGACATTGAGCCTTCTCAGATGCCTGAGGGGCCAATTAAGGATCTACTTGATAAATAAGTAACGACTCCACGTCGCAAAGCCGCCGGGGGGCTCTGGGCGGAGACCACGTCCCGCCCTTCTGTTCTGCACCCTGTTCATGACGCCTGTAGTGGGCAGAGGTGGGAGACGCAGAGCCCAGGCGGTAAGCTTTGGCTCGCGAAGATCTGTTGCGCTAGGGTTTTCTTTTTCCTCTTTTTTATTTTTTGGTTAGGCCTTTTTTTTTTCGCATTCGCATGTAACCAAGCTCGATTTACATACAAAGAATTGCTGCTTATGTAAACGGTATAGTATATTTCAAATAATGCTTGTAATGTTTGTAAGTCGCATTTGGGAGATTGTTTTATTTCCGCGACCTGTGTGATCTTTTGTACCCAGTTTGGTAGGTAAATGCTGGGAAGGTTCTTTTCATTCTACGAATTTCCTCTCCCTCCATTGGACCTCACCTCTTACTTCACTTCAACCTTCTTCCTCTTAGTTCTTTCAGGGCTGCAACGTGTCGAAGCTATCTCGGTGCTTCATGACAGGTAAAAAGGATGCTCTTAGGGATTCTGTACCCCGAAACGAGTCTCTGGTACCCCCTCTGTGGGAGTCCCTTGTGTAAGCCTGCGGGGGCGGACTAAATCGAATATCTGCATGCCAAAAGGTCGTTTGTTCTAAAATACTACTTGCATTTGATTGAGTGTTTGTATACTTAGCTTAACCCTATAGGGTATATTGAACATTTCTCCTTCTCGTCAGGCAGAAACCTCGCCTTGTAATAGGGGATTCATTATTTTCTCTTCAGGATGTTCATCTTGGAAAAAGGTAAAAAATTGTCAAAATTCCTACTCACTGACCTTAATACTATTATACATTACAGATCTGCCGCTTTAGTTCTACGTAGCGTGTCATAAAATGCTGTAAGCTTGCCTTTGTATAACATTTTAATAAAATAAAAAAAAAAAAAACGGTAAGTTTTGCCTACATTAAAATGAACAAACCACACAAAAATGCTCAGGTGTCCTCAAACAGTACCTTAACTAAGAGGAATAGAAAAATACGCAAGGTTTGTCTAGGTGTGTACAAAATGGTTTTAAACATGTCAAGTACAATAATATTTTAGCATTAAAAATTTTAAACTCTGCTCTCTATAGTTTTACTTTCTCATCACATTTTCATTTCCAAATTGTCCTAAGCAAAGTAACTTTCGATATAAACCTCTCTGAGAAGTAATAGATCGTAGAATATTCTGAGCATGTATTTGTGGCTTTTTTATCCTTCTCCTTGCGGAGCAGTTCCTATGCGTGCGTTATTCATAACGTTTATAGCGTTCACTTTGACAGAGGGGATTTTAAGTTCTTCGTATGAGATCGAATCATCAGCCCTTTATTTCTATTTACTTGTGACTATGGTTACTTATACCATATATTTGTACCAATAAAGCATACTTCCTGTTCTCAGACGTGTAGCTTCATACTGATAATTGCCCTGAATTGTTATTTGGAGGGTAGTTAATGTTTGAATTCTCATTATGGTGCTACCCAGCATCTTAGGAATAAACCAATGATTAATACACATGGATGTTGCTGGGACCAGCAGTATCTTGGGAGTTACATTTTTGTAGTCGAAATAAAAATAACTGCTTCCAATTTTATAGCTGAGGTGCTAATATTTAAGTGAACTTTGAAATACTATACATAGATTAGTAAATATACTAGGTGTCCCAAAAAACACCGGCAACGCATAGTATGTTGTGCGGGATGGAAAACTGGTTGGCTTTGAAATAGCAACCCCTGTCCGGTGTTTTTTGGGACATTCTTTATATAGAAGTACATTAAGTCAGGGAAACAAATTACAAACGAAACCTGCGGTAAATTGATGGACACCTATTACAATTTTGTTCTTGTTTCCCTAGTTTCACATTTTACACGACACAGATATAAACTTCACAGCCGAAGAGTAACATAAACCTAAACAGCTTAACGAACTCGACCATGGGGACCGGCTTAGTGATCTTGGAAAGAGTAAATACCAGCAGAGTCCAAAATAAACGGAACATGTATAGGAGCTTCTATTACGGAACTGTGAACTTTAATCAACATAATCTTCAAAGCAAGCCCTGCACGGGATCGTACTACTTTTAGTAAACAGTCTAGCGTATGTTTTCGCCCCTATTCGGCCAAACCACTCTCCCACTTGATAACATACTATATGCCAATCAGACTAGTCACAGAAGCTGCCTAAATCACAGTCTGACAAAAGTTGACTTAGTGGAAGATAAAAATTACATCTCCTATATTCACGAACCTTGTCTCAGTCACTATGTCAGATAATAGACAAAGTTTTACACGATGTAAATTTCTGTCTTCTATGTTCACTGATCCACGTTTCGTTTACTGAGGAACACCGATTTATTTTCTTAACTATGCCATCATTTGATTAATATTAATTCAGCAACTTTAAAAAAAAAAAAAAAAAAGCAGCCGTGTTATGATCTCCAATAATTTCTGAAATAATGGTTCATTTATATCATAAAATATGATTGTCAGAAAAAATTGTTCGATTGAAAATAGAGAAAACAAACTTTGGTATATTTAAGAAGAAAGAAACCGCATGACTTGAGACTTTTATAGCGGGCTTAAACACATTGATGAAATAACGTTACCCCACCTTATTATTTTGTGTAATCCCGCGTAGACGCACAACTCGTAGGGGATTTCAAAGTTGTCCTGGCTCGATCTAGCTGCAGTCTTTAAAGCTGCGAAACTATTTAGTAGTGGTAACGTATCGATGTGAGATCTATAATAAATTTGTCTCTTTAAACCACTAACAAGAAACTTTACTATCCCTTGGTGGCATTTCACAATTGAATATTTACATAAAGTATCCCAATTTTATATTCATATCTTGATGTTTCGTTGCTGTTGATGACATGTGAAGAACGACTTTTCAATGTCTCTGTTTTGTATTTTATTATGAGGGCTTAAAAGAAAACCCGCATTAACTGTACTAAAATATATAAGTATTTTGTCTACAAATAGGTGCATTGTATGTCAAATTAAGGAGTATATTTCAATTAGTACGAAATAATTCAAATTTTCATTCCTTTGGCAACCTTCACTATTTAGTCTCCACTGAACTATAGCAGAGGCAGATGAAGTTCGGTATTATATTTGATTTACTTAAAACAATGCTATTTAAAAAGGACAAAAACAATGAACCTCATACAGATTAAACCCGCCAAAGGTTAAAGGATAGTCCATTAAATTAATATATATATGTTGTACTCACATAACTTTCTCTGCTCTTGTTCTAACTATTCTAAGTAATTCTTATTCATATATTTTCATGTTGGTGGAGATGCAGAAATTTGCTTATTGAAAATTTTCTTGTAGGTGCAAATGGAACATGCCAATGCAGTACGCTGTAAGCGATAGATCTTTTAAAGCTGGTTGTTATATGAAAGCTTTTAAATTCCGTTCTCTCTGCACCGCTACGAGATAAAAAAGTGAATAACGACCTTACATTTGAGATAAGTATTACAAAATTTATATAAATAATAAAGAATATCTTCGAAATGGTTCAATCCACAAAAAAGTCATTTGGACATAATGTGTGCTTTAACGAGATCTACATTCACATTTTGGTCTATCTCTTACGGGTTACCAACAAAAGTCATCAAGAGGAAAGGACTAGGTACATGGAATATATCCATAACATTCAAAATATACATTTTATTTGCCATGAAGTGTCTTAAACATATACTTCAATCAAAATCGTTACAGCCATTTTTGATTTGTTGTTGTAGTGTTTAACGCCCGCTTTTACAACTACGGCACCGCAGGCGGTGACACTGATGATACATGAAGATGGAGCACCGGTGGAATGAAATGGCGGGGGAAACCGGAGTACCCGGAGAAAACCCGCCCTGACGCCGCTTCGTCCACCACGAATACCACATGCGGGTCCCTGGGATCGAATCCGGGCCGCCTAGGTGGTAGGCGAGCGCGCTAACCGCTCGGCCACGGCGCCGCCGCCATTTTTGAGAAAATCAAAACTTTCCATGTAAAGGGCAGCTTAGGGTGCAGCAATTTGCTTCAAAATCTTTGTCACATACTTGACAGATATTAAAACTTAAATCTCAAGTTTGGGTTTTAACTCGCTTTTAGTTTTTGAGCTATGCTGTTGATAGAAACACACACACAAACACCACGCGGACCTTTTCCTAATTTTTTTTTTTTTTTTAATTCAGGGGACCTGAAAACATTTCCGGTGAAATCCTGACATCGAATTTTTGCGTCGAATACAATACTTCCTCTGCTTACTATACGTGTAGAGAAGGTAAACAATAAAGAGAAACAAAGCAACCTTAATGAATTACAAACAGTGGAAAAGAGCACATAAGAGAATAATAATGAAGGGCTTTTAAGTTCTATTAATTTCATCTCTGCACTCCCAAAGTAATCCGATAACTGGCCTCATCCCTTGTCCGTTTCTACAACCACTGCACATTTACGGAGGGTGAATTGCACGTACTTAGCTGATAGTGGATAAAGCCCGCTGTCAGCCAAACATCTGCAAGAAGTGCTTGTGCAATCTATATCTACTAGCTTCTGGGAGGATAATAATTGGCATTGGCATGTGGAAAAGGGACCTGGAGAAAGCGTTTTATGTTGCTACGGCCATTACATAGGACGTTTAACTGTGTTTCGCCGTTTCTGCTTGCTACTGTTATTGCAGACGGGCGAGGAGGCGTTATTTTGTTGTGGGTGTGATACCATTAAGATATATGTAGGCAGATACCTTCCACGGAGGCGGACGTTGCGCCGCTTGGAGATTTTTCTAGTTGCGTACTCGGTGTATCGCAAACGATGCAGCAAGCAAGTTTGGTTCCCTTTTATGAAGCTACTAGCACTCCAGATGGATATTTACCTTTAACCCTTAAAACACTTGGATATTTGAAGTGACTGAATGTCGTATATTGTTCATTTTGAAGTAGTGTAGAAATTTACACAAGAATCTTAATAATACGAGTACATTTGTTGGTTGTAAAATATTCATCATATTTAACAATTAAAATGCCTGGATACTCCAGTACACTGCGTCTTTTATTGTTAACAAAGCAGATGATTTAAAACAAAGCGAATACGAAGTTATTAATTCAGAGTTATTATGAAATATGCAACACTAGTGCCGATTTCAATTTCTTAATTGGTATACATGAGCCTTTTTCGTTATTGTAGGTGAAACAAACAAATGCAAGAAATCGTGGTTAGACATTTTTTTTTTTTTTTTTTTTTTTTTTTTTTTTTTTTTTTTAAATCGAACGTAAAACGTGCACTTGATGTACATTTCCTCGAGACTTCAGTGCTGATTTCCTTGGAAAGTAGGTAGTTTATAATAACCCAAGAACGGGAAGCAAATGGTGTGCCTAAGACACCATGCGATTGGAATGACCAAGCGATGACGTAAACGGTGAAACCGAAGTACCGGCAGTTGTATTAGGACTCTCATTTAAATTAATATATGATTTAGAATCTTGGAACGTGCAAAAAAAAAAAAAAAAAAAAAAAAAGCAAGCTCATGAAGGAACAAGGCTAACCGCCTGGTCACTGCATTCCCTACCTCTGCCCACTATAGGCGTTATGAGTGGGGTGCGTCACTGAAGGGTGGGACGTGCTCAGCGGCGCGAGCCCTCCCAGCCAGTTATGTGGCCTTCACGATCTGGGGTGGCTACTTTTCCATCCAGTAGCTCCTTAATTGGACCCTCCGGGACCTAACGAGGCTGAGTGCACCCCGTGCTAGACCTCCCAGCGGGGAAAACATCCCCACGTCCGTACCGGGGATCGAAC
This sequence comes from Tenodera sinensis, assembly GCA_030765045.1. Taxonomy (NCBI): domain Eukaryota; kingdom Metazoa; phylum Arthropoda; class Insecta; order Mantodea; family Mantidae; genus Tenodera; species Tenodera sinensis. Next base: position 111,291,166 of record CM060961.1, read on the forward strand.
CCGGGTCCTCCGTGCCAGAGGCAGGCGTACTACCACTGCGTTACGAGGTGGTCGTACAAACAAAAGCATTACGTTTTTATAACAGCTTCAATTAGCTTAATAACAGAACATGTCCATCTTACCTGTTGATGTCCATGGAGTTTAATACGGTCGAAAGTTCGAGAAACTTTCTAAATATTACATGGCTGATAAACCGAGAACCTCTAATCAAAAATCATCGCCGTGAAAGCTTCAAATGTTAATAATAGAAGATTTTTATTCCAATGTTAGTAGTACACACGCATAACATATAATTCTAATTTTCAATCCTTCATCTTTCTTTGTAACATTAGGAAAACTTCTAACTATACATAAATGAGTTTCGGAAAACATCGTGATATCAGATGCAGGAAACCTTAAATTGTAGCGTCGCAGCTTCCAATGGCACATAAAGTAATCTTTGAATTATGGAGAAAGTGAGTTTAAAAGTGTATGGCGCTAAGTAACATGCGAATTATCGTTCTTCACCCAGAAACAGGAATGGAGTATTTGCAGCCCTTCTATTGCGTTGGTGTGTATGGGGAGAACCTTCCCTGACAGTCGTATATTTACTTGGTAAACTTTGCCACTTTCGTAGGTGCTTACAAATTCTATAATGTGACTCGCCCAGAGCTGCTTGGAGCCTGTAACTTGAAGTATATCACGTAACTTGCATCATTCAGGTGTTGTTCCAGGTGAAAAACATGACCTTAGCTTCTACCGATATAACAAAAAGTGCACGTGACGTTGAACCGCAAAATACACATTTTCCGCGGTTGTAACTTCTGTGGCCGATTTTTTATGCATCTATTTTAACTAGTCTTCCAATTGCTATACATGCCTTTCCCGTCCTGGAAAATTTACAATAAGGGTAGAGTACTCAGTATTTATATGTGATCACTACATCCTAAAATAATGGAGCAAGAAACACAAAGTAACAGAGACGTATTTAAGATTATACATACAGAAGAAGAATACTAATAAAGTAAAATTAAAAAGATTACCAACGTAGCCTGTTTCGAATGCCTCCACCTAAAACGACTGGCTAGCGAACACCCCTCCACCATGCCGTACTACCTTGGGTTGCCTGCAATACTTTGCCTACTTACTATATGTCGTACAGAAAGTAGGAAACGACCACTTTCTCAGTAAACTGAAACTGAAAATTAAATATTCTTTATTTAAGGCAATGTATGTATAAACATCCAAAAATCCACAATTTTCTAACCATCGGTTGGATTTTCTCACCAGAACTCAGAAATAGACAAATAAAACTTTAGAGCTACGAGAAACCGTTGCTAAAATATTAACTTTTTTATTCATAATTAATCACTTTTATATAGGAGTATGAAATGACCCTACAGTTAATACCAAGCTCACCAAATTTTTAATTGGAGCTTAGTATACAAATTTAAAGATATAGTGCAGGAGTTTTTTAATTTTAATTACCTGAAGCGAAAAAGTGTTCAGTATCTATAATGAATTTTTTAACTTATTCACTGTGACTTATGGAAAATAATTTATTTCAGTATTTTAACCAAATAAAGTAACTGATTTATTTAACCCCATGGCGCAACAGCCCTTTTATGGGCCAAGGCCTATCACCCGGCCACTTAGTTCCCCACCTCTGTCCCCCTCCGAAGGAGTGTCGCCTTGTCGTGGCGGAGGGGCTCAGTACCTGAGCCAGACGGCCTACTAAGTGTCATTTTGACCACTGGTAGGCAAGAGGTGAGGGGAAGCTAAGAACATTCCAAACGGGTAGATGGGGCTCGTTAGTATTGGTTGACGACTCATCTAGGAGAAGAGGACTCCGAAATCAAACTCCCCCCCGGGGCCCCAAGCCATACTCTCGATTGGATTCCTCCAAGAGGTGAGAGGGCACATGCCAAACGCCCAATCAACTTTGGTCCACTTTTGTGTTTGACCTCCCACCTGTTACCTCCCTGTACACAGTCTGATGGATAACCTACGCGCGGGTCGTCGGAGGATGGGGTGACGCAAGGGGTGACTGGGTAATCGCGTAAGTCCCAGCCCCTGGTTATCATGTAGGATCTGTGTGCGTATCCGCTGATAAAGGTCAGTCCCGGGGAGGGGTCATTGCATGAGCTGTTGCACTCCTGAAGGCGATTGGGTCCCTCTGTCTATCAGTGGCGGCTCGCAGTCAAAATGTTAGGGTAGGCAAAGTGTAACAGTAACAACAAACAACAACAACAACAACAACAACAATAATAATAATAATAATAATAATAATAATAATAATAATAATAATAATAATAATAATAATAATAATAATAATAATAATAATGATAAACCCCGTTTATCCGAAATATAGGGGACGAAGTCATTGCGGATAACGCAAACAATATATTGTTGGGTTGTTTAATAAGAGCAGAGTGAATGAGTGTGACTTTACGGACGAATTACCACCAAAACTAAAATCACGAGTGTCGGCAGACTTTTTTCCAGGGGCGGGGGGCACATGTTGGAAATTTGCAATCATATAATATTAAATATTAAATCATTATTTTACTGTCAAAATTTATAGTATTTGTTACAGATAACCGTATTAATTTATGCTAAACAAAAATTTTTCTTTACATCAAAATTAAAATAATAGTTTAAAAGTCAGTAACTGACTGCACATTAAGTTCACCAACTTCCAAGGGGGTGCCGTGGCCCCCCTTGCCCCCGTTTCGCGACGCCCATGACTAAAATAGATTAAGAAATTGAAAAATTGTCTGACTGCAGCTTTGTGTTAAATAGCTAAAACACTCCTCTTTTCATTGTCAGTGCGCCGCAAAAGCGAAATTTCTAATAGTTCACTAATTAAGTCGGTCATACTGGTATTACACAGAGATAACGACAGATGCAGATCTCTGAGATCTTCGTTCGTGGAGTATGGTTGCACAGAACACCTATATGGCTCTTCGGAAAATGTCGCATAAATTCGGATTTGGGTAGGCAGGTGTTCGGACTGCTGGCAGACGCGTCTACGCATGCTCGGAGTGCATATACAGACCGAATGTTTCCTTATCCCTGTTCAAGGGCCTCGTACTGAGGAAATGGGGCCGGGCAGGCAGAGGGTAAGCTAGCCTGCTCTCCACTACCCAGGTTCCATGCGTATCATTTCTGCCGCGCGTTTCAAACACGCAGCGCAGTTTTGATGAATCGGAATTGAAATTAAAGGATTTGACCATGCGCTGGTCATTGTAACCGTGAAAACTTTTCTTGAACTGTAATTTTGGGGAAAATGACGGTTCAAATGATAAAATGCAGAATTATAGTTAAACATTATTTGTTGATGTATTACGATAGGGTAGGCAGTGCCTACCCTGCCTACCCTGAGGAGCCGCGCCTGCTGTCTATACATTGGGAGGTGAGACCCTAGGGTGAGCAAGGTCCAGGCCAGGACTCTCACCTAAGCCGGGGTGGCGCCCAGGAAGTGAGCATGCCATCGGAGACATCTGCAATGGTGGAGGATGACATCGCCATGAGTTCACAAAAAACTCATAACAAAAAAAATTTTAAAGTTTCTGTAAAGGAAGTAGCTGAGTCGAGTGGTCCTCGCTACTTAGTTATATCTCGAACTGAGGGAGATAAGAAATTTTTATCGGTGAGCTGATTTACCATTCAAAAGGGTTTGGATAACATTGCTGGTCCAGTAAAGTCATGCACTAGATCTCGCAATGGCACGCTCCTGGTTGAAGCACATTCAGCTACCCAGGCAGCTAAGATACTGAAAGTGAACATGCTAGCAAGTTATCCTGTACGTGCCGAGATGCACAGAACCTTGAACTCCTCGCGCGGTGTGATAAACACCCGTGCATTGGAAGGATTATCCAATGAGGAGATTCAAGAGAATCTGACGGAGCAAGGCGTCATACACGTTTACCGGGTTCAACGTAAAGAAGGTGGTGAGTTAAAGCCAACTAATACCCTGTTCCTGACCTTTGATCGGGTAGATCTCCCGCAAAGGATTAAGGCAGGGTATGAATCCATCGAAGTTAGGCCGTTCATCCCGAACCCACTCAGGTGTTTTAAGTGCCAGCGCTTTGGACATACCAGTGAGCTTTGTAAGGGACTAGCTACATGCCCTCAATGTGGAGATGAATCCCACGATGGTGAATGTACTACAGCTCCTACATGTGTGAACTGCAGAGGTGAACATCCATCTAGTTCCCGAGACTGCCCCCGCTTTGTAGAGGAACGAGCGATCCAAGAGATACGGGTCAAAGAGAAGGTGCCCTTCTCAGAAGCCCGGAAAATCTTGCGTCTACGCCAACCCTCTGTTCCTAGATCTGGAACCTATAGCTCAGTTGCAGCTAAAGCGGTAGCGAGCAGAGAGATCGCAACTCAGACCAGCGATTTCAATGGGGCAACAATTTCCGAAAAAACACTTGTTGCCCGCAGCTCTATACCAAAGCCCTCAACATCAGCGCGCACATCTGTATCAACGTGTACAAAATCTGTTGGTGAAAAAAATTCAACTGTTCGATCACCAACGAAAATGACAAACTCGACACAGAAGACTAGCAAACCTGTTATTTACAATGCCTCGCCGATAAAGTTTAAGAAGAACTACACAAAGAACGATTTCCTCAAGGAAGATAAGGCTCATCCCAGTACATCAAAGGGATATAAGAGTCCAAGGAGATCTCCTCGAAGATCCTCTTCTGGGGAATCTTCAGGGGTGTACTCAGACCGGCGTCTTTCATCTTCGCCGGTCCCCATTAGCAACCGGTTCGAGACACTCGAACCCAAGTTTGCTATGGGAAGACGCACGTCCTCGGCAGAGGACATAGATTTAGACCAATCTGCCCACACTGGGAGACCCCCAGTGGAAAAGAGGCGCGAAAAAGCGTCCGAAAAGAACGTCAGCCCAAGAGAGAAAAGGGCTAAATTAGTTCGACAACCGCCTGCTCCAAAGTAATGAAGATTTACCTTGGAATTACCTATCCCATACACAATGCAATAAGACTATCCTACAATGGAACGTACGTGGCATTCGAACTCAAAGGCCAGAACTTGAGCTCTTGCTCAAAGAAAAGGAACCTCTAGTCGCATGTTTGCAAGAGACTAAGCTGCGTCCTCAAGACGCTTTCCATCTAAGGCGATACACCCCAGTACGGTGTGATGTTACACCAGAAGAGGGTGTTCCGGCACATTGCGGCGCTATGATTCTTGTGAGAGATGACATATATATGCAATCTGTACCAATACAGTCTGATATCCAATCAGTTGCAGTAAGGATTGTACTGCCAGACATCCATTTCACCATCTGTAATATATATTTGCCTCCGTCCCATGACCTCTCGCACATTGATTTAGAAGATCTAGTTTCCCAGTTGCCAACACCGTTTCTGTTGGTGGGAGACTTCAATGCGCACCACCCACTTTGGGGTTCAAGTCGCGCTTGTGCGAGAGGTAAACTCATTTCCGATTTCTTGGACAGTCACAACCTAGCTCTCCTCAACACTGGAGAGCCTACATTCATTTCGGACTCCCACAGCACCTTCTCACACCTTGACCTTGCAGTTTGTTCACCTCAGTTGGCAGTCTCCTTACAATGGAATGTCATCTCTGATTTACACTCTAGTGACCACTTCCCATGTCTTATTAGTCTCTTGACGCAACATGCATATTCTACACGTATGCCCAGATGGCGTTTGGACCATGCCAACTGGATCCTTTACACCCAGTTGGCTCTCTTCACGTACAACGAGCACGACTCAGTGAATAATTTGGCGCAGCATCTCACGGAGACGATTCTCTCTGCTGCTGAACAATCGATTCCGCGGTCGACTACACACCCCCGTCGATTTCCTGTCCCCTGGTGGACGGAAGAATGTCGGAATGCCATTCGTGCTCGAAGGCGTGCACTTAGGGTTTTCCAACGTCACCCTACTTTGGAAAACCTAATCGAATACAAGAAAATGCGCGCCAGGTCCAGACAAGTCATTAAGGATAGCAAAAAGTCATCATGGAGCAAATTTGTAGCTTCATTTAACCGACACACACCTTCCTCGGTTGTGTGGGATAGATTAAGGCGTGTTGCAGCTAAAACGACCCAAATACCAATAGCGGGACTAAAAACAGCCACAGGAGCTGCCGTTGATTCATTTGAAGTGGCCAATACCTTTGGCAGTGCTTTCGCACAAGTGTCTAGCTCGGAACACTACTCCCCTGAGTTCCTTCCATTTAAAACTCAGGTGGAATCTCAAGGATTCACGTTTCGTTCTAGAAACGTAGAAGATTACAATCGCCTTTTCACCATGGCAGAGCTGGAGCATTCCCTGAAATCTTCGCGATGTTCAGCACCAGGACCGGACGGTATTCATGTACAAATGTTACAACAGCTCTCTCCAGAAGGTAAGGCATTCCTGCTTGAGGTCTATAACCGTGTTTGGGTTGACAGTATACTCCCAGAAAATTGGCGGGCGGCCACCGTTATTCCCATCTTGAAGGCTGGGAAGGACCGTCGTCTTCCCTCCAGCTATCGTCCTATTTCCCTCACCAGTTGCGTTTGCAAGGTGATGGAACGCATGATCAATGGACGATTGGTATGGTGGTTAGAAAGTCGTAACCTACTGACTAACATCCAGTGTGGTTTTCGACGACGCCGTTCAACTGTTGACCATCTTGTGTCAATATCGACACAGATAATGGACGGCTTTATGAAGAACTGTCAAACCGTTGGCATATTTTTCGATCTTGAGAAGGCCTATGATACGTGCTGGCGAGCAGGGATTCTACGTTCCCTGTATGCCTGGAACATACGTGGACGCCTACCACTTTTCATTCAGGAGTTTATGAAGGACCGCTTTTTCCGAGTAAGGGTCGGCTCGGTTTTTTCTAATTCTTTTGTTCAGGAGGAGGGAGTACCTCAGGGTTCGGTGCTAAGTGTCACGCTCTTTGCTATAGCAATTAACTCCATCTGGAAATGTGTTCCACCTGGAGTTTCGTCATGCCTATTCGTAGACGACTTCGCTGTCTATTGCACTTCTCAGCGCACGGCGTTCTTACAACGGCGCCTGCAGCAATATTTGGACAACCTTAGAGAATGGAGCGTGAAAAACGGCTTCCGTTTCTCAACTGAGAAGACAATCTGCGTTAATTTCTGGCGCCGTAGGAGACGATTACCGCCTTCGCTCCGCTTTGGTCCAGATATACTTCCCTTCGCAGAAGAGACGCGCTTCCTGGGTTTGATCTTGGACAGGAAGCTTAGTTGGTCGTCGCATATTGCACAGCTAAGATCGAGATGTGACCGTTCCCTAAATATTATGCGAGTACTGAATGGCAAATCGTGGGGAGCTGATTGGACAATTTTGTTGCGAATATATCGCGCATTGGTCCAACTCAAGCTAGACTATGGGTGTATTGTTTATTCCTCAGCACGACCATCTTTGCTGAGAAGATTAGACGTGGTCCATAATAGGGGCATCCGCATTGCAACAGGAGCTTTTCCAACAAGCCCAGTGGTGAGCCTTTACGCCGAGTCTGCAGAACCTCCTCTGCAATATCGGCGTGAGATTCTCTTGGCAAATTATGGTTGTGCGCTTAGATGTATGCCTAAGCACCCAACGTTCGCTTCTTTTTTCACCACCACGCTAAGAGAACGATATAGAAATAGCACCCTTAATCCAAAGCCTGCGGGGTTCCGTTTCCAAGAGCTCCTAGTGAAGCTTGGAGTGGAACTGCCTGTGATATTCGCCAAGGGCGAGAGACTTTACCCCCCTTGGCTATCTGGTACGCCCCATGTAGATCTTGGGATGACCATACACCAGAAGTCCACGATGCCTATTTCAAGTATCCGCACGTGTTTCTTAGAATTTTTGTCAGGCTACACTGACCGTCGATATATTTACACCGATGGGTCAAAGGGCTCCAACGGTGTTGGATGTGCTTATGTTTATGGAACCGAACCATATACATTCGGTTTTCCAAATAGCACCTCCATTTTTACTGCAGAGCTTTATGCAATTTATCGAGCCGTTTTGTATGTTCGCCGTCGTAAATTAGGTGACTGCCTGATTTTGAGCGATTCTCTTAGTGCACTGCAGAGCCTTTGTCAGTTGTACAACCCCCACCCTATTGTACAACGTATCCAGGATGACCTCCATGTTTTACACGCTTCTGGCGTTGACGTGGTGTGTGCATGGATTCCTGGTCAAGTAGGTTTGCCGGGAAATGAAATGGCAGATTTAGCAGCAAAGACGGCAACTACAGAACCCAGTATTACCATCTCACGTGTTACTTCGGAAGACTTTAGGCTTGAAGAGCGGAGAGCGGTGCTGTCGTCCTGGCACGACGAGTGGTCAACTCTCCGCGGTAATAAGCTTAGAGAAGTGAAAGAACTTCCGATAAACTGGGTAACTTCCTGTCGCACATCTCGTCGTGAGGAGGTTAGTTTGTTTCGATTAAGAATAGGCCACTGCAATTTTTCGCATGGTTACCTATTTAAAAGGGACCCTGCCCCTCTATGTCCGCTGTGTGACAACCTTTTGTCAGTTCGCCACGTGTTGCTAGAGTGTGGCTCTCTAGCGCACCTTCGGGATTCTCTGCAGCTACCTGCCAGACTTGCAGAAGTTCTAGCGGACAACAAAACAGCGGTTGATAGAGTTTTTATTTTTTTAGCGGAGTGTAATATCAATTTGAGGATTTAAATTTTTTAATTATCTGTTTCTGCTTTTGGACATATTTATCACCTTGTTTCATATCTGGCTATTGTCACTGCTTTTTACTTGTAAACTTTTCTTGTTGCTAGTATTTTTAGTTTTTGAGTGAAATTTATATCTGGCTATTGCCATGAATCCTTTAAGGGCGCTGATGACCTAGAAGTTGAGCGCCCTTAAACCAAATCAAATCAATCCCACCTCTGTCCACTACAGGCGTCATGAGTGCAGTGCTGAAGGGCGGGATCTGGTCAGCGATGTGTGATGAGACCTGGTTCTCTTATATAAGTAAAATCAACATAGTAAATGTCAACGCTAGTCCTTATTTCCAACTGTCTGATAAGACCCCTTATAACAGATAAAACAGTTAACTAGTGTCGGAACAAGGATCAACTGTAGAAGCTAGAACTATTATGTCTGGTTCAGTACTCTAAAAATTGTTATCGAAATATTCGTTTTAATAGATTACAATTTTCCAAAAATCCTTTTGAAGCACTAAACATGTTGCCATCGCTGCGGCTGTATCCTCCTTGTATCTACAATGAAATTGTTGTTGTAGTGTTTAACGCCCGCTTTTACTACTACGGCACCGCAGGCGGTGACACTGATGATACATGGAATGAAGATGGAGCACCGGTGGAATGAGATGGCGGGGGAAACCGGAGTACCCGGAGAAAACCCGCCCTGACGCCGCTTCGTCCACCACGAATACCACATGCGGGTCCCTGGGATCGAACCCGGGCCGCCTAGGTGGTAGGCGAGCGCGCTAACCGCTCGGCCACGGCGCCGCCTACAATGAAATTGTGGAACCATGTGGCTTAACGCTTACTTTTATAGGATATACTAATAAACGAAAGCAGGTGGAGAAATTTGCATGATGCAGTTCCTGTTTTACTTTCTCTACTGGTAAGTAGAAGGAAGTATTGTATTCCACCCAAAAATTCGATGTCGAGATTTCACCGGAAATGTATGTTTTGAGACCCCTGAATAAAAAAAGAAGCATTTTTAGAAAAAGGTCCGTGTGTGTGTCAGTCTGTCAGTCTGTGAACAGCATAACTAAAAACGGAAAAATCGGTTGAAAACTTAAGTTGATATTTAAGTTTAATAGATTTCAAGGATGCGACACGAAGAAAATAACCCCACCCTAAACTACTCTTTACATGGAAAATTTTGATTTTCTTGAAAATGGTTCTAACGATTTTGATTAAAATGTCATATATTTGAGATATTTTGATGACAAATGAAATGTATATTATGAATTTCCTGGCTATAGCCCTGTAATCGTATTTACTCTCGCGGAGTTTTGCATAACTGGCAAACCGTTACAGATAGACCAAATCTTACTGTACAAAACTGCAGATCTTGCTAAAATACACAATTTATGTCTCAATAAATTTTCTTGTAGGGTAAACCATTTCGGAGATATTCCTTGATATGTGTGTGAGTTTCAGAAAACTTAACTTTCGTGAAGTGGAACATCACTGTTCATTTTTTTATGTGTTAAGTGTGCAAAGAAAACGGAATCTCAAAGTTTTAAAAGATTTGACTATCGCACAAAGCCTACTGTATTCTAATATTCCCCTTGCACCTACAAGGAAATAAGCAATAAGATAATTTGTACAAATGTTTATCTTAACTAACACGACGAAGATACAGGAATAAGAGTTCGTAAGAATGGTTAGTACAAGAGTAGAGAAAGTCATGTGAGTGCAACATATCAGATTTTTATTTTTTGAAGCCTTCAAGGACTAACAGGACAATCTGCATTACAATTTTCATTCTCCTTTGCATGAGATAGTGAGGTGGAGAATGTACGAAGGGGATTGCACACTAAGCCTATGTAGACTATTGTATGTCCGACCCCGGGAGGAAAGGATGGCAAGAAAGTGCTCTACGGGCGTGACGGAACCCGGACGAGCAGAGGGTTCCTGACATGTGCTGGAGATTCTTCATCTCGACACCAGAGATCGCCAAATAGCCACAGTCGCGTTTCGTCATCGACAAGACTGGCGATGGATCAAAAGGAAGGTGAAATGAAATCGAGGGACGAGAAATTCATAGGATATAATTATCCTTCCCAGTATTCGCCTGATGACCCGGAAGAAAAACCGAAAGAACCCATGGGCTAGGAAGGTAGGCTGCGGCAATCGAACTCACGACCCTCCGAATATGGTCGTCAAACGCTACCGCGGAGCCATCTCGCTCAATGTCTTTACATATAATCAGCTCATAAGCTATATAGACGTTGCGCTCGGCGTGTTTTTCATTCCAATATTTGTAAAAGAGAAGAAAAGAGGAGAGCTTGAACTTCCTGCTCTCCAGTCCTATAATATACAATGAAAGTTTATATACCACAGTGTACTCTAATGGCGTTGCTTTCTCTTAACGTAATATTACCTCGGGACATGGAGGTATTTTCATTATTTTTTGTTTCACCCTCTCTTTGTCCGAGAAGTGTTTTAGCGGGAACGACGCCTTAAAATATACGCGATTGTGTGTGTGTGTGTGTGTGGGGGGGGGGGGTGGTTGTTGTGTTAGCAGTATCACTGCAGGAAATTGTGGAGTGCAGAGCGAAATTGGCCCTCGTTGTGTCATAGTTCAGAGTGGCATGTTTATCTTAATGCAGCTGACAGCAAGTAAGGGTTGGGGTTTGTGCTTGCATCAGACTAAGGCTTAATTTGCGCACAAGTGTTATAAACTGGGTTGTGTAACTCGGAATTCTGCCTGGTTTGGATTCCACTTTAAAAACAAGGTATGTGAACATGTCGGCCGTGTAGAGCGAAATGTGGTATTGTGGGAGAATCTTCTTTACTTGACCATAAATACATTGTCACTTTTGTAACTTATTTTAAGATCTTACTGAAAACAATTTCTCATCATGATCTATAGTGCATAACGACACAAATTACATTGTATTAACACCAATTTCTTAAATAAAAAATTGTTACACTTTTGATAATCTTTAAATTTGGTTGGTAATATGGGACACAGAGCAACAAAGGATTCAAAAGCACTATGAGCCGTAAAAAGTATAATAAATGCGTGTACATATTTTAAAACTTATAAGGAAGTGGAACATAACAAGTTCAATTTCAATACAGGAAAATATTGTTTGGCCAACAAATAAGTTAATCAAATTTTTTTTCTCAGTCTTTTCTATGGAATTAAAAAATATTAAGAACTTCAAGAAGTTCTAAGGAGCACAAAATTGTATCACAAAGGTCACAAAGGAAACTCATTCTCACAAGCAGAACGGTCCAGGTGCACCCATCTGTGACAATTGTCATACAAGATCCGATCCAGAACTCCCCAAGTCTCAAGTTCCTGAATTCACCATCATAACAGTGCAATCAAGACTCTGCTCCGTAGGAAAGTTATTGCTTTTTGGAGGCCCGCCTCCATAGTATGGTGGTAGCGTGTCTCCCCCACGTCGCGAGTTCGAATCCCGCTTAAGGTGAGTTATCCGGATAAGGTTTTTACCGAGGTTTTCCCTTATCCTGAGAAGACGAATGTGGGGTAACTTAGAGCTCTATGGACCGCGGGCTCATTTGAGCTTCATTTCACCATTTTATTCATTCACCGTCCGATATGACATTAGGTTGGAGGACACTAATAAAAGAATTGCTTTTAGAGAAGGGGTCGTCCTTTCTGAGAATTCTCTCCTCAGTTCTCCTCGCGGGATTACCACCATTCACTTTCCAGCATATTACCTCAATATCGCTCTTATACACTAACTAGGTATGTGTAATACATATTTTAAGGTGCATTTATAGGTTAACTAAACGTGCAAAATAAATCGTTTCACCCTATCTGAATTTTACGTAATAGCGTTTGAAATCTTCCTGTGTTAAAACTTTCCACGCCAATGAAAGAAATGTCCTCTCTCAATCATAGTTCTCAGCACATTGATCAGTCACATTACCTGCAGCTTGAGAGAGGATTGTGGAGTGATGTAGCAGTGCCACTAACAGATGGTGATAGGTTTAGAAAAACTGAGATGCTCTATTTTCCAACCTCACCCCATGATATTACTTTTCCCTCTATATTTCAGAACTTAACAATTATTTCATAACAATCCACGGACCTAATCCTCTTTGCAAACTTTTCCTTCGACCGAAGCATGAACTCCTAGGTGACAACAATACTTGGCCTACTGGATGCTAGACTCAATTATTAGCATTCATCTGATGCGTTCTTTTTGTAGTGGGTGACCAATTCTAGGTGAGACCGTTCATTTAAGCGTGCGGCGGATCGGCGAGACTGGTTACTACAGTGTCTCTGGTGCAGGTGACAGGAAGAATAAGTGCAGTAAGTTATTTCCAACACATAAAATAAACAGCTAAGCAGAAAAGTAAATTACATATATCAAGCGAGAAAATGTTGACGAAACTGCCTCCCTTGTTTTGTTCAAGCATTTCTTGCACCAGCTTGGAGGAAAATGTAGGTTTAAGGGCGCTCAACTACATTGTCATAGTGCCCTTAAAACAATTCATGGTAAAAGCCGGATATAAAGCTCAATAAAAAATAAAATTACTAGTAAAAGGGAAAATAAACATTCTTAAATGTACAAAATGAACACAAAATCCAGAATTAAAACAAGGTGACAAAGGTGTTAAAGAAGGTTATAACTAGATATCTAAAGTTCCACATTCTCAAGCTCATGTTAATCTCCGCTAAAAACTAAACTCCCCTTTCGACTGTTTGATTATCGTCAACCAGGACCTCTGCGAGACTGACAGGCACCTGCAGAGAGTTACGAAGGTGAGCTATGGACAAACACTAGCAGCACGAGACGGACTGACAAAGGGCTGTCCTACAGCGGACAAAGGGAGCAAAGTCTCATTTAAAAAGGTAACCATGTGAAACATTGCAGTGACCAATGCGGAACCGAGCCAAGTTAACTTCCTCGCGACGAGATATGCGAGAGGAAGTTACCCAGTGTATCGGAAGTCTTTCACTTCTACAAGCTTATTACCATGGAGAGCTAACCGCGGTAATAAGTACCGCTTTCGGCCCTACAAGCCTAAAGTTTGACAGTCATAAATTCGTCCATTATGTGTGCCGATATCGACACAAGATGGTCTACAGTTGAACGGTGTCGTCAAAATGCACACTGGATGGCAGTAGTTTGCGAGTTTCTAACCACCATACCAACAGTCCATTGATCATGTGTTCCATCACCTTGCAAACGCAACTGGTGAGGGAATAGGACGGTAGCTGGAGGGAAGATGACTCCTTCCAGCTTTAAAAATGGGAATAACAATGGCCTCCCACCAATTATCTGGAATTATACTGTCAACCAAACCACGATTATAGATCTCGAACAGGAATACCTTACCTTCAGGAGAGCTGTTAACATTTGTACATGAATTCCGTCTGTTCCTGGTTCTGGCAGTCTCGAATATGAAAGAGAATGCTCTAACTCCGCCATGGTGAAAAGACGATTGTAATCTTCTGTGTTTCTAGAACGAAACGCGAAACGTTGAGATTCCACCGGAGCTCAACTGGAACGAACTCCGGGGAGTAATAATACGAGCTAGACACCTGAGCGAAAGCACTGCCAAAGGTGTTGGCCACTTCAAATGGATCAACAACCGCTCCTGTAGCTGTATTCAAACCCGCGAGTCCAATCTCGTTTTCGACAGGATCCGCGTTTACAAGTTGAATTCAATCCGGAACGAGATCGATTTTGATAATATGCAAGGCTCCAGCATAAATAATTCAAGCTTTTATTTTGGTCACTCGGTTTTTGCTAGTAAACCCGTAAAAATGCTTTTTGCATATTGTAACAAGCATTTGAAGTTAGTGAATGTTTCTGAGAATATATTGCGAAAGTATAGAAACAATAGAAGTTACTATATTGTTGTTTTATAAGACCACTTTCACTAAAGAAAAATGAAGAGGGTGCAGCGTTTTATGAGTAGAGTATCTTCGGCGGATTCAAATCTATTTGAATCCGGTAGGTGTTTCCATGCAACACAATTTCGGTCCGATCCCACTTTTAAGGGGGTCGAATCCAAAGCTCCAGTTCGTTCTGAATCCACGTTTCCATACAGTATTCAATACGGATGAGAACTCTAATCGATTTGAATTTCTCATGGAAACGTGTAATAGATAAGCACCAAAAAGAAAGAATCAGTTTAATACTTCAGAACTTCATGTTTTGCAGTTCACTGCGCCTTAACGCAAAGTGGCTACGACTAAATTAACTTTGTCACAGTTACGCTTGGCCTCGTTAACCTGGTTTGTATTTATCACAGTGACCGTAACCCCAAATGGAATATGTTCGCCCATGCAGCAGTGTGAAAGAATTTTACGGAAGGCAGGTGCTGAGGTATGATAATGCAGGGAAGCTGCGGTACCCAGATAACCCATGCACCCAGTTCTTTAGGATGAAACAGTGCGGGCAGCCTGCCTGACGCAACAGGGTATCGATCCCCCTTCCTGTTGTTTACTCATTATTCATAGCGGGAATTCCTTTGTTACTTCAGGAAAACATGATTACCTCGTGCCATAGCCTCTCTCCAATTATAATCCGTCATGAGAGGGACAATTGCAACATGGAAATTACAAAAGGTTACCAAACAAATAACTCATTTATTACATAAATGCAAAACTCGGTATTGTGACAGATTGGAACAATGCTCGCGTTTTCACGACTGTGAAAATACACATTTTATGGTAAATAAAATCAGAGCCGCTTTAGAACTAGCCGTGCTAGTAGTGGTAACATGCAATTTAGTGCTAAAGTTTTGTCGTTTTGTGGTTTACGGCGTGTGTATTGTAATAATAAATACTACAATAGCCACAACAACCTACCATTTAACAAACTCAGTTATATCAAATAAGCTTATGTGCTAAATTGATCATTAGTGCCAGAAAATGTAATACGCAGGCAAATTGGTTCAAAGGAAAAAATGGAGAAAACAAATCTGTGTATATTTGCAAAGAAATAAAAGACATGGCTTTCAACATTTTGTTAATACAAATGGTTCTGTGGATTACAATCAACCATATTTTACTTATACATAAAAAGAAAATGATTTGAAAGCATATACATAATAAAAATACACAATACATACTCATAAAATTAGCCATATTTCACATGTTCTGTTGAAACTGAGCTTAGAAAATGCATTTTCTTTAGAGATATAACTGCAGAGACCTTGTATTTCCTTTACTCTCCCAGGTAACGTCTATTATTATTAGAATTCCAATCATATTTCACTCCTCCATGTTTTACACGCTTCTGGCGTTGACGTGGTGTGTGCATGGATTCCTGGTCACGTAGGTTTGCCGGGGAATGAAATGGCAGATTTAGCAGCAAAGACGGCAACTACGGAACCCAGTATTACCATCTCACATGCTACTTCGGAAGACTTCAGGCTTGAAGTGCGGAGAGCGGTGCTGTCGTCCTGGCACGAAGAGTGGTCAGCTCTCCGCGGTAATAAGCTTAGAGAAGTGAAAGAACTTCCGATAAACTGGGTAACTTCCTGTCGCACATCTCGCAGCGAAGAGGTTAATTTGGCTCGGTTAAGAATAGGCCATAGCATGATTACCTATTTAAAAGGGACCTTGCCCCTCTATGTCCGCTGTGTGACAACCTTTTGTCAGTCCGTCACGTGCTGCTAGAGAGGAATCTCGAGATTCTCTGCAGCTGCCTGCCTGCGGAGGTCTTAGCGGACGACAGAACAGCGGTTGATAGAGTTTCTAAGTTTTTAGCGGAGTGCAATATCAATTTGAGGATTTAAAATTTTAGTTATTTTTTATGCTTTTGGACGTATTTATCACCTTTTTATATCTGGCTATTGCCACTGTTTTTACGTTTATATGTATATTTTCATTGTCACTAGTAATTTTATTTTTGATTCAAATTTATATCTGGCTATTGTCATGGCGTTTTTTAAGGGCGCTGATGACGTAAAAGTTGAGCGCCCTCAAACCCACAAACAACAACAACAACAGATTATAAAGGTCTTTGCTGGAAAAGTATGTGGATTTGACACCAGTAACAGTTTTCCAGGAATAACATAATTTATTTACATGACAGCGACTGTGAGCAAAAATCCAGATTCTTCTGCAATGACGGCAATCAATTTTGATAGCGTGGGCAAAACAATTTCTATTCACCGTGCGGATTTCTCTTACCGCTTCATGCAAATGGCAATTAACTTTACTGTCGATTGGACTGTAGGCTAATTGCTGACGCTAATTTCATTCATTCTTTCAGTGCTCTGGGCTTTTGCGGCATTTGTCCTTGTGGTTGGTGTCCACCAGTGTAATATCAACAGATTAGTAACCACAGGTTCTGCGCATGCATACTATGACCTGACGTTGCTATGCATAATCAGGCATTCTGTAACGAAACCGCTTTTGATACTAGGTGCAGAAAATGCGCATGTGGAACAGAAAATCAAATGCATCCTCTACTAGTAGCATCTCAGTTGTAAAAAACAATGTTTCTATTTAAGTTTAATGTCTTTCAAGGATGCGACACGAAGATTTTGAAGAACATAGCTCCACCCTAAGCTACACTTTACATGGAAAATTTTGATTTTCTTGTAAATAGCTCTAACGATTTTGATTAAAAGACATATGTTTAAGATATTTTTATAAAAGATGAAATGTATATTTTGAATTTTCTGGCTATAGCCTATGTAGTCCTATTTACTCCTAATGAATTTTGAATATCTCGTAAACCATAAGAGATAGACAAATCTTACTCTATAAAAATATAGATCTTGCTAAAACACACAATTTATGTCTTAATAACTTTTTTGTAGAGTGAACCATTTCGGAGATATTCCTTATTATTTGTGTCAATTTCGAAAAACAAAACTTTCGTGAAATGCAACATCGTTGTTTATTTTTTTATATGTTAAGTACGCAAAGATAACGGGATCTCAAAGCTTTAAAAGATTTGACTACCGCACAAAGCCTAATTCCCCTTGCACCTACAAGAAAATAAGCAATAAGGCAATTTCTTTAAATGTTTACCTCAAGTAACACGAAGATGCAGGAATAAGAGTTTGTGAGAATGGGTGGTACAATGGTAGAGAAAGTCATGTGAGTGCAACATATATTTTTTAATTTAACGCTTACCTGCACTTTCAAAAGCGGCAATATGTCTATCGTATCGGTGTTACTTCTCCAGCCCAGTGTAAGCACAATGTCATTAGTGAACACTGCAAAGCATGTTCTTCACTACTCTTTTGCAAACTATGAAGTCATTTCTTACCGAAAGTGCGTCGGGTGTACAGTTGCTTTGGTAAGTACATAAATGCTATGGTAACTGGATTACCGGTAGTATTGGTAAGGATAGAAACATAATGCAAAATACAACGAGTTGAGAAATTTAATAAGAAGCTGAAACAGAAGAATCACCAAAGACTGTGATTATGCTTAGGTCATTGAAATCAAAATCAAAATTGTACTTTTCGGTTCAAAAAACGTTACACGTGATCACTATGTGTCGTCGATCTGAACTGTAGTGTACTTAAAGGAGCTTCCCTATGTTTTTGAAGACACTAATGTTCCGTAGGTTTAAGCAGCCCTTAGCATACGCTCTCTCGGTTTCGAGATGGTTCAAAGTTCAACGATACCGATTTCTAGTGAAATTTAGTAAAACATAACGTAGACAACGCGATCAACATTAGGCAACGCCCGATAGGTAGGCAACACACCTAACGTACAGGTACCGCGGGTAGGTTCTTAACAGAGCAGTTTTACAGTTCTATTCGGGTGTTATGGACAATTCTGGAACATATTCTTTTACACAAGTTACTTTAGGTTCGTGATCAGTCTATATTACAAGTTTAGTTGCCGTGAACAGCTCCACAGCTTTCTTTCTTATGGAGAAATTACTAATTGGGAAAAAACAGTGTGCGTATTTATATAAAATGCAGAACTGCATTAAAAACTGAATATTATATCACAGTTGAATATTAAAACAGTGTTGTATGTTAACGTTTTGTGAGAGACACTGCAGCATATAAATATTATCTATGACAGAAATGAAAACACTGACAGGATGTTAATGGACATTTGCACTCTCGGTATAGGACATTAATATTAATTTAATATATTGTTGGTATTTATGCTTTCAGTTTGTTACGGAACAAGGGCTGTACGCTTTTTTTAAACTGCTGTGTGATGTTACTCATCAGATGGGTTCTGAAACCTAGTTTCACTATAAAAAATCGGATGTATTGCACTCACATGACTTTCTCTACTCTTGTACTAACCATTGTTACAAACACTTGTTCCTGTATCTTTTTTGTGTTAAGATAAGTATTTATACAAATCATCTTATTGCTATTTCCCTTGTAGGTACAAGGGGAATATTAGCATACAGTAGGCTTTGTGCGATAGTAAAATGTTTTGAAGCTTTGAGATTCAGTTCTCTTTGCGCACTTAGCATATAAAAAATGAACAAGGATGTTCCATTGCACGAAACTTTTAGTTTTCCGAAACTTACACACATAACAAGGAATATCTCCAAAATGGTTCACCCTACAAGAAAATTTACACGCGCTATCCTCTACACTGCATCAGCCAGTTCAAGGCGAAGGTGTACACAGCAGCAGTCTCAATATAAGTTTTGAAGCTTTCACGGCGGTAATTATTATCACCTCTCAGGTTACTAGCGTGTAATATCTATATATTTTTTCCAGCTTTCGGGCATATTAAACTCCATGGCCGTCATCAGAAAATGAATAATAATTTTAATAGCTATCTCAGCTCATGGCCTTCATTGGTAACTGCATAAGAAATGAACGACCATCTTAAAAACACGGCCTTCTTTTAAGTATTCCTGTTCAAGCTCTGCTGAGTCGTAGGCCGTTGTCCCTATTAAAATTATTTGACTCTAATTTAATTTCGATCACCTCTTTTACGAGTCTGTTGTAGAGTCGGTTACTGCCGTGTAAAATCGCCTCATCAAGTAGCATTTTGTGATCATTGCCGAGACTAGACTGTGCTATTGCTGATTTTTCTGGTTGTAGTACTTGCAGATTGCGTTTGTGTTCATTACGTCCTTTCAAGACAGACAACTCGTCTGTCCTATATACGATGTCTTCTTTCCACGCTGGCAAGGAATTTAGTAGACACTAGGTATTTTAAAACAAAGTTTGTCCTTAACCGGTCTTATATATTGTCTCAGCTCTTTCTGGTGGCAGGAATATCGTTTTAATATTGTTTTTTGAGTATCCGCGCAATTTTATTCGAGACTGTACTGTAGTAGGGAATAAACACCTTTCCTTTAGATTTTTCATCTTCTTCTGTGTTGTGATTGTGTTGTCCGTGGAGCGGATTCTGGTATTCTTAACTCTCCGGTATGCTTGATGAATGTCTATGTTGGTCTAACCTGATGATGGCCATAGAGTTTAGTATGACCGAAAGCTTGAAAATTGTATAATTATTACACGGCTAGTAACGCGATAGGTGCTAATTAATATTGAAGTGCTTTTGGACAATGGAAACCGATTGTACCAACAAGAAATGAAGATATTGCCAAATGAAATAACTGTCAAATACTAATGCAGTTCCTTTGTACAAGTAGTTTAAATGGCTGTGAAATTCCAGACTGAAACTCCTGTAAGTTTTGCTGGAATGTTAGTTTGCCTTTGAGATTACTGAGCAGTTTGGAAACTCAACGACATATTTTGTGTTATTCGGGCATCAATGTGTAAATTTGTAGAGCGAGGAGTGAGATAAAGTTTCAGAAAATCGAGTACTGATGAAAAATGTTTACAGAGGAAGGATTGTTATCGCCTGAGTTATGCAACTACATTGTCCTCCTCAGTCCCCATTCACTGTTCCTCTGTTTATGATCAGATGCAGGGACTAGATCTGCCGGATTTCAACGGTTCATAAATCCCAGAATGGATCATCTAGGCCCTCCTCTGTATCCGAACCTCAGTTCGTAAAATGAATTCAACCAAGCACCCCTCTTAACAGAAGCAATTTTATTATATGTTTTACGAGGCTGATCAAATTTAAACGATATTTTCTTCCTCCGACCAGGAAAGATACTGTGTATACTAGTGACAATGAAAGGATGATGGAAGGGTTATTGTAGCCCCACTCCCGTTTTCAAAATCCTTTGCAGCCTTCACGGCCATCTTTGCACAAAGCATTATGATAAAGTAATCTTAGAAGTGAACGTAAAAGCAGCCTAAAGTTTCCAGTAGATTAGAGACAGTTCATCCTTCAAATATAAAGTTATTTAAACTAAAGCTCACTTTTTGTCGAAAATACCAAGTGTTTGCATGAGAAGGTAACCGCCAAATATCAGTTCGGAATATCAATCGTGCTGAGTGTCGTCTTTTCAAAAATGTATTTGGGGACCGTTCTCTACTACGTACTTAAACTAAAGAAGTAGAGAAAGTATTCTACTCCACCAAAAAATTCGTCAAAGTTTCACCTTAAATAACGATCGAGTCCGTGTGTGTCTGTAAACAGCATATCTCAAAACCTTACAAGGAGTAAATACGGAAATTAGTAAAATTAGATTGAAATAAAAATTAGTATTTAAATGCATTATGTTAAAAAAAGGTGCGAAACGAAAAATTTCAACAAAATACATTTACCCCAAATTACCCATTTCACGAAAGATTTTGAAATGTTTTATTTTTTCGAAAATGGCTCCAGCGATTTTAGTTCAAAATTTCCTATATTTAAGATTTTTACGTAACAAATAAAACGTATTTGTTATGAATCCATTCATTATGAATGGATTTTGTGTAATAGTCAACAGGCTTTTGTGGCACTTCAACACTTCCAACATGTGAAGCACGTTAACAATTGAAAACAAAGTCTGTCTTCCATTCCTGGATTTGAAGATGCTAAGATAAAATAATGAACTGAATTTTGGCATTCATAGAAAGTCAGCACATACTGATAATTATATGAAAAACAAAAGCTTTAACCCTCCTGCACAGAAATTCGCCGTTTTCATCAGTTTTAATCAGCCCTTAATAAGGAAGAATTTAACAGAGAATATGAACACATTATTAACACGGTGTTACTTAGTGGTTTTAGTACAGAATTTATAGACAAAAAGGTAGAGAAATTTAAATATCAAAAGGTCATAAATGAAGTTTCCACGCTCAAAAAAATTAAAGATGACTGCAAATTTAAAAAGTTTAGTTACCATGCTTGGGCTAATAAAAAGCTTTAACATTTTTTTAAGAACATAGCATAATTTTGCCTCCTCAAAATAAATATATAACAAATTGGAAAAAATTCCAATGCAAGAATCTGGCATTTATCAAATTGACTGTCTTGACTGCGATAAGGTTTACATCGGTAAGACAAAACGTCACCTGGGAACCAGAAAAATTGACATTTTAGAAACATCAAATATAAACAGAGAAATCAGCTATGGCAGATCATTTTTGCTTACAATCATGAAATAAACCCAGAAGTTAAATTATTAAAGCAATTAAACGGACCCATTAATTGACGGTTTGGGAAAAAATATCTGTTTTAAAAAATAGGTACCATGTCATGAATTTCGAAATACGTTCTACTGATTCTGTTACTAAATTCGTTTTGAGATCAGGGGTGCGTAATGACGCCATCACATATATGATGTCAGGGTGAGTGACGTAAACGTGTTGTCAGCGCTAGGTTGTAATGGTTTGTAGCTTGGGTGGCCAAGGTCAGTTTACATTGATAATGGCACAGAGGTGTGTTGAAACGTACGTTGGTAGTGTATTGAGTTTAACTCAATTTTATTGAAGTGAAGTTATTAGTCTCTATATACTTTGTGTTATTGGTATATTATTTATTTATATGAAGTACTTTATGTATCTTTTCAACTGTCAATGGGCTCTTCTTTCTTTCTTTCTTTCTTTCTTTCTTTCTTTCTTTCTTTCTTTCTTTCTTTCTTTCTTTCTTTCTTTCTTTCTTTCTTTCTTTCTTTCTTTCTTTCTTTCTTTCTTTCTTTCTTTCTTTCTTTCTTTCTTTCTTTCTTTCTTTCTTTCTTTCTTTCTTTCTTTCTTTCTTTCTTTCTTTCTTTCTTTCTTTCTTTCTTTCTTTCTTTCTTTCTTTCTTTCTTAGTTTCTTTCTTTCTTTCTTTCTCTCTCTCTTTCTTTCTTTCTATCTTTCTTTCTTTCCTTCTTTACTTATTTATTTACTTCTCTTTGTTATTTATGGGCATGCAAACGGAACGGAATTTCAAGACCGGCATTTAAAAGTCAAGACTATCGCTTTAGCCTATTGTATTTCTCGTTTGCCTGCAACGAAATGCGTAATGAAATCATTTCTGCCATTGATTAATATGCAACAGATAAAAGAATTTGAGGACAGAAAATCATGATACGCATAATACATTACACTTTTCATGGATTTTCAAAGCCATTCATAGCAACACACACTTTGAGCATAGGTGTCAGTTCACTAATGAATCCTACAAGGGAATGTGTAAATGTGAATTGAACGTTTAACTGGATTAAGAAGAAATGCATAGAACAATAAGCTTCTGTGTGATTAGTTTTTAGGATTGTAAATGGACAGTATTTTGAACTTACCTGACAGGTAAATCAAGATAACGTGGTATCATTGGTTGTGACAAGCAAATTGACTTATATCACTTGTCAGAGCGATGTTTAGGTTACGTCTGTTAAACTTTGTCTACCGTCTATTTAGGAGAAGTATTATACTCCACCAAAAAATCGATGTGAGATTTGACGTCAAATATATGTTTTGACGCCCTCTGAATCAAAGAAAAGAATTTTTAGAGAACAGTACGTTGTGTGTGTATGCGCGAGCGTGCGTGGGTGCGCGCGCGTTAAACAAAGACGTGTGAATACAATACATAAGATATGTATGTATATAAAACGCGTCAAACTGCGTCTGTGGAAAATAACAGCCGACAGTGCATATGCTGTTTGGGGTTAGTAAATCCATGTAAATTCCTGGAATACAAGGACGAACAAGTTTATCAAACATTACTTGGGCAAATGTGAGAGTTTTATCAGCACTACTGAACTCGACAAAGCACATCCACATAGTTAATGTCAAAGTCTATGTAACAGGCAGCGTTTGTGCAATATCCCCCTCTTTCAACTATTTGTTGGTTGCGTATCGTGTGGACTCTGCATCAGAGGCGAAATATAGAAGTAGTTAGTGTTACTAATGCCCAAACGAACTACGTCCCACCGGTTGTACAATCGATCTGCTTTATCAGCAATCAGTTTTGATGAATTACTTGCATCATGAGGCACGCATGGTGTAATTTACTAATGTCAGAATGAAATACAATAACTACTTCTTTCTGGCTTGGCATCATAACCGGTTTCCTTGTACCACAGTTTAAGTAGTATTTAGAGCACAATGTATGAACCAAAGATAGAAGCATCCGTAATAAAATGCTAAAACTGGAGTTAATTGTCTTAGCAATACGTTAATTGTATTTATTATTGGATCTATGTGACTTTCTTGCTTGGGATTAAGTGTCAACAATGTATTCAATGCGTCTCCGAAAGCTTAATAGGAGTGTCCAGAAATCAGTTGGTGCACTAAGTATTTTATTTCTACAAACATATTTTAAAGCGACAACGGAAAGAAAATTTGCACAAGAATTGTTTTATTGTATGTTGCAGCGCAGTTGGTAGAGCACCTGCCTGCTGTGCAAGGGGTCCTGGGTTCGATTCCAGGCAGGGGTTAGGAATTTTTCTCCAGCCAGGATTATTCCTCACCCTTCCCGCCATGGCTGAGTGGTTAGACCGCTCACCTACCACCTAGGCGGGACCCGCATGTGGTATTCGTGGTGGACGAAGCGCCGTCTGGGTGGGTTTTATCCGTGTTCTCCGGTTTCCCCCGCCATTCATTCCACCAATTGCTCCATTATCACCCTTCCAATCATCCATTTTGCCTGCATTTCATATCATCCTCTTCCTCACTATCATACCTTGTGCTTGGCTGACCACCTGCTTTCAGGTCTTCACTCTGTCTTGTCCAGAGGTTCCTATGCTCCCTGACAGGCGTCTGGCCCTAGGCAATTGGCTTGTAAGTTCTAGGGGTGTAAGTCCTACATAAAGGGAGGGTAATCAGGAAAGAAGAAAGTATGTTGTAGTCGAGTAGAAATAGTTTTATTTGAAATGATCTAATGGAATAATTTAGCCAAAAATACACATCAATCTGATACTGCGATCAAGATATAAGGAGGAGTCATACGGCTTTGTGACTTTAGGTAGGCTAAAATATATTTTAAAAACAGCTACAAATTGCTTCTCAACACCATTGCTAGCCTGTGTAGCGTAAATAAAACCCACAATAAAAATAACGTACCACACAACTGTTAGAACATACTTTCTAAAATATTGACAAATGCTTCAGTGACTCGATTCGCCGCAGGAGAACCCAACTTTTATCAGAAAGTTCCTTGCAGAGAGTAGTTTCGTGAGATACTTGCAGAAGTTGAACTTTAGTTTCTTCCGAGTTTAGAAGCGTGCTTTACTCGTAAAAGCATCGCTTCTTAGTGAACTTTTACATAAGCGATAGCAGTTTAACTCAACCTTCACCCTCTCCTGAAAGTAGGATTTATTTATATTGCAAACGTTTATCCTGCGGTCTTATTCTCAACTTTGAAAGAATGATACTATGCAGATTATTCTTGCCATCAGTGTCTTTAACTTTCTGTGTTTGGAGAGGCCTAACCTTAGCATTACCACGGGGCTACTTTATGCCCACCTTTTGTAATTGTTTAAATTCTGTGTTTTAATTTGTTTGATTAAAGGCATGTAGTTAAAAGCTATATAAATAACTGTTTTTACTACTCAAATGCGTAATTGTTTCAACGTTTTCATTGTTGAGCTTTTTGAGAAACAATGAGATGTCAAGTTGGTCATTAAGTAGTGCCCCGTCGGTATAATGTGATTCATATAAAAAGTAAAAAGGAAATAGTTAATGTTAAACACTACCTTTATAAGCATGCCAAGATATAATGCAAATAAATACAAATAAATGTATTTTAAAAATTGCTCAGACATTTTTTTACCAGTGATGATCACAAAGTACCGCCCCCCCCCTCTCTCTCATTGGTAATTTAAGTTCTGGAATAAGGCTTGGCATTATTATACTAGGGCTAATCAACTCTGACGTGATGTCTGTTTTGTGTTAGAATGCAACCAGTATATCCCACTTTAAGCATTTTGGACCTTGGGTAAATTTGAGCACTCATTACTCATAGTCGCTTTAAGTATCGCACCTGCAGAACTAAAATTTTAGATTTTACCAAACATATTGGTGTCGAGATTTTAGTGTGAAAATATGTAAGTTCTAAATATCCCGTGATTCCGAAAACAATTACCAAATCTCCTACGTGACATAATCAAAACAAGGTTCAAAATTCTCTGAGAGTACATCATAGTAGTAGCATGTGTGATGATCAATATTTATCCCGAAAATGGGAACTGCATTCACTTCGGAAGTTTGCCTAACATAGGATTCCTAAAGCACAGTATACCGTTACATAACCACGAAATGACCAATTGAGATACTTCACAAAACAAAAAACATGCAATTTTCAGTGTACTGAAAATATTTCTCTATCCTATATCAGTGGAATTCCGACATTTGTATTTATATATATATACTGAGTAACAAACCTAATGCTAATTAAGTTGCAATTGTAATCAGCTAACCAGTTTATTTCGTTCCTGTGCATGGAAAGCTATGAGTTTTAAGAGATTAAGTTATGAGTGTTAATGAGGATTGCGCAGTTTTCTGTACTTCCTTGAAACGGTTTCATATCAACACAAAGTATTTTTATATGTATATGATACATATCTGATGACAAACTCCTGCAGTGCGTTACAAAGGAATTTGGAACACAATTCCGCGGTTTACCTATACCAAACAGAGAAACCGTACCAAGACTAGAGAACAAGTTTAGGATAGCAGTTTCCATTCCAATTAGAAAGCGAAAAATAAACAAGCCAGCTGTTACTGAGCAATAAACTCGGTGTACGTTTGGAAGAATTTTCGCAAATCTCTCCTAAGGTGACTTGCACAGGAAACAGAACTTTGATAAGCTCAACGTGGAGAAGTACCAAACTCTTAACATCATATAGTGTCACTGTGGTTCACGAATTGCTGCCACGTGATCATCAGAATACATTTCTGTAGTTGGATTTTGTGAAATGGCAATAATGTAGTAGTTCATCCCCACTTATTCTTGTCTGACAAAGCATGGATCCATTTACATTGTTGTTTCGTCACAAAATAACAGTTATTGGAGTACAGAGGATCTCGATATAACCGACGAGGTCCCCTTGCATGACGCAAAAATTGGCGCATGGTGTGCAGTAACAGCATACAGAATAATAAGACTTATATAGAGAGATCCAAAAACAAACAAACCGCTGCGCGGTGTTTTTCCACTGCGCTGCTGGAAACGGGAATGGCTTCTACCACAAATTATTTGAAGAAAATTGTGTAAAGGAAATAATTTTGAATACTAAGAACATTTTCGTCTGTCACTTTACGTCTAGCTGTCATACAAGATTAGGTATATAAAATTCCCTCCGAATGAAGAATCTTTGCAGGATATACCCAGAACATTCAAGCTACACTTTATTTATGTATTTAATATATTATATTTTAATCAAAATTGTTTCCATCGTTTTTGGGAAAATCAAAATTTAGGAAAAATGTTACATCTAGACAAAAGGATGACCAGATTATCTTGAAAATGTTTGTGTTTAATCTTCAGTATATAGTGAACTTCAATACCATCTATTCGGCAGTCATACAGACATATCACAAGCAGGCTCACAGGCGACCTGTGCGTACGTGGGCGATCTTTTTCTAAAAATGCTTCTTTTAAGTTAAGAAATCTTTAAAATGAGTACTTGCTGAAATATCTATGTCGAATTTTTAGGTGGAACGCGCTTTTATACCGCTCGCAAAAGTTAAGGCATGTGAACGCTGGCCAATGCTCAAGCAGAGCGCTGTTGCCAAGCGTAGTGCGTGTACCGGTAGAGGTTCTGTACATAACAGTGTGTGAGATGCATGCACCACCACATTCGGCAGCGCTGGTAGGAAGGGCAAGCTTAGGATTCGCTGGAGTCCGAGGTACCCTCCGCCTCCATATGCCTTTCAGTTTTGCGAAGATTATAGTCCCCATATATGTGGTTGCTAGTGTTGAACGCCTTCTTTTATTCCATTGATTGGTTATATTTCAGAGGGTTTTCTTGGATTTTGTACGTCACACCCTGTACGGAAAGACCCCATTGGTGGCATCTAATGGACGGCCGGCGAGCCTCAAGGGGACTCACCAAGAGGGGCATCCTACAGGTACAGGTACTGCCGTGCGGAGCCTGTTGGGTTTCGACTAGTGGCCTCCCCCTAGGACTGACTACCGCAACGCCACCTCGACACTAAGAACTGTATTTACAGCATGCAATCACCATCCACGCAGAGGCGCCACACCCTCTATACGCAGCCGACAAACAACCCCGAAAAGCGGAATGGAATTGACTTAAAATGAAATTCGGGAATGTAATTATTCTTACCAGCATTCGCCTGGTGACCTAGGAAAACCCCGACAAACCCATGGGTCAGCAAGGTCGGCAGCGGGACTCGAACCCACATCCTCCAGAATGCGAGCCTCACAAGTTGCCGCGGAGTCATCTCGCGCGGTGCTTTTTCTCCATATAGCACCACAGGCGATGATTGACAGTGGGAAAAGAAATGGAAAGCAAAGTATGTCCCGGAATTTGCCAGCAATGAAGATTGGGGAAAACGTGAAGAACATCTCAGTCAGGAAAAATGGTCCTGGTGGGATTTGAACCGTATGCCTCCCATTTATGAGCCATTGCCTTACGATCTCAGCCTACCCTCAGTTGAGAAGAGCCCTTTAGATCAAATTTGGACACCATCATTTTCCAAATATGCCCATTTTCACCTTCTTTACTATGCATAGCAAAATAGAGGAAGTATTGTATTCCGCCCAAAACTTCGATGTCGAGATTTCATCGGAAATATATGTTTTGAGGCCTCCTGAATAAATGGAAAAACATTTTTAGAAAGAGCTCCGTGTGTGTCTGTCAGCTTGTGGACAACATAACTCAAAAACGAAAAGTCGGTTAAAAACCAAAGTTAGTATTTAAGTTTAATGTCTTTTAAGGGTGCGACACAATGATTTTGAACAAAATTCCTCTATTCTAAACTAAATGGAAAATTTTTCGAAACTTTTGATTTTCTCGAAAATATCTCTAAAGATTTTGATTAAAATGCAATAAGTTTGACTTATTTTTATGGCAAACGAAATATATATAGTTTGAATTTTATGGCTATAGCCTGTGTAGTCCGGTTTACTCTGGACTTGCATAACTCGTAAACCGTAAGAGATAGACATACTGTACACAAATGTGGATCTTGCTAAAACACACAATTTATGTTCAAATGTTTTTGCGGAGTGAACCATTTTGGAGATTTTTTTTTTGTGAGTTTTGGAAAACTTAAATTTTCGTCAAATAGAAGATCGTGATGTGTGTGTGTGTGTATGTGTGTGTGTGTGTGTGTGTGTGTGTGTGTGTGTGTTGAGCTGATTGCACGTTCATTTTCTTTTTTAGGGCGGCGCTGGCCCGATAGGTAGTGCTGTCGTCGTGCGCAGCCTACGTGAGGGAGCGAGAGAGAGGGCAGTCTGGGGTAGTCTGTGTTTAGTAGTCAGTCGTGATGGTAATCGCCAGAGGTATGTAGCTCTTCTCTCTCTCTCTCGCTCTCTACTACCGCCGTAACTATGCGGGATCGATCTGGTCATATAATTATTTCTATGGGGCAATGAGTTTATGGGGTTAAGTCGTCACTTATGCGGACAATAATTCAGATTTCAAATAGGTAAACTTGGTATATAGCTGGAAAATCTGTATAACTCACTTCATTCATATTTATTGTTATCGTCCACTGGTAATTCTTATCACCCGATAAAACATAGAGACATGTAATTGTAATCTCATCAAGCCTCAGCATTTGTAATTATCATTTATTAAAATTGTGTTGATCCAAATCTTACATTTTATTTCTGTAATAAAGGGGGGGGGCACTCCTTTGACAGAAAAGGTCCTGCCGTTACCCCGTTTCGTGATCCTACTCCCACGAAAAATTGACTTCATCCCGTGAAGGGTAGTGCAATTCTCTGGTAGCAGAGCGTGGTTACGATCCACGGACCTCTGGGTTATGGGCCCAGCACGCTTCCACTACAGTAACCATTTTGTTACTCTTCCAATCCAAACCAAATTTTGAAAAGCCAAACTATCTTTCTAATAATCCCACTTACGACTTTTTGAAAAGTAACCACGCTCTGTTACCACCAGAGAATTGCACTACCCTTCACGGGATGTAGTCAATTTTTCGTGGGAGTAGGATCACGAAACGGGGTAACGGCAGGACCTTTTCTGTCAAAGGAGTGCCCCCCCCCTTTATTACAGAAATAAAATGTAAGATTTGGATCAACACAATTTTAATAAATGATAATTACAAATGCTGAGGCTTGATGAGATTACAATTACATGTCTCTATGTTTTATCGGGTGATAAGAATTACCAGTGGACGATAACAATAAATATGAATGAAGTGAGTTATACAGATTTTCCAGCTATATACCAAGTTTACCTATTTGAAATCTGAATTATTGTCCGCATAAGTGACGACTTAACCCCATAAACTCATTGCCCCATAGAAATAATTATATGACCAGATCGATCCCGCATAGTTACGGCGGTAGTAGAGAGCGAGAGAGAGAGAAGAGCTACATACCTCTGGCGATTACCATCACGACTGACTACTAGACACAGACTACCCCAGACTGCCCTCTCTCTCGCTCCCTCACGTAGGCTGCGCACGACGACAGCACTACCTATCGGGCCAGCGCCGCCCTAAAAAAAAATGAACGTGCAATCAGCACAGTGTGTGTGTGTTTATGTCTTAGCCGTGCAAAGAGAACGGAATCTCAAAGCCTTAAAATATTTTACTATCGCTCAAAGCCTACTATATTGCCACATCCCCTTTGTACCTACAACAAAATGAGCAATAAGGTAACTGCTCAAATTTTTATCCAGTCTAACATGAATATAGAGGAATAAGTGTTTGTAAGAATAGTTGGTACAGAAGTAGAGAAGGCCATGTGAGTGCAACACATCAGAATTTTGATACAAAGTTGTTTCCATCTTCTGTTTGTGTTAAATGCAACTAGTCAACTGTTTAAGGTGTAGTACTAACGTGAAAAGTTGAGAGCGAAAATTATGTGTGCCGGCTGCAGATGCTCTAGTGCAATAGGCGTTTGCCCATCGTCTTTGTCCTCAAATACTTTTTAGGAATATTACTATGTATAAAACGAAGTTTAAACGGTTACTCTGCAGTTGCATCACATTTATCTTTATTAGCTTTAGTAGCGAAGGAATATTTCTGCGTAGTGCTTTAGATAAGTCCGCGTATCTTGGAGTGACTGATCCTCTCTTAATGTTTGCACGTTCCTTGACCTAAATCCTTTAAGTAATAGTTCTTTCTTCCAGGCTTCCCTTGCTGGTTATCGATTAACTACACAACAGTACTGCTAAGCTCTCTCGAAATTCAGTTTGCTCAAGCAAGATACGCTTTATCTTTCTTTTCTTTGTACCTGCGGATTTGTGACAGAATAGGGAATGCAGTCTCTTTGATTCACTTTCATTTCCTTCACACCTGAAGTACTGTTATTTTTGGAAGTATTTGAAACTGCGATTGATTGCTTCGATTTGGACAAATGACGTCGCGCATCCCTCTTTGTTTAGTTCAATTTATGCTTTTACATCAATGTTTATTTCCTCTACCACTTAGTTGTCAGTACTAAAGCTATTTTCACGTTATGAAGGCACAACGGGCTCTTATGGACCACGTTATTCTTATGGAAGAATCGGGTGCGCCGTTGCCAAATTTGCGTGTTTTCAAATGCGACTACGAGAAAGTATGAACATGCATTTCGGTGTAAAATGTGTCGAAGAATACTATGGTACGCGCGATAAACCTTTTATGTAATTGTACATTTTTTAAAATAATAAAATGTAAAATTTTGTTGAAAGCAGATTTTTTAACATCTTTCTCGCTCCGCGCGTTTAAACATGGTTTTAAACCGAAATAATACGACGTTTAAACAGAATCTTCTTTTTAAAATCTATCGGTTGGCCTCTGTGCAACGGGTTCATAAACAAGGGCTCCTGTGGCAACATAATATACGCAATAACACCAGCTATGGCCGTAGCTTTACCATGGTTGTATGTTATGAACAGTTGCCGGCATTAATCCAACCTAACGGATGAATATCACTAAATATAACCAGGCTGCACCATAATCAGGGCAAAATGTCAAGGTTGTTTTTGGGGTATCTCAATAAGCTGTGCGTACTATAGCTCATGTGAAATATCGCCAAGGCCCAGCGTGGTTCGGAGTTCACGCTAAAAGCTGTAGGTCATCTCTTTCCACCGACGTCCTCATCAACCTACCATGAGCGGTAACCACTGCACCCTCTGGGTGCCTTGACATCTGTACTTATGCAACGAGGTTACCCCAGAAAATTGTAGATCATATATGGGGAACGTTAGAGACGATAATGCATATTGAGATACTTTTTTCAGAACTCTTATCATGATTAACACCAAGTAGAAAGACTGGTTTTCGTGTGAATAGTTTGTGGAATATGTGTGAAAATATATTATAGAGCCTGGAAAAATTCGTCTTATTACAAAACTGAAGATTTTTCATAGCTATTGTTCGAATTTATGTCGTTTTAGAGCCACGATTCAGTACATCTTGTACTATTTGCTGTGTAATAACCATTTTTTGTATACGTATGTAACCGCTTATCTCCAAAACCGCTTGACCATCACGGAGAAAGCTTTATGATAACCATTTTAATATGCAACGTATTACATTCGCACGCTTTTCTCTACTCGTTCTTCTTTTACTTAATACATATGCATGTCCTCTATTGCCCTTCAGCACAAAATTCATACAATTCACTATGCTTGAAATAGAAATACAACGTACTACATTTACACGGTTTACCAAATACAACCGCACTTCTTTCTCTACTCGCTCTTCAATATACAATTCATACAATTTTCTATATCACTGAAATGCAAATGCAACGTATTACACGGATATATAACACTTTTGGCTCATTATAACATCCATAACATTATTTCATGTTTTACTAATGACACAAAGTCTTCCTTAATTGGCAGTAATATACAACTTTACAATTTTAACCTTCTGCAGATATGGGGCAGGGACTTTAATCATCTATTTCAATAGTATCCATAAGTTAGGATGAAATGGTTCATAAATCATCATGGTTTGGGAGCTCAACATTACTTCATATAATTTCACTTCTCATTAAGTCAGTAGTGGAGGTTACATAATATTTAATCTGCAGCTGCCATTCCCATTTTTGTCATCATTGCTACCACAGTCATCATCACATCGTCCAGGGTACAGATCATTTCTTTTCCAGGGAAACGTCTTTTTCTTCTTTCTCTTCTTTTTCTGCTCCCTCTCTTCAACCTTTCATTGATCTCGTCTCCCGGCTGGCTTTGTCAATGTTTTCCCCTCCTTCTTTACCCCTTAATGTATCTGGGATACGCGGCGATAGTTCCCTTCTAGTGTAAAAATGTTCAGTTCAGAGGTGTTTGACGGTTGAAAATCGTCCTAATTTGCGTTAATTTTACATCCTAATAGTTCTAAATTGTCCACATTATAGCCAAGGTAAAACGATGCAAGGCTCGGTGGTAGTTTGATGTTTACCATGTCATATTTTATTGATAAATATTTGTCCAGAAACTCTGTTTGCACTCTAGAGCCCCTGGGAAACGCTACTGCCATGAACTTTTTTTAAGGTCGCTGATGACCACGAAGTTTTGCGCCCTTAAACCTACAACCCCCTCCACCCCGCACTAGAACAGAATGGAAGCTACAAGGCAACCGAACTTAATGGCATCTTAACAATACCAACAGCAGCATTCAGTGGTATGAATTCAGTATAAACAACACACAATAAACAGACACTGCTCCCACTTTGCTGGCTCATTCCTCATAGAATTGAATCCTTTGCCAAATCGTGCCAATATAAACTCTTTTTCCCAATTTATTTTAAAGCGATAACATAATGTCAATTAAAGCTACGTAGGCTTTCACGGCCGGCGTCTAAATTGTAGAATGAAGTATCATCAGTCGCAGTGATACCTTCTACGAGGAGACTTCGACAACGCCACTGAGGATGTTTACCGCAGTTGTAAACGAAACGTCTGGAAGACAGATCTCCAGCAGACCCTGGCATAACAGCCCGGAAGATACTTCATTCTACAATAATGTCAATTGTTGACAAACAATTGCCAAATGTATAACTATTCCTCAAGTATATGCTTCTCCCTTCAGAGAAAAATAAAATTGATATCCCATATACTTTGATAGTCACATCGCCAAAAAGATTAAAACCAAGACTTTGTTTCGATTTTTCTAAAATTTAAATTTACATAATTATTTTTTAAAATGTACCCTTTCACTTTACTTTTTTTTGACAAAACATAAGCTGTTGGCCAAAATAGTTTAGAGACAGGGTGTAATATGCAGGTGAAATTTTCGGTGAAATAGGCAGGTGTCCACAAACTTTTGGTAGGAGCTTTACTTTGACTTTAACACACAGATAATTATTTATTGCAGTTGTGCGCTTATCTTTTTATTATTTGTTTATAAAAGTATTACTATTGTCCGTGAGTAATTTGGGTAGCATATATTAAAACCTAGTAACATTAACATTAAACGGGTAGAGAAACAGCTGCATCGAGGTCGAAAAGCGGCCCGGGTTCGATCCCAGGCAACCGCATGTGGGATTCGTGGTGGACGTATGGAGAGGCGCTGGGGCGGGTTTCCTCCGGGTTCTCCGTTTTCCCCCGCCATTTCATTCCACCGGTGCTCCGTCTTCATTCCATTGCTGTGCAAGAGTGTAGGAATCTTGCAAGGACTATCCCAAAAGAGTAAATTTACTGTTTGAAAGCCAAAGGAGGCCCAATAAGGTATAAGAAGAGAAAATTGTCCTTAAACTGTTGCTAGAACCTGTATAATGTAGTAAGCTCGAGTTTCAATAATTAACTAGGCAAATGTAGCGCGAAAAATTATTACCTCAAGTTGTACCTGAAAGTCAGATGTGTATATACATGTGGAAGTACAGTGGGTAAGCACGTAGATAACATTTTGAAGTTAGAAAGGGAGTAAGATTTTGAGAATTTAGCCAGTCGTAGGTAAAGTAGTATTTTAAGTGGGAATAAGAAGGTCTGAGGATTGGTCCACGTATGTATAAACATTGATGATACAGATGCTTGTAGGCTACACTTTAGTTCATAAAAAAGCGTGTATTCTAAAATCGCGTCCCTTCCCTTCAAATGTTTCAGTCTTACAGAAATCTTTAATGTAATCAATTATCGGCAGCCGCAGCGCTTGAAAACCTCACTCCAGGTATATAGCTTTAGCCGTCACCATTATCCAACCTCAGCAGTAGGCAACTTCAAACAGATCATTAAATTTGTCATCAAATGACAAGGCTTATTCTCACAATCACCGACGCATATCCTGAGAAAATTACTTCAGAATTCACCTGGAGCACTTGGCAGCAGATACATCGGAAAATGAGACTGTCGGGGTCAAAGGTGACGCACACATCTCTCTTTGTCGTAATATAGTTTACATGACGATACACTATAGTGCTATTTTATGTCACCGTAGTAGTGGCATCTGGCAGGCTCAATACTTTGCCTTTTTTTCTTCTCTACTGCGTATAATAAGTAGAGAAAGTGTTGCTTTCGTCTCGAAAATTCGACGTCGAGGCTTCACCAAAATACATCTTTTGACGCCCTCTGAATAATAAAAAAAATTAGATAAAGGTCCCTGTGTGTGTGTGTGTGTGTGTGTGTGTGTGTGTGTGTGTGTGTGTGTGTGTGTGTGTGTGTGTGTGTGCGCGCGCGCGCACGCGCGTGTGTGTGCGTGTGTCAGTCGGTGCGGAGTATAACTCAAAAAAAAAAAAGTCATCTTTTAAGGATGCGACACGAAGATTTGAAGAAAATTCCTCTATCCTATGCTACCCTTTACATGCAAAAATTTTTATTTTATCCAAAACGGCTCTAACGGTTTTGATTAAAATACCATATATTTAAGATATTTTTACTACAAATGAAATGTTTGTATACTTAGAAATGTATGGCTATAGTCTTTGTAGTCTTGTTTACTCTGGATTATTTTTTAATTACTCGTAAACTCTAAGATAGATCAAATCTTACAACCGAAAATGTAGATCTCGCTAAAGCACATAATTTGTCCATATATATTATAGAGTGAACCATTTCGGAGGTATTCCTTGTTATATGTGTCAGTTTCGAAAATTTAAATTTTCGTTAAATGGATGATCGTTATTCTTTTTTTATGTTAGCCGCGCAAGGCAAACGGAATCTCAAAGCTTTAAAGGATTTGACTATCGCTCTAAGCCTACTGTATTCTAATATTCCCCTTGCAACTAAAAGTGAATAAACAATAAGATAATTTCTGTAAATGTTTATCTCAATTAACACGAAGAAGATACAGGAATAAGAGTTTGTAAGAATGGTTAGTACAAGAGTAGAGAAAATCATGTGAGTGTAACACATCAGATTTTTCCTTTGGTTATGAACATGCAGGAATAATGACGCGCTTTTTCTTAGTGATGTGAATTCATTTTATTTATACTAGAATATTTTAAAGCAGGAAATGCTGCGGAAAAGAAAAGCAGGGTGTGGTAAAAGACGCCAAGAGAAAAACTACTCCAGCACTGCAGTATAACGTCAAAGGCGGGCCCCTACGCAGAACTGTCTGCCGCTTTCGGCATTCTCGTGAGAGGTCATTATCAATTAAAAGCAAGTTGTTGTGGCTTCTAGCGATGACGTCATTCCCAACTGTGCTTAACTTGGCTCGGTGTAAATCCCAGCTCAGCGCAACTCTCATGCTACCGGGCTTACTAATCCCATTTCTAGCTTGTGGCTTAAGACTTGATCGAATAGATACAGCATCCCAGGGAAATTGTGGTGTGGTCCGTCAGGGTAATCGTTAGGTGACAGGTTTGGTAGCCCGCAACTTGTAATGACGATAATCTCCCCGTTATGGCACCATTCTGACCTCACAATGCATTTAGGATTTAGCGCACAGACACATATCTACTTTCACGTCCAGTGTTCGCTTTTATGACCGTCTGCTTAAATGAGTTAAATATTCATTAATGTATGTATACAGCGTGTATCTCTATTGGTGTCATATATTTGGGGGACGTGTTTATGACATCAAAACAGAAAAAAAATTTATACGTACATAGGTCTGAAAATCAACCGTTTCTTTCTTATGGGTCAAAGAAGATGTATTCCATGAGTGAACAGACGGATATGCACTACACTTATGGCTGTATAAATGGCAATGTAGCACGAGGACGTGAACTTTATGCAGAAAGGTACCCTGACGAGCAGATGCCGTGTGCAAGAACATTCGCACGAATTCACCAATGCTTGAGAGAGAATGGCACATTTGAGAGGAGCACTAGGGACCTTGGGAGACAAGAGTAGTACGAGGCATTGAGCATGAAGAACGAGTTCTTCGTGCTGTGGATGCAGATCCATCACAAAGCACAAGACGTATGACAGTAATGCAAAGAGTTAGTCATATGACTATATGGAGAATCCTGCATGAAAATCTTCTATATCACCTTCAAATTTGCAGCCAAGAAGACGTTTCTGCCAACGCATGTTACAGCAATGCGCTGTGTTCATGAATTTCCTAGCCTGTATCCTATTCACGGATGAGGCTGGTTTTATTCGCGACGGTATCTTCAATTTTCATAACATTTATAACTGGGCATTTGAAAATCCTAAAGAAGTGCGACAGAACAACCATCAACAGAGGTTCTTCCTCAACGTTTGGGATGGAATCATTCATGGTCACCTTATTGATCCCTACTTCTTCCCTGCGCGTCTGAGTGGACAAACTTATCTCCAGTTTCTCAGAAATGGGTTACATCACTTAACTGATAATGTGCCTCTGGACGTCATCCAACGAATGTCGTTTATACACGATGGTGCTCCAGCTCATTTCAGTATGATAGTTCCTAACTTTTTGAATGATCGGTTTCCGCAAAGATGAATTGGTCGATGGGAACCATTGCATGTCCTGCCCCATCACCTGATTTGAACCCAATGGATTTCTTCGTCTGGGGACATTTGAAGTCCTTGGTTTATACCACTCCTGTACCTGATGTTGACATTTTGAGAGAACGTGCCTAAACTGGATTTGACCAAATACAAAACACACCAGGAATTTTCAACAGAGTAAACCAGAGCATGGAACGCAGGCTTACTGCATGCATCGAAGCAAGAGGAAGCCAATTCGAGCAATATTTGTAACTTTCGATTTTGTGTTGTAACTCTGAAATAAATTATTTACAGACCCATGTACATATGATAGCTTTTTTACAGTTTTGATGTCAGAAACACGTCCCCCAAATATGACACCAATGAAGATACATCCTGTATTTTGTATTGCTGCATGAATCGTTACATCCTCCTAATTGCATCGTTAAGTTCTTACCTCAAATCACTCAAGACAGTTTTATTATATAAATAACTACATGAGAGCACCTTTCAGCCAATCAACGAGCTCATTACTTCCTCAGTGACAAATTGAATTATATTAAAATCAATAGGAAATGCTTAAAGTTATGTTATATTTCTTTCTCTTACGTTCACTTGTTTTTACTGCATCTTTGCCTTTATTGGTCGTTCGTTATACAGTTCAATACTCGCTAACTGCTCTGTTCTGCCTTAAATAAAGATTATTAAACATAAATAAAAGTAATTGTCTCGATAAAAACGCAGAAGCATTATTGCTGTTTTTTACTTTTGTAATTATATCACAGAGTATAACTTGTAAAAGTTGATAAATTCCCTTAAATGATTCAATTTAGATTTTAAACCGACGTTGCTATAAAATAATTGTTCCCTCACCTTTGGTTCAAAATTTATCGTGAGATCAAACCTCCGTTAAGCTCAACTAAATTCTTGAAAAACTATGAGCACTTATTGCGTCGCTGAAGAAGACAATACACTAGAAGTTTCAGTCCAGAAATTCTGTATTTGCAATATACCGGTTAGAAGGAAACTTATTAAATTGATTCCTATATTGATTCATGGAAGTATTACACATAAAAAATCATGGTGGCATTTGGTACTCTGACAACCGTTTTCGCATAAGAAAGCGTAGTTTTGCTGGAAATTGGATGTTCAATTCACCGTGAATGTATAAAGATAGTTTGTTGCATTTAAGATAAATAGGCATTTCTGACTAGTTTCCGTAGCAATTATGTGATTTTCAGAGGTTTGAAATAACTAATCACTTCAAAGAGTATCGCAAAATAGTTTTTCAAATGTATTGTGGCTATAGATCTCAGCAACATTGCAAACGTGTTCAGGTAAATTACTTATCTTAACTAGCATCCATATATCAGCAAAACGTAACAATAGGCTTATTACCGTCCAGTTTTGCAATATTTAAAATTTCCCTTCCTGAAACTGGGATTATATTATTGGAGGTCATCTGTCCGGCATAGCAGCACAATTTAAAGCACTGCCATAAATGCACAAAATACTAATTGCCTAAAAAGGTCAAGTGTGAAAAATAAAAATGTGGAGACTGGAGTAAAAGCATGAAAGATGATTAAATTACATTAAACCAGGAAAGCCAAGCACGTTTTCTGCTGCGGCAATAACGTTATATATTGTTCTTCTGTCGTGGAAGCCAAGAAGTGCTGTGACGTCGGCTTTCCTGACTAGCATATCTAACTACTCGCCTTGCCTCAGCACTTCTGTAATCTAAAGCTTGCTACTTTCTGCTTGGAAGAGGCGTGTCCATTAACTCTCGAACCTTTCTTGCTTTTTTGTATAGTCTCAATGAATGCGGCTTCGATATTGCTTTCATGGGAACAGTAAAAAGTTAAACTTCACTATGCTAACTCAGCAGCAAACTTCTCCGTGGCATTACTTTGACTGCCTTTCAAACACATTTTCATTTCTTTAAATTGTAACAGAATTCATAATAAAGATTAGCCTTACATACTTCTTACAAAAGTTTATTTCTCTACAAACCTACTTCTTTTAATGATGGTAAAGTTTCATTACACATTTCTTTGTAGACATAAGATTAATATAGTAGGTGTCACTCCCTCCTTGCTTACTTTAGGAGACGGATGCAGAATGTGTATCGCCAGTTTGTAAAGTTAGGAAAATTAAAGTGTTAAACTGTAAATCGACGAATAAACCAAAAAGGTTTATTACAGTACATAAGTATACTAGTGAATTATAAATTATAGGTGAAAGTGAGTTAATATTTTAAAGATTAGTGGCCGGCAGATCTGGTAAAGAAAGTATGAACGTGTGTCGATATTAAAGCTGTTAGAAAGTACATACCATCTTTTGTCATACCTGCCTTTCAAGTGCACTAATTAGAAACGGAGTGTAACATCAACTTTAACAATCACTCCAATAATGCACCAACTGTCAATGCTGGCCACCGTAATTTTAGTAAGGTAATTCTTGCTAAAATCAGGGCACCAACGTGTAATTAAGGAACTTCGACATCGGGGCCAGATAACATACATGTTAGATTACCAATTATCACCTCAACGAGGAGCTTCGAAATATCAACGGCCGATCCATACAACGTAATCAAAGGTGTATG
Organism: Tenodera sinensis; assembly: GCA_030765045.1. Lineage (NCBI taxonomy): Eukaryota > Metazoa > Arthropoda > Insecta > Mantodea > Mantidae > Tenodera > Tenodera sinensis. The sequence goes on from CM060961.1 coordinate 111,331,635, forward strand.
TGATAAAATCAAAGAAAAGATAATAAAGACTCCATGGACACCACCTTCTTCGTTACCGTACATGTTCCCTACAGTGGGTAAATGTAACCCAAATTTCCAACCAAGGTGGATGGAACCAACCATGGCTGGTGTACTCGGAAGATGCAGGTGGTGCTTTCTGTAAAATATGGGTTTAGTTCCGTAAAGAACACGTACGGAAAGGAGGTCATGAACAAGTAGGATATCTTGTTGCCAAAGCCTTCACAAAATACAAAAATACTATTGAAAAATTTAGCTCTCACGAAAAATATCAACTAACATAGAATGTCTATGATTTTGCCAAATCATTTTTCAAAAGCTACAAAAGGAGTGTCTCAAGACATTGTTACACAGATCGATGGAAGTCGATCTCTCCAAGCATCTGAAAATCGAAAGAACCTAAAATATAATGTTAAAACTTTGTTATTACGTGGTTGCCAAGAAATTGGGCCAAGAGGAAGAACAGATTCGGGGGATGTACTGCAACAAAACGAAACTGTCAATGATGGGAATTTCCGTTCCCTTCTAAGGTTTCGTGTGGAAGCTGGAGATGAATTACTTCAACAATATCTAGAAATAGCTCCATCTGTGGCGATGTATACGAGTTCAGGAATACAAAATGAGCTTTTAAATTTTTGGGTTGATGTGATTAAGCAGCAAATAAACCAAGTCAATAAGGCCGAGTGTTCTGCGGTCCTTGCTGACTCACGGACGTAAGGTGGAGCAAATGTCATTATATTTAAGATATGTTGATGAAAATGCAAAATATGAGTGATTTTCTAGAATTTGTACCAGTGGAAGATCCGACAAGCAGTGGCCTTGCAAGGGTTACTATTGCAAGACTTAGGCACAATGAAATTAATATAGAGTGTATGGTTGGGCAGGGTATGATGATGCAGCTGCAGTGAAAAGTGGTTGATGTGGTGCGCAAGCTTTTGCCAGAGAGAAATACCCCCTAGCTCTCCATGTTCATTACAGTGTCCACGATTTAAATCTCACTTTCTCACTCTTCCAAAAGTCAGAACTGTTTAAATTACCTTGGTGCAATCCTCGGTGTGGGAAATGTTTTTCTTGTTCTCCACAAAAAACATCAATACTTAAGAATTGTATTTTGAAACATGCGCCTGAAAAGGAATGCAAAACACTGCTTTCTTTTTGTGAAATAAGGTGGGTTCATAAACATGGTGCTGTTTGAAGATTCAAATAACTATATCCTTCATAGTGCCTGGTTGGGAACAGATGGAAGATGTTAGCAATAGACACCTCAAACTCTGCACATAAGTTATTGCTGTCTATACTTGGACAGTTCATAGTGACAGTCATAATGGCAGAGAAATTGTTAGCCTGTACTTTGCAATTTTCTCAAGTCCTTCAGCAGTCACTTCATGCAGCTCAATTATATCTACAAAAACATTTGTAGGCTCATTCATTTCAGGGAGTTTTGTCCTTATGTAAATTATAAAAGATGTTAGTTGGCTAATGGTCGCACTATCGTCAATCATAAATGATATTTTGCATCTAGAGTCAAATATGTTATTTAGAACAGTCTTTCTTATCTCTGATGCAATATGATTAATAATGTTTGTGCAATCATTTCCAGAGTGTAAAATGCGGCCCATGTTTACTCAATTTAGTTCTTGAAGTTAAATCTCAGATTGAAATTAATAAAAGCCTGACTCTTTTTAGTAACTTTGTACGCCGTACGGAACACATTTGCAGTCACTTGTTTTTCGTTTTCGAAGGCTCTCGTGCAAGCGTTTCCTAAAGTGTTTTCTTTGGAGTTTCATAAAATCTTAGCTGCAGCTTGTTGAGCGGAACTTACCTTATGTTTGAATATTTCCTTTCGTAGAGAGATCATGCCCTTTCTCTTCGTATTTCTATAAAATGATAGAAATTGTAGCCCACGATTGTGCCATATTCATCCCTTGTTTGTTTCGTCTGGTCCTAGTTTCCCAACTTCACATATTCTGCAACCAAATTTCTTGCTTTTAATCAATAACCAGTCATTTGTTTGCACAAAATGCATATATTTTATCTAAAGACCAACAATCAGGGATATCATCTAGTTTTTCCATCACATACGCATTCAATGGAGGTCTTATCAGCATCACGCATGCTTTAGTTTTTGGCCGCACTATTATCCACCGTCATCGAACTTCCAGCATTATAATTTGAAATGCATTTATCGCTGGTCTGTTTAATTTCCTTGGATGCTGGAGAGCACGTAAAATAGTTATTTTTAGACTTATCATGTCTTCTTGAAAAACCACATGCATACGACTGCATTTCATATTGCGGTATTGGTGAAATTATTTCTTGTAGATGCAAAAATTAAGCCATTCTTTTTGCGTCAAAGTCTCGACCTGGATTAAAATTAAGCTTGAAGTTCCATAACCCTTGCTCCCCCCCCCCCCGCAAAAAAAAAATCCTCCGTACGCCACTGAGGTGTGTATTTCAGTGATAAATGGGATGTAGGGAGCCAAAGTTGTATAAGTTTCTTCCTGAAACCCAGAGACGAAAATCCAATGTTGCATGAGGTACTTCGGCAATCAGGATCTAATTTTATGGTGACGGCTGTTACTCAAAGTCTCACTGAAGGAGCATGTGCCCAAAGCGCGTTCAAGGGTTTCAACATCACTGTTTCAATACCAACAGTGGTCTCCCTCTTGAGTCATGATAAGAATTGTCGTACGGAATAGAAATGCTAAGTGATCATTATTTTGCTTGCCAGGGGCTTGTGTACAGTGTCCAATGTGTTTATATGTATATTTGCTTTTTTAAAAGATTGAGTGTCGTCTCTTGTGTACATTTAAACGGCATATACTGCAAGCATTTCTAGCCATACATCGTGCTAAAGATATATCAATATCGCTAGTTGTTTATTAGACTTTATTGCAAGCAATATTTGAACTGAACCTCAGAATTATGTACGCTCAACAAAGTTGTTCTACGAGCAATATTTTAAAATAGCCAAAACCATAACAAGACAGAACTTGTTTCTCGTACGTCCATTAAAATGGTGAAAAGTACAATGCCGCAATGGAATGCTGATTCTGGAATTCCTTTTTATTTATTTATTTATTTTTATTTTTTTTTTTCCCCAAATACTGAAAGTTTAGTATCCGTTAGCACTTAATACAGCGACGTGATCATTTAGCGACAGGAGAAGCGCCTAATTATTCCAGTTCTGTTATTCGTGTACACATTTTTAACGCACAGAGGTTGATTTTCCTTGCGGCGACTAAATAGCACACACCAGCGGTTTCATTAACTCTGTTATTATTCCGTTGCTCCGCATTGGCGCATTCATACATACAATTCCGCGTTTCCCTAAGCGTGGTTATTACTAATGCATCTGTAAACCCATCGTAAATTTATCACTACCATTTGTTGTTGCATTAATAATCTTAATAATACAGTGACCTAATTAACTACATCGCGTTATGAAACCATTTGGTTATGATGCAGTAAATAAAATGATTTTCTGCTGGAAAAGAGAGGCTAAAATAATTTGTTTAGAAATATAGTTTTGCGTTTCAAAGCAGTCTATAATAATGACTTCAGTTTACATTTACTTGCTTTCTTTCATGAGATATAATAAAATTATCAATGTTTTATAATCAGAACTATTAAAATACATTTTAGAGCTTCAACAGAGTACATTCATACCTTTTTTTACTTTATCTACTAGCATAGTAAGTAGGGGAAGTATTGTATTGGATACAAAAAGTCGATGTTGATATTTTACAAGAAGTATATGTTTTGAGTCCTCCCTGAATAAAAACAAAGCATTTTAGGAAAAGGACCGGTGTGTGTGTGTGTGTGTGTGTGTTTGTTTGTGTGTGTGTGTGTGTGTGTGTGTGTGTGTGTGTGTCAGGCTTGCCAACATTTAAAAGTAAAATTATCGTACCAGCCACTCAAAATTATAGATTTGGATTCAAAATTATCGTACATCATAAGCCAAATGCTACAACAATAAAAATATCAGTATAACACTTGTGAAAATGCAATAGTATTGATGTTATTGGTAAAGTCATGTTTGTGTTATTTGATTGATTAGGAGTCAAGCTGAATTCCTTTTCCTTGCCTTTTAGGATAGATTTGCTTTTATCCGGCAATTTTGGGAAATTTAAATCAATGCTGGTATCTTTGCATTCGTTAGGTTTGATTTCTTTAAATTTGTGTTGTTGGTTTTCAGCTGTTTCTTTGTGTGGCCAGCTAGCATTTATACATCTTGTCACTGCATGATAGATCTTTTTTTTTTTTTAATTTTATTTTTTTTTTTTTTTTTTTCCCTGAGCATTGCTGAGCGAGGTGGCCTTTCGTACACAAAAAGCAAGTCGGTGTGTCAGAAGTTATGTATATCCAGTAGTTGGTCCCTTCGTATGGGATACAGATGCTTTCTGGTAGTTCTTCATAATCCTCTGCTTACAAATAGTTTTGGCGTCGAAAACAACGTGTGGGAAACCTGGGCTTGTAATACCAGCTTCAACGTAGTCAATGGAAGAGGTAACTTTAATTCCCATACTGAGAAGTTCTCTTCTAATACTGCATTGGGAATAATAGGATAAACATTTGATAGTATTACTCTTTCGTTTTTTGGACAACAGAGGTCTCAGTTGTAGTGATTCATTATTAATAGTAACCTTTGGTGTTTATTGGTTAGTTCTTCAGTGACACGTTTGCTTGACATATACACGCAATTCTCACATTTGAAATTCGCGACACAAAGCGAATATTATTTGCATCAGTGAGACGACCTACTGCTGGAACATATTCTTTAATGGTTATACCATCCTTTGATTCTATTACTATGGCTTGTTCCCTAGTTGGAGTAGTCTGGATTACTTTTGAGTAGCTTAGATTCGTTGGGTTGTGGCTGCTGCTTGTGCAAGTAGCCATATTATTAATCCTCCTATGGAGGTTTTGTTTGTGTAATTAACTTTAATGCTTATATGTATATCAGGTGGTTACTCACCAAATTATTATTTTTAGATCTGAAGTAATCACCAATTGGTACTAATGTCTCTGGTGATATGAATTATTGCTGATTTTTGTCGCTCAAAGATAAAAACGTGGGAGCAAACTCGTAGAACGTTCCATAGCCTCCCTCATTCTTCCTGTTTACTCTTGATGACTTTTGCATAACTCGTAAACCGTAAGAGATAAACCAAAATCTTACTGTACAAGAAAGTAGATTTTGTTAAAACATAAGTTATGGCCAATTGTATTTTTGTAGGGTGACACATTTCGGAGATATTTCTTGTTATTTATGATTTTTAATACTTATACTTTTCTCAAATGGAAGTTCTTTATTCACTTTTTTATCCGTTGGCCGTGCAAAAAGAACGGAACTTCAAAACCTTCATATAGTGATCAGGTTTAAGAGCTTTGACTATCGCTCAAAGCCGTATTCCCATATTCCCCTTGCACCTACAAAGAAATATGCCTTAAGATAATTTCTGCAAATGTTTATCTCGACCATCATGAAGAAGATAGAGGAATAGGTTTGCAGAATAATTAGTACAGGAGTAAAGAAAGTCATGTGAGCGCAACACATTTTTTTTTATTGTTCTATCTATTGTCGTATTAGCAGCTAGGTCTTAGCCTGACATCTTGGGCTACATAGCATGGGGTTAACAGTTACAAAGTATTCAAATGTTAATAATAACAAAAGAATAAAACAGGAATAATTGAGGAGCATGTTAAGCAGTTTACTCTGCCTCGTATAAAGAATTCGCAAATTAAACATAGCATACACTGTAAATTAGTCAATTGAATGAAATGAGTTGTTGCAGTCCAGTACACGGGGAAAACCATATGCATCATATCGTGTAGAGTTGAGTGGATTTTAAGAAGAGTATAACTTAGTGCACCATGCGAGGGTTGTCAAGAGCTTCAGAAATACCTGTAAAATTTTGTATGTCTTCTTGCTTTCCTTCATGTTTTGTTCAACCATTATCAACTTGTTTGAACAGATTTTTCCCGGCCGGAAGGATAGTGCTGAGCGTATCATCTTTCCGCATCGACTATATCATAGACCAGATCTGACTTCTATTGTGACTTAAGGTCGCCAACCGGGATCTTTTTTTTTTTAACTTCCAAAATGCACCTCCCCTCTGAAAAAGGCCTGCCGATGTCCATGTTTGGAGGCCTAATTACAGCATTAATAAACGATTATATATACACTGATTAATTTGGTACCCAAGCCCCTTAATAGATGAATGGCAATCTCTCAAAGTGGAATGCGCAGTTAAAAAGATATTTGAGAAATACTGTAGTTTTTATTTCAAAACGATTTAAAATAATGTAGAGAAATTCACTCTGGACTCGATAAGGAAGGGGTTCAGGCCCATTCAGCAGCCTTGGTTCTAACAGTGCATAAAACTAACTTGGTTACTAGAACTGCTGCGTGTCGAATACCCAAGCCCTCCCTCAGGGGAACTTTTCGTATTGGGTTGGTCTCGACGGGCAGTGGTTTCCAATACCCATGGGATATTGTGTATGTTTGGGGTTACGAGACATCTTAAATGTTCTTCGGTACTACACTTTATTCTTCTTATTATTGATAATTTATATTATTTACGAAAGTATGAGAAGCTAGTAAACACTAATTTAAAAACAATATTCAAGTTTACTTTAACTTGGCATCGATAAAACGTTTGCTAAGCAAGCTATTGGATATTTCTTTAACTGAAACAAAAGCCACGACTAATTGCAGTTTCTTGTGATCATAGTGAAACTTGCCGTTTTGCATTTTAATAACAGTTTATTTAGAACCATAACAAAATCTCATAGTTTCAAATGCGAGAAGTATAGTTTTCAAATTCAGTGCCTCTAGCAGGCACTTCTATAAGGTACATGGGTGTGCCATTCAACTGTTTATAATCAATGTGTCCTAACTTAAATCTCACAATATATTCTCATTTTCAATTCGCAAAGTGTTTATTGACAACTTTTGTTATCTATTTGTAAATAAAATCATGTACACAGCTTGTAGAACGTGGAACGTTTCATGAGATTTAGCGAGAACCTTGGGGGAGCAATGGGTTGATAGTTCCTAGCCTATGAGCAAGTGAGTGGTACCCTGATGTTTACCTGTTGGTGACTAAACCAGAAAATATTGCAACTAATAGTAACTATTATAGTACTCCGTATAATGAAAAAACTATGTTGTTACGTGTTTGCTGCTTGTTAATATTGGTATAATTTATTTGACATCCTGTATTCAATGGCAAGTGTAGTCGAGATACGCAATGGTTATTATCAGGGCCCGTATTTTGTTGACCTGAAGCATTTTGATGAATACCTATAAAATGAATCAAACCTTAAAACTACGATTATTGGTTATATAATGTAAAATAGTGCATAGAAGCTCATACATATATTTTTACATGGGCATAACTACAGAAGCAGAAAAATTAGGTACAAGACTTATGTAGGAAAGGTGGACAAACGACCTCCAAAAAAAAATCTTCAAAGACGGGTTGCACAGAAAGTGGGTGTTTTAAAAACCTCTGTTTATACAGCTTCCAAGCTTTCAAAATTGAAATCCTACAGAGATCCTATTATTCATTAAGTACAGTTCTGTGATGACGAGGAATGTCAGGAATATCTCAACCAGATGGACAACACTGTTAACGACTTACTACTTATTATAGTGTATGTTACTATTATCTACTCATGGGTACACAACACAGAAGTTTTGGAATGGAAAATCCCCCGGTGAAATAGATAGCGCTCAGGGCAAGCATGTAGAAACGCGATTGGAGCCTGGGCGGCTCCTAAATCGACCATCCTGTGCATTGTGTATGAGAGGGCCTCTAGCTCAGACTGCTGTCTTCAATAAGCAGTCCTGGGTGATCCGCGGGGCCTTCATTTATTTTACCTGCTAAACGTAGTTACCAATGCAAGGCCGTGAGCAGACTACGGTCAGTGAGCACCAGTAATCCAGCCCTGCCCTAGCTTAACACATTTAAATTGTAGAATGAAGTATCTTCCGGGCTGTTTTTAACACATTTAGTTTCTTCAGATGGGAAGTCATTAATTTCTCTTGAATGAAATCTATAATTGCATTTTGGGAAAGATGTAAAATAATACATAAAAACTAACTAACCCCGGGCACAACAACCCTTCCCTGGCCAAGGCCTACTGCCCGGCCACTGCGTCCCCCACCTCTGCCCATTATTGGCGTCATGAGTGGGGTGCAATACAGGAGGTGGGACGTGGTCAGCATCCCGGGCCCTCCCGGTAGGTTTGGTGGCCTTCACAACTAGGGGCATGTGGTATTCGTGGTGGACGAAGCGGCGTCAGGGCGGGTTTTCTCCGGGTACTCCGGTTTCCCCCGCCATTTCATTCCACCGGTGCTCCATCTTCATGTATCATCAGTGTCACCGCCTGCGGTGCCGTAGTAGTAAAAGCGGGCGTTAAACACTACAACAACAACAACTAGGGGTCGTTATTTCTTAATCAAGTAGCGCATCAATTGGCCCCTCAGGGACCAAACTATGATGATTGCACACCGGATCGGGTCTCCCAGACGGAGAAAATCCCTACACTGGTACCAGGAATCGAACCTGGATCTCCAGCTTGATAAGCAGTAGTGCTGAGATGACCCATGATACTTAAATGTCTACCAAAATAAACAAAACAAATAATTCAGTTGAACAATATGCATCACAGAGGACAGCGCACCTCATAACGTGTTTCCAGGACCTAGGAATCACATATTAGACGAAGTGCTTTTTGTTAAATGTGGTGCCTTCGTTATTCACAACCTTAAGTTGCCATGTGCTGAGAACACAAGGATACTAAGCATAAAAACGCATTTTCCAGAATTATACGCTAACAACTTACCTAAATATCTCGTTTTAACTATCCACGCAATAAAATTTAACTTACAATACGATGGCTATCTTGCAGTTCCTTGTTAAACAATAAACCATTCAACAAATCTGAAGCTACATCCATATTACTTTCTCTACCCACTATTGTTTATTTTATCTGTGCAGGTTTTGCAAAAAGTTATTCTTAAAGCTCGCCTATCTCGTAAGATTAATGGAGATAAGCGTTTCTAGAAATAGCTTCATTATACATTTCGTTATAGGTACAAGGGTGATATAGGAAATCGAGGTAAAACAGATGTTAAAATGTGGAACAGTATATATCATACTCTTTCTGTGTAATCGTGAGAAACAATAGAACGGTGGCAATACTTCGAAACATTACAAGGTATTACAAAATTGAGACCAATAACAGCAGAGTCTCCTCTGAAATGACTGATGCCACGAAAGTTATTTGTAATGAACAGTTATTCTTAGGAGGTTTATAGTTGTGGTTTCATTTTTGTGTATGTCTTATGATTTAGCAGTTATAAAAGATTTTACAAATGTGCTTCGAATGAAGAGAACTTCATCGACAGCTCAGAGCTTCCTGTGGTAAGTAATTAAAAACTTCTTTTTTTTTTAAGATTCTTTATTGTTCTATATGCTCCATTACAATATGTAATACTACATGTTGGGTTTGCTTACAAAGTAAACTGATAATCATATATTAATTAACATGAATAATTATTTAGATTTATTCAGTTCAATTATTTTTTGTCAGGTCAATTGCATTGGCATACTGAATATATTCTTTAAAATAACTTTTAGCAATTTCGACTTTAGTTGGTGGCCATTTTCCTCTTCTTTGAATTATTTTCCTTCTGAATGTTCTTTTTTCCTCTAGATTTCTGCAGTCATATAATATATGGTCTGTCGCTTAGGCCATTTAGCCTGTTCCGACTCCCAAGTCTTGTTCCTTCCGTCTTTTCCTCAGTCGTCCTATGTTCGTTTGTCCTTGTGTTTGATAATTACTTGCTATTTTGGGAATTCTACTTTCTTCCGTCCTATTTAAGTGCTGTTTCCAATAACATTGGTTCTGCATTATTGTTTTGTTTAATTCTTCTACTTTTAATTGTTATCGCATTTGATTTTTTGTCTAGTCTTGTATATCCAGCCATGGTTCTAAGGAATTTAATTTCTGCTGTTTGTATACGTGTGTTGTGATATCCATGTTTCTGAGTCGTAAGTTAAAATTGGGACGGCCATTGTTTTATATAGCTTTATTATAGAATCGTTCCTTGATTTATTCTTTAAGGTTCCTTTTATTGTAACTGTTATATAGCTGAATTTACTTAATCATTCAGTATCTGTTTCTCTCCTTATGTTATTTCACATCCGAGGAAATTAAATTTTGAGACTTGTTGAATTATATTATTTTCTAAAACTATTTTAAACTGAACCGAATAGATGCCTTTAAATGCCGTTGTTTTTGTTTTATTTATAGATATTTATAATTTATGTATTTTGCTATTTCGTATAATCTATATGCCACTCTTTGAGGGTTTTTTTTTCCCCTATTGATCATCTGGTGTACCATTGCTTATACTGATCTTTTCCCTAAATTAATTCCCCCTATTGTTTGTTGTTTCCATGTCATTATCATCTCATCTATGTATAAATTAAAAAGAGTGGTTAACATTGGGCAACCTTGTATAACCCCTTTTGAAACGAGTATTGGTTCTCGGTTATTCATCTTGATTTTGGTTGTTGCATATCAATTAGAAACTAAGGTTTTAAATCGACGCATATAACTATTAGCCCAAAGTGGCTGTGAAATTTATACACGTTACAGATAATTAACGTTTTGCTACGTACCTTTCCGTGCTAATTAGCAACAATTATGGTTGCGTATCTCGTGGTACATTAAGATCACCCCTCGTTAAAGAGAAAATCCTTGAGACAACGTTAGTGTGATAAGCAGGTGTGGAATTCTCCCAGTGACACGGGTTCAAACCCAACTGAGGGCGATGGGTTTTTCTTGGGCGTGAAAATCCCTTGCATGGCTTCCTTCGGAAGGGAAATAAAGTTGGTGGTCTCGTGTCGTAGATTTATGGCGCATAAAAGAACATCAAATCTCATATACAGGCCCCCAAGCAGTCTTTCACGCCCAATGCAGAATGGGACGCTGAAAACCATAGCAGTTAGAGAGCATTCATAAATAAAACGCAATTTAATTTAATAGGAATTCTCAAGCAGTTGGTTTCAAGTTTCAAACCATCATCAGTGCATACAACGTACGACCAAGGCAAGTAAAACTGACGCAAGTGATTGGTCTGCAATCACCAATGAACTCTGAACCGAGGATGGGATGATTTGTTATCTACGACGTTACAGCAAAAATGCCATGTTAAATCTCATGTAATTTTACCAGGCTTTAATGCTTGCAAATTCCTATGCCTGGTGATAAGATTCTTGTGAGTTAATTGACTACTACGAGCTCGTCTATTGGTTGAAAGACGTTCGCACGAAATTATGTTATCCCCTTCTCAAGAAGTGATTTTCTTTCCATTAGAGAAAGGCGTCTTTGTAAAGAGCTTTAAGCTTTTACAGAAAGCTGTTCTGCGAACAGCGCTTCTAAGTCGCATCCTCATTTAAGACAATAAGCTCTAGTCTTTATCCAACGCTTTTCTTATTCTTTATCTTTCATCACATCCATTGTGTAGATTGTTAATAAAGAGGGTATTAAGGATGACAGAAAGTTGTGCTTGGAGGGAAGCAACAAAAATTAAATGAAAGTGCATAAAGAGGAACGGAGGTAAGTGAATGCTAACGGAGTAAAAGCACCTGGTCTGTTATTATGAAACTCTTGCAAGAGACGTACAACTTTGAGTTAGCTGCATACGCCATAAAGTCTCTCTCTTATTGCTTCACACACGAAATGAAAATGTCGCAGTAATAACAGTCTCTGATCATAAGGTAAATCAACTTAGTTGCGTTCGCCTAATTTCATTTCCAACGTCCTACTTTATAGTCTAGTTGCTTCAAGTCGGAAGCTTTTGTAAATGCTGAAGAAGCAGATAATTTGTTTTCAGAGAAGTACTTAACAGTTCATCAGGTTCACAAAGATCATTAATAAACTTAGACCATAAACTTCGTGATATAAAATGCTCGGAATGATTTTATTGTGGACAAATTATGAATGAGGGCTAAAAGTGAGCACCTGGCTTATTCATTCATTTTAATCAACTGATTTACAGTTCAACCATTACTTCTTTGTAGTATTGTTATTACCAGGATTGTTAAGCTTTGCTTTAGGCTTTCTACACCTTTAAAGTAATGATTTTTAGGTCTTCTTTTCGGATCATTATTACTAATACTAATAACGTTCTGTTTTCCTTATTTTAGATTACACACCATACTTAAGGCTTTTGAATACTGAAACATATTTTTCTAAAATAAATGTGAGTACTTGTTTTTGTGTAACATTTATTTACAAGCGTGTTCCACTTAAGTAGACCTTATCAATTATCCTTATAAAAGACATAGTATAAATTTAATCAAACGGAAGTTGACATCAGCCGTTATCTATCGTGACCAAAGGGGTCCTGAATTACAATAAAAATGAAATGAATACAAAGCAATAAGCAACAGACAACTGAAATGGTTTTCTATTATGTTTCTGCTTTTTTATTTTAATAAGATTTATTTAGAGAAAACTATGACAAATTTTGTGTTTTAGCAAGATCTACATTTTTGTGTAGTAAGATTTGCTCTATCTCTTACTGTTTACTAGTTACGCTAAAGACATCCAAACTAAATAGGACTACATGTTCTATAGTCAGAAAATTCAAGATATAGATTTCATTTGCCATAAAATATCTCAAATATGTAGCATTTTCATCAAAATCGTTAGAGCCATTTTCAAGAAAATCAAAATTTTCAAAAAAGTTTCCATGTAAAGGATAGTTTAGGGTGGAGGAAAATGTCATTAAAGTCTTCGTGTCGCACCCTTGAAAGACTTTAAACTTAAATACCAACTTTGGTTTTTAACCGACTTCGTCTTTGAGTTATGCTGTCCACAGACTGACAGACACACAGACACGCAACACACGCGGACCTTTTTCTAAAAATGCATTTTTTGAATTCAGGAGACCTCAAAACTTATATTTATGGTGAAATCTCGACATCGAAATTTTGGATGGAATACAATACTTTACCTTACAATACGTAGTAGAGAAAGTAAAAAAATAATTGGACGGGACTTTTGTTGTTTTTGTTACAGTACAGTTGCCATTTCTTAAAATTTCTTGATTTTATTTCCACTGCAGCGTTTGATTAGGCATAATTACTATCTTCACAGAGAAGTGTATGCATTCGTGAAATGAAATCCGTTATTTCGAAAAGACCCTAAACAGATTATGAAAATCCGCGTATATGGGCAACTTAACTCTATACACCATATTATGGTGTCTGTAAAAGCCGAAGGCACGAAGAGTGGTCAGCTCTCCACGGTAATAATCTTAGAGAAGTGAAAGAACTTCCGATAAACTGGGTAACTTCCTGTCACATATCTCGCCCAGAGGAGCTTAGTTTGGCTCGATTAAGAATAGGGCACTGCAATTTTTCGCATGGTTACTTATTTAAAAGGGCCCCTGCCCCTCTATGTCCGCTGTGTGACAACCTTTTGTCAGTTCGCCACGTGCTGCTAGTGTTGCTCTCTAGCGCACCTTCGGGATTCTCTGCAGCTGCCTGCCAGACTTGCAGAGGTCTTAGCGGACGACAAAACACCGGTTGATAGAGTTTTTAAGTTTTTAGTGGACTGCAATATCAATTTGAGGATTTAAAATTTTAATTATCTGTTTATTCTTTTTGAAATATTTATCATCTTGTTTCATATCTGGCTATTGCCACTGTTTTTTACTATTTGAGTATATTTTTCTTGTTGCTAGTATTTTTATTTTTGAGTGAAATTTATATCTGACTATTGCCATGAATCTTTTAAGGGCGCTGATGACCTAGAAGTTGAGCGCCTTTAAACCCACAAAACAACCAACCTAAAAGCCGAAGGGTTGGGTTAGGTTAGGTTCGGATCGGTTATTTGGTTTGGCTAGAATTGGGTTAGATGTTAGCCTTAAGTTAGATTACATGTCCGACGGGCTCTATTACTTTAGAAGAAACCCGGCGGAACGCGTACTTGGCACATTTTTGGCATACGTGGACTTCTCATGATCCGCCTAGGTTCTTCTTACGAGTTTCAGCAAAGCCATTATTGGCGTCCATTTTACTTGTTACTCGACAAATACAATCGAATTTCTTTCACTAGCCCACAATTACTTCAGCGTATGTTCCGTTAGAATAGAACTGTAAGTTAATTATCTTTTCTTCTTTGAGACCCTACTTTACATTTCGCTTCCGATAATGCCCATCTGATCTGTTTTGTCTCCTTCTGTTGACCTCTGTTCTGCATACTGATGAGCCCAGCTACGCAGTGTTCCTCTTCGGGATGTAATCAGAATATGTAATCACTTCCCCGCTCCTAGCAGTTACTGACACAAGCCGAACCACATAAATGTATTCACGAAGAACGTATACCGTGTTGCTTACTTTATTCACCCATGCATAATATGAGTATCACATTATTCAGATAAGTTTTGAGCGAGTTTGTGAGTTGCTCTCAGTTCGCATGTCAACAGGTCATACCGCTTCTCTATCGATTTCTGTCTTATTAAGGTTTCCCACACAGTCGACTATTTTCTCTCTCTCAACATCTTATGTAACTTCCCTTTCGCTCACAAAATATTGTTTTCTCTTGACGCAACATTCAGTAACAACAATTATCTACTTGCCAACTTGTTAGCTTCATTACTGTTCTAATTCCATTTATAGTTATCACAATTCGCAGTTCAGTAACTCTTTGCGACTTCTAGACTGCTTCAAGGGCGTTATTCAAATTAAAATTAAACACAACGTGGAAATGTATGTGAATATTTGTGTCCCAACTCCTTTCCTTAAAACCTTCTGTGATGACAGATGCATGTTGTAACGGGGTCGTGACTTTGGGCGCCTTTGTAGCGGGTTCTGGACGTTGGGTGCCGGATTTAGGTAGGCATGAGAGGATGTTTCTCGGGCGCGAGGTTAGATGACAACACAACACAGACTTTTACTAAGTTTATTATTCAACACTTCATTTGCCTCGAAGTGCCGACCTGAGCAAGTTTCTGGTGTTTCGCTCTAAGATTGCTATCTGCTTTACTTTACACTAATCACAGTCTATTTTCATACCTCGACGTTTCTTTTGGCGCGAAGCTATACTTATTTAGCGATACGAGGCTCTCCCTCGTCGCGACATCGCAACACCAGAGCCAACTGTCAGCTTCTACGTTATTCTCTTTATATCTCACCCCCGCGCTTTCTCTCTAGTCCCGTTATGGAGGAGGGGTATATCTTCCCCCAGCTGTGTCCTTGGACTTCTGGCAAAATGTCCCTCGGCTTGGGATGACAAAAGATTGTTTGTTCCGTGGCCTTCAGAAACTTATTCAGGTCAACCTACTTCCAAAAGGCAACTTCTTTGCACAATACCAAGTTATACTTATATCTAAAATCTTATGTTTATGTACATTCTTAATCTAGAATTACAAATATATACATAGAAGTTCCCGTCTCAATGTCCAAACAGTGTTGTCCATTCACATGGAATAGAAAACAACTTTTCTCTCTCTCGTGGCAGAACAGTTTGTCACAAAAGGTGACACACTGGCTAAAGACGCTGACTACGAAAAAATACTTAAATGTCCCAGAATGAGTTACCCCAGCAACGATTACTATACAGCAAGTTCATTTAAGTACCTCGCATTGGATCCAAAATAGACTTATTTTATTCCAAAATGGAACGTTATGAGTTTCTCAACCATGTAGCTAATAGATAAGTAGAGGAAGTATTGCTGTCAGCAAGAATTCGCTAACAATCTTTCACCAAAACTACATGTTTTGAATCCGACATATCCAAAACTTTGTGCTTTGGGAATGATTTTTGTGTGTATATCTATGAACAGTATGATTTAAAAACAAAATTGGAACAAAATCAAGGCCATTTGTTATGTCCAGTATCCTCCAAACATGCTACCAGAAGTTTCAAGAAAATCCCCCACCTTATACTACCTTTTACATAGAAAAGAGTTCAATAGCTATTATTTTCTCAAAATGACTCTATTTGAATTAAAATAGCAGTGTTTAATATATTGTAACGAAACGACAATTCTACGAATACCACTTCCTGACACCAGTGTAACAAAACGAAGAAGTTCATTTCAGTTACTCTTCTATTACTTTATTGTCACTCGACGCTCGTTAAAGCTTCTTTACGACGACCGACGTATCATCACGATACACACTCGCTCAGCTGTCTCGCACTCACTGACGTGCTGATCGACTCATGTCTTTATTGTAAACTTACTCACTGCTGTTCCTGGCCTCCTTATATAGTGGGAATGACGTCACGCGATACTTTCTTGAACTCCACAAATGTGCCGGCGGCTGGAATTTTGTAGAAGACGCCGGAGAACGCCCCCTTTTGTGTAACCATTTTCATTGTTGTTACTCATGTACACACAAACAGTTACGCGAGGCAGTCTGACCTTGAACACCTTTATCCGCTCGCCGGCCCGGCATGAAGCAGCTCTTTGTTTTGTGCTGAGTCCGGTGTCACAATATTTATACGACAAATAGAATATATATCTTGACCTTTCTAGAAATAGCCTGTGAATGCCTCTTTATTTGGAAGTTGTATCTCTTTGTATAACTGATAAACCATAAAAGAGAGACAAAGAGGTGTTGCACAAAAATAAAGTATCGATCCCTTTAACAGACATTTTCTTTCAAATGTGTCGCATCAGTTATTTCCAAGACATACGTTATTTGTTTGTATTGTTCCATATTTTGACATTTCCTAAAGTACAGCCGCATTACAGTTGTTTCTTGTGATGTCAAGGAGAGTGCGGAATTCCATGGCAAGCAAATAGGCATTAGCTTTCAAACTTCTAACAATCCATTAGTTTTTCCTGTATCTCCCTTGTACCTGTAAGGAAATGTGTAGTGAAAATAATTCTGTTTATGCTTGGATTAAATAGCAACAGGTGGAACAATAAGCTTTCCTAAGAACAGTTCATATAAAGTTAAGCGATAGTACACACAAAGTTTTGCGAATGTAATATCGTATTTTGTTTAAAAATTCCTTTTGTAATACCTACTCTATAAATGAAATCTGTATATGTTAAATGTTTTGAGCAATTGCTTACAACTGATGTTAACGTGTTTCCAGGTCAAATTTCGAGTATCATATAAAAAAGAAACAGGTAGAAGTCACCAAAAAGCTATGGAATGACCTATGCAAAACTATGCTACCCTCAGGTCTTTCAAGCGGATAAAACAATTTGCTTTTGAAGACTGTAACTGATGATATGAAATGCAGGCAAAATCGATTACTGGAACGGCAATAATGGAGCAGTTGGTGGAACGAGTGGCACGGGAAACCGTGGAACCTAGAGAAAACCCTCCCTGACTTTGCTTCGTCCACCACGAATACCACGTGGGGGTCCCTGGGATCGAACTCAGGCCGCCTAGGTGGTAGGCGAACTCTAACCGCTCGGCCACGGCACCGTCAGTGCTGGATAAATGTGACAGTTTTAAATACTAGTGAATACGTCGCAGTTATGCATCTCAAGGAGATGTCAGAGCTCAAAACGCAGAATGACTACCTACATATGAAGACTAAGTATTTTTTGCAAAAGATATCTGTTTACTTCCTTCTATTCCTGTATTACTTTGTTTGTAAACATATGTTGAAAATGTAATACAAAATTAGGAATGAAACAATTATAAATACGCTTGGTGCGGTAATATAGGTGGAGATACAGATAAATATAGGTTAAAATGGATACACTATGCTCTCACAACGGAGAAACACAGGCTATTTGCCTCAAGTATAAACAATATGGAAATGGGAAATATTCGAGGACCAGAAAGAAGATGGTTAGACGAACATCGAGTCTCGGGAAGGACCCAGCAGGTCTCTTTGTCTAAAATGATGATGCTGCTGATGATGATGTAATGGTGGTGGAAGATATTTGTCTGATAAACTATAACCAGTGCCTTTGCTGAGATATTAACTGCGTTTATTTGCTGGAAAACAACTAAGAAATTCCAAGAAATGCACTACGTTTTTTCATGAGTGTATCTATTCTTGGTTTGTTTATGTGGTAAGGGAAAAGGAAGAATCATATGCATTAAATGTTTATTTGTACTTAATATAACATTCAGATAATAATTATTGATCTGAAAGACATTTTGCGCTCTAGCATGGATAAAACCTTGGTAACGTTTAAAACAAAAAGCTATATCATGTTTCATATAGAAGGCTTTGAACGTTTCCTCCTAAAGAATTATTTTTGATAAGTATGAAACAGCATATTCTTTTGGAATCTTAAGCATCATTTCAACTAATTTGCGGCAAATTTGGTAAACAAAAGGATTTTTTCTTTCCTTCTTCTGTTACGTTACAAAACTGGCACCTGTAACATTTGCCAGAGCAGTTTTCTGGAAAGATTTATGTTCACAGAAGTAACATCTTTACTCTTATTTATGCCAGCAAACTTACTAATGGTGCAATGTTTGACAGGTAGAATCGGAAATGAAAAATTCAGTGCCACAGCTGAGATTTGAACCAGAGACCCTCCGCTCACTAGGCGGGCGCACACATTGCCCACACACGGCTTGTGTTTAAAAGTTAGAGCGCCCGCCTAGTAAGAGGAGGGTCTGTGGTTCAAATGCCAGCTGAATTTTTCGGTTCCGAATGTACCTTTTAAATCTTCACTCTTATTACTCTGAAAATTATTTCATCGGCTCCATCGATACTTCTTTTAACCTTCAAATTATTTGTTCACATTATTCTGAATGCATTTGGAAAAATAAAATAATTGTGCGTTTAAAATAGGTACTGATATAGTAGCAAATTTTATCGAAGTTTGAACATTTCGGTCAATTTCTGATATGTACGAATTTCAAATGCGCTTTCAATAATTAAATTTAGATGCACCAGAGCATAGAATGCCAAAAGAGTTAACGAAAGGTTCAAGTACGAGAGTACTGGACCCCTGAAGTAAAGGGTATCTGCGCATTCCAAAGTTGAAGGTCCACATCATGTAAATTCATTATTCACTCAATCTCCATAAGGTAAATCAATGAAAACTCGAAAATACAATACAAAATTGATTTCTCCGACCTGATTGAATGCAAGGGGTGGGTAACGGCGTGCAGCTAACGGTAGCGCTGTCTCCCAAATTGAACTGGCGGGGGCGGGGTCGTGTGGTTCACTGAAGCACGCATATTGTGGCATAGAGTTTATCAGGTTAAAATATTGATGAATTTCTTGAATGACAAGTAGCTCTGCATCCTAGAGAAGATAGTGCCTATAACAAGTTTATTTTACTTCTATTACCAGTTACTACTTCCTAAGTAAATGATTTTTGGGACACCATGAGCTTCAGAGATTTGTGGATAGACTGCGAACAAAGTGTTTCTTTACAATTTTTTTTCTGTGCTCTGGTTATTTTCCGTCAGATAACTGGCAGAAGTGAAAAGCATTTTTAAAATATATTTAGTGACAGTTATTTAAACAAAAAGCTTAGAAAAACAGGTTTAAAGCATTTTATTACACATTGTCAAAGTAAACTGTAACACTTCAAACAGGTGGAGCGAACGGCATCGTGTAAATTGAATAGCTCCCCTAGAGGGTTTGCTCATGAATGTTCAGACGTTTTATCTAATGAGATTTTATTCCCGTGTATCGGGAAGTGGGGCATACAAGCCTGGCTAGCTGGAGGCGACAGGTAAATAAGCACTATCCCAATGGCCGTCACGCTGGAGGGCTGACCGCACATAAAAACACCCCAACCCCGTTACGGCGCGCTAAATCTGGCCTTCTCTGACGTAACTGCGTGGGAAGGCTTCAAGTATTGAGCAGAGCGACGATGGTCAACTCTCTCAGTTAAAAGATTCTCTAAGCTCTCATCTACCACGTTTCTTTGTACTCTATACTTACGCAGTAAATATGAAATATTAATTTTAAGGTGGAATCTATTTTAGATTCTACAGTTTCAATGAATACACAGGTTGTATCGTGTGCAACGGTCACACAGGTTCCACTACCCGCTGCGGTTTCTCAGAGATAACTATTGTTACCGCATTGTTGGCAATTTCCAGTTGATAATATGACAACATTTTAGAATTGTTGGTTTATCGTGGTTACAGTTATATTTTACTGTTATAAAATAGACCCTAACATAGAAATTGTCAATAAAATAATTCAATAGTGATGATGGTGGTAATGATGTTGATGACGACGACGATGATGATGATGATGATGACGATGATGATGACGATGAACAAGTGGTCTCGCTGGAGGTCTGTACGTAGCTGTTAGAGCCTTTGTGTTTCTTATGCTGGGCTATCACTCAAATTCGACTGTCCGAATTAAACGGGTTCTTCACATTTGTATAGTATATGTTGGGAAGAATCAGAAACCCATTCCATATGAGTCGTGTAATGTATACGAGCGTACCTAGGATTATTTACTGATGTACACTCGTTGCATTCTTGCCAAGGACCAGTATCTGGTGTCGGATTGTACCTATTAAAGGAACTATAGTATTCTTCCCAAATATTGTATATTAGGCAAGGTTGCCAACCCGTACGATAATTAAAGTGCATGTACTCATGGTTGTCAGCCCGTAAGATAATTATGGGGGTGTACGATAATCTTGATAGCAGCTTTGCCACAC
This sequence comes from Tenodera sinensis, assembly GCA_030765045.1. NCBI lineage: Eukaryota > Metazoa > Arthropoda > Insecta > Mantodea > Mantidae > Tenodera > Tenodera sinensis. Next base: position 111,352,312 of record CM060961.1, read on the forward strand.
CAGCGAAATGAAATTAATTACAAATAGCGAAACCACTTTTATCCTCATGGCCTGTCTCCACCCCTCTAAGGCAACCATTTCATATCCTACTAATTCTTCTACTCTTTAACCTCCTGTTGCCAGTGTGCCGGGATCTGGTAATATCAATGAAGAAGGCACTGTTGAGAAAATTGATCAATGGAGAAAACTTGGAATACGTGATATTCCGTGTGAAATAAAGAACATGCCTGAACGTGGCAGTTTCTGGAGTACTGTTAAACCATGTCATCTTGGTGAAAATACTCATTTCAAAGAACTGGCGGAGGTTACATTATCAGTGGTTCCATTACTTTCTTTTCAGAATTCTCTTGTTTGTTATAACTAAATTCTCTTTTGCTTTTAAACATTGCAGTTATCTGTTGTAATCTAATATGCCCAATTATCGTCCAGGACTATAACAACCTGTTGCAGTTGTTCCTGCGTTGAAACTCCAATATAATGTACATCTAATTTGTGAAGAATGCTGTTTTCTATCTCATTCTATCCCCGCCAGAGGCCTATTATGATAGGTGCGGGTTTGGCACATCCGGGGTCCCGAGCCAACTTACTCCGTCGGTGTGGGCTCATCTTCGTGATGAGAAAATCAGTCTAAACGCCCAACCACGTGTAAGCCATAAGTGGAAACCCGTATCGGTGGAAAGGCTATCCTGGTCGGTTGAGGAATGCGTATCTGAGCCCGGTCCAGTTTATTTCTGAATTCGGGGAGGGTCCGCATTTCCAATACACCACTTTGGTATCCGCTTCCTTTAAATGGGAAACTAGGGGCTAACCCACCCCCAGTCAATAGGCCAGGGCTAGATATTGCACTGAACTCCAGAGTGAGCGGGGCACTATAATTCCTGTATAGCCCTGTCACCCCAGTGGGATGGCCGTTGTTGGGCACCGTGGTGTGTGGGTAGCACTGGGGTGTGAAATCTATTTAATTCTTTTATGGCTATAAACACTATTAAAGGACCACTTCAAGTGCGCGAAGAACCAGAGGTAACCGCAGTGTCAGCAGCTCGGTACCTGGTAGTTAGTACACAGAAGAGGCTCAGACCTTTTTACTTTCTCTACTGGTAAGTAGCGAAAGTATTGTATTCCACCCAAAAATTCGAAGTCGAGATTTCACCGGAAATACATGTTTTGAGGCCCCCTGAATCCAAAAAAAAAAAAAAAGCATTTTTAGAAAAAGGTCCGTGTGTAATGTGTGTCTGTCAGTCTGTCAGTCTGTAGACAGCATAGCTCAAAAACGAAAAGTCGGTTAAAAACCAACGTTGGTATTTAAGTTTAATGTCGTTCAAGGATGTGACACGAAGATTTTGAAGAAAATAGCCCCACCCTAAACTACCCTTTACATGGAAAATTTTTCGAAAATTTTGATTTTCTTGAAAATGGCTCTAACGATTTTGATTAAAATGTCATATCTTTGAGATATTTTATGACAAATGAAATGTATATCTTGAATTTTCTGGCTATAGCCCCTGTAGTCGTATTTACTCTGGACGACTTTTGCATAACTGGTAAACCGTTAGAGATAGACCAAATTATACTATACAAAAAATGTAGATCTTGCTAAAATACACAAATTGTGTCTCAATAAATTTCCTTGTAGGGTGAACCATTTCGGAGATATACCTTGTTATGTGTGTGAGTTTCGGAAAACTTGGAACTTTCGTGAAATGGGTCATCGTTGTTCATTTTTTTATATGTTACGTGTACAAAGAGAACGGAATCTCAAAGCTTTAAAAGATTTGACTATCGCACAAAGCCTACTGTATTCCAATATTCCCCTTGCACCTACAAGGAAATAAGCAATAAGATAATTTGTACAAATGGTTATTTTAACTAACACGAAGAAGATATAGGAATAAGAGTTTGTAAGAATATTTAGTACAAGAGTAGAGAAAGTCATGTGAGTGCAACACATCAGATTTTTGAAAGTGAAGCCTTTCGTCACTCAGGCCGGTCCTGTAAGGTCGTGTTCCACACTCCGGAACAGTTCTCTGCTTATTGAGACCTTCACTTCCTCACAGTTCGACAAATAGTTAAAGGTCAGACTACTCCATGGATATCATATCCGTGTCGAGAAGCACCGCAGTCTAAACTCTTCCAGGGGGTCATCACCTCGCCCCTGTTAGATGGCATGCCAGAGGAAGAGATATTGGGTTACCTCCCGGATCAAGGAGTCATAGAGATCTACTGAGTCAGGACTAAACACGATGGTATCTAGGTGCCTACCTGTATCCTGTTCCTTAAATTTGATCGGATTGATTTGCCTTCGAAAATTAAGGCGAGGTACGAAGTGATCCTATACGGCCATATGTTCCACGCCCTATGCGTTGTTTTCAGTGCCAAGGTTATGGCCACTCTAAGATGTCTTGGAAACTTGCTAAGGCATATCTAAAATTAAAAAGAATGAAGGGATGAGACGGAAAACAAGCGTGCCGGGTACGGAAGCTGACGTGCGTTAACTGTGAGGTCCAATTCGAACTTTTATTGTATCTAGCCATGAAGAAGTACCTGACCAGCAATCCCACAGTGAACTCATCAGAAAAAGATACACTTCCTTCCGAGAGCAACCCGGCCTGTCCGACTAACCGAGTATCAAAAATAAATTCCTTCCAAGGGTCAAATCCTGTCGTCCAGTTGCGGCGCCCCTGCCTTCATTGCCTGATCCTGCAGTGCTTAAACAAAATGACAATGTCAATGAAGTGAGGGACGAGAATTCTTGCCAGTACATAATCCATCCTAAAATTCAGATACGCTCCTGAGGAAAAAAAGACCGAAAAAAGCACAAAGAGGCCGGTTTAAGAGTAGTCAAAACCAGAATGTCCAAATGGGAGTCATAAACCTTCGCGCCAGTGTTTTCTTCCACCACCCCTTTCGTAACGCTCGTGAACTCTACCCCTATTTAAGGGACATGGGACACAGTGACAGTAACACAGTGTGAGAATTTCAATGTACTTGTATTGTGTAAACATAGAACAATACACCATTATCGGTAAGGAGACAGATCCAGCTCTGCAGTAATTGCAAGAAGATTACGATATCGGTTGAGTAAACGCTGCCCATGATTTGCATAATGCACTGCATCCTATTAAATGCATTCAATCCTGCTTACTCAACAATTGCCAAGTGTGAGAAGATAATCGCTCTTATCCCCGACATCCTAGCTGTTGGAATTGTACGGAGCACTTGAGTGTGTTGACAGGAAGCACTTCAGAGACGTTCGTCCCTTTCCTAGTTACCTTGAGTCCAAAATTGTCGAGGTAGCTTTAATTTGAGTGCAGATTCTTCCCTCCTCTCCGAAATGCCCAGCCAAGTATTATGATATATTAGTGGTTTAAAACTAGAATTAATTTACCTTTTCCAGGCACTCTTTACTCGAACTTGTAAGTCAATTCCAAAGAACATTCAATGGTCTCAGTTTCCATCAATTCGTTTTCATTTGAACGTTCTGCTCTGCAATAAAATTATATTAGTAATATACCTCCAAAATATTTGTTTATTTTCAAAAATTGCGATTTCTCCATGCGTAAACTCTAATTAGTTGTGATTGAAGTAAAAACATTTCTCTCCAGAATATTAATATCCGTATAAAATTTAAAACACACTTATTATTGGAGTAGATCAGTATGCGGCAACAGTTAGAAAACATTTGAAGAAAAGAGAGAGCTAAGATCAATAACAGGTCACCCGGATTAACCCGGGCGGGATGGATACCCACGGTACCTATCCGTTTAGTACGGATTTGCCCGTGAGATATGATAGGTGTAGTCTTTTTCACAAGCTTTGTGTCAATGTCTGCTTATGGTGATGTTTGGTATCTCTCTTTTGCTACCGACTTTGGGTTGGGAATGCGGTCAGAATGTCTGTCCATCCTAGTGCACCCAGTGCCCAGTTCTGCGCGCTTGGCCGGCTACTTGTGTGACCAGCAAGTGGAGCATAGTCAGATAGCGAGAAACCGATGGTGAGGTGAAATGTTTGGTGAAATGTGGAAGCAGCGGCGCTAACTGCCCCAAAACATCCTTAGGTAAGCGGTAGCTTTTGCGCCTCCTGGGAAGGCGGTGGTCATATTATCCCAGGGTGTTGACCAGCTGTTTTGGGTGTGGCGTAAGCTTGTTATACGTTGTGCCAGCTCTGTCATGCACAACGTCCACAATATTTGGAATGCCAGAATGAATGTGGAGGAATCTACGGTCGGTGTTGTAGATCATCCTAAGCGCCCTGTTCTTCACGACCTGCAATCTACAGACGGTGGTTTGAGCCACCAATCCCCAGGCCTCGCACCCGTACAGGATCAGGGGATGAATAATCGCACGATACAATCGTAGTTTAAGATATGTGGGCATTATGGATCGTAGAGTGGGATACAGTTTTCCTAGGGCCGCATGGCCCTGGACAGCTTTAGCTGTTACGTGTGAAGTGAAGGTAAGTCCTCGGTCGAGTAGTACTCCGAGGTATTTAGCGGAGTAAACCCAAGGGATTTTCCTCCAACCTAACCTCAGGTGTCTATCCGGCCTCCAGCTTCTAACTTTGCCTAGCAGTAAAGCTGGACTTTTCTGCGGGCTGATGGTCATTCTCCACTTTTCACTCCACCTGTCAAGGTGTCTCTGCAATGGAGGGAAGCAGTAACGGAGATTTTTGTTTCGGGCCAGTATGAGGATATCGTCGGCATACTGGCACGTAACAGTGTTGAGTTCTACGGGGAAGTCAGATATGTAGGCAGCAAAGAGCAGCGGCAACAGAACACTGCCTTCCGGAACTCCAGCCGCTATGTGTCTGATTGTGGATAACCTGCCCTCCACTCGCACTCGGAAGTTGCGATCCCGGAGGAAACTAGCTATAAGTGATAGGTATGGGGGAGGGAGATCTGCCTCTGGGCTTCTACAGTAGGCCCTGGTGCCATGTTGTTGCAAATGTCTTATCCACATTTGGAAGCACTGCAACTGTATTGAAGTTCTCCTGGAAGCCCAGAGCAGCCTTAACCAGACGCAGTAGCTGTAGGGTAGTGGAATAACCTCGACGAAAACCAAACTGATGATCCGGGAGGAGTCGCCTTTCCTCTAACAGAGGAGTTAGGAGGGACAGAAGTGATCATTCAAATATTTTCGAAACGATCGGCAATAAGCTGATGGAACGGTAACTCCATGGGAACATTGGATTCTTGCCGGGCTTTAAAATGCAGAATACCCTCACCTCCTCCCAAAATTGAATAAAAGCTGCAGTATTTTGAGATTTTACGTTCTGTTATCCTTAACTTGTGCGCTCCAACGTGAACACTAGTGTTTTCTGAAAAGAAACAAGGACACAGCAGTCACAAAAAGGGTTTTCTCAAAGTGAGTATATTATTATCCGCTGTCCCATTTATACTTAATGAGGTATCTTAAGAGTGCCTTTTAAAAATGTAAAGTGTTCTTAATCGGCAGAAACAGAAATAGCACGACATATTACTTCCTAGATCAGGATATATTTTACCCCCAAATCACTTGTATTAGCTTGTAAAAGGAAGTCCAAAATCAATTTCTTTGTTTCACTAACAACCTTAGTTTTTCTTGTTAAATTGAAAGTTGTTTCTATTTATAATTCCCAACAGTTTAAGCTCTAACAAAACGACTTCAAGCTAAGCTAAGCAGAGTCCTATAAACAACTCAGTGTAGAAGATTAGAGGAAAACCTAACGAGTATAAGAATAAAATTCTTTAACTGGTCCCGCCAGGCATGTAATACGTAAAATATAACGTCCTATGTCGTCCCGATTTTCCTGAGCGTTGAGACATTAATGGATTTTACAATGGAATTGTGAAATATCTAAAATGAAATGGGGTGCGGTACGCCAGCAGCCTTACCATCACGGCATAACAGAAGCTTGGTATTTCGGTTATGCAGCGTTGGCATCTCCTGGTAGTAATATATATGGAGTTCGGAGTACAAACGTTTTGCTTTGTGCGACATCCCCAAGAGTTATACCTAGGAGTTGGGTTCCCTCAAAGGCACTCATTCTCTCTTGCCATTCTCTTTTCTCAGTTGCTAGAAGTTCGTCCCTGGTGCAGTGTATTTCCGCCCAGATACTACATTTCAAGTAACCAAGTCCGGTGTCTATTCCTCGCTGAGCACATTTGTTCACATTATCCTTTATTGGAATCACCCACCTACCACATTTTAAATCTCGCTGACATGAAAATTGCTCATCATATTTTATCCAAACCACCTATCTTAGCTCACAGCTACATTCCTGAAAATCTTATGAGTAAGTTTGCCTACCTGGGACTGATAAAAGTTTAACACATCAGGCAGGGATGAACCGGTTTATATATCGGTACTATTAGAGTCGCGCAGCCTAGTTCAAGGGGATAGGCATTCCATTCTATAAGGTCCGAACATTACACACATTAGCCTATGTATGAATAAGTTCCAAAATATTTGACTAATTCTAAGAATGTGATTGTGTGAACTGACATCTCCTATATAGAATATGACTTCTGAAACTTGCTCGTGCTTTCTTCTAGCCCAGTACAGCATTTCCCTTCATAGATGATTCTCAGTTACTTCTGTAAAGAAAGGAACAAGAGTCTTCGTATGAGAGTTTGTTGTTTTCCCTTATTTAAACCTTGTTTATTGGGTCAATCCTCATGTGAGCATTAGGGATGCCCTCAATAGATAGAAGAGATTTATACAGTGACAGATAACAGCTAATATTTATTGACACATCGTCAAGAAGGTGCGTATTACCTGAACGTGGAAGATGTTATTTCGTATTTAAGGCCGTTTTACTGGCACCACGGTTGCTGAATACTGGCAATATATGACTCCAATAGTAGTCGTTAAAGGAAACCTGACAAGCAAACGTTCCAGGTATCTTCCCGACATTTGCCCACTATGAAGATTGAGGAAAACTGAAAGGGAAAAAAAAAAAAAAAAAAAAAAAACCGCTCAAACATCGAGGATGGTTCTTATGGGATTTGGGCTGTTCACGAGTTCATGTCTCACCTGCACATGGAACCTGTATTCCATATCTCGAAGACCTTCCGTGAAGTCGCACAATACACTCACGAAGAGGGCTAAGAAGGAATTCGAGAAGTCAAACTTAACAGGTTAAATAAACTGGTCTTCATTACAATGTAATTGACTCAACTGACCAAATAGCTACTCACCTGCTGCCATGACATCAGTGAATTTCCAAAACATAACGAGGAAGGCAAACTTGTCTCAATTTCTTCCTCTCCCTTTTTGTCAGGAACAAAGACATACCACATAAACAACGCTTAATTCCCTAATCATGCTGGGTGAAGTGTAACCTGCGTGTATTAAACTTTTTACTACGCCCTCGAATGGCTTTGCAGTATTCGTTGGTAATGTGAAACATGCCGAGGTACATAAACCTTTGTTTTTCAACCAGAAACCTTCCTTTCGTCATTTAAAGGTTACGCTGTGCTCCAGTTGTGGCAAGTGGTAACGAGATTGGGCTCGGCGAACAGAAAACAGTTTATAAGCTTGAAATGTCAACGGGTAACGGGTGTTACCTCAAGAGTACAGCTTCTCGTTCATATTGCAGCTGAAGTAGGTCGCTACACCAGAGATGGATTCTTTGTCACCAGAGAGAGCAGGCCGTGAATGTAATTAGTGCAATGGAAGGAAGTCTCATGGTTCATTTCCTCGCCGCCGCTTGAGGGGATTAATATGATTCTCCTACTTTATGGCCATACATACAGATTGTGGTATTCCATTTCCAGATCTATCTCTTTGCTTGCTTTTCTTGTAGTGTAAAATAGGAGCACGCATGTGATATCTCACGTTCAATATTCGTTCTTTGATAGGTATTACTCAACCACTACATACAATATAAGAACTAGCATATTCAATTGCAGAATGTCCCTAAGTCTTTGACCATAGTCAAGTGGTGTAGCGGTTCACATGTTAGCCTCTAGTTCCTGAAGCCGTGTGTTCAAGCACCACGGAAGGCAATGGAGGTTTCTTTTTCTTTTATCTATTTCTTTCTTCGCAAGATAATTAAAGCGGTTGATATATATGCTTTGTGTACGTAAAATAACCTCATACCTAGAAACAGAAGGTGCCTGAACCAATTGTCGGCCTGCTTCATTCTCGTGGCAGTATTTATGGACGGCTAGCTAATCACCTGACCAGTGGTGGAAGTATTGGCTGTAGAAAAGAAACCTAATTGTAGAAAGAACTGCTGGGTGTGTTCATACCCGTTGGGGAGGGTTTCCGACCGCTTTAGCTGTGATGTGAGTGCTGCATACCCTAAGCACTTGTACTTCTGACGTTACTAGAAGTACGAACATTTAGGCCCCTCCCGTGTGGGCGTTGTTGTATCGGCGGGCCAGTGGTTCCCAATACTCATGGGAAGTTGAGTACGTCTTAACTTGTCAAGGCGGGGTTGTGAGACACCTCAACTTCTCGGCTACTACTCTGCAGAGCTAATAGCCGGTAACTAGAGGTCCGGCGGTCCTACCGAGGTTTTCCAGTAGTCTTACCTTTGGGTTGACGCGCAAGTGGTGTATCCACTTTCGTCCCGTGTAGCAGAATTTTTTTTTTTTTTTTTTTTTTTTTTTTTTTTTTTTTTTTTTTTTTTTTTAAAGGGATCAGGTATTGCCCTAATGGAAAGCCCCACGGTAGGAGTGTGCACTTGGTTACGCCTTCTTAGGGGGCCAGTTTCGACTCCTTGGTAGATCCCTCGCCGCAAAAAGTGTCTTTATACCCAGGGGTCTGACAGAAAACTAGCCATAACCTATGGGACAGTATCATAACTTGCACATTTTAGTAAATCCAAAATGTCTAAATTTGTATCGTAAAAATGTAATAAGTGGCGTGGTACTGGTACTGCAAACAAATTCTGCATCTTTTAGATCCCCGATAGCTCCTTTAGTTGCTTTCTGGATGGACCATGATCGATTAAATACTCATTGTACCTGTATTTTGACATTTCTTTAATTCATATGGATGAGCAATTTATTACAAACTTGACTGTATTTCTTAGTTTTCACGAGCCTCTGTCAATTGGATCGGTTAGCAAATATAGAGTTTGTTCCAGAGTTTCATAGTAACATAAACTTGTGCATTTTGAAATGGAGCATTCTACATTTCATTCTATAGATAGAATGCTGATGTACCGCAGATTTGTATTAAAGTAATTTACAAAACAAAAACAGCTTAAGAATCATGTGATCATTATACTTGTAATTCCATTGTTGCAATTCCTTGTTCCTTATACAATTATAAAATTTAAATAGGTAGCCGGAGCCATTTTTTGCCACAACTTCAAAAGCGTTCGTGATCCAATTCTATAGGCTTATATTATTTGAATCAGAATGAAGAGTGCCATGAAAGGGTGCATTTAAAAATTCACAACCTTGTGTTTTTAAGAAGTTTTGGAATGTTGGATACAATATTGTTGCTTTCACCCTGTCGCTCCCTTTTCAGTCTTTATTAGCAATTAAATGCTTCCCCAAGACAACGCTGTCCTTCCTATTGCTTCTTATTTGTGCTCTACACACAGTCTAAGTGCTCTTGTGTACAGAGTTTTAAACATTCTGCAACTAATTCCAAATTTGTTCCATATTCCCTCTCGAAATCGTTTGTAGTTAATAATTGTTATTCTTTGGCCCCTTTAGCTGCCATGGCTTAGTTGGTGACTGCTTACATTTGATGGTGTTTTTATTTTTGATGTTCTATGTTAGGGTACTATTGATTTTAGTCGCTGTTTGTTTTCTTCACTACGTACTTAGAGTAGGTACCATTTGATGGTGTTTTTATTTTTGATGTTCTATGTTAGGGTACTATTGTTTTTAGTCGCTGTTTGTTTTCTTCACTACGTACTTAGAGTAGGTACCCATGTCTAGGAAACTGTTTAAGATAATTAGCTGAATTTTTCAATGCAAGATTAGTAGTAATTTTTTAGCTGATGAAATAGAATCAATTTGTATTAATCAGAAGTAAAATTATGACCTTCTAATATGTCTGAATTTTTTATTGAAAAATTACAGTTTTTAAATAATAACCATACCTTATACGCAAATGTCTTTTCATTAAAATAAGGTTATTTTGATGCAAATGTGTAGTAAAAATTTCAGCACTTTGCACCTGTGAGTTTCAAAGATAATGGCACATTTGTGTAGAAAATTGTACTTTTTTAACAAATTAGACTTAAACGAGGTGAGAGAGCTAAAAACTATAGACTGCGTTATTTTCAATAAAAGTTCTGAACTGCTTACAATTAGCGTACCTCTATGAAAGTTATACCAAAATGAGCGGAAGATTCACATGCAAGTAAAATCTGGACTTGTAAAAGAAAATCACAAAAATCACAATTTCGACTCCCCTTAAAAATTTTATGCGACATTTTACCCGAAATACAGCTTTGGGGACTTCCTAAATCCAGAAAAAGTATTTTTATAAAAAGAGCTGTGAACAACTCAAAAATGAAAAATCGGTTTAATACCAACTTTGGTGTTTAAGTTCAGCGTCTTCCAAGTATGGGCACAAAGGTTTTTTAACAATTTCCCATCGCAAACTACCCTTTACATGGAACATTGTTTGAAAATTTTGATTTTCTCGGAAGTATCTCATTATTTTGCTTAAATTGTCAGGTGTTTAAAATATTTTAACAACAAAAATTATATACTGGATTTTCTGGGAATATCTTCTGATGTTCTCTTCATTCTATGACTTTTCATACCTTTCAAACGTAAAAGTGAGACAAAAGCTAACTACATTTTTAAAATGTAGATCTCTCTAAAGTACACAATTTGTCACATTTTTTGGGGAAGTTAATCGTTTCTGAGATATTCTGTCTTTCTAATCTATATTCCCACTTCCAGATTCTATGGGGGTAGATAATTGAAGAAATATTTTCATCCCCCACCAGGAATCAAAGCCGGAACCTCCGGTTCAGAAGTCAGCTCGCTGACGACTTCACCGCAAGGCGGGGTTCCGTTTCCAAGAGCTCCTAGTGAAGCTTGGAGTGGAACTGCCTGTGATGTTCGCCAAGGGCGAGAGACTTTACCCCCCTTGGCTATCTGGTACGCCCCATGTAGATCTTGGGATGACCATACACCAGAAGTCCACGCTGCCTATTTCAAGTATCCGCACGTGTTTCTTAGAATTTTTGTCAGGTTACTCTGACCGTAAATATATTTACACCGATGGATCAAAGAACACCAACGGTGTTGGATGTGCTTATGTTTATGGAACCGAACCATATACATTCGGTTTTCCAAATAGCACTTCCATTTTTACTGCAGAGCTTTATGCAATTTATCGAGCCGTTTTGTATGTTCGCCGCCGTAAATTAGGTGACTGCCTGATTTTGAGCGATTCCCTTAGTGCACTGCAGAGCCTTTGTCAGTTGTACAACCCCCATCCTATTGTACAACGTATCCAGGATGCCCTCCATGTTTTACACGCTTCTGGTGTTGATGTGGTGTGTGCATGGATTCCTGGTCACGTAGGTTTGCCTGGGAATGAAATGGCAGATTTAGCAGCAAAGACGGCAACTACAGAACCCAGAATTATTATCTCACGTGTTACTTCGGAAGACTTTAGGCTTGAAGTGCGGAGAGCGGTGCTGTCGTCCTGGCACGACGAGTGGTCAGCTCTCCGCGGTAATAAGCTTAGAGAAGTGAAAGAACTTCCGACAAACTGGGTAACTTCCTGTCGCACATCTCGTCGCGAGGAGGTTAGTTTGGCTCGATTAAGAATAGGGCACTGCAATTTTTCGCACGGTTACCTATTTAAAAGGGACCCTGCGCCTCTATGTCCGCTGTGTGACAACGTTTTGTCGGTTCGCCACGTGCTCCTAGAGTGTTACTCTCTAGCGCACCTTCGGGATTCTCTGCAGCTGCCTGCCAGACTTGCAGAGGTCCTAGCGGACGACAAAACAGCGGTTGATAGAGTTTTTAATTTTTTAGCGCAGTGCAATATAAATTTGAGGATTTAAAAATTTTTAATTATCTGTTTCTGATTTTGGACATATTTATCACCTTGTTTCATATCTGGCTATTGCCACTGCTTTTTACCTTTGTATATTTTTCTTGTTGCTAGTATTTTTATATTTTGAGTGAAATTTATATCTGGCTATTGCCATGAGTCTGTTAAGGGCGCTGATGACCTAGAAGTTGAGCGCCCTTAAACCAAATCCAATCCAATCCAAGCATTCTTGTAAGATCTTTTATAAGACATGCTCTGAATTATATCTTTGACACTCCCAAAATGTTTGCTTCGTTAAATATATTTCGGTATGTCACTGGTTCGTGTAGACTCTTTTTAAATTTGAGCTTCTCTGAGCACAGGAAATATGTAGGCTGCGTGGCCCTACGTATATAGAATCCAATTTTGTTGTAAGCTGTATTGGCAGGGATGACTGGAATAAAAGTCGGGGTAAGAAAATACGCTTACACGTGATGCGCTTTTAATTTGAAGCTTCCCGCTGCAATAAAAACTCAATGCACATAAAGAAAAGCTGTCGTCAAAAGGGTAAGCTAGAAAACAAGAAAAAGTAAAGTAGAAAGGATTCGGATAGCAAACAGTTTAATATAAAGCGATTTGAGATACAAATATATTAGCTTAAATTTACTTTGCACTTAAGAATCGGAGCAAAGAAAAGGATTGAAAAGGAAAGAAAAGGAATGAATTTAATAAAATCAGAGTGCATAAAACATAGCTTATTGTATAACTCAGACTAACGGCCACATATACGGTTTTGGTGAAGTACACATTGATAAAACTTATTTGGGCCCGGTTGCATAAATATCACTGACTGGAGATCACGTTTAATCTAAAGTCAGAACGAGAACTGAGACCCGAATAGAATTACATTGTATAAATCTAATCTAAGATCACTTCATCTCAGTTGAACTTTAATCTTAGCAATATAACATTTAGCAGCGTCGTAAAATAGCTGAAAATACTGCTTACGGGTAGCAGCATTCACTTAAGAACTGCAGGTTTGCAGTTCAGTCCTGCCTGGAAACCAGCTTTAAAGTTAGAGATTGACCGCCTGAGAAAACACAGATTCCAGCGTAGCCGTGAACCGTCTCCTGACTAGGCTTGGTGTTTTCTACTGGGTACGTACTAACATATGTACTGGTCCCTTCAACCTTGGTAGCCATTCATCAACACATTCGTCATGGGAAGAAGAAAGCAGCGCAGGAAATCGCCGTCTACACCGGGCAATGGAGCCTCATCGTCCCGGGAACCTGAAACCATCGCCACACCAGTAAATGTTGAGGCAGTCAGCGCAGTAGTTCCGTCCGGAGCCACACCTAGCGCCACTACACCGCAGCTAGAGAACCAATCGCCAAGCCAGAGAGTCAGCTCCCCGGGAATGGTAGTTGGAGTGCCAGTCCCGGGATTGCCGGCTTCACCACAGTCTACCGCCCATCTACCGGACATCTCACCATCACCGCCTGCACACTCTGGTCCCATCCAGGGGACCAGTGTCATCATACGAGGAGTGCCTCGAGATATCCCTGAGAGACATGTACTACACGCGGCAAGACAGAAGTGGCCCTCTGCAGTGAGGGCCACTCGCATCATCACCTCTCAGGGACCTTCACCACTGCTTCGAATCGTCTTCGCAGACATCACCGACAGCGAAGCCGCCTTGAGGACGGGTCTAACCCTACTCGGGCGACGCCTGCTCGTCGAGCCAGCCAGAACCACCAAGCGAGTGCCATGCCGCCGATGCTGTCTATTCGGTCATGACGTCACCACATGCAACGCTGCTCCCAGGTGCCACTATTGTGGGGCCCAGTGCCTCACTCAGGACTGCACCAGCCACGACCTACGCAGAAGACGCCGGTTCTGCGCCACCTGTAATGGCTTCGGCCATTTCACAGGCCAGGCGCAGTGCCCATGGTACCCAAGAGCTTCGTCTTCGCAACCAGCACCAGCCATCGCAGATTCACAGCCTCTTCGCCAAACAGCACATGCCACCGCAGTCTCACAGCCTCCTCGCCGTCTAACACCAACCAACGCAGTATCTTCACCAGCGCAACAGCACACTTCAACCGTCGTCGCCACTGCAAGAGCATCACTGCCCAGGAACGAGACAGAGGACATCCGCCACGACGTCCATCATCTTCACCAAAGACTTGACAAAATCGACGAGACCTTACTTCAAATCACCGCCGCCGTGTCCACCATAGCCACCTCTACTGCTACTGTCCAAACTCAACTGCAAGACGCCATAGACGCAGGACGCAAGCAACACAACTCCACAACTGGCCGTTTGACGTCACTTCGCACAGACATCCGGAGAAACAACAAGAAAAGCAACTCTCATCGAAGGACACACCGCAAAGCATTCACTTTAATTCACCAACGACTTCTTCAAAATTATGTCGACTTCAACGCAGCAGTAAGAATCCTGGAAAGACTCGCCAACACGACCTGGGAACTGGACGACTACACCACAACCTCCATGGACAAAATTCAACGCACACTTCAACAAATGGCAAACCAAACTACAACCACGACACACGAAGCCTACACGCAGACATCCATACTTACACCAGAACCCAATAGTCAGACCTGGACCTCTTCGCCTCAACTAGCATCGCCAACTCCACAGACAACTGAACGCAGGATACCAACACAGGAAGAATTCGACCGCTTCAATAGATATGGTTTCCACAGCCATTCAGGACGTCCCTGCGACTTCAGGTGCAGAAGAAGGCTCTGCAGTGCAAGCGGCCTTGAAGCCACTGATTTCCTACACACTTGAAACTCAAGTGCCACCGCAGACATCGCAGTTCCTCGGAACCCTCTACACAGCCTCCGCCGTTAATAAGTATACTCCTTACTCCTAACCATATCCCACGTCCACTTCCCGTGTGTGACAGTCAGGACCTGGTCATGGCTGTCACCCGGTATCCCCTTCCGATGCCGGTAATAGCCGGCTGTATTCCCGCACTGCGAGGGTGCTTCGGCGGTACCTCGACACTCACGCCACACTTCTCCATAATCCCCTCTTGAAAACCTTTTAGTTTAGTCTTTCTCCCCTTTCCCTTTTTCCCACTCTCCCCGGCGAAATAAGCCAACTCTTTATCCCTCTCCAACTCTACTTCTGTCTCCTCTTTCAAAAAAAAAAAAAAAAAAAAAAAAAAAAAAGTAGCCATTCATCATCCTGATGATGGGAGAGATGTACGCTCCCGAAACGTCGATGGCTCTTCATCACTTCACCTGGCTCGAAGCCCGAGAACAGCTTGAATAAAACAGCATTCACTTGTTTTTCAGCTTCGGACACATTCAACTGCATTCCCTGCAGTACGATAGGAAAATGCCAAAGAAAAAACCATGTTGGTGGATATTGTAACATAAAACTATAAACATCAGGTGAGTCAGCTGCCCCTTATTATCCAGTTTTATGCAATTCGCTTTATTATCTCTAACATGAAAACATCGGCACCTCTGCTAGGTTCTACCCTAGTATTTAACGTGGGTGTCTTTGGTTACACAGTCGATGAACTAGTGGTTACTAATATAGATGTTTGAGCATTGGCTTATAATGTACTCATAATTAGACAGCTGAAGTTTGCACTCCTGCAAATGTTCACTGGGACCAGCGAATACTACATGTTAAACGGAATGTTTATTTCTCACGTTACTAGGTAGCTCAGTTAGAACGAGGGCCCGATTCGTAAGTGGATTACCGTGTAGTGCAGGTCTGGTTCGACTCCCCTGTATGTGCTATGTTTTACCCTGTCGTATTCACAAATAATATTGGCTAAACAATTCTTACGTTAAAAGCTGTTATTTTAATTTGTGATTGTATTATTTCCATTTTATGGTATAGTTGTCTATTAGGATATCTCTCCCTAGATGCTGAGTTGCTGCGTACATTGGCTCTTGCTTTTCCATAGATCCAAAGCATATCAACTTACTCGTCTGTCGATATAAATAGTGAAGGAATGGCACAAAATATACAGCAGCTTACGCGTGGAGAATGGAGTCGGCATTCTTAACACACTATATCATGCCAGTCCAATGAGACAGAAGTGACTATACATGTTGTATTACAAAATAAAGACAACCAAACCGATTTAAGCTATAATGTCCTAAACCCTCAGAGTTTTTATAATTAGATTATTGTGAACTCAGTTTCCAAGTTTTGATGAGCATACAAAAATTGAACATTGCCGAGACGCGAACCCATGGCTTACAGGTTAGCGCACAGAATTTAGTCATAATTCCCTTCAGCCATTTCGATACTTGACTAAACGCACATTCGAAGCTTTCACATCGATTAAAAACGAGGGAATTTAGTTTAATTTACATAACCCCGAACGACAGACACGCTATCGTACTTAAGGCTATTTTATATTTCTATTGCTTCCTCCATAATGTTTTAAGTGTTTAAAACATTTTCTGTACATCTATTAATTCTAATTTAAGGATTTTAAATTAAAATCTACATTATTTTACGAAAAAAATCAATTGCTTAAAACAAGGGATTTTTCCAGTGGTTTGAATATTTTAAAGATTCTTAAGCATTTAAAATGTCCTTACAATGGCTTCTTTGAGCTGTCAGAGTAGATTTTGGAACTAATTTCTGGAATATATGCTAACTATAACATACAAAATTTAAAGGCGGATGGCCTTTATGAAATCACACTGTAAAGCCGGTGATATAAATATAATTGGCGCTCACAAAATTCATTTGCACAATAGCAAAGAGAATACTACTGAACAGCTGTCAGCCGTGATTAAACTTTGTGTGTGCCATAAAAGTGCTTTATAGTTCAGCAGTTTGAGGAAAATGTGTTAGGCCACCAAATTTACCAACTATTGTTAGGAATATACTTTTGGCAAAAGCTGAAACTCACAGTTGATAAAAGATTTAAAACAATTAGTTTGAAAGTGTATTTCATAGCTAAGTTGTTTTGCAGCTCAATAACGAAAATATATCAGGAAAGTTGTTTAAAACTTGAGAAAACTATATCATAAGGTGTATTGATAGTAACTTTAAATTTCTGTTTTAAAATGCCCAATTCACGATTGACTGAAATATATGTATCAAACTTTGTAACCACAATTGTTAATACCGACATAAGATGTGGTAAATGGTTCACAAAGCTCAGTAGAATACTCTGACGTTTGGAAAATTCAGCTATAGGCCCCCATTCAGTACGTTAAACAACGCTATTTTCTGCAAGTCTCAACTCTTTCATTACCCAACAGTGCAATTTAAATAAGCGCTGTAGATGATGTAATAGCCTTTAAAGTGTCCTTAAAGAGCCATTGAGGGTAAATGACCCATCTCATGTCAGGAACTGCCGAGGAGGGTTCAGAAGTTGATTAATGATGTGTCGGAGAAGAGATTGCTTATTAAGGGGATTGACAAGTATCCGTTTACAGGGAACCGTCAACATTTCGAAGAACACTAGCTTTGCAGTCCATGCCTTATGTTTACTTCAGTCATTATTGCTTCAACACTTGTCAAAATAATACAATGCGAGATTGCGATTTTCTGTAAGACAACTTTGAATTACATTTGCTTTGTTTATTTTGGCGAATAATACAGGAATGGGAGCTAAAACTAAATCTAAAAAATCTGATGTGTGCACTCACGTGACTTTCTCTATACTTAAACTATTCTTACAAACAATTATTACTTCATTTGCTTTAAGATAACCGAGATAAATTACTTGCTGCTAATTTTCTTTTCGACACAAGGGGAATGTGGGAGTACAGTTGGCTTCAACAGGCAAGTCAAATATTTTAAGAGCTGATCCCTTTTAATGACTTTGGTATTCCATTCTTTTTGCATGTCCGGGACATAAGAAATGAAAGATTACTCATTGGAGAAAAGTGTAAGTATTGTAAAATTCAAACATATAACAGGGTGTGTCTCGAAAATCTTTCATCCACCACCAAAAAAAGTATCCGACATAATCTGTTTGTTTTAAAGAGAGCTACCTGCATTATTTGTGCAGTAAGACTTTGTGTGTCCCTTACGATTTACCAATTATGCAAACGTTATCCAGAAAGAAGAGGACTTCTGAGTACAGTCCCAGAAAATTCAATATATACATTTCATTTCTCAAGAAAATATCTTAAACATATGGGAGCTTAACAAAATAGGTCAATTTTTGAGAAAATCAAAATTTTCGAGAAGCGTTGAATGTAAAGGATAGTCTTGGGTGGGAAGTTTGTTGAAAATCTTCGTCACACATCATTGGATAGTCCTGAACATTACCAGTTCTTCAAAAGTCATTCTGAATGAAGAGCACTTCAGAGGCTGCTCCCAGAAAAATCAAGATATACATTTCATTTATCATGAAAATATCTTAAAGTGTAGGTAATATGGCATTTTGATCAAAAGTGTTAGAGTATTTTTGACAAAATCAAAATGTTGAAAATATTTTTCATGCAATAGGTAGTTTAGGCTGTAGTATTATTTTTCGAAATCTCTCCGTTCCATACTTGAAAGATGCTGAACTTAAATACAAAGTTTGTTGTTTAGCTGACTTGCTGATTTTCACGAACTGTTTTCTAACAAAACGTTTTTTTGAGGTTCAGGTGCCTCAAAGCACGTATTTCCAGTGAAATTTCGATGGATAAAATTTGGCTGAAACACAACACTTCCTCTATTTATGCAGAAGAGAAAAATAAAAAACATGAAATTGATACGAAAGTCTCTATTTAGGTTCAGTGTGTTTAAAGGAAGTGTTACGAAGATTTTCAAGAAAATTCTGCACCCAAAGCTATTCATTACGGAGGAAAATTTTCATGCCTTTTTACTTTCTCAAAAATTGATCTAATATTTTTTATTAAAAAAACATATATCTAATATTTACTTGCAAAATAAAGTTCATTAGGGCACTTGTATCGCTATGTGCTGTTTTATAGGTGAGCCTAAAGGCCGGTAAAATGCATGAAAACTAGATAGACTTATACTTAGGATTATATAACATTTCCACACAAAGAAGATGACGGATAATATAGGCATTTCCACCCATGCCTATCACCTTTTGGTCGTGGTATTATCGCTTTGGTTATACCACCTCCTCCTTCTTTTACATTTCTGAACATCTGAAGTTCCATGTGCAGTATAAACAATTAGCGGTCCGTTCAAAAATGACAGAGAAAAGATTTGACGAATATTTCAGTGAGGACATTGGTATTCTAGTTGAAGGGACAAAGTCAAACAACTAATTTTAAATATGGCAGACCTATGTTTTATGAATAACCTACTAACGCAAATTCGTTCATTTATACCTCTAATTATACCTCATTTCACTTGGATTAAAAGCTAAATTTAATGTTATTGTTGTCCTCAAGCCTTCTGAAAAATAAATGGCAGTTGAAATGTATGAATGCTATTGTAAGTTGTTTACTTTTAAATGACTTAATATTAAATTAATAAATTGCTAATTATTTCGCGGAATACTCTAAATTATTTTTATTATATTGATAAAAATAATTTAGAGTATTCCGCGAACAAATACCATTCAAGGTTTTCATATTTGGGATACTTTTTCTCGCACTTCGCGCTTCCAAAACTCTCTCGTGACATTACTACGGAAAACACCGTCACTAAGCCGAAATACACGATAAGAAATATGGAGTTTTATCATGCAAATATGTTCTGCCATCCGCAACCAGCTTTCGCGTCGCTTGGAATACACCTTTCCTTGCTGTAGTGTTCTATGTTGTTATACTGGTATTGCGTTTCCATTTCTGTTACCAATTTATGGAGAACAATTCCAGAAACTGTTCTTGTTAACTGCGTAGTTACTTTCATACAGTAAAACAGAAGCAACCATGATATTATACCCCACAAAATTATCATTGTGTGATTAATATTTTCTAGAAACTCGATGTCGAATGGAAGTTATAGCATCCATGAGAATTCTAATAATGCCATACGATTATATTTATGAATATGTGATGTATAAACAACAAGCGAACTGCTTTAAAACCTCAACTTTCTTCAAAAGCTTCCTTCATTATTTTCCCTATCACACGTAACAGGAGCTCCATGGACCTCGGGCTCATTTCATTTCATTCTTTCGTCCGATATGACACAATGTTGGAGGACGTTAATTTAAAAAAAAAATAATAATAAAAATAAATAAAAAAAAAACAACCACGTAAGAGGAAGTATTCTATCCACCTGAAAATTGTGTCAGAAAACAGTGTAACCCATAAGCCAAAAGTCCGTTAAACACCAAAATGGATATGTAAGTTCAGCAATACAATGCGACACCAAGAATTTCCAGAAAATCCCTGCACCCCATCGTACACCTTGTATGAAAGATGTATTATTTTCTGTTTTCTCAAAAGCGGCCCTTAACTAGTTTTATTAAATATAATGTACAACACAAATAACATTCTCTTTTATCTTCTGGAAATAGGTTCGAAGTCTTTTTCATTTCAAAGAAATGTGTATCTGACGGTAAGAGGTCACATCTCTATAATGACGCGATTTATATAAGTCATCTTTTTATGACTAGTAATCTTAGAGATGTTTGTTACTTTCTCTACTGGTAAGTAGGGGAAGTATTGTATTCCACCCAAAAATTCGATGTCGAGATTTCACCGGAAATATATGTTTTGAGACCCCCTGAATCCAAAAAAGAGCATTTTTAGAAAAAGGTCCGTGTCTGTCTGTGTGTCTGTCAGTCTGTCAGTCTGTAGACAGCATAATTCAAAAATGAAAAGTCGGTTAGAAACCAAAGTTGGTATTGAAGTTTAATGTCTTTCAAGGATGCGACACGAAGTTTTTGAAGAAAATAGCCCCACCCTAAACTACCCTTTACATGGAAAAGTTTTCGAAAATTTTGATTTTCTTGAAAATCGATAAGGATATCGAAAATCGATAACGATTTTGATTAAAATGTCATGTTTGAGACATTTCTATGGAAAATGAAATGTATATCTTGAATTTTCTGACTATAGCCCCTCTAGTAGCATTTACTCTGGACGACTTTTGCATAACTGGTAAACCGTTAGAGATAGATCAAATCATACTATACAAAAAATTTAGATCTTGCTAAAATACACAATTATGTCTAAATAAATCTTCTTGTAAGGTGAAGCGTTTCGAAGAATTCCTTATTATGTGTGTGAATTTCGGAAAACTTAGAAAAAAAAAAAACTTTCGTGAAATGGATCATCGTTGTTCAAGTTTTTTATATGTTACGTGTACAAAGAGAACGGAATCTCAAAGCTTTAAAGCATTTGACTATCGCTCAAAGCCTTCTGTATTCTAATATTCCCCTTGCACCTACAAGGAAATAAGCAATAATTTGTACAAATGTTTATTTCAGCTAACACGAAGAAGATATAGGAATAAGAGTTTGTAAGAATGGTCAGTACAAGAGTAGAGAAAGTTGTGTGAGTGCAACACATCAGATTTTTATTATTGGTTTTAATTTTTCAATACTTTGCCGTTTTAATGTGCTGCACTGTTCACTTGTTTTCAGTGATATGGAAACATGTCATTTCAAGTGTAGTATAATATAGGTAGCTACTGTCCTTTGAACATCTGCGTATCGATTTAGTATCCTCTATTCCCTGTACTTGCAAATATTTATTTCGATCAATACGATCAATACGAATCACTTCGGTAGAAATAGTTTGTAGTATCAATATAAAAATAAAGTGGAAACAAAGTAATGACATCTTGTGTACAAATTAAACGAAACGAAGTAAATCGAGATAGTTATTTATACGCATGTCTCTCCTAACCTCCTATTTGGTGCCTTAATTCCAGAAGACACCTTTTCTTTCATTGCCATTTACCCAATGTAGAAGTATATCCGATGTTGAGATTTCACCGCAAGTACACATTTTGGGGGTTTCTAAAGGACAAAAAGCATTGTTTAATACATATATGTGTGTGTGTGTGTATGAGAGAGACAGAGAGAGTGAGAGAGAGAGAGTGAGGGTAGGAAATGGAATAACTCAAAAGCAAACTTCATTTGAATACCGAATTGAACAACATTTATTAGGATCAAAGGGAAGACTTTCCTAGAATGTCTCTCTTACTAAACAAACAATTGTATACAAACATTTTCCTGTTTTCAGTTTTCTTACAAGAACTCTGACCATTTACACTTAAACATCGTTTAAGATACCGCAATGATGATTCGAATGAATATCTTCATTTTCTGCAAATTGGCTTTAATTGTTATTCACCATTACCATCTCTAATATACACAAAGTGCGAGTCGGTAGAGAACTTATGGCATTCCACAACACACTTCGTTATCGAGATTTTACAGTGAATGCACGTTTTGAAATCCTATGAATAAAAAGGTATTCGTTTTTAGAAAAAGGTCAGCGCTTGTGTATGTGTGTGCCCCTGTATCCTGAAGATTATTATTTCAACAAAAAGTAAGTTAGTACAAAAATTGGCATTTAACTTCAGCAGCTTCCAAGAACGCACATCGAAGATTTTGAAGAAAATCCCACCACTCCAAATTATCCTTTACGTGGAAAAATATACAAATAATTTGATTTTCTCAAAAATGGCTCTAACGATCTTGATCAGAATAACAAATAACGTGTGTTTAAAACATTTTCATGACAAACAGAATGTATGTATTGAATTTTGTAGAAGTAATGCACATTCTGGATGACTTTCGCATAATTGTTATACCATGAGCGACAGATCAAATCTCACTAAAAAGAAGGAAAAAAGAAAACGTAGATCTGTGAAAGCGGAACCCTCCGTAGTGCAGTGGTAGCGCTCCTGCCATGGCTCGGTGGACCCGGTATATACCGGGTGGAAGGAAGTCATTAAATTAATTTAAACCAGTGGTAGATCTCGGTATTTGGAACACATTTTGTAACTTACGTTTTTGTCTCCGACCATTTCCTATGCAGATATTTTAGTTTTATCGAAAACAAGCTGGCAACACTGCAGATTGTGTGGGTGGTTACTTTTCCTAGCTCCGTACATAAACAAATAGTGCAACGATGCGTTTTAAAAACAAACTCATACCCTACCGGGTCAATTTCCTGACCAAAGTCAATGCAATGTTGTCGAGTTACGTCATCTCTGAAATAGCAGCTCAGAGTATTCCTTCACGTCTTTTAAGTGATTAAATATTTCGACCCTGTATATAAACGTCCTGCAACGTAGTTTCATATCGGACGGTGAATGAATGAAATGGGTGAAATGATGCTCATGTGAGCCCGAGGAAGTTACCTGACATTGGTCTTCTCAGGATAAGGGAAGACTTCGGTAAAAGCCTTATCCGGATAAGTCACTCTAAGCGAGGTTCGAACTCGCGAGCTGTTAGAGGCAGACACGCTACCACCACGCTATAGAGGCGGCCAGGACCCGGGTTGGATCCCCAGTACAGGCTAGGGATTTTTCCCCCGCTGGGAGGTCTGGAACGGGGTGCACTCAGCCTCGTCAGATCCGAGAGGGGCCAACTGAGAAGCTACTTAACAAGGAAGTAGCTACCTCAGGTCGGGAAGGCCGCATAACCGGCGGGAAGGGTTCAGGATGCCTACCACATCCCACCCTCCAGTTCTGCACCCCACTCATGACGCTTGTGTGCAGAGGTGGAGGACGCTGCAGCCGGGCAGAGAACTTTCCCCCGCGAAGGGCTGCAACAGGGGTTTCAATCTGTTAAAGCACACAATGCATACATTTTTGTGGAGATAATTTTTTAGATGTTCCTTGTTATTGTTTGAATTTTCAAATACTTATATTGTTTTTCCAAATACGAAGGAGATATCTTTTTACTTTGTCCTGGCTATGCAAAGAGAAAAGAATTTCCAAACCATCACATAGCGACGAGCTCTTAAATGACGTGACTATCGCTTAAGCCAAGCCTATTCTACCATTCCCATTGTATCTATAGGGTAACAAAGCCATTTCTACAAAGTTTATTTCGATTAACATGAAGTAGATAGAAGAATAACCGTTTTAAGAACCGCTTGTAGAAGAGTGAGTAGAGAAAGTCATGCCAATCAATTCACATACCTACTTTTTTTCTTTCTCTACTACATATTTATATTAAGAGGACAAATTATTGTATTTCAGCTAATAAACAAAATCCATACCAGGATTTCATCAGAAATGCGTGTGTTTTCGGCTTTCACAAACCTCAAGAAAGATATTCTTATCAAAAGGTGCACGTCTTTCTCTGAATAGTGTAACTTAAAAACCATAAATCGCTTAAAGAGAAAACTTTGCAAAGATGTAACAGGATTTGCAAGAAAATGGCCCATCATACACTACCGTTTACGTGTACTTTTCTTGGAAAATATTTATTTTCCAAAAATTTCCCTGTTTTGATTATAATACTATGTATTTAAGTTCTTATCTCTCAAATTAAATTTTCTCAAATGAGAAGTCTTAGCGATCAGCTCTTAAAAGATTTGACTATCACTTAAAGCCTGCTACATTGCCCTATTCCCATTGTACCTACAAGAAAATATGAGATACAATATATGTAAATATTTATAAATCTTCAAATCCTACATCAGAAGATTTAGCATTTCTAAAAGTAGTCCGTTTAAGAGTGAGTAGAGAAAGTCATGTGAGTGCAACACAGAATTTTTAATGATATAAATGTGAAGCTTTAAAAGCGATGCAAATAGGTACTCAGAAGGAATATTGTACTCACCAAGATACTAATCTACGAATATGTCCAATAAACATTTTGGCAAACATTTATGGAATCATCTCTCATGCTATTCAAATTCCCAAAACTTTTGAGTGTTTTTTTTTTTTTTTTTTTTTTTTGGTGGGGGTGTTACCTTGTGGATGGGGTGGGTCCACTTCTTGTCACCCAAGGGTTGATGCCTCCCTGTGCCGGCATATTGCGCTTCCCAGGTAGATTCCTAGATCCCATTAGTGATCCTTGATCTTGTCAGGCTCACCAAGGATTTGATGGGATCTAGGTACATTGTTTCCATACGGAGTCCTAGTTGGCATCACCAGGCTGAGTGAACTCCGTACCAGACCTCCCAGCGGGGAAAAGTTCCCGCGCCGGTACTGGGGATCAAACCCGTGTTCTTGGTACCAGAGGCAGGCGTGCTACCACCGTGCAACGGAGGCAGTCTTGAGTACATTTTGAAGGTTAAATGGTTGTTCTTTCCCTTAAACAGTGTGCGCCTATAGCAAAATGAGCATGGAAACGTTTTTACGCAAATAGATAGGAAATTAAGTCTTTTTATGGGTAATTTTTACAACCGGTATAAAAATAAATCATGTGTAATGAAGGTGGTGTTATTGTTGCAGTTTCTTTAAGATTTTTTTTTCATGATTGGGGATTTTAGCTGCAGAAGCATGAAATTTGAGATTAAATTCAGTAATCTATTTCATATTAACTCCAGCTGTTTTGCTAAGCAGCTGAGGAATTTCCTCTTTAATATGCTAATTGTTTCGTTTCCTTTTGTTGTAATGTTTTGTTACATTTAAGTTTTATTTCCCAAGCAATAGGAGTTTTTGAAAGTTTATACAAGATTTTATAGACGCTAAAGTACTTTTAAGATAATAATCACCTTCTTTTAAGGCAGATTCCCAAAGTAGAGCCAATTATTTGAAAAATGGATTTTAATTACCTCTATAGTTTAAACAGTAATTAAAAGAGTATCTCTATTATTGTAAAGGGAGTAAATTAAAAAACCTCTTTCATAGCTGATTAATTTTTACCATGGTATTTTCACCATAGGAGTCCCTTAAAATAGAAATATTATCTGTTGCTATTGAACTCCGTAAGCTTAAAAACACGTGTTGGCATCGCGCGCCGAACATATGGTACCTGTTTCCGCTGAAGTGTTTCTAATAAAATGTCTAAAACTTGTTGAACATACAGCTATGTATAGATTTGTGTGTTTCTGTTAAACTTGTAGGGAAATAGAAATACTTGAATGACAACATCCAACTGTTGAGAGCGTGCACATGCCTGCGTGAGTCATGCCCAGGGTCTCTAGGGGAGAGATACCTGAGATGATAAAATGAAAAGAGACACTCACCCAGAAGGTGACTCAGCTAGAGGTAGGTGACTCGCTCGACGGAGACTCAGGAGGATTTACTGGAGGACAGTTACGTATGACACTTGCTATAGCTGACTCGCGAATACACACTCGTCGCTTCATTCAGCAACCAACCCCTTGCGTCACTGTAGGCCGACGCAAGCGCCCCGACGCGTCGCACAGAAATCGATGCTTGAGAATAGTATGGCTCGCCCTGCCGTTAACTACGTGCACTAATTTTGTGCATTCCAGGAGATGGGCCATGTCGTAACAAGGCCCAGATTCCCCCTTCATCTCACCTTTTTTCTTTTTACAAGCGCTAACTAGAAATTCTTTTGGACTTGAAATTAAATTAATTAATGGCGGTATCTCGGATGGACATGCTCTGTGAAAAGTCAAGTTGTAAAATCCCATTACTTAAGTCAACAGAATAACACTCTTTCACTAATTATTGTTTTCAGTATAAAAATCTTCACCTACTCACAGGTTTTATTACCAGAGCCAAAACTTTTTTGAACAATTATACAAAAAAATATTAAACATGACATGACACCTAAAGATGGACCGTTTCAATTTATTAAATTTACTATACAGTTACAATTTAATTTATGCATAGATAAAACAGCTATGCAGGTACAAAAAGTGGGTATAAGAATGAGACAAAGTAGGCAAAAAAAAAAAAAAAAAAATACTTTTCCAAGTTTTTGCTTCAAGGATTTTTTTAAGCAGATCTTACGAAACTTTCTTTTTCGTTTTTGTTATTTTCTTTCCATTTATACCCCGCCTTTAACTCCAATGGTCCTTTCCTTTGAGATATATTGCCTGTAAGTAATAGTGTTAACTCGTTTTGCAGTGGGCTTTTGGCCTTTGTCCTTTTTGTACATTACATTCACACAGGCAT